>JBBMOI010000007.1:15732500-15767500 GCA_038088405.1 Porites divaricata
ATAATAATCAATAGTAATCGATAACAATCAATAAAAAAATCGTTATCGATTTCTATCGGAAATCAATATTAATCAAGGTCGCAACTTTTTTTATCAATTTCTATCAATTGATATTGGATACAGCTGTTCAACTACAAAGCGGACCCCTGAGGGAACATCATCTGCTAGTCGGAATAATGAGGATCGAAATACACCAATCACAGCGAACCAGCGTGCATAAATAGCTGCACGTAAACAATCGACCTCATCGCCTGATGAAGACTAGCAGTATTGCAGTCGAAACGTCGCGATCAATATCTCAAAGCGATTCTATCGTGAGACAAACGAATAAACGTTCATTCCTATCTGACACCACGATGAACAATATTCACATCTTTAATGACATTGATATTGGATACAGTAGAACCCCGATAACTCGAATTCCTCGCTAACTTGAACTAAATTTCCATTCCCCAAATCAAAATTTCACTGAATTTTACCTGATAAATTAAATTCTTGCCAACTCAGACTGTTTTTGGTTTCCCTTCAGAGTTGCAGTTACCTCGGTCCTACTGTATATCTATTTTTTTTTCTACTTTCCTTTCACTTATCTTGATGCAGTGTCCATTATGCCAAATGTGACGTACACTTTGACGCTTGCTTATTTATTGTTTTTTAACTTTTTAAACTAAACTAGGGAGCAGCACTCTGCGAACTGTCACACTAAAACTTGTTTATTGTCCTACACGTTTAGGCCTTTATCAATTGTGCTGGTAAAAGTAGAATATTATGCCGGAAGCAGTGCCTGATTTTTCTCAAAGTTATGCTTGTCATTGAAAATTATGTTAATTTTAGCAAAATTTTACAGAATTTATGCTTACATTTTTCTACTTTAACTTGGTAAAAACACCTCAATAACTATGCAACAGACAAGAGAATGGCAAACTCATTTACCCTATTTACATCTGGAAACTTTATGTGTGCGTAATTCATTATAAATTGCCTCACTATTACTGTATATGTAGTTATAGATAAATCCGGGGGGGGCTTCCAGAAAAATTAGGTGGGGGTGTGCGGCATGCTTCCTGAAACTCTTACCCTATTTCAGACCTGACAATCAGTGTGCGGCAAGTTGTTACGGCACATACACAGTTGGCGTAAACATTAAAAGGGAAATGGTCTTATCGCCTAATGATGAAGAAAAAAACATACCCAATTCAAGACCAGAGTGCTCAAACCGTACCCTATTTCACACCAAAATGGTCAAATTTGATACCCTATTTCAGACCAAAATGGCTAAAAAGCCATACCCTTTGGCGCCGCACATACCTATATAGCCTATATAAGGAAGTACCTCCCCCCTCCTGGGAGATGAATGTAGAAAGGGAAACAACAAAACTGTGTGACAACTATATAACTCAAACGATTAACAACCAGCATGCGATCACCATCGTCAGTAACTGAACTAGTTATGCACCTCTTGTCGGACCCAGGTGCCATGAATGTGTCAATAAGCAGACAAAAATTTGATTTGTTTCTTAAAATGCCCGTAACAATGATCTCAAAAAAATTGGTTGCCTGATCAATAAATGACAATTTTCTGTTGCAAATCTAGACAAAAGTGCAAATTATGCTAGCAGTACTTATTTTGGAAAAAAGATGAAAAATATGCTCGGTATGAAGAATTATGCCAAAAATTACGTTAGCACAATAATATTGATAAGGGCCTATACACATCAAGTTTCATTTAACTATCATAGACTTCTTCAAACATTTAATACTTGTATTTAAACCATAGCTTATGACTTGGAAAAACTGTGGCCCCAAAATTTTCTCACCCCTTGCATAAAAATTGCACAGCTGCACCTGTTCCCTTTCATAAATCTTTTTCAAATCTTCAATGTGTGTGACCATCAATATTTTTAGTCAAAAGCTATGTACCGCTGACCAATGTTATGGAAATTCCAGATGTGCAACCCTGGGGTCTAAGGCATGTGCTTCCAAAACTAAACAATGTCCCATGCCTGCACATGCAAAACATGGCTAAAAATGCACCATTACTCGCAGTTCCAGGGATTTCCGTAACCCCCAGGAAAGCCAATGATAAGTGCATTTTGTTACATGCCCCTGGAACAAACACATTGACTACACTGTGCATGCATACTGGAAAATTCCTTATGCCTGACTTGAATTTTGGGCTACTTTTTCATTTAATAATGTTTATGTAAAATAATTTGGTTAACTGGTAATCTGAATACAAGATCCCTTGCATTTGACTTAAGAAAGCTGGTACAGTGTAGGTATAGATGTGGCTTAAGGTTTAAAAATCCACATTTAACTTTTGCAAGTTGCCTTAATTTCTTTCCTTCTGATCTCCTTGTGTACTCTAATGAATTACAAAAAGAAGATAGCTCTACTTTAACCCTAAATGCGGTAGTAAAACGTTCATAATCATGGCCCTGACTCTTTTGAACTTCTCAGAAGTTGTCTCATGTTTGATTGGCTAATGAACCAGCAAAGCCAGACACTCTCCTTTATTGTCATTGTGAACTGTGTTAGCTGATTAAAGTTTAGGTTCATGAAAATTAGAACTGCTTCTTTAATCTCTGTTTAATCTCTTAGAGTCTTTTTATTTCAGACTTCCAAAGACACTACAGATATTGGTGCCATTCAAAAAGCAGCAGATTTTGTTCAGGCATTTCTTCTTGGATTTGAGGTAGAGGTAAGTGTGGTGGGTGGTTATTTGCATCATGTTTTAAGGTGGCTGAACACAGTTTTGGCAGTTTGTAAGTATATGTCATTTGCCGAATCTTGGCAAGAGAAAGGTTGCAGCTCACAAGCTGAAACTTGGCAAGTGAAAAATATACTGATAAAATATTTTTATTGACTGGTAAAATGTGACGTTTTCGTAGTTTCCATGGTAACATGAATGATTGAATGCAACCTTAAAATTTCACTTCTGCTAAGTTTACATAACATTTGCTCATTAGATTTTCGTATAAACTTGCACACAGCTTACTATAATTAATCATTACCATTTGAAACTTATTTGACCATATTTTAACAGATGGGTTTTTAGATAATCAATAATATCTTTGTACTGTTATTATTAAATGTGTCACAAAATTCGTCTGTTCAACTTCCATTTTAAAGTTATCATTATTTAAAGTACAATGAAAGTAATAATTCTGCCAAATATTACAAAATTTTAATGAGTAGATTTTGAGAAATTGTCTTTTGTGTATCATTGCTTTTTCCACCGCTATGTTTGTTTGTCTTATTTAAAACACTTTCCGTTACGCCAGCTACCGCTGACCGCCTCCAAAACTGTGTTCAGCCACCTTAATGGGTGCCTTCCAAAAGTCAAGACTGGATGACCAGTATTAGTAGTTTCTCAAAATTGTATCTAAAGCTGATTGCTTTAGAGCACACTATTTTTTGAGAATAAGCTGATCTGGCCAGATAGTCCTGGTCAATAGTGGAATTCTCCTCACAACTTACTGGTCTGGCCAGTCCCAGTCAGTTCTGGCAAATGGTGAGCAACCTTAGTTTCTGGTTGAATCTGAAAGCTGGTCATAATTTACTTAACCCCTTTAAAGTCCCAATATCCACATACACATTCTCCAAACTGGTCTCTATACATTTCCATAAAGAATAAGTTGAGAGAATTAGATAAAAGATCAAAGCATTTTCCCTGATCATTTGAGGTGATTATTTTATCAATTTTCACAGCTTTTCTCTTGATTGTGTATTGATATTGTTAAAAGAAACTTGGTGTTTGTAATTCTTGGGACAAAGGGTTAACTCATTGTTGGTGTGTTCTTCCAATATTGCTTACCAGTCAGGGCTGTGCTCTAGCAGAGCTCAGTGGGCCCTGGCACCAAACTTTTGCCCTCGGGCAACTAGAAAATCTCAGATTTTTCATACAAATCATATGCTGGGCACCCTAGATTTTACAGTTTCAGAGCACTGGGCTTCCTTCAATTTTCCTTAGAACACATCCTTGCAAGTGGTTTTATGATGACTTCTGCCATGCTAATTGTGAGAGCCTCATTTCAAGACTGATGCTTAGCTGGTCTTCAAGACAGTTAGCTCAGGTCCTGTTGAGACTCGCTGACAGCAATAACGCATTCTGAAAACCACATTCTTGTTAAAAGGACTGTGAAGATAATGCTTTCATAAGCCGCAGAGATAATTGAATTTTTACCAATCATTTCTTTAGGATGCCTTGGCTCTGGTCAGACTGGATGATTTGTTTCTGGAAACTTTTGAAATTGCTGATGGTAAGATACACCTTTTTAATTTTAAGAACCAAAACAGAAATATTGATTTTTACAGGGTTCATACAGGTAAAAAGCATGGAAAAGCTGGAAAGTCATGAAATTTAGGAATTTCATTTTCCAGGCCTGGAAGGTCATGGAATTTATTAATAAAATATTGTCAGGCCTGAAAATTCAGGGAACAGGGAAATTAAAGTTATGTTTGGTAGATAGTAAAGCAAGGACAGTGTAAGAGAGAAACAAGTCATGAAACAGCGTGAATGGCACAGATTTTGGTGAACACCAGAATTTTTTAAAGCAAGGACAGTGTAAGAGAGGAACAAGTCATGAAACAGCGTGAATGGCGCAGATTTTGGTGAACACCAGAATTTTTTAAAGTGACTGTTAAACAATAACATTAAGTCGTGGAGGACTTAAAAGGCTCTTTCCCATGCTTGCTACAATATTGTAAATTCTTATTCTTCCCCTAGTGACCAAGTAAAGCACAGCAAAAAGGAATCTTTGCAGTCTCATATAAAAAAAACCCTGATCTTTGTCGACGGGAAACCTCGAAAGTTCAACCAGTCATTTTAAAGTTTTAAACCTACTGTTTGTGAATTGTAAATAATTATTCCCGCAGTTTCTAAGTATTTTAAATTATCCCTCCAAACATCACATTTCTTTTGTATTTTTTCTACCGAATTTTTACTTTTTTCACGAGAGCGTTTTAACGAGGTGCGACTCCTGTGCTCCCCTTTTAATATCAACTATGTCTATGTCTTAGTGCTGGGTTTTACTTTATTCAAAAATACAAGGTGATTTAATAAGTATATTTTTGTTTTCAACAGTTAAGCCACTGAAAGGAGATCACCTCTCACGAGCCATCGGGCGAATTGCTGGAAAGGGAGGCAAGACAAAATTTACCATTGAAAATGTATCAAAGACCAGAATCATTCTTGCTGACTCGTGAGTCTTAATCATTAAACGTTTTTTCTTACCCTTTATTTTAGCATTTATAAGCCTTTTATTTCTTTTGTATTTGCAATACCGTAGAGTTCCGAAAGTAACGTCCCTCGTTACTTTCGGATTTAGCACCCTTCTGCTATCGCAACTTTTGGAGGCTCGCTACTTTCGGATGGCTAAAATGTGTACTCCACATGGGCAATTCAAAAGATAAAATCGCAAAAAATGTGAAAGGAATACCTTTTGAAAAAAGGTACTGTATACCCTGTACCTTAAGAGCTATGAATAGGAATGTCAAATAATTGTTATTGATAAACCTCGGATCAGTGTGGAATTTGTTCAAGAGTTTTGAGGTCTCTAATTTCAAAGGGTCGTTATTTTCGGGATTTGCTAACACCTGTGAGGTTCGCTACTTTCGAAGGGTCGATCCTTTCATAACTTTACGGTAATCTCATGGTTTGCTTATCTCAATTTTACAGAAAAATCCATATCTTGGGATCCTTTCAGAACATCAAAATTGCCAGAACAGCAATTTGTAGCCTCATTTTAGGTATGTTGATGCGTAAATATTGTTTTTTAGTATTCAGTATTAATCTTTTCACCCTGAGGGATACTCCGACAGAATGCACCCATTTTGTTATACTTCAAAGATGGTCTTCAGTAAGAGGCACAAATCTCTGCACGGGAGTACAATATCCTCGTTGGCCTGTGCTCATAGTGCGAATTGTTATGTTTGTATTACAGGAAGCCCACCGTCAAATGTTTATGGAAATATGAGAGCTGTGGCGAGTAGAACAGCAGAGAGATTTTGAAGAGAATGAACAAGGATTCCAGGAAACAATAACTATGTCGTACATGTACAAGCATCTTCACACTGGCAGTCGATGATCTGCGTCAACAATGAGCGATTGTGCCGATGATGTCAATGTGGCCTGGGAGACTTCAAAGTGAACTGAAACGCCAAGCAGCGGTGATATTTATAATCTTGAAGAAAGAGAACTTACGCATGAGAAGTGGAATGTATAAAACCCTTTTATTCATTTTTAGAGACGCTTGAAACCATATTCGTTCTCAGATTTGGAACCCGAAAGACTGTACATAGAGAATAAGGAAAAACAGAGCAAAAATTAATGAATGAAAAGGTTCGTTTCTAAAAAAAAAAAAACTATGGTGTTGCATCAGTGAGGAAGTGGAGTGGACATAAGTGCTGGTTTCGGCTGGTCATGTGACTACCCGTGACAATGATCGGGGGTAGGGCTAATGTGTTATCTTTTTTTTATGTTCTATTAACGCCTTAGCCTCCCCGCAGACGTCCTGTGGGGTTTGTTTTTGTTTGTCACGCATTCAAATGAAATGAATGCGTGACGAACAAAAACAAACCTCACAGAACGTCTGCGGGGAGGCTATTAACGCCTGCTATGCAGCGTAAAGCGTGCCATAACAACTCTTTCATAAATTTGGTTTTATTCACTTTATACAAATTCCCCCGGAGGTGACAAATGCTTTAGACATGTACAAAATTGTAAGAAATTTATATTATTATTTATGGCTATTTATATATAAGTTTCTAATATACAAATGAGTTGCCGGTTAGTGCAGCCGGCCCTTCTTTCTCCTGATGATTGTAAACCGTTGTACCTTTTGCTGAAAGGCAGGGCCATCCTGAACATGTGAACGGAACGCTTTTTCCACGACCGTTATCCAGGAACGAGGAGCACAGGAGAGGCTGTTGCTGCATTCAAAACACGATGGTAACTCATGCAGGAACCGACTTTTTTTGCGTCCGAAAAGCCCGGCCACAACATGCGAGCAAAGGTTACTTTCTTGCGATACTTGTTCTGGCATGTGAAAGGAACTTATCGCGAAAACTGTATTCCCCGCTCGCAGGCTAACAGAGAAGAAACCCTAACTACACTTTATAAAGAAATTGCTCACGCTAGCGTGAACCCTTAGAATAGAAAATGCGTGTATTTTTCGCTGTTTTTAAATATACAAAAAAAAAAATGTATCAAACTATTCCCTTTGAGCAAATCATGGAAATAATAATATTAAACATATATTTAGGTCTACTTGTGTCATTGATCATGTCCTACACAGCTGGAAAAAAAATATAGAAAAATAGAAAAATATCTCAGCTTGGAACAGTTCTTATATTGCAATAATTTCGTTGCTCATTTAATTCAACGTATCTCCAACAAATCTATTCACGACACTGACCGAAACGAAACATGGTGAGGAGAGTATATCTGCCAAAAAATTACTTCGGCTGAACTTTGTTCCCGTCTCGGTTCGGTGTTTTTCTTTCTCATAACGAGGTTGTCAAGCTGACATCACAACAGGAACCCACCCGTTTTACACCTGTTAAAGCTTGCGCCGCAAACCGCACCTCAAATAAACTATGACGATAGGAATTTCCGCTAAAACAGAGCTGAAACAACGACAGCTGTAAACTGAACAGCTGTGTAACCCCTGGAGTCATAAAAATGCAATAAGAAATTTATCGCTTTTAATTACCACAAAGGACTAACACAACTTTGTCGAACGCATCAGTGAACTGGTTAAGTAAAACAAGTCTTCAATCGTGGGTCGCAGCCTTGGGTCTGGCATTAAACATGACAAAATCAAATTCACAGCATCAGGACTATAATAGTCGGCTTCGGCAAGTCGCGGAGGAGCAACACCATTCACAATGTTGTTCAAGACTTTGAAAATATTTTCCCCAGGGCCAAGGTGAAAAGCTGGTTCTAAGTAAACTAATTCGTAAGCAGCGCATCCAAGCGACCACGAGTCTTGTTTCGGTGAATATCTCTGTCCTTTGATTCTTTCCGGGGCAACGTAAATACCGTAAAAAGAATCCTTGGCATCGACGCATACGTTAAGCTCCGTTTCACTGGGTGTATAAATTAAAAGATTGTGCAGTAGGATGTCTCCCCTGCGTGTGAGGGATAACGTTTTACTTGAAATTTCGGGGTGCACAATCTGTTTTCTCTGTAAATACAACAAGACGTCGCAGATTTGATAAAGCATTTTCCATAAAAGCCACTCCGTTAGTTTAATGCCAGTTTTCCGATAATCGTGCACCAACTCGTGAAGATTTTTTGGAAACGGTTCCAGAACAACTCCCACGGAGTCCCCCTCTTTAAACCACAGTAAAACCCGCATTATATTTTTGTGACTCACGTCGGTCCATTTCTGTAATAGATGGGACAAACTCGCAGATTCACAAGACTTGATGTTTATGCACTTTAACAAAACGTTTGAATTATCCAGCAAGCTCCTGGTTGGATATATGCAGTGAATTCGCATGTCTCTTGATAGATCAATGCCCTGTAGTTCAAATTCTCTAAAGCTGAAATTTGAAGTTAGTAATTTAATTAAATTTAGAGGCAAAGGCAGGTCTTTGCGCGCTTTCCAAACTCGGCGCAACCCCATGTTTCTGATTACCACGTCTCTGCAAAGCTTCAAGAGACTTGGAGCTTTACGTTTCGGTTCCCATACTCTACATCTCTTCCAGCAGAGGTCTGATTCTTTTATCGCACTCATTGACAACTTGAAGCTCCTCGCTTTCTGAAAATCAGCCGGTTTAATTAAGTCGCCCTCAAGGGATGGGCAAATTTTACTTCTCATGTCGGCATGACAGAATTGCCTGTTTTGAACATAACAGCAAGTCATTTGCAGTTGATTCCTTCTGACAGAGCAAGATCGTGACTAAAATAGTCTCACGGGCATTTAAATATATATCGCGCAATAATAAAACAAGATTAGCATATGATGTCACTTCCTCTGCATTAACATATGCGAACGGTGAACAAGTATGAACTTGCATCTTTTCAATGCAATGCTGTTAATAATGGCTATTGGAATATTCGCGAAGTTTTCGATTTTAATAAAAAAGGAAAGGAACAAGAACATTCTTGAAAAAATAAATATATAAATTGACGATTTTGTCGGATGCAGATATCGAGATAGTTGTGAAACAGCTTCGGTTTTTAGAATAAGCGTGACGCCCCATAGTCGGTCACGCAATAAAAGCGTTCCCAGAAGCACGGTATCAGTTGTGTTAAAAAATGATGAAAACCTTTCAAGGGAAAAGAGACAGATTTAGAAAAATGTAATTAGTGATTGTGATAATTGATGGTCATCAAGCCAGTGTTGCGCCTAGTAAGAGTTGAAATAAAGAATTTTCCTTAAGCTAAACTACCGTTTTGTAATATTTTTGTTCTTCTACTTTATTTATCATTATTGAAAAAATATTTGGGCAATGAAAAAAATATAATTTCCGCGCTCCGATCAAAACTGTGTAAATTCCGATCACGATCCGTGTAAGACTGGGTTCTATATTTGGTTTTTACCAGTCGATATAAGCTCGGTAATCTTCGTTGGCTCGATGCTTGAACGGAAAAGTTCGTAAGACGTTTTCGGCGCATAGCAATGGCGACAAATAAAGAATAAAAGATGGCGGAGTTGAACGGAGAAACCTCGGTAGATAAATCGAACTTTCACGTTGCAAAAACATAATGGATGACCTATAGTTCCTCGCTTATGATTCTTGAATATTTTTTCTTATAGATGGAGGCGGTAGAGGGCTGCAGAATGCCTGTAAAAATGAGTGGATCTGACGAATGGCGTAAGTGAGACAATTCATGAAACCGAAAGCGGACGTTCACATTTTCGGTGAAACGTTGTTCTTAGTGTGAAAAATGTTCTTTTTCCTTCAGCTTTAGCTGAGATACTGAGTAAAAAGGAACTTGCCGACGGTTCAACCCATTATTATGTGCATTACATTGACTGTGAGTACTGTGTTTTATGACTTTTGTCTAATTTATGCTCCAGCTAAATACTCGCTTGCTTTCGTGGATATTTTCGTCGTCATCGAGTATCTTATTTTAAACTCATTAGAAAAATATTTTGGCCAAACTTTATTTGGTGTCTATTTTTTTTTAGGTATTTCACCTGTACAGAACATTTTATTCCAACTCTATATTTTTAGTTTAGGCGGATTTTCAAGATGGCGGACGCATAGATTTCAATCCCATAATGCATCGCTTTCTAAATTCCACCCCAAAAAGGTCGCCTTGAGCGGCATTGCTGTTAGCGAAGGGAACATAATGTTTCTGTTTGGCAAAGATCTTAGAAAGAAAGGGAAATCTTCTGGGATTATACAGTGCCTGGAAGGGTATTCTCGGCATCCTGGATTTAACCAAAATACAGCACGGGGTTTGGGAATACACATAATTTCTTGATGGGATACAGGATTTAATTGCTACCTAGGAAGTGGGATCTGACAAAATTGTGGTTGAGGATGCAGGATTGTTGTGAAAAAGTGGCAGGAATGCAGACCCTGATCATATGGACAAGATATTAACAGGGCTGTCAACCCCCCATGTCTTCAAATATTGAGAATTGATGGGAAAAGGATGATAGATGACGTCATAACATATGGCACATCACGTCATTTGTGCAAAAAATACTTGTTGACTCCAATCGTCACGAATTTGCAGTGACACAAAACGTGTGAAAAAGATGTTGGCATATTTATATCATTTGACCTGATAGGTTTAACATTATCATATTACAATGACATACCAGAATTTTGAGGAAACATTCGATGTTAACATTAAAATAGCTCAATAGGTTAAAATAGCTGTGTGCCATTTTTGGTATGTATCATATACCAGCAAGATGCTCTTTGCTCAGAACACAGGTGGCCCACACTTGGTGCATAAATTACTGTGAGTTTCGATAGTGCTTTGCCTATTATGAACAATTAAAGACTTTGTTTGAGAAATTCAGTATAGTTAAAACATAGAAATAAGGCATAAATATAGAAGTAAATTGTACTTACGTAAACTTGGGCTTGTTGCTTTTTCTGTGTAACCTGGGCTCAATTCATGGCCATTTTGTACGGTTTTGCAGCTCGTTGTTTGTTCAGTGTTGTTTTTGCTATATAAAGTGAAGCAAGGCAGGTTACTATGTGCAGTCTTAACTCACAAATCTCTCCCACATCAAAGAACCATGCACCGATTCACCATGAAAGCTGCAAACTCTAAAGTCCAGGTCAGTCTCTTACCACTTCCGCTGGTCATAGGTATTGACCACTCCAGAAAATACCATAACATACCATAATGGTCTTTGTTTGTCGCCCAAACATTTTACATAAGCATTGTCTTCAGTTTCTCTTGGGAGTTAAAATGGCCCCAAGAGAAACTGAAAACAATGCTTATGCAAAATTTTGGGGTGACAAACAAAGAGCATTATGGTATGTTATGGTATTTCTGGTTTGGTCAATTACAATGTGTTTTATGTTGGAAAATCTTTTGAAAGTTTTTGGTACTGGGCAATCTGACGTGTGCTCAGGAACTTTAATGACTATGTGTCACAAGAAGAATGCAAACATAGACTCAGGGGATCTGGGTAATCGATATTGCATGACAAAAAATGGATCTTCCTACCCTCAGATAGTCTACTGATTGTGCATGAGCAGTGTTTGGAATTATACAATTGGTTGAGGGTATTTAAAATGTCCGTGTTCAACACTCAACACGTAGTCATTGAGGTTCCAGAGTGCACGTCAGATTGCCCAGAACCATATAAAATGTTGAATTGAGCCCAGGTTACACACAAAAGGTAACAACAGGCCCAAGTTTACGTAAGTACAATTCATTTCTATATTATGCCTATATTTCTATGTTTCAACAACTATATTGAATTTCTCATACAAAGTCTTTAAATCGTTTGTAATACGCAAAACAGTATCGAAACCCGCCATAATTTATGCACCGAGCTTGGGTCACCTGTGCCCAGAATAATAGACGTTTAAATATGTACGTCTATAGTTAACAAGCGTCTCGATGAGTGGGTCGAGGAAAGCAGACTAGACCTGTCAAGGCTTCAGTTGCCAAAAAAAGAAGACACCAAAAAGACCAACAAGGGTAAAGGTGCTGGTTCAAGGCCATGCTCGCCTGACAGGGAGCTTGTAAATGGTGTGGGATCTGGACGACCTAAAGCCATTGTTGGCAGAAAGAGAAAAGCAAATGCTATGGACAAGGCCCCTGATGAGGTACATGGATTAGTCTTTACACATGTTCTCACCTTGCATGGGGCCTATGGGTCCCTTTTGTGTCTATTCCCTCTGGGCAGCCTGTGTCCAGAAAAGCTGGTAAAACACTATTATGAGAAATTTTGCAAAGAAATCTTTCTGTAGGTATGTCAAAACATCTTTAATTCTAGACATAGAAGCTGAGTGTGTAGGGAAATCATGACAACACTGACAGCAGCAACCATGGGTCAAAGTAACACTTGAGAAATCAGACATGTATAGTTGTACCCATCCCAACCCCCTACCCATTTGATCAAAGGGGAAGCAGGCCCATAGCCAGATTTTTTCAGGGTGGAGGTGATGGATCCAACAAGGAGATGGACCAAATAAGGTTGTCTAAGCCTGCAATTTGAAGGCATTATTAAGATATGAAAAGTGAACCTAAAACATGGATATTTCTCAAATTTTTTAAAAGACTTATTATTTGTGTGTGTAGAAGTTGTAGAGAACAACATACTTTAAAGTTACTATTTTTAAAGGAAAGTTCTTAATGCATATTGTTCACCAGTTTTATTGCTGATCATTATAACTGCTATTTAGACTGCCAAACTCAGGTCCCCTTGCCTGGTACATGGTATATATGTTTTTTGTTAATTTTACAACACAATCAGAGCAATACCATTTCTTATTAGTTTTTATTCATTTTTTTTTTAAATTGTTGGTTTCAACAAAAAAGTGGACCTCTAGAGCCTGTGGTGGGGAGAGTGCAAGCACCATCATTGCTCTCCCCTGCCCTTAGCTCTGGGTCTGGCATGGTGGGCATAAAGCAGGCTATGTGTAAACCAAATTAATGAAGTGATGTTAGTATATGAAAGGGGGGTGTTACAGTTACTGCAGCTACTGAAAACAACATATAACTACTCCTTTATAAACCTGAGAGATTACTGGTCATCATAAGGCTTGGCTTTAAGTAAGGCCTATGTTGTGTTCAACTACAATCTTGCGAAATGAAATGTAGTTTTTCCATGGAATAGATTTCATGGTTGACTCCTTGGGGGTGCCAGATAGGACCATCAATCTCTGGTTAGTTAATTAAAAGAGTTTTTGAAGTTTTGAACAGTGACTTTGATTACAATAAATTGAGAACTGAAAGCTTTCAGTTGATGCCAAAATAAAGTTTTGTTTTACACTATTACTCATTAGATTGATTCCCAAGATAGCCCCAAAGAGTTACCCAGTACTCCTCCTAAAACAGGAAGCATGCGGCAGACAGGAAGTATGGTTCATGACCGCAGTCATGATGACATTGTAACACGAATAAAAAATATCAAGATGGTCCAGCTTGGAAAATACAGAATCAAACCATGGTATTTCTCACCGTATCCCCAAGAGCTTACTCTGGAACCTGTTGTTTACCTGTGTGAATTTTGCCTTAAATACGTCAAGAGTTTCCATTGCCTCAAGCGGCACAAGGTAGTATACCTTTCAATTATCTTAATTATAAACTAGGGGTGAGTTCTTTTGCGATGATCTGGATCAGGATCTGTGATCTTCAGATGAACCAGCAAATTCTTTTATTAGTAGTGTTGATTAGTTGGTTTCTCTGATGCAACATGATCCAAGCGATCTCAGGTCACTGATCCTGATCTGGATCATCTCAATGGCATGCACTTTAAATTTCTCAGTTAGAACATGTGTTATTGTTGGTCAATTTTTAGACCCATATTCTACTCTCTGGCTCACCAAAATGTGAAAGTTTTCTTTAATTTCATATGCACCCAATAATAATGATAAGGAGGAGAGTTGTGTTGGTCTTATAGAGGCATCAGTTAAAGAGAGATCTAGAGGTATTGTATTTTGGATTGGTTTATTCTTACAGGAAAAGTGCAAGTTACGCCATCCTCCAGGAAATGAAATATATAGAAAAGGAACAATATCATTCTTTGAAATTGATGGTAGAAAAAACAAGGTGAGTGAGAATTCCATATTTTCAGAGTCTCTGCTATTAATTTTCAACTGATTTTCATAACATTAAGGCTATAATTTATATTATTCAAGTCTAACAGAAAAAAAGTATATTTGTGAATAGAATAAAAGGGCAAACCATCACCATGTAGTAGGATGCAAATTCTTTGACTCTAAAACAAAATCAGTAATATCAGTTGTCAGGGTTTTAGGCATTGATTTAATTAGCAGGGATTTAGATCTGGCCACAGGATAACCAAGATAGTAATCTAGCATGAGCCCTGCTACAGTAAAAAAATTATGGCCAACTCTGTAGGGATTGCATCAAAAATTAAACTGTGTGACCAAAGTAGTTTGATTTTTCAAAGATGTATGCACAGTTTTAAAAAGTGATTTCAATTAAATTTTATTTTTGTGTTCCAGGCGTATGCCCAAAACCTGTGTCTCCTGGCCAAAATGTTCCTGGATCACAAAACACTGTACTATGACACTGATCCCTTTCTGTTTTATGTCATGACTGAATATGATTCAATTGGATTTCACATTGTAGGATACTTCTCAAAGGTAAGGCAGTCTCAAGATATTAAAAAAGGCCCAACACAACCAACAACAGACTTGCCAAACCCCAAAAGGCAAAAAATGTGAGACTCTGAACCTAGAGCTGGGAAAAGTAGTGAGAAATGGGTAAAAAGTTTTGAGATGTCCCAAATTTCTTATTGGAAGGACTTCCAGTGGAGGTTATGGGGACTGGAAGTCATGCATCACTTGAAAGCTGAAGCAGTAGACATCATGATCAATTTTATGAGTCAGGTTTAAAAATTTGTAATTTCTGTGTTTTGTTAGTGGCCATCTTGAGAGAAACAGCTTCACATTTGGTGGCAGCGACAAGTAGTGGTAGGCTAGAAGAACGCAATCAAACGCAACTGCTAAGCACTTTCTTTGGATTGAGCTGGCTATCGTGATATCTAATTTGGAAATGAACCCTACAACTCCAAAATGTTTTGGAGTTTGACTTTTTAAAAAGCGTGAGAAATCAATTGTCAACTTCTGAGAACATGAGATAGGTCATGAAATCATTAGACTCACAACAAAGTTGTGAGACTACTTGGCAAGTCTGACCAACAGCTCACAGTGTTTAATGTTCAATGGAGTCTCCCCTTCATCCCTTATGTAAAGGTAGAAGTCATATTGTTGTATAATTAATTTTATGAACCACAGTCAAAATTAAATTCAGTTTAAAAATGTTTAACCTCAGGTGATTCTCAATTTTTGTGGTCTCCTAGTCCAAATTCATAATAGTAATTATTAGGGATAGGAGACAAAGGAGAAATTGAGAATCAACCTAGGTTAATTGTTTTACCTGATTTTAATCTTGACCTGTGACATAATTTTTATACATGTATAATAAATTACTAGTGCATTGCCCTGGGCCGGGTAGTTAAGATAACTAAAGGTTAGTACAAAATTTGTCATTCCTTTTGGAAAGAAAATCCCTGCAAATTGTTTTGCCTACAATGCTTGCAGTAAGGCTGTGCTCTGAGAAAAACTGTAGGGAGCCCTTGTGCTTTGAACCTGTCTAATTCAGGGTGCCCAGCATAATGATTTCTATGAAAAAAAACTAAGATTTTCTAGTTGCCCAGGAACACAAGTTAGGTCCCAGGGGCCACTGGGTACTACTGGAGTACAGCCTTACTTGCATGCTTAAAAGGTAAATTTAATAGAGAAAATTCTTTTGAAATAAGCAGGAACCTGTGTCAAAAATTAAGCCTCAGGTTTAAGATAATCAGCCTTTGAACAACCTAGCCCTGAAGGTCATAGAGAGTGAGGTATTTAATTAGGTGGGGCCAAGTACTGAGGACAGCATTAATGTGAGTCTTTTCACTTAAGCAATGTGACTTCTTCCTTGGCAGGAAAAAGAATCATCTGAAGATTACAATGTGGCATGCATTCTAACGTTACCTCAGTACCAAAGGAAGGGTTATGGCAAACTGCTCATAGAATTTAGTGAGTATTACAGAAATGTACTGTAGCCATATTTACTTTTGTTGTCATTTAACTTTAATGATGAAGCAAAAACATTATACAAGCTATATTAGAGGACTTAATGATAACAGGACTTGACACCTGTATGTGAGGATTTAACATCTTACTCGAGTGTTTATTTGCTGTATTGGGTTCCCAGAAAGCAAAGATATGTTTTTTTATTTTCAACTTGTGCCAAGGGACCATCGGAGCAACACACACTATTTTTGTGGCTATTCGTATCACTATAACTCCTCATAATTATTTTGCAGCAGGGTACATCACCTCACAACAAAGCAAAGTTGTCGATAAGGAAGACACAACACATTAAACATTTCCACTTCTGTGAGGGCAATTTTGCAGCTTTTGTAAACATTAGCTTAATGATAATTAATTAATTATTAATTATGAAATATTAATTGAATAATTAATGTGTTTACTGTTTTATGGCCAGGTTATGAGCTTTCCAAGTTTGAGGGGAAGACAGGAACACCGGAGAAGCCCCTATCAGATCTAGGATTACTATCTTATCGCAGTTATTGGTCTCAGACCATCCTGGAAATTCTTGTTTCTCTCAAGGGTGGAGAGGATGGAAGCCCGCCTGCTATAACCATCAAGTAAGAATCATGGAGTTTATACAATTTTATATGTCATATAAGAAGTTTCATCTAATGAAACCTCACTTCATTACTCCTTGATAACACTGTTAAATAGGTTAGTGAGGCTGTGTCTGCATACATCAGTATTGGTAGCCTTGTTCTTGAGTTCTTAGCTTTTTAATGTGCACTTTGGATATCAATAAAAACTAGGAGTGTTATTTTAAAAATTAAACCCTATGACTACTGGTTTGGCAATTTTTGTTACACATTGAACAATGCATATTTTCCTTTCTAAACCCATTTAGCTTTCAGTGTACGCCTTTAAATTTGTAAATCACAAATTCAGTAAGGATAGATTTTTGTACAGGTAACTTATTTTGGAAATTCTGACCAATCCTGTCAGAGTCTTACAGTACAAAACCCTCCTAACATTAAAATTTCGGGAAAATTCACTGCCAATTTCAATTTTAAGTACTACTCATTCCTAATAAAAATTTCCCCTTTTTCTGACAAGATAGCCAGCCACAATTCCGTGGGAAAGAAAGACAATAATGTGGGCAGTGAACTGGGTATAATAAGAAAGGCAAAGCAAAAAAGAGAGCAAGAAAGAAAGATCAAAATATAAATTATTTCAGTTTGGTGCAAATGTTGGCTTATGGGCATGTGCAAAAAACAGTGAAATTAAAGTATCTCAATTGCATCCAATTAGGAGGAAAATATGCCCTCTGTGTCGCCATTTCATCTTGAGCAATTTTTATGCCAACTGGCCAAAAACTGCAACAGTACATGAATGTGAAAAATGTGATAATCACCATGTCACACACAAGCATGCCGATGGGAAAAAGAAAAAATCTTGAGACCCTGACAGGATTTGAACCTATGACCATCCGACAGCATCAGTCATAGTCAATGGCAGGTCATAGTCAATGAATCTCTCTATAGCTCAGTGGATAGTGCAACTCTCTGGTGTTTTTTGGTGGTCATAGGTTCAAATCCTGGGACTAAAGGTTTTTTTTCCCACAGTCGTGACATGTTGATTTTCTACCTCCTGATTATAACGTCTTTCACAGGAGTGTTATTGTAGGTTGTCCTCTCATTATTAATTAAACTTGAGACAGTTTGATGGAATGTACCTCAATTTAACATTGACTTGGGTTAATATTTTGTTTGACAGTGATATTTGCGAGACCACAAGTATAAGAAAAGAAGATGTTGTCTCGACTCTGCAGCATCTTGGAATCATCCACTACTACAAAGGACAGTACATATTAAATCTTTCAAAAGAAATTTTAGATGGGCAATTAAGATCCATGTCAAAGAGAAAGATTCGCATTGATTCAACCTGCCTTCACTGGACACCTAAAGACTGGGCAAAAAGGGGAAAATGGTAAAATATGGAAGGGGGATGTCAGTCTTCACTCTTCACTGGGTTTTGAAAAATAGATGAACATTAGGGTGTCGCTGGACACCTGAAGATTGGGCTTAAAGGGGAAAGGTCAGTCTTCACTCCTCGCTGACTTGTGAAAATAGATAGGCATCAGGCAGTTAGTGTTACATGTAATCCCCCAATATTCACCTCAAAGCTTAAACATGTTCAAAAGCTGTTTAGTTAAACACTGCTGCCTGCTGTTCTTTTTTTGATTGCAAATTTAATGCAATTATGTAAGGTAATAATAATTAAAAGTTCTACTGAATAGGCCACTTCCGAGTTCCAAAAACCCTCACTTTCAAAATGAGGCTAGGTGCACAACCTTTCTTGTGAAAATGAGTTTTATTTGCATGAGAATGAAAAATGATATTTCCATATCAAAGGCTGAGCACCTACCCTCATTTTGAAACAGAGGCCCCAGGGAACTCGGAAATGGCCTATTCTGTCTAAAAGCCTGTGTTCTAGTTTTTTGTTATTATTTTAAGTTTTTTAAAACCCAACTGTAGTTTGTGTGAATGAGGCACAAGGCGGCTTTGAAGAGTAGTTGGGGAGAGGCCAGACATAAAAATAGTTACTATTTAATAATTATTTTCATGACAGAAGTCAGGAAAACAGAAGACTGTCCTGTTTTCTCCACAGGGGTGGGTGGGAAGAAGCAATGTTTTCTCAAGATAGGTGGGATTGTAAACAAAATGGGCAGACTTTTTCAGCTGTGTTTCTTTCAATAAAAGTTACACTCAAACAACCCTTGACTAATTAACCCTTCCTTTTCATGGTGAGGCTTGTTTTTATAGCACAAATAATTAAAAAGACTCCCTTACAGAGTGCTAGTTCCAGTCATTAATAATTATTATTATTCATTCAAAATATTTCCCCGATTCTGATTGGCTAAAAGCACACGTTTAAAGGAGCTGTGTCACGAAATTCAGCCAAATTAGGTAGTTACAAAATGCCCTTTAAATTAAGGGAAAAGTAAAAATAACCGCTTAAAACATTAAAGGAAGGTTAAAATAACACAACAGATACAACAGTTGCCATGAATGGGCAAAACTGAAAAAGATTTAAACGGATTGAAATTTAGGTTTTTGAAAACTGTTCAGCCTAACAGTTTTTCAAAGTTGATCTCTGCTGTTTCCAACTTCAAACATAATGCTCAGGAGATATATTTGTTTGTCACGCATCTCTAATTTTGTCATTTACATGTAATTTCTTTGCTTACTTTAAGTTCCATAGCGATTGAGGGCGAGTAATTGGCAAAATTAAGCAAAATGAACCGGACTGCCGTGACACAGCCCCTTTAATTCACCATAACCAGTTACTGATGACCAAATTTGGAAGAAATTTGACTTTAACGAGGAAATGACGTCAAAAATACAGCGTTTTCGCAGGTTAAGGCACCGTTAACCGAGAAGACCTGGGGACGAGATTGAGTTGTTTTGGTTGTGAACTTGAAAAAATGGCGGACATTTCACTTGTTTCAAGAGTAAGAACTAGGCAAAAAAATAGCTAAAAACATGGCAAGAACAGCAAGAAGACAACTTGAAGGGCGACATCTGCTATTTGGAGAATATTTGTGGAGCTGAACAACCCTAAATGTACACTATCGAAGATGAACTGAACATCGATGGATCGATGGAGGCAAGCATGTTTTAGCTGTGTTTTTAAACTAGGAATTATTTTGAATGAATAATACAACAGTTAATGAATTCGGCTTTCGTATCATATGAAAAATTATGGAGCTCGAGGAGGGTGTTATCCGCCTCGGCCTACGGCCTCGACGGATAACACCCTCCTCGAGCTCCATAATTTTTCACATGATACGAAAGCCGAATTCATTAACTGTTAAATAAAAATACATGTACATAAATGCACTTTTCACCTTCACCTGTATCTAATTCAAGATACAACCTTTACATTTATAAGCAAAGTGTAAAATTAATAATTTTGACATGCTTGAATGTAAAATACTTTTGCTGTTTAACATTTTCAGTAAAGGTTAATTAAATGGCATCTAGAAAAGATTTTGTCATTGAAAAAAATATTGTAAAGATTGCTAAGTTTTTGTGTTGCCTCAACAAAGAGTTGAGGAAGGGATACAAACTGAATTATTTATATTTTTATGTGTCATTCAATTATTATGAAGAATGAGCCAGTGCTTACAAGTGTATAAAGATTGCCAGGTTTTGAATAGCATTATTTTGTTAATGTTTTGTTGTGAGCTTGTGTACCTATAAAATGCAAAGCTAAGGAGAGATTGCTGTAAATAAAGCAAAAAAAAACTAACAATAACTGTAGGAAACGTTAAATAAAGATCATGAAATAATTATTTTATTTTTGTTACTTTTTCCCGATATCCTGTTTACCATCTCTTACTAAACCCTTGGGGACTGATTTTACATGATCCAGGCTTGCCCTATCCGTTAGGATGGGTCCCCTTTTCAAGTTCCCTTGGTGGTTCAGTTGTCATGTAATTTTGGTGTGCTTAATTAAGGTTCCGATATCTCGGTCAAGTGGCAAACTGGGCCAGCTTGGTTCCTTTAATCAAGCCTTTAAAACTGGTTTTCTGTAGGGGATACAAGCACAAGTGCGAGCCTTTTAGAGTCCCTTTTTAATTTAATTTTCATAAAGCACTAGGCCACTTAGCTTGAACTTGCACTTGTGCTATGCCTGTGTCATAAATTGAAATGGGCTCAAACAACACTGCATTATTAATTATTTTTTGAGTATCACTTTAACTTAAGGCACATCCTTTCTTTTCTTTTATAAACAGAAAGATCAGAAAGAAAAGAAAGAAATAATGATCAAAAAAGTTGTTTAGATACACAATGAAAAAGCCAGGCTGAATGTCAGTGCATTTTTATCGTAATTTATTTCCAATTGTTGTGTTTAAGTCAATTCACTTAATTCACTTGATAGAAGAACATGTTTTGAAGCTCCTCCATATCATCATCACAGCAAGAAACGTTTTGTACATGATACATGTAATTTACAGAACATGGTTGTACCCATTCATCTAAATCAACACGTGGCTGAAAAAAAAAAGTGTAATAATTAATGCTATTGTTAGACACTGTCAAAAAATGAAATTAATAAGATACAAAATTAAATTGACTCCAAAAAAAAGTTTATTTTTGAGGACAAACTTTATGCTCCCTAACTTCTACACACTTGCTAGTTTTTACTGAAATTTTTTTTATCCCCAAAGGCAAAATTTTTTTTTTCATAACTTATCACAAAGACTAAGACCCTGTGTGATGTACCATTTGACGGCTTCTGACAAGTAATTTTTGCAAAAAAAAACTTGTATTATTTTAAAAGTTAGAGGTGTATAAAATGGTAATGCTCAAAAAATAAAAATTGAATTGTTCAAACATGTCCCAATCTGCTACTTCCCCTAACTGTAAGTTATTTGGTGCTGTTTGTTTACAGATTCAAGTTACGTGTGTTGGCTGCAGCCATGTGTTAAGAAAGGGGTTTTCACTATATCCTGGATGGGAGGGGCTCAAGATTTTGACTTCAATGGGCAGATCTTAACAAAACAACATGGAGGGCAAAATTGTGTAGAAATTTTATTAATATAATACATTAAGTATCAATCAGCACTGTGTGCCAATTGGCAATCTTACCTTGTTGTTGAATAGTGTTGCTTCTTCAAGGCTTGGTACTGTCACTATAATACAGCCAGGCTTTGTTACGTGCTCTCTTAGAATTTTCCAAGTTCTGAAAAACAATTAGTTAGTGGATTTTGTGGACAAAAATAACATTAAAATGTGGTGCATTATCCCAAACTCAATGTGAAAAATAACTCATTTTAAACAAAACCTTAGAAGGAAAACCCTATCTAGTTTTAAACGATAAGACGTACATAAAAGTATGTATACTAAAATGAAAGAGCTTTCTTAAAAAGAATAGTCTTCAGCCTAGTTAATCCACAACCACCCTAATGTTGTACAAACAAGAATGTAAAGTGTTCTGATGCACAAAGAAATAAAAGAAAATTGGAAGCAAAAAATATAAAGGATTTACAGCAATATTATTGTAATCCCTCCAAACTACACAGGTTTTCCTACCTAATTTGTTCTTCCACAGGCATGAAAAACTCAAAGACATTGTTAAGAACAATAATGTCAGCTGTAGAAATAAAAAAATTTAATAATAGGAGACTGTGAAATCATTGTATGTAAGCACGCCTTGAACAGTGTGTCCTTTTGGACTGGAGACCTTTAAAAGAGTGGAGGTTGACAATGAGTGGTCTACATTAATTTGTGGTTACCGTACTAACAATTTTTTTTCCAAAAAATCTAATTCCAGGATGTCATTTTAAAAAATTACTTTATTCTCTATGTAAACAAACGGATCTGGGTCATAAAATAAGGTCTCCTACGAGGTCAGGGTTTGAACACCTCAGCAGCACAACTAAAACTTCTTTGAGTGCCTTAACGCTGCCCCCCCCTTGCTAACCCCAAGGACATTGTGGTAAGATCATCCACTGTTCCATAACATGTGTAAAAACAGCACTGAGCAAGTAAAATATAACTCAACTGACTTTTAGGAAGAAGATCCCATTATCCTCAAATTAGTCTCGCTTGATAAAAATGCAATTAAGGCTCAGAAAATGAAATTTTTATTGTTAGTTTTACACTGGGTTTCACGTGTTATGCTGTCTCTGCTTTCTCCGACATCTGCCCTGTATACTTGTGCTTGTAATTGAAGCTAACACATAACTTATTTTGTTAACAGCAATGCCTTGTTTGAAATGAGACAAAAGATGATTTGTGCACAATTTTGAAGCTTCCATTTCCAAATGTTTGATTGCTAAATTGTTTGATTTCTGAATGTTCCATTGTGATCAGTTGGCAAAAGTTTTGGGTGAAGTTCAATCACGTTTGATTACCGAACCCAATCAAAGTCAATCGAATGATTGGAGTTCAATTGGGTTTGATTACCGAATGTTCGATTGACTACGGTGTCATTTAGGTAAAATATCCTCAAGAATACTTGACCGCCAATAAAGTAGGAAGTGAAAAACTTATAGCAAGGAAATCCTGTTTGGTGTAAAATTAATCTCCTCCTCATTTCTTATCTAATCTCCAAGCAAGCAAGACTTAACGCTTTTTTTAAAGAGCACTCTACTTGTTTATCTATATTAGCATTATTAATAAAATTATTTGTCCTTTAATTATATAATTTAAAATACTAACATGTTGCTATAAAATCCCCAACCATTTCTCAGTTGCCTCAGAATTTCAGGTTGTCAAGATTACCTTCTTTTAAGAGTGTGAGCTCGTTGCAAACATCAGCACATTTGACCTGCAATGTCATGAAAGAGATGCAAAACTGTTGAGGAATTAGTTGTTGTAATTTTATCCACAGTTGAAATGAAATATTTTATTTCTCTTACCTCCACTCGATCAGCCATACTGTAATTTTCTATTATTTGCTGTTGCAGGCCACACAGATCTGCATTGATTTCAACTCCAACAATCTTCTCAATAGCACTAAAATAATATGCCTGTGAGAAGGAATACAACAACTACAGCTAAAACCTTAAACTTGAACAAGTTAAGCTAACAAAAGAAAGAAAATGCTGAAACTGATTTTTGAAACCACTACGAAATGAATAATTAATTTCTTAGTGGTTTAGAACAAGTTACAGAAACCATTTACATTAGTCTCAGCAACACAATCACGCTTCTTCAAGGCAAATGAAAATGATCCTTGGTCATTGTTACTATCATAATGATGATGATGATGATATCATCACCATCGTTATCATCATCATCACCATCACCACCACCATTAACATTATTACCACTACCATAATAAAAAAAAACTACTTTCAACCTAGCTCTGACATTATTTCTGGGGATAAAATTACCAGAAAATACTTGCCGCATAAAGCACAGCTCCAAGTCTAGATCCAACATCCACCAAACACTTGTTATTAAGATTACTTAGCAGTAATGGAAGGGCCGATTCAAACAGGAACCTCAGCTGCAGTAGAGACATGGAGTGGGATATGAAATCTACAGGAGAATTGCAAGAGGCTACATCAGAAAAAAGTGATTACCAGTACCTCCTAAAAATCAAATTATTTTCTTGTGCAAGTGACTTGACATTTTGTTCAGGTACACACGTGCCTACTAGCATACAGGTGGCTACACCCCCTGACCAATTGTACACTTGAACCCTGTCAGATAGGTCACAAAAAGTTGGCCAAGTAAAGTAGAATGTATGGTACTATGTTCTGTCACTTGTGCATTTCCCATACACCTTGTTTGCCCCCAAAAATATTTGAACAACCTTTGTTTTTAATTTCTTCTGAGTATTACATATTACAATCGTCCCAAGAGAATACAATGCTGAATACAATGCTTAAGCAAAATTTTGGGGAGCAAACAAAGTTAATTATGAGAAATAGACAAGTGGAAAATGGGGTTCTCCAAAAACATAGACGTCTTGCATGATGGCACCCCTATTGCAGGACTAGAAATTTTTGAATAATAAAGGTTGAATAAAGGTATAGGCCACAATTCAGGCACACACATGTGAGAACAAGGCAGTCACTGTTCAGATAACCACAGCAAACTTACTGAGTGGAGCTGTATTGTGAGAACCACATTCTTTACAATAGGTACGGCTCATTTTGCCTTCATCACAAAGTCTGTCAATATCTTCATCACTGTACAGGAATGAGTCGACATGAACTGTAGTTGATGGGTCAGAATCTGAATTCTATGAGCAAAGAAAAAGAAATGTTTTTCTTGCTGGCTAAGCTTCCAAGAGGCAAGAAATAAAGTTCTCTTACATTGAATGGGACCTAAGAATCAGGTAGGGTATCATTTTTCACATGTCACATGATTCAGTTATTGTCTCTTGCCGTACAGTGCAACAGCTTTCCCACCCTCTCTCCCCTTGCCAGTGAAAAAAAGTTATGTTGGTTTGACAGCAGTGCTCTAGGTTTAGGAAAGGTCTGTTCCCTGTTTCCTTTGCCCATTGTAAACTGTGGTGATGGTTGACAGTTGCACTGTCAGTGTATGAGAAGAGTTTTTTGTGTTAACTTCAAAGGAATATTTTCAATTTTAACTCTTAATTAGCTATGCTTGTTAAGCCTCCTCTTAGATTGGTATTTTTCTGGGGTGGGACTGCAGGTCAGAAAATTAAATATAACCCCTAAGCCTGTGCACATCCACCTTCTCTCCACCCTCCACTGAAAAAATTGAAATTTTTTTCAGGGAACACCCTTGCAACATAATTAATGAGCATCATCCCAGCCACCTTCTTTTGGGAGTTTCCCCCAAGAGGGTTTTTATAAGCCCACTCTGTAAAAAATTAAGAATTCTTTTACCGTAAATCCTCTATTAAGCCCCCCCTCTCTAATAAGCCCCCCCTTTTCAGAGGAGGAAAGTTAATAAGCCCCCCCTCCCCCTCCCCCAATCCTTATTCTTCACAAAAAATTAACGATTAACGTGGACTGATCAGTTATGATTTATTCAGGCTGGAAGTTCATACTGTTTTTGGTCTTCGGCGGCATGACCTCCAACTTCATATGCTTAACTTTCTCAATTTTGCGCTCTAGCTCTCTGTGTAGAATTGCCACCATTTTCTTGTCGTTAGACAAGCAGTGTACTGCTCGGGAACCACAAGTTTAATTGTACAACGCGTAAGTCTACTCTGTCTCATACCACGGTATTTTTGCTACAAGTGATGTGTTTCGCTCTATTAAATAAGCCCTCCTCTCTTTTAAGCCCCCCGTCAAAAGTGCTTGGAAAAAATAAGCCCCCCGGGGGGCTGAATAGAGGATTTATGGTATTTTAATTTGGAGCCACTAGCCTTGAAGAGTTAAATGGACACAGTCAGCTTTAGGCCTGCACTGACCTGGACACTAGTTTTTCAACTTTGAAAAGTGTAACTTGCTTCAATCTGAAATCAAATACGCATCAAATACGCATCAAATACATCTAAAAATCAGCTTTAATCTTGTCTAGAATTTCATTCAATCTTTGTTACTTTACAGAAAACTTGTTCCTGAGTATTCTTGTACTCGTTTATTTTATTATATTTGGTTAAAAGCACTATGAGTCGCGTATCTCATGATATGCAAATCAGCTAAGAAATGGTATCTAATGGCTTGTGCCTATGCATCAGCTGACCGTGTCCCTTTGGTGACTGGTCATTTTGCCTAAGAGTCGTTTCACTAAAGTCCCGTTTGCTAACGCCTTTACTCATTTTGCTTAACAAACAAAACGAGCACTGCACACGCATCCCTCATTCTTTCAGCCATGACACAAGGAAATGCGACACGTTTAAAACTCTTGTTCTTTAAAGCCAGAGATCAGGCAAAAGGAAGTAGGGGAACTAACCTAACATGTTACTTTTGGTGCTAGCAAACCAGTGGCAGATTCAGAGGAGGGGTGCAGGGACCCCAGGCCCCCCACGCCCCCCATTATTTTTAGACCAAACTGAGACCTGAAGGGCCCAAAAAATTTTTTTGAGACCCAGCCCCCCCTCTTATCTCAGGGTCTGGATGACCAGCCCCCCCCCCCCCCCCCTTATCTGAAGGTCCTGGATGACCAGCCACCCCCCACCCCTTATCTGAAAGTCTGGATCTGCCACTGCAAACAGGATGTTGCTGAAACGACTCGTAGGCAAATCAACCATAAATCAGTCTCTTTATTCTAGACATGTTACTTGCTCCATCCAGTCATAAAAATGTGACCTAACCTAGTGGAGCATATCTCCTTCAACCTCTAATTGGGAAGCAACCGAGCCCCAACCTAAGAATCTGCCCCCAGGAGCCTTGAGTAAATTAAATTGACCACTCTAAAATCACCTTTCCCTCTGGGTGATAGATGTTCTCTGAGGACATCATTCCATCAAGTGGAATTCTCTTCTTAATGTCTTTGATAATCTTTTTCATCCTTTTATCTCCTGGCATTAAAAGAGTTTCAACACAATCATTAGCGCTCTCTTTTGTACCATCATCGCTGTTGACGCAAGAGCAGTGTTTGACAACCCAGTCCATGAAATTTCCCACCTCGCAGGGATCAGTACTTGATAAGAGAGAGAGAAAAGAAGTTTTGGCCACGTCCAGTGAAAACGTGTCAGTTGCTTCCATTATAAGGTGCAAACGGTAATCCTGCTGATAGTACGGTGAAAATAAATTATTTCATGAACCTCCAAAGTATCTCATGAGTACAACGTCGGCGCCATTTTGGAAACCACGCGGTTACCAAGCCATTTCATCGCGTGGCTACTAAGCTGGTTAGTTAGAATCCAAGATGGCGGTAGCAGACGTGGTTATCAAGCAAGAAGCTGTAAATGCAGTTGATCTGGAGGAGAGAGTCGTGCAGCTCTGTAAAGAGAACCCTAAAGGAATAACAGACCAGCTAATATCACAAGATATGCCGAATATTCCGCCGCAGCAAAGAGTTACAGCCATTAACAGACTCCTTTCCATGGTGGGTATTCCCTCAAACCCAGGATGTTGTAGCCTGCGTTGCAGCCTGCCCGCCCACGTATTCGTAAATATAGTCCGTCTGCGAATTAGTGCACAAAACTCGTTCTAATATCCTGCAGAGTCGCAAGGGCATATGTGAGTGTTCCTGATAGGCGGGTTTCTGGTGGGTTTCTTATGCGCCTCACGATTGGCCTAATTCGTACGTGTGCGTGACGGTTGAGCAGTGACATGTCAAAATTCACAGAAGGGAATTGGCAAGAATCATTTACAGTACTACCGAAACAGGTAGACTGTTTTTCAGCAGACGTATGTAACAGTTGCCGTTAGCGACATAGGTGACCCGGATAGGTGATCGTTTTTGGTCACGTGTCTAAAGAGATGTTAGCTCCAAAGGCAAACGCACGTGACAACATTCCTTCGTATTTCTTCTTTGCTCGCGCTTTGGCTGTCTATCATCACTTAACCGCTTCTGTTTAGTAATACAACATGATCCAGTTAAAAGTGTTCTATAGCATTTCTTTATTAGCTATGATCAAATCGATTATCTCACATCTCAAGCTATCATTTAGGCCTTTACCACGGATATAAGACCTTCCTTGTTTGTTTATGGAAAAGCCCGCCATCGTTTAATTCTCAGGAATGTGAAGGAATGAGATCACATGTGCTTACATTTGAGGCGTTTGGGATAAATCACGAGGGCTAAATTCAAATATGTTTCTCTGCAGAGGCAACTGTTTCACGCGTCTGCGAAAAAACAGTCTACTTGATTCAGTAGTAAACAATGAAAGAGCAGTTCTGGCGTCAAAACAAAATAGGAAATCATGATATTCACGGCCAAAAAAAAAACTCCACACATTTAGCTATTCAGGTCCAGGCATTTAGCAGAAAACCAAAGAAACTAAGGTTATTTAGCCACAATAACAAAGCTTAAGGCTTGAACAGAAGTAAAAGAAACTGCATGCATGACCAGGATCCGTGATCACATCCTGTCTGAGAACATTTGCCGAAACGATAGTAACTAATTACTCAATATGCATGGAACAGACCAGCTTTATAATATCTAAATGTGAGACTCAAAGCGGCAAAAAATTTGCTCAGTCAAAGTGTAGAATACTCCCTGCATTGTGTAAACCACGCAAAAAGAGAGCAAGAAAAACCTCTATTGTTCAAGCTGACTCTAGATCACGTTCCACACTATCACAAGCTCGATCCGACACTTGTCACGAGCTATTAGTCGCGTTTGGCCTGTCAACGCTTAATTCAAATCGGACAAATAACAAACCGCGTAAGAAACTAGCCAATCAAAAACGCCAACATATGTCCTTGCAACTCTGTGGGATTTGAACACGATATTGTGCACTAATTTGCAGACGCTCTATACAGAAGGTTTAGAGCATCTGGGACACAGGCAGGGATGTTGGAGCCCCAAGGGAATTTTAATATCTCGTGATTTCCAGAGTCAACTTCTCCATCTCTGGAAAAGCATTCCACAGAGTACATGCTTATGTGGCAGTTAAGGTATGGATACTTTGATGGTGTGAATAATTTTTTTTCCAATACACAGGGAAGGATTGAACTTCTAAAAAGTGGCACACAGCTATTGTACAGATATAAAGATGCTCAAGCAGCAACGTAAGTTAAAGCAATTTCAGTAAATGCAAAGGGAAATATTTAGACTGCGTCATCTTTGGTGTAAAAACCTGTGAAACTCACAAGTACTGTAAAA
Source organism: Porites divaricata (assembly GCA_038088405.1). Classification (NCBI taxonomy): domain Eukaryota; kingdom Metazoa; phylum Cnidaria; class Anthozoa; order Scleractinia; family Poritidae; genus Porites; species Porites divaricata. The sequence goes on from JBBMOI010000007.1 coordinate 15,761,942, forward strand.
CAATGAATACAAAGATGCCACTGAGAAGTCAACACAACAGAGCCAAGGAAAATAATAGCTAGAAAACAAAGAAAAACTTCACAAGTTTCTACTCCAAGGTAAACCCTTTAGGCCCTAGTAGAAGTAGCAGCACTACAGGTTTAAACTATTTTGATCATCTTCATCCTCCTCCTCCTTAATTGTCTTGCAATGGCAATCCTTAGAAACAGCATCATGACGATCTATCTCTCTCATTTTAATTGTCACAAATTAGGACAATTAAGACATAGATAATATACGTATATAGATAAATATTATAATTTAGTAAAATCCAACTCTTAAGTGGTTTATCATCAATGCTGCGTTCCGATTGGTTGAGCTACTAGTTAACAATTATTCCACAAGGGCGAGTTGGATATGAGATGATAGATAGCCAACGAGGTGCATATCACCAAGTTGGCTGTAATCATCTCATATCCAACAAGCGCGAGTGGAATAATAATATTGTTTTATTAAAAACTCCCCGACTTAATTTTGTTAAAGCAAACCGGAAAAGACAAAGGACTTCCGCTATTCACATGTCACACGTCTATCAAAACTGTCAACGCGCAAACGGACTCGCCTGGACTGGATGAAGGAAAAATCAAAACATTGTAGCGATGAACACTCTTAAAAACTTATCGGGATTCTAGGATTTTACACAGCAGGACAGCTAAAATAACCTGGCACATAATGTGAAGAAAAATAATTTTTAAGTGACAGCCGTCGAAATTACGGTGAATTTGGATTTTCAGTGCAGTTACAAAAGTAAGAACAAATGAGAAAAACTATTACCTCGGTCGCTTGTTATGAAGCTGTTTGAAGCCACCAGCTGGTTTTGCTGAACGAGAAAAGAAGCTGTACTGACGCCTTGATTGCTGTAGTGAATAACTGCATAGCCTGTATTTGTAGCTGGTTGCTTGTGATTTATATTCTTCATGTCTGATAAACAAGCCGCAGTTATCTATCAGCCTGAGTGATTCGGCAAGTGGCTTCACAATCACGAAGAAACAACACTTGTCTTCTTTCATAGCTGGTCAAGCTACTTTAGTTCCATGTATTTTCATGTGTTTTAAGATAAACTTTCAAACAAGCTCTTGTGGCTTTTTTGTGTTTGTTTTTTTTTCGCGATGAAATTGCATTTTCTAGTATTCTAAGAAATGAATTAAAACCATTTGCTTCGGGCGCCATTCTATCCTTCGCGGAAAAAAATCTCAGCTTGCTTCCAATTTTAAACTGACGTGTACATCGACCATATATGGAGAGCATGGTATAATGGCTCATATACCATAATGGCTAAGCCAATCAAAATGCTAGAAGTGCATTATCCAATAATTCAGTTTTTAATAATAGGTTATAACTATGTTATAGCCCACTAGTAGCGTAAAGCGCCAGCTTTTTGGCAGCAAAAAGGGATTTAAGATTAGCTTTAACTAGCTAAAGTTTTTTTTATTCTCGATATTTTTGACCAACTAGTTGGATTGTACTAAAACAATTATTCCTCTCGCCCTCAAGGCCTCTGGCTATTGACTCAGAGCCCATTTGGGCTCGAGCAATAATTGTTAAATATTTATCTATATATTCTCTTAACTTTTATCCTAAGTCTTACTAAATCAAGGATTAACTTAATTAACTTGGTGTACTTATACTTTGATCCTGATATATTATTTTTCAACAGGAAAACAAAAGGATTTGATGTACAAGAAAAATTAGTATATCAAATCATAGAAGAAGCAGGAAACAAAGGTGATAGAATTTTTTGGTAATTATTTATTTTGTTAATAATAATTATTGATTATATCATTTCTTATTTCTTCACCAAGCTTGCTGATCCTATCAGCTTGCAGAATGCATGTCACACATGAACCTTGTATACTGTATGACAAAATCATGAGTCCTTTGTAGCTCACTGCAGTGGTTAGAGCATCTGACCAGTGTTTGGAAGGTCATAGGTTTAACTCCTGTCAAGGAATCAGATTTTTTCTTTGTCCTGCGCTCTTGATATGTTGATTACGTTATTTCTCAAAATCATTAACTTGGTATTTTAAAATATCTATCGGAGTATATGGGCATCACTGTGACATTCTCTTGGTATTCATAGGTATCTGGATTAGAGATATCAGATTCAAAAGCAACATACAGTTGACACAAGTCAACAAGATTCTAAAAAATTTAGAAAGCAAGAAACTCATCAAAGCTGTTAAATCTGTGGCTGTAAGTACCAATATAGATGGTTTTAACCAGTTTGCCTGGGAATCAATCAGCATAACTCAGATTTTTCCAAGTTGTGATGTAGTGATCATAGACTGAATTAAGTTTTTTATCACCCCAGTGTGCAAAGAAAGTTGTGTCCAATAGCCCAGGACTAGTGGATTTTGCCACAATCAGGCTAGTGAATTCTGTTCTTCAACTTGCCCAATGAGCAAGCAAAGTTTTTTGGGGACTGTAAGACATATTGTGTGTGGTTTAGTAATAATATTATTAGTTTTTTACACCTGATTGGCTTAATTTCCTTACAACACAATAACATTCTAGAAGTATTTCTAGTGTCCATAGTTTTTGCAGGTTAAACAATTTTTTGGTCATAAGTCATCTGCAACTGTAACTACAAGGAAAATAAAATATATCTGGCAATGATCTTGCTCTTTAGGCATCTAGAAAGAAAGTATACATGCTGTTTAATTTGGAACCTGATATATCAGTGACTGGTGGAGCCTGGTACAGTGATCAGGACTTTGAATCTGAATTTGTAGAAGTACTAAATCAGCAGTGTTACAAGTATCTTGAACAAAGGGTGAGAGACTCTTACTGTAATTTTCAGACCTGTTTTAAGTAGTAAGGATTTGATGTTTAGTTTTTACTGACTGCTTGATGATGATTGCAATAATATATAGTTGGGATCTGGCGTTTGTTTTTTTCTGAATGCTATAGAAGTGATGATGATAATGTAATGATGACGATGGCAATGATAGTGATGATGATGATGATGATGACATAATTATGTGATGGTGACAATAATTATTATTGTGGTGGTGGTGGTGGTGACAATGATGATGATTTTGAGAGACTGAATTTTAAAAAATAATTTTGTCTTCACGTACCTGAGTTAAGTATGCATGAGCCTAAACTTATTCTAATCAGACTTCTTACAGTATGATTTGTGCTCTTTATAGGCTGCAGAAGCAGACAGAATGAATCTAAATCCTCTAGGTAAAAGAAATGCTTCGTATTCGTCCTGTTATGATGTGTGGAAGTACATCTCTGAATTAGGAATTAGCAAGGTAAAATACAGTCAAACAATAACAGCATCCAAGTGCAAGAGATACTTTTTTTAAAATGTAGTTATCATGGAAGCAAGATGTCAGTGTAAAATACATTGAACTGTGTATGGTTGTGTTCTCATTCTGAACAATAAAATTAATTAATTAGTCAGGGCCCAGAAAAAACCTGAATTGCATTTTGTCCTTTGGGCAATATTGAACTCTCTCATTTTTCTTGCCTGGGCTCACTAAACTTGTTTGTGATCATATTTAATAATTCTACATCAACCCAGGTGCAACTGTCAGAAGGGGACATTGAAACCATTTTAAACACATTGGTCTTTGATGGCAAGGCAGAGATGTCACTCGTAGCTGATAGCAGTTCAAACAAGTCATCAACAGGTGGACAGAAGAAACTTTTCAGGGCTCTTGTTCCTCTCATGCCAGTTACAGGACTCATGAGGACACCATGTGGTGTTTGCCCGGTGAGATTTTGTTTATCAGCTGATACTTATAAAATGAAAACAATGAGGAACCTAAGGGGCGAACCATTTGTTGTGGGGGGGGGGGGGGGGGGTGGGGTATGGTTGATTTCAAGGGGCAAATAATCTTACAAGGAAATATTTGGGGAAAAAATTCCTACACTGATGAAATCTTTCTCATGGCGTATAATGGTGGAAAAAAAATCTTACACTGCTGTATGTAGGGGAAAAAATTCTTACACAAACCAAAACACCCATAACCCCTTCCCTTAGGTTGTCTCCTAATGGTGTTTATATGTGTTGAGGTTCAATTTTATCCTTGGTTTCAATTTTATTTCCCTTTGTTTGAAACTCATTATCATACATTACTTTACCCCAAAACAAAGGGAAATAAAATTTGACCCAACATAATCTCAGCTGGTGAGATATACCAGAATTTGCTTGTCCATGTTGGATTTCGTGTACAGAATGACAAAAATGCTATGAAAGTGATGTCAAATTGAACATGGAACTCAAGGATAAGTCATCAGTTAAATTAATTCACAGTCAATTCAGAGTCAAAATATGATGTGGCCATCTTCTGGTGTGTTCATTCCAATGAAATCTCTTAAACAGTACCTCCAATACTTTCACATGGCACTGTAAGGTTTTTGGTATTTTACACAAGAGTTAGGATATTTATTGAAGTTTTATTTGGGAAGCAAAACTTGTGAGTCTTGCCGGGTAAGGTTATGGTTAATATGGCTTTCTCATGGGGATTTCTCCTCTCTGTTTCCAGGTGTCAGATCGCTGTCGTGAAGGTGGGCCAATTTCTCCAAGCAAGTGTGTTTACATGAAGGAGTGGCTTTCAGAGCTCTAGTGAAAGAACTCTTAGTCATCAATGAGAAGTATTTTATTTCAAAAGGATAATTATCTTTAGTTATTAATATTGAATAATCACTGCCAAGCAGTGGACTATGAGCTGTACAAATACCATGTTTTGTTACTGTAAAGCTGTTATTTAAGAGATCTGAATTAAAATGAAATGCTATGAGGCCCATTATATATGATAATTATTGAAAACTCTTTAAGCCCAATTGCGTATAGGTCTTGAGACAATAAACGATTGGTATATTTAAAACAAGAACAGTGGTGGTTTTATATCAAGTGCAAAATGCTGAGCACACAGCACCACAATTTTTTACACTGTCTTACTTCAACAACTACCATACAATAGCTTTTGAGCATGTTGGGTGACAATCTATAAGGGAATGAGGGAACAGTCACAGGAAAAGTTCCTTTAAGGCATGATTAGTATACCTGTGTTACCATGAGGTGATTGGAGGATGCAAACCAATTCCCCAATACCTAGAAATCTAACAGCTTATTTACATGGTATATGCTTACCATAAGCATCCAATCTGAGTTATATTATATTGTGTAACTAAAATTTACATGTATATGTAACTTGTGATTGTCCCAGGTTTGATTTACAGAGGACAACTCTTGTTGCAAGGTTAACTTAGTTGTAAAAACATAACATGTGACAATGTTGTACCGCCATAATAATGCTAGGTACCATTGTGTTCATTGCTGGATTTTAATTGCGGTTAACCAAAAGAGCCCTCAATCCTATTCTACAAGTTGCTATTATGCATGTGCGGTATGTGTTTAGCCAACTTTTGTTTGGACTTGCACAAGGAATGAATGGAACACATAGAATGCAATCAGATATGCATGTTTAGACCTTCTATCATGTGAAACTTGCATAAAGCACAATGATAAAGAAAGAGCTTCCTTCAACCGATTTCACCGGCACT
>JBBMOI010000007.1:15772500-15877500 GCA_038088405.1 Porites divaricata
TGATGTTATTAAGGAAACCATTTTGACTATCTGACCCAAAAATTTGATTCTGGAGTCTAAAAGAAGTTTAAAAGACAGTGGCAGACTAAAGTACAGACATCGAGTCTGCAGCCTTCTGATACTTACCATAAAGTGAAATAGCCGCTAAAATTGCCCAGGTTGTCCAATCTGGTAAGAATTTGATAAACACCAGGGCCTGTAGGGTTAGAAAAAACATCTTTAAGAGGGGTTTTTATGCCCAGTGTTATAGAGTTCAACAAAAAAAAGGTGCAGAAGTTTTTTTAAAATTAATTTTATTGCTGTCAGATGCATTAGTACCATATCAATAACTGTGTGATCATCTCTGCGGTTTGCCATTTGTGTAAATGTGATGTTTTACCTTTCTATTAATGAAAACCTAAGCACCCTACATTGATCCATGAAGTCAGTGACATAAAAGATACGAGCTTAGAGCTAAAACTTTGAAACCAGTTTTAAAAAAGCAATGAATTTAAAGTGTACGCATGGGAAAACCAACCAGGCACACAGTGATTGAAGAACTTTATAAGTGCTCTTTGACTCCTTGGAAGGAAGCAACTCAATCCTCTGAAGTGAACTAAGCAAAGCTAATCACGGCTCCTAGTTTAACGTGATCTACCTTGAAAACTAAAGGCTTACAATCAAGTGAAAACTAGGTTGTTGAAGTCGCAAACAGAAGCAGAAGTGGTTTAGAACTAAACTAATCACAAAGTGTGGGAACGTGCATGTGATTGGTTTATCCTCCTACTTTGGTTTCCAAATTTGACAATCTGGTTTTCACTCACTCGTAAACAACAGAGGCATAAGGGGAATCGGAAGATTGGACATGTTCTGATTCTTCTGACTGATTCCATCATGTTCATGACTACCTACAACGATTATTTTTATTTTGAATTCACATTAGTGCTTGTACAACTCAGCTTACGATTTCGACTCCAACTCCGTCACTCGTGAAAACGAAAATAATGGCAGTGCGCACTGTTTCTTGAAGTGTACCTCACAAGTAGCAATTCAGGTTCATAAGTGTAGTTTCTTACTAGTATCAAGCCAAATCGTCACATACACTCATTTTGCTTTCAACCTTTCATTTGAAGGGCTGTATGAAAGGCACTAAAGTAAATGTTGATCTTAAGTCAAATTCACCTTTTCTCTCACAACTAAAAGCAAGGCAGTGTAGAAGGAGAATCTGGCAGTCTATCAGATCACTTAGAGCTTCTTTCCAGGGACTCAATCTCATTCAATTATTTCATACCAAAGTATCGGTAATAGTCATTGCTAATTAAATTAGACAACTGGGGGGTATTAATTTTAAAGCAGTTAAAGTTTTTAAGAAACTTAAAACAGATCAAATGCAAACACAAAGAATATCAATGCTTTTACAGGGATGTTGCTAAGAGTCAGCTCCTGGCTAATTTCACTGGCCGAAAGAGACCTTACCACTGGCTGAAATTACTCTGGAAAATGAAGGCATGGGGTAACTTTGTAAGTGCAACTGAGTAACAAAGCCTGATTAGCTTTTCCTTAGCAACATCCCTGCCTGTATCACGGAAGGTTGTACAAAGTAGGGGAAGGGTTCACTGTCACTAAGGACTTTAAGATCCAGCCTTTTTGGCTGAGGTCAGCCCATAGTCTTTGTTGCTCATGCTCATTAGCCTGTTTTGCCCCCTTCCCTGCCCTCCCCTTGGTAAGTGTATGGTAAGTATTCTAGGTTCCACTGGTTAGCAATGTGACAGTGCCCAGGTGGTTGCCACTCACAGGGTTGTCATGCTTACATGTTGCTCTCAGCTTTGGTCCTTGGTCCCACCAACTTTTCAAGCACCTCCCCCCACACTCATCTTTGTTAATGAGTTAAAAGGGTGTAAATTAATAGAATTGAACTTACCATCAGAGCACTAACTAATATAAGATAAGCTTGCTGTAATCTAAGGGGACCTTTCCAGTGTATACAAATCATCCCTACTACTCCAAAATTCCAGATTATCAGCGATAATGTGAAGTAATCCATGGGTACATTGTACACCTTTAGCACCTCCCTGTGAAGAAATACACAAATTCCTTTAAGTTCAGAAGGAATTACCAGCATACTACTGTTGGTAAAATAACAATACAACAGGGTGCAAAGAAAGTCGGTTTTGCAGCCTGCCATTCAGGCAAGCTGTAGTCATTTCAACTAGCCCCAAAACCCTTTTTGATTAGAAGGATTGATTACAATCTTCTGTAATTTGAATTTCCCCAAAAAAACAGCACTTGCCTATCGGCAAGTTAAGAACAAAAATCACTAGCACGACAGCAAAATCCACTAGCCCCGGGCTATTGGACATGACTTTCTTTGCACACTGATACAAAATACAGTCGTACTACTGTATATTTTTGAATGCTTTAGATTCACCAGTGGCAAGGCACAACAGTCTTGCACTGACATTTATTTATACAACGGGAAGCCTAAGGTTGACAAATTAAATGTCTAATGTTTAGTGCCACAATATGCGTGTCTCATCCTCATACTACACAATCAATAGTCACCCTCTCTATGAATAAACCCAATATCAAAAATTTGTTATTGGCTGCATTCATAATTATGTATTTGTTGTTTATGGATTTGCTTGACCGAAAAAGGTTAGGATATTACATAAAAGTACTTATTCATTAACAATCTCAAAGTGGTTTCACACTCTATCCTGTGCCTACTGTTGAGATCAGTTAAATGTATTCAAACTTTATAGGAAAAAGTCAATTATTTACACTTACTGGAAGTATATATATCCAAAGAAGAAAAGTAACATAAGTGAAGATAAAACTAGCCATCCAGATATAATCTGAAAAACAATATTTGACACATTATTATCACATTAAGGAATAATAATTTATATATTTTGCTTTTCCACTTGGGTTTGTTACATGTACCTAATTCTAACCTTGTTGAAATGCAGGGTTTTTTTTATTTTCACCCTGTGGTAATGTATTAAACTTGAAATTTACCACTGACTAAATTAATAATTATTGCAGGCAACAAGCAAGAGGAGCCCGCAATCATAATCTCTAGGTTGCTCAGCCAGCTTTGTTTGGACTTCCACTAAGAATGAATAGAATGCACAAAACACAATCTAATCTGAGGCACGTTTGAACCTTCGTTCTTGCCTAATTTAATCACACATGAATCTTAGCCAAGGCACAGCGTTGAAGCAAAGGTGTTTTGACCTTTGATTGATGTCCCCTGCACTCCATAACCTTTGATTATTACTAGTAGGTAAATTAATGTGGAGATACTCACACAATAGCACCTAAACTTGTACAACACAACAAGGACGATTGTTAACACCAAGACAACACCAATCACTATAAAGGCATTGGCAATTGCTTCTCCAGCCTTCCTTGCCTGACTTATATTCCCTTCTTCATGAAATGGAGTGTAAACACTAAATAAAACAGAAAAAAATAACAATGATTTAATTTTGAATAGAAAAATAAAGCAGTATAATCTGCAGCTTTTTATTACTTGAAAGAAGGTTTTTTTTCTAACATTCCTTCAGTTCCCTTGGAAAAGATGTATAGAATATTATTTTGTTAAAAAAAATTATAGCGCTGAAAATATTCTACATGTCTGAAACTAGGAGACAATCTGAAACCACTTACCTAGTGATCAAACACACACTTAGTTAATATCTAATAAGGTTTTCTTATATCCTGGTACATTGGATGCCAGTGTCTGTTGATGCTCGGTTTGCAATTTGGGTCAAATCTTTTTATGCAGGGATGTTGCTAAGAGCCAGGTTCCAGCTAATTTCACTGGTTGAAAAAGGGTTCATCACCAGCTCAAATGGTTCTGGACATGCCGTAATTTTGAAGGTGCAGTTGAGAAGAAAAGCAGAATTGACTAATAAAAAAAGCCTGCTCATCTTTTCCTTAGCTACAATGTACATCCCTGATAATGACCCACGTAAAATGCCTCCAGACAATTGCAACAGTCATCTGATGGTGCCGAACCAAAATATGAAAACATCTAGAATCTGGATGTTTTGCTGATTGGCTCCTAACAATCATCTAGGGGGAGGTTGCATGTAACAATCACTGTGACTGGGTGAAAAGAATTATTCAACGATCCAAAACACACACTAGCCTACAATATTGCACAAGGTTAACAGTATCCTGTGGTTGATGTGATAAAACTTTTACAAGTGTGATTTACCATTGGAGCTATTGTTTGAGAATCTGAAAGCAAAAGCTCCAATGCTAAATTACACCTGTGAAATTTTACTACACTGCATGACCAATGAAATTGTCTCTTGGTATGGAAACATGAGCTACCCTCCAGTCTTAGTATTTGAAAACTCCCTATGAGTCAATTACTAACTCTCTTCATGGAATGACAGACTTACAGGTACGTTCCTTGCTTGCGAGTGTAGTATGTAACTGATGCTATGGTTGCCACAACAACTAACATACACATTGATACAGGAATGATCAGCATCATGACACTTTTAGCCCCATATTTGAGCATTTCCTCCTCATCCATCTCACTGTCATGAGGTGACTCATCTCGTACTCTTAGCTGCCTAGGGCTCCTCTCCCGTTCTCTGCCCATCCTTTCATTACCTTCATCATCAAATTCCTCTTGTCTATCATCCTTAGAGGACACAAGAATGACACTTACACAATACTACACAAAACTGAGACTAATATCATTTGTAAATGAGGACAGGGTGCTCAAGACTCCAATAAAACTCACAACAGTCTTTCAAAGGCTGGGTCCATTATAAACAGTCAACTCTTTCCTAGCTTCCAGTAACTGGTCAATTTGCCCAAACATCATCTTGCCTGAAGCTATGTTGCCTGATCACAGAGTTTATTTACAGGGTGCATACAATGTGCAAGCCATGTGAGCAGACTCACGAGGCATGAACAAAACATGTGAGCCATGAGGAGAACCAAATCCTAAAGCAGATCCTCACCAAACTGCTTTTTTGGAAAAGGTATTTTTAACAGTGTGTTCCCCAGTCTAGATGAAATAGGGAGGTTTGTAGGAGAGGCAAATTCACGCAATGGATTACATATATTTTTATAGATTCAGGATAGAGTCTATTATGGCATTTGTGTGTTAAAAACATTTAAATCATTATAACTAGAATCAGAGGCCACTTGCTAAGCCTGCGTGCAGACATCTCCTACTGCTGGATGTGCAAACGCATAACAACTCACAGATACCTTACACTGTACACAAACTTGTGTCACTACTCTGTCAACCCATAAATAGGGGCTTTATTAAACGAGAAACACTAAGGCTTATGATAAAAAAAGTCTTTTTGAGGAAAAATAAGGTTCAAAAAATTTTTTGAATCTAACCTAAAGAACAGAGGCTATCCAGCAGTGACAAAGTACCACTCTGAGGTTGCATTGCCAACAGAGAAAAAAATCTGCATGTACAAGATTATAAAATTATTATAATGATGGGGAAATGGCACCTCATGCAGAACCAAAAACTTTGAAGAGAAAGTTAGTTAGGAATCTCCCTTTATATAAGTTTGCAAGGGAAAATCCTTTAATGACCTTTTAAAGGGAATGAATAAATGTGGGTCAATAGAGAATTCTTTACGAACAGTAGGAGTTATGTACACCTGTCCAATTCTTTAATTTTAATGACATGTTTTTCCCTCGCATGTTTTTAAGTGCCTTGCGTGATTTCAGGTGCCTCGCTGGCTCACTGGCTGGCACATTGTGCATCTCCTTATCGACACTTGCAAATATAGTATGATGAAAATATGTATTTGGTGTTATTTTAAACAAAAAAAGAGTGCTTGATGATAGAAAGACAGTGACTGCATAAGCCACATAGGTCACAGCTTAAATAAATTTTAGGCAAGATGACTTCCAGTGAGATGACAAGCAGGTAACTTCGGTGTAAACTTAATAGGCACCTCGTTTTATAAGGCTGACACCTTTCTTAAAACATACACTCTCAGTACAGATGCCAAGAGGGAGCTGATTGGATGGGGTGGGGATAAAACCAGTTGTAGAGCCAGAGGAGTAGTTAAATGATGAGAGGTTAGCAAACGGAAAAAAGGCCTGGATATAAATCTTTGAATCAGTCTTTCAACTTTACATTCCGCGAGACAACTTGGTGTCATGATCATAGACAAAGACTATAAATTAAGGAGTAAGGCACTTAAGCATTGAAACCTACAGCATGTTTGCAACAGAAAAAAAACCTTTTATCTTAACTAGACACTCCAGCATTTTACCGGTATCCAACGGAAATGAAAAGCTCGCTTCTTTCTGATATGTTTCAAAATAGGCATGAACGTAACTACACACCAGTTTACAAACAGACTAAACCCCCAAAATACACCAATAAAGCCTGAAAGAAAATTATTGAGTAATTTAGCTGGTTTTTCACCTTAGAGACTTACTGTGTGTGTATTTTGCTCAGTTTCTTGTTGTCGGCGATGACGGCGGGGACGAGGGGGGCTTTCCTCGTCGTAACTTTGAGGCTGCGGTTCGTCCGACATCAGCCTTGTTGTTTCATCAACGTCGTTCTCGTTCATGTATCTTTAATACCGTTCATCGACGCTGGTTATATTCTTTATAAACGTACTAATTACAGTTAACAGACTCTCTTTTGCACGAGGTAAAAGGAACTCACTTATAAAACAACATGGCGGAAAAACAGACAGTGACGTCATACGTGCTCCATCAGCCTCGTTCCCATGAGGTCGTGCCAAGGGTGTAGACCCTTGGTAGACCCTTGCCCCGGGGGAGCGGACGTATTTGGGCGTTTTCGAAGATTTTTATCGCTGGACCAGTCGTTTCGAAACTGAAACGAACCGTATTTCGCAAAAAAACCATCAATACTGTGCATACTATGGTCTACGAGGCAGAAAACTAAAACTGAAAAATCTGAAGAAAAAAAAACCTGAAATCAAAACTTTTTTTCTGGGAGGACGGGGGCCTGAGGAGGAACATTAATTAGGTAGTTTATTTTCTTCTTCCTCAGAAGCAAAGGAACGATTTAAAAGAAGTAGTCATTGCTATGTTTTTACAACACTCTGTCTATCACACAATAGGAGAGGGTCCACAATAGGGGTTCTCAAATCCCGCTTTCCCGCCTTTTTTTCTTCTCAATCCCGCCCGCCTTCCCGCCTCTTTTTACGCCCGGATCCCGATCCCGATCCCGCAACATTTTTTTACGAGATTTTTGACATTTTTTGCTTGATCATTGAAATGGGCGTTATGACTTACCTTCTAACAATTGTCAGTTTTGTTGGTCCAGGTTCTCAACATCACAATTAGCGACCATAACTTTATTTTCTGTTTTCCTTAATTATTTTTTCGTCCTCGCATAGGTACATGTTTACTTCGATACTTTAAGTCCAGTATTTTTGGAATTTAAATAGGTAGATTGATGTTATCTGTCTGTCTTACGAAGATTCGACTGCTTTGCTGCTAATTTTTTCGAGATACCAGGAGTCGATTGTATGTGGCGAAAGGCGAAAGGCTGAAATCAGGAATGAAATAAAAACAAAAAACTTAGGCTTAACGATCCTTAACTTGCCGTCAATATTGACAATAATTGACGAGTTTGTCTAATGGTCGTGGGTCGTGGGTACAAGTCGTGGGTTGTGGGTGTGGGTGTGGGTAATGTTTAAAAACTAATTTTTAATCATAATTAATAATTAACAATGCTACTACTTTTTTAAAAAATATAAATAATTTAATTACAATATTACAAGTTTTTGATTTTTTTAACTACTCGATAACTAATAACATAACGAAACGAACATAACACAATGTATGAAAATGGGTGGAGATGGGTAAAGGCAGGAATCCATTGGAGCTATTTTCAAGACTGGTGTAATCTCTTGATAATATTTTGAGAAAATTTGTTTTGGTCAAACGCTTGAACAACACGCACACAAGTTAATTAACTTAGAATAAGTGTTGACAGGCCAAACACGCGACAATGTGAAACGTGACCTTGAGAGTTAGCTTGAACGGGAGTTTTATTTTCCCTTTCGCGCGAAGGTTACTTGCACTTCACAGTGCATGTACCATTCTAAACTTCAGTTGACTGAGTAAATCTTGTTTTTGCCGCACCACACAGGCTTTCCGCTTACATTAATTAAGAGGTCATGAAGCTGGTTTGTTCCATGCAAACTGAATAATCATTTCCCGTAGTTTATGCTTCTGTAGGTGTCCCTGATAGGATTTGATCTCAGATGCATTTGCAAAGCTTTTTAATTTTCTTTGACCTCTGTTTCATACAGCTACACAAAGATTTTAGTTTCTTTGATTTTCTCCGTAATGCCTGGATCTGAATTACTACATGCATGCATGTGAGTTTATTTGTCCGTGAATGTGGTTATTTCCTGCAATGTCAGTGTGACGCTGGGCCCAGCTCTTAGGTGTTGTTTACACGATGTCGAATATTTTCACGGATAGTAAGATCGTCAGATTTGAGTTGTACACTGAAGCTTGAACTAAAGCTACATCATGTATGGAGAATTATGCTGTGCATCAGTCAAGATCATTCTCTAAGCGCTGATGTAGTCCATTTAGTTTTTTCTTGAGATATGTGAGTTTTTGGACTGGAGCGCTAATGATTTGTATTTCCTTCGTAGGTATTCTCTTTTGTTTTTGCTCAACAGTGTATGCGACTGTTCTAAATTCTTAAGCAAGACTGCAGTTTCGGAACTATAGCGTTCCTCGTTTCTTCACTTTTTCGGATATTTAAAGGGGAGAGCAAGCCTCATCGTATAACTTATAATATAGGGAAACTTCCCGGTACTGAGACAATCCGTTCTCATTGTTGTTCGCGTTTTTAGTGACGTTCTTGCAAGACCCTTTGAAAGCGTTTTTGACCAGTTTATGGTGGAGACAAAGTTTGACAGCTTTCCTATGTTAACTTTATATTTAAAGACAAAAATTAGTTCAACGTTAGAGTAACAGAGTAGGGCAAGTGTTGTATAATTTTCATACATCGTGTTATGTTCGTTTTGTTATCGAGCTAGTAGTTAAAAAAATCAAAAACTTGTAATATTGTAAACTATTAATATTAACCAAACTTAGTAGCATTGTTAATTGTGATTAAAAATTCATTTTTAATCATTACCCACACCCACACCCACGACCCACGACTTGTACCCACGACCCACGACCATTAGACAAAATTGACTTTCGCAAGCTAGTTAGCCTGCAGTGCAGGCGTTTTCTTTGGGCGCGCAATTTGCTCGCGAAAGCGCCATGTTGAAACTTCCCGAAGAGAGGAGGAAATGGGGCGAGTCAAAGGGAGCGGGGAGGGGGCGGGGAGAGAGAAGAGAAAACGCCTGCCCGAAAACACTGTGAAAATGAGAAACACCCCCTAATTAGAGGCGCGTGACCGCTCTTCCGGAAATGAGTAGCCGACAATAACAAAACAACCAAACAGTCGCTCCAGTACAAAGACTCGCATTGTCTTAAGAAAAACAAGCTGGGGTTTATCATTGTTTTTATCTTGACTGAGTCACAGTGCAACTCTTCACAGCTGATGAAACTTCAGTTTAAGCTGCAATTCATTCTTCTAAATTCATCTCTGTAAATCGCTATCCGTGAGAGTTTAACATCCTGCAAACAATTTAAAAAGCTAACGAGCTGGGCCCAGCGTGATACAATATTGCAGGAAAACATCACATTCTCGGAGTAGAAAGAAAATAGCTTAGTTATTCAAATCCTGAGACACTTTGGACAAAAATAAAGAACCTAACAGCCTTAGCTTATTTAGCGACAAAAGCTTTACGCTTCAAAAGAGGTCAAAGAAAACGCTCTTGCATCAGAGGGCAAATTATGAAGACCAGAAATTCAAAAGCCACAGAAAATCAATAAGCGTGACCTCTCATGATCAGTGTGAAACAAGCAGTTAAAATCACATTTGCTTAGTCAAAACATAAAACCCTCTAGAGCATAATCTACTCGCCAGAAAAAAAAATGTATTGGAAGATTGGAACAAGCAGCATTTTGGCATGAGGCAAAAGTGGTGTAGGTTTTAGTACTGCCAGCTCGCAAATCTTGTCCTGGTGACCAGTGCAGAAATCGCTTTGACTTTCTCATTGTGCAATACACGCGACATTCCCAGCCACTCCAATTCCAAAAGATTGACCGAAACAGAATAAACAATATAGACTTACAGTTAATTGACAGACATCAATCTACTTCTCTATGCCGCACCAATCAGGAGCTCCGTTTGCCAGCGTACGGAGTTTCCCAAAAGAACAATGATATCGGGCAGGCGTATTTTTTTTCTCCCCTCCCCCTCCCCCCTTTCCTTCTTTCGCCCTCGCACCTACCGTAAGGGTTACTATTTCTACTCTCCCCAATCTTCCACTGTCATAAAATCAAAGATGGCGGCTACAACAATATCGTACAATATTACGAACACGAACAAGGTTTCGCCCACCCAAAATACGCCTGCACTGCAGGCTACAAGCTAGTGAGACCACTTTAGTTATGGTGTTCAATCTCCGCCAAAAATCAACTTGACTACTCAACATTCAACTTAAGCGGCTAACATTAAGTTACAGCAACCAACTTTCAACTTCTCGTTTCAACATTCAAAGTTGATAATTAAACTTAAACTCCCAACATTTAACATGATCACTAGTTCTTGAAAATTGAGCGCGCAGGATTCTACTTATATACACAACATGTAAGCTGTGCAACCAACATTCAACTTGAGAAAACCAAACACCAACTTTGCAATTTCAGTTTTTAGTGCTCGGCGTTATATATATAAAGTCTGGTCATCTTTTTTTATAGTCCGATGTTGAAAAGATATTGAACTCGTTTCAGACGCGATGGCTAGTGAATAATTGCCGTCACGGATTAAACTTCATCGTTGCGAAATCTTGACCTCGTTGTGCGAACAGCGTAAAATGTCCGCCAAAATGTATCTTATGTCAAAGCCTGACGTAACAGGCCAACCACAGGGGTTGCTTCCAGTCTCCGGTCTCCCCTATTCCCCGCCTTTTGCACAACCTAGACGGCGGAACATTTTCATTAAGTACTCATAAATCAATATGAGCAACAAGAAGCTCAACAACGTTAGAGCTCTAAAGACTGTCAATACTGTTATTAAAAAAGCTAATTCAAAAGTTATTACCAAGGGAGGAACTACGAGCTCTAGTCTAACAGAGGTACCCAACGACTGGTTTCTGTAAGTCTGTTGCAGTTTGAGAAGGAAATATACCCTATAATTTTCTATTAAGTAAGGACGGCTTAAAATATCTAGATGACCATTCCATTCATGTACAATTTTCGAAGCTTATGTCTAATAAATTCCCTACGATTCCCTAAGTTTGATTTTTCACATTTCACTCCCAGGGTTAGGTTAGGGCTAGGGTTAGGTTATTCTCACTTTCGTAACAGTCCTAGTATGTTTAATTGCAGCTAAAATTTTCGGGAAAATAATACTTGTTATTTCGAAAAGACTCAAGTTCCCCTAGGATAACCGAACAGATACAATCATATGTATTTCGGGGGAAATCACCTTCGGGCGCCCTGCCCCAAGCCTCACATTATCATTAGAAAAACAAGCTGGAGTTTTAAAATCATTGCTTTAAGAGCAATCAAGACTGAGTCATATCGAAATTCTCCATAGTTGATGTAGCTTAAGTTTAGGCTCCAATCTATTATTTGAGATCTGATCACAACCCGTGAGAATTTTAAACATCCGGCTAAAAGCGCCAACGAGCTGCGGTCCAGAGTGACAAAACATTGCCGGAAACCGTCACACAGTTACAGACAAAAATAAAATCATTTACAGTTATTCAGATCCAGGATGCACTTTGGAGAAAATTAAATAACCTAAAATCCTTACTGAGGTGCAATAAAGAGCTTTACATTTCAAAGAGGTCAAAGAGAACGTTCTTTCATCCCTGATCATGCCGACCAGAAACGATAATAAACCGCAGAAAATCAATATGCGTATCACGACCTCTCAGTCAAAAATCACAATTCCTCAGTCAAAACCTTTTTTCTTATAATCTACCCACCAGAGGAGAAGGAAGAAGAAGCATTTTGGCTCGAGGCACTGGTGTGTGCCTACCGACCCCCTTTTCACACCAAGAGAGACTGGATACTTGAAGTTGGACGGTTACGTCAGCCTGTGACATCGATACATTTTGGCGGACATTTTACGCTGTTCGCACAACGAGGTCAAGATTTCGCAACGATGAAGTTTAATCCGTGACCGCAATTATTCACTACCCATCACGTCAGATACGAGTTCAATATCTTTTCAACATCGGACTATAAAAAAACATGACCAGACTTATATATAACGCCGAGCGTTGAATACTGAAATTGCAAAGTTAGTGTTTGGTTTTCTCAAGTTGAATGTTGGTTGCACAACTTACATGTTGTGTATATAAGTAGAATCCTGCGCGCTCAATTTTCAAGAACTAGTGATCATGTTAGATGTTGGGAGTTTAAGTTTAATTTTCAACTTTGAATGTTGAAACGAGAAGTTGAAAGTTGGTTGCTGTAACTTAATGTTAGCCGCTTAAGTTGAATGTTGAGTAGTCAAGTTGATTTTTGGCGGGGATTGAACACCATATTTAGTCGCCGACCGTAGCGCGGGGCACAAATGCCATTGATATTCCAGGTTATAATCAACACAAGGATAATGAGGTCATTGAAAACAATAAATAATGGATAGCAGTAAACTCAGGTCGACTCACCTGACTGTTTCATTTAAGGCTTTTAAGGTCTTCACTTGCCTTGAGACGGGAGCTCTAAATTTTTCTTTCCGAAGAAACGCATTACCACTGGCACCTTTCTCGTAATATAAAGCCACACAATTTATGATGTCTTCCACACTGTCCACTTCTATCAGCTCTGGTGTGGCCATACAGTGGCCAGACTTACTTTAATAGCAAACGCTCAGTACAAAGGATCGTCCAGGTCCGACAGGTCCGTCCAGGCAAAAGCAGAAAAGGTCAAATCCGTCAACAAAACAGGAATGAGTGCAGGGTTTTAACGAACGTGACTTTTAACCTCAGTGATTTGATACCTCTTTCCGAGTGACGAAAACGACGAAAATAGTAAAACCGGAAAAGACGAACAACACAAAAAAAGTGATAATGGGCAAAATTTGACAGGCTTCACTTCCTTTGACACTCATAGCTTGACTACAAAGGCGGTATACACGCTTAAGAACCTTTTTTTTTTTCTGTCAACGCTAATGAATTTTTAGTCAAGACAAAACTAAATTCCCGTATCCCGCTATTTTTCCTTACGATTCCCGAATCCCATCCCCATAAAAATAGGAAATCCCGCTCCCGCTGGTTGTTAAAATTCCCGCATCCCGCTTCTGTTTTCAGCTCATATCCCGAATATCACCACGAAAAATAGCCAAACCCCGCATCCCGCCAAACCTATTGTGGACCCTCATAGGATAGCCTGCGTGATAGGGTAGTGCAGAATGCATGATAGAATCCCGGGGGGGGGATGTGCTGCTGGATGGGGTCGTATTGACTATAATGAGGTCACATTGTCAATAGAGCTACTAAAATGGAGTCACACATTTTCGGAGTTTTGGGGGTGAGACTGTTCGTATATTTTATAGTTAGCAAATGTACTAGAATGTTTGTACTGCAGACGGAAAGTAAAGTGGTCTTCATTCAATCTAAAAAATGGGTCAATTCATAAAAATAGAAAGTGACTAAGTTGGGAAGGCGAAAATTACATATTTGCCCAAAACTGACTAAGATGGGGTCTATAATTGGCCACAAAATAGACTATAATCGGGTAGGGGCTCTGTGAGGCCAACGGCACATACCCAGCAAAAAATAACCCAAGTACCCCCCTCCCACTAGGGATAAAATGCTGGTTGTCTCTACTGAGTTAACCTGTGATCAGGCATTGAGGAAGGAGGGGGGCGGCAGAGAAACACGAAAGGACAGCCTGATCGCAGGTGTATTGATTAGGAATAGACCGGTCTGACAAGACAGTCATGACTAATTGTGAAATTCTCTCTTCGACAAGATTGGTCTTGGTGGCTAATTTTGACAGTAAGGGCCTGTTGACAGGTTGTGGCTAAGCACAAAAGCCTACTTACCTATCCTGTGTGGTGGGGGCAATTTATTTGTCTAAGGTTCACAAGTACATGCATATGAGGTACTTTCCTTCCCTCCTTTCCCGTGTGACTAAAATTGTCTTTTGATCCACCTTAATTTCTCATTTTTTCCTCCCCCCCCTTCAGTAAACCTGCCACACCAGGATGGGCTCCTGGCCATGCAGGCTAAAGCCGACCAAAATCCTAGAAACTAGAGTATATGCTGGTATTTCAAAACTACCAGTGCAAGACTACTATTAAAAGACCTGTCACTTCAATAGGCCATTTCCAAGTTGCTACAAGCCTCGATCTGTTCAAAGCCATTGATATGAAAATGATTTTTTATTCTCATGCAAATAAAGGTTTTGCACTTAGCCTCATTTTGAACGTGAGAGTTTTTGAAACTTGGAAATGGCCTATATTCATACAAAATGCTCCTGTATAAAAGTTGTGAGGCAGTGTGCACGAAAACCAAAGATAGGTGAATTCAAGACACGGGGTGCTTAAACTTCATCAAGTGGGCCAAGTGTGAAAACTTCACCCAAAAAGGGTGTCTTTTTAAAGGTACAGGTATAACAATGAAAATAAAATTGCAGAACAGGCAGAAATGCTAAGACATTAAAAGACAAAAATATAACATAAGTGTAGACTTTACAAATTATTCCTTAAGGATTACTCATCATGAATTGGCCCATGGTTGACCAGTAAGGTTGGTGAGTATATTCCTCTTTTTTCGGTAAATCTATTTTTGGTAAAAGTTAAAATGGAGTGTGGGCTATTTTTCTGGCAAGCAAGGACTAGGCAGGTTATGTTTCAGTCAAGTAAGCTCTCTCAAAAGCCAGTCAACTGTCTGCCTTAGCAATTGTAAACAGTTATTAAGTGACAGCAATTCTGCCAGTAATTCTCACCTGAGACAGTTACCATTAACAAAAATCACAACAATTAAGGTTGAAAGGTTTTAACTTTTTAATGTTAATATTTTTAACAACTCCACAGAGCTCATAATTAATCAGACAGAGGTTGCTTATCTATGCATGTCTAAGGTACTGTAGTTTAGCTTACCGGTATTTAAAAAGTTATTATAAAAAAAAGAATATCATATTAACAAATCATCAATGAAAACTAATTTCAAATAATCCAAAATTAGTGATTGTAAGAATGCTAGGGCCTCATAATCATCAATAAATAAATTGACTATAAACAATAGTGAATAAAATGAGCTAATTAGTGCATGAAAGACATCAAATTAAAAACTATTCACCATGATCAGCCAAAAATTAAAAAAATATTTGCCAACCTAAAAGCCATTTAAGTTGTACCCCTGACATCACCTAACATTATTCTGACTCAAGGCAAAACAAATTGAAAAAAAGGAACTTCAGTGGAATTAATGATGATTGCATGATGCAGGTAAGGACTAGCCTGTGTACAGACATCCCCTCCTCCCTGAGGCAGGAGGGGACATCTGTACACAGGCTAGTAAGGACTGAAGTATAGTTTCGGTAGTTAACAATAATTATTTAAAACTTGTCACTTTCAACAGTTTGAGTAAAATTAGTCTTTTTCAATAATGGCAGATCAGAATTACCTGCATTTACCGGTATTTACCTTGTAAACATTTTAATAGAAATGAAATTAAACTTGGGACATTTTAACAATCCACTGATGAGCATAGCATCTCAGTAACAAAATTCATACAGGGAGGTTCTGCCCTTACTCTCTTACATACCATTTTTGACAGAAAATGTACCCCTGGGGGGAGGGTACTCCTGGGAGTTCTTGGTGGGGGTGTGCAGCCCAGATCTCTTAATCCTGAGCCTAATTCAAGACCCCAAAATTGTCCTTTCCACACCCATTTTCAGACCTGACCTCTAAGCAGAAATTATGTCACCATTACTTAGATTAGAATGCATGCAAACAAAAAGATTTTTTAAAATGCATTTCAAATTTGCATACTCCTTTTCTTTCTTATTCATTTGGAATTGACATGACAAATGCATTGAATACACTGCTGTCATTCCCTCGAAAACCATACCTAATTCCAGACCTGATTCCAGACCAAAGTGGGTAAAGCGCATACCCATCTTGAGACCAAAAAGGCGCAATGACCATACCCTTAGGGGTAGCACATACCCATATGGTATATATAAGGGAAGTTTTCCTTAGGTAACCCCTTTCATATACCTCTTATTGACAAATGGTCCCGGCCTTTCACGCACTAGTTTGGAATGCTCCATCTACTTTAAATTTTCTGGACTGCAGCCCTTTGAGCTCTCACATTTTCACACAATGGTCAGCCTTTGATTTTACTATTGGATACCCCTCATAGCCTTTATTGGTCAATTAGCTAACTCAAACAGTTGGTTTGTGAGGAACATCACTGGAAGGTTTAGCTTGTTTGGGTGTGTTATCTACAGGCTTATTAGCATAAAGAATTACTGAATATGATACAATTGCTATGGCTACAAGAGTAAAAATGTCAACAGGGATTCCAAAGATCAACCAACACAGAACTGCGGTGAACATGATCTCTAAAGCACTAGCAAAAGTCTTTAGTATAGAATTAAGTCGCTTCAAGAACAGGGCAGTTGTAATCCCAATGGCTGCGTTGTTGAGTACTATAGCTAACACTTTGCCCTGGAATATTGAGCTAATGCTTTCGTTAGTGAATGCACCTGATAAAGTCCCATTAAACCAGAGGACAGCAATGTTGCAAAAAATGGAATCTAAATACATGAAAAAGTTCTGAACCATGAAAGGTACATCGCCACTTCTACCCTTAAGAAGATACTCATTATAAACACCAGCAAAGCAGGAACAGAAAACTTGAACAAGGATCAGAAGCAAGTGCACATCAAAGCGCAGGGAAAAGGAGCTGCCTTTTGTAGTGAGGTTCTCATATTTAATCTGCTTTACAATGCAGCCAGATGTTAGTAACAGTAAAGAGAACCACTGTTGTCCACTCAGCTGCTTGCTAAATAATATCTGAAACAAAACAAAAAAGCAAGAAAAAACAAGAGTGGTTAGACATTCCTCTATTCCTTATAATTATTTAGTCCAAAAGCTCCCTTCCTACCTCCTCCCTCTTCTAATACACCCTCGGCTAAGCTAAGAAAAAAAATCACATAAGCACCCACCCCTGATAGTTATTATGACAGTGATGACCAGAAACTTGATACCGGTACATATATTTGCAGGGGTCGAAAAAACCCCATCAAGTAGTCCAGGGTAAGCAGATTTTCCTGTTGGGCAAGCAATTTTCTCTGCTCACTTTCCCAACAGGCACATAATAAGCATAATGAAGAAAATAAAAGTGGAAGTTTTAAATTTATGTAAACATGATTCAGAGTAATCAACACAATGAGGACTACAGCCAAGACTGGTTTATTACATTAAAAACAACCATGAATGATTTCCTTTTGTCTTTGAAAACCCAAGCAAGGGGGAAGTGCCCCAGAAGAACAACATTTGAGAGTACCGGCCTTGCCAAAGGTATCCCCAAATATATTCTGAGCCCTGTGTTTGGCATTACTGAATTAAACTGACAAGACAGTTTGGTACATGTTGACTACAAATGCACAATTTCAGTTTTACACCTAGGGGGGTACTTCAGATTCCAAGTGACTGGGACGATCAAATAGGGGCAACAATCAAAACCCCAAAAAATCCATAGGGCCTCCGTCTATTTATCCATCTGAATGGTAATTAAACTATCTATCAAACTATCTATCTATCTCAAATATTCAGATTGTTTTAAATACCCCAAAAAATCCTTACTTAAATCAAGCAACCCCAAAAAAATACTTGCCAAATTTTTCTACCCAAACAAGTCCCAGAATCGAAATTTTCACACCCAAAAACATTTTTCGGTCATCCCTGTCACTTGAAGTCCAGAGCACCCCCTGCCCCTGCGGTTTACACGCATTACTTTTTTCTTCTTTTCTGTACTAGTTTGTTTTTAGTTAAAAATTTCTGAGCTGTGAAATCTTTTTTCAGTTGTTGAAATGAATCAATGAATAATGACAAAAACAAATTTCAAATAGACATCATGAGACTTTATTAATTATCCCTAACCTCTGTAATCTCTCCTTCTAATAAGAAGTAAATGGTAAATCTTAAGGGGGGTAGGGAGGGACAAATGGTGATTTCAGAAAATATACCCCGCAGAGAAACTTACATTTACATTCTCCTTACTTTTCAGATTTTCTCAAATACAAAAAATCCCTTTCATTTTTTAACTTAAATCATGATGACCACATGTTCTTTTCACTTTAAAGTTTGAAAGGCAAGCAGTGAAAATATGAATACCAACTCTCATTAAATTTCTCCATGGTACTTTTATTGACTGTTTAAATATTCTTAATGAATTTTATCTCTTTGTTTTAATTGGTAAAAACTAGTTCAAAAGTTAATTTGCATTACACCAGAATTCTTCAAATACATGGAAGTTGCCATACCAGTCCCTTGTCACCCCTTTAAAACCCGTTATAATTATCTTAAGTTGTAACTAAACTATTATTTGTACCCAAAGTGATTTCTATTTATCATTAATTTTAAAAGTGATCTCTAGTTTAACATAAATTTTTTTAAAAAATCAGCTTTTAAAAGAGATTCACTTAAGTACTGTGCACCTCAACAGCCCTGCCTTTATACAAAAATTTGCTTTCTACTTTACCAACATTGCATAGGAAAAATATTAGTTGAATTTGAAAATTAAAATCATAAATTATTTAGGAGATACAGGGAAAAACTATGGTAACAGTAATCAGATGAAAGTATTAAATTTTACCATTTTATTTTGAAATTGGCCTTGATAAAAATCTAAAATAAGACTAAAACACCCACTGAGCCAACTAAATTTTTCGAACCCACCATTTAATTATTTTAAATAATTACCTGAAATTTAACAGTTTGATGATCAGCATGACATTTTTAACAGACTACAAGGTTAAGACATCCGCATGCAAATATTGACAGCACTTTTTTCTTAAGTACAGGTGAATTACCAAACAACAGGCTATGACAGGAAATATTTCAAAATTTGATTCAATTGTCCTTCTCATTTTTTTTTCTTTTTTTTTTTGCTTTACCCAAATTAACAATTATATATTGGCACAAAACTGATTTACTCAACTTGTTCCCTTACCTGAAAGATAACTCCAGTCACAACAACTCTGAATTGTAGCAGAAGATAATAGGTTGTTGGATCATAGTTTGCAAGATTCACAAATGCTAAGTTATTGTAAAGGCAGTACATGAATGCTGGAACAATGTAGAGCAGCAAAACTATCAAGCAAGAAATTTATATAGAAAATAATCAGAATTATAGTGGCTGCAAATAATGTACAGGAAAAAAAGATCCTTTTTGACCAAGAAATGATTCAACTGATGCATCTATTTATCATTGCAGCTCTAAGTTGAAGACCACTGATTTTGAGAATTGGAAATTTTGTTCCTGTTTGGCCTGAGATTAAACTTTATACATTGAAAGCTACCCATGAAATATGGACTTTCGCTCTTACGTATTTGGATTCCTGTTTTGTTGTATTTTTTTTTATGAAACAAGTCTATTATCTACTTCCTGTTTGATCCATGCTGAGATAAACAATTAGTTAGTGTTCGTAATAAATACTGCCAAAGATGTCTATATCAACGTGAACAAAAATAAATAGAATTAATTTCTTTGGATCTTTCCTGTGTTCTTGACTGATATAAAATATAATAAAATAATTGTTATATAAACTGGACACCTTTTGTCGAGGTTTTCCGGTGGATGAGTTAAATTATTTACCTTTTGTGTTAGAGCGAACGTGTCCGATGAATTCTGCCACCGTTGCTCTAAATTTAAAAATACAAAAATGAAAATCAAACTAACCTCACTTCCTTGAGGGTAATTTCCATCACACAAAGTAAAATACATAAAGCAGACCAGTTAATAACTTGGTCTCTTGCTTACTGTCTCAGTTGAAGGCTAACAGCAACCAGAAGTTTGACACACTCGGACAAGAGCACAACTGTTGTTGTGTTGTAGGCGTAATGATTATCTTTATCCCTTGATGCTGTTACAAGAATTCCTGAAGCAAAGCATAAGGAGCAAAGAAAGACTGATTAAAATCAAAATCTTGTACAGTCTGTACACCATGAAAAGAGGAGCTACATGACTCAAATTAGCTTTTCATACCTTGGCATATAAATAACGCCATATAACCTACAAAAATAAAGAAGTGTGTTGTTGTAGGGAAAAGGTTTCTGAGATCAGAAAGAGCGCTAGTTCTTACTCCAGCTGGCATTTTATCGTCGTGTGTTGAACTCGATGCCATGAACTTTCTTTTCCGTCTGGCGCCCCATCTACTTTAAGACTTCTTCAAGGCGTATTTTGTGGTTTTTTGGACGCGAGGAGTATGAGACGAGTGTCTTTCCTTAGGTCCCCTTTCCTTAGCTCCCAATGAATGATGGGGTAGCTCTTCCCAGTCTCATCGCCTATCGTCATAGCAACAAATTGTCAGAGAAAAGCAAAACTGGCAAAGATGGCGGACTTGTTGAACTCTGGCGAAGATAAGCCGAAAAGAACGCGGGTTTTCGTGAACCATGTAGATTTATATACTGGGAAGAATATAAGCAAGGTAGAAGAGAAATATTCCCCTGGGCCGGGTTGTTCGAAGCTGGGTTAAGATAACCCAGGGTTAGCGCGAAATTTGAACTCAAATATGAGAGCTTAAAAAGCAAATTCAGTTTAATTCTCTTTGCCTACAATTTGATGATTGGATACTCTAAAAAGAATAGAGAAAATTATCCGAGAAACTGCTTTAAATAACAAGAAAAAGAAACCCAGGTTAGCGCTAACCGGCGTTCGAACAACTGGGCCCTGGAATTAACAACAGTAACTTGGGAATCAAGGCCCACAATTTTGGACTTTGTTGGAAGTTTCAACCTTAAATATAAAGCTTATATGCAATGTTAAGGCTCTGTGATTTAAGTAGTATCAACTGCCTTTAGCTTGATGTGCTACAATTTTTTTTAGTTCTCTTTATCTTGATCAGATAGACTTTCCATTCTATTGATTCTTTCACACTCTGGAACAAGAAATCCACCTTTTTCATTAGGCCTATTGGGGTGTTTTCCCTAAACTTGAATGGTTAAGTTTAGTATACTTGTTTTCTTTCAATTTCTGAGATTCTAGCATCCTCTGTTGTTGGAGCTACAGCTGAAGAAGATGAAGGAAATGATGATGAGTCCGAAGCTAGTGGACAGCCTCAAACTCCAAAAGAAAGTTGTTATGAAGTTGTTGGTACCTTACAAGATCCCACTCAGCACAAACCTGAATGGGTTGAACAAGTGTTTGAGGTGTGCACTTGAGTATAAAGCTTCTTTAGTCAAGATGGCTGGATATTGGCACATTCCTTTTTTGGCTTTATTATGGACCTTGGCTTAATCTTGCTCCATAAAAATGCACAAAAAAAAGAAAGAAAGAACTTGGCCAGTATCCAGCCATCTTGGCCTCATCTCATGCTTGGTCAATAAATCTCAAGAGTATTAGAAGGCAACAGCGCAAGGGAGACTACTCTAAAAATGTTTGGGTGGGGCCGTAACATTTTTGACCATGGAGCCCTTAGCCAAAACCAGACCATGATTAGCTACAGTTTTGCCACCCTATATTCTAGACCATGACTGTGACTTATCCAAAAGACATCTCAAAAGGGTATAGAATAAATCACTTTTTTGCAAGAGCCACTTGCCTCCTAAACATTTCAAACTTTTGGCCAAAGTTATAGCAGCCAGGTTTTCAAAAAAATCAAAAATGATTTTCCCTCTTTATAATTACTTAAGGTTTAAACTCTTACAAACAATTCCTAGTCAGGATTGAGTCTATACACTGTAGCATAAAATAACCTCATTGGAGTCTACAAGAGATCATTATACAAAGTGTTTGGTTGATATCTAGATGGGAGCTAGCAAGAAATATCTGGAAATTAGCCACCAATTTTCTTCGTGTTTTGTAACAGACAAAAACATTTGCTTCTCCTTCACTGTCACAGACTTATTTTTTCAGTGTTGAAGCAAGGTGGGTGGAAGAGTTCTAATTGAGTCACCATTTTGGCCACTAATTTTCTGAATGTGGTAGCCATTATATAAGAAATTAAGTCACAATGGCTCCTGTGTGCATTAGGCACACTGGCATGATCTCTCTAGGCTGCAGGTTGAAGGAAGTAGTAGTATTTCTAGACTAGGCATCCTGTCTAGCTGTTTGCATCCTTGAATTGAGAAGATCAAGCAGACCAGTGTGCAAAGAAAGTAGTGCCCAATAGCCTATTAGGGCTTAGTGGATTTTGCTATCAGGCTAGTGAATTTTGTTCTTAACTTGCCCAACAGACAAGTGAAGATTTTTGGGGAATTCAAATTACAGAAGGACTGTCCTCAAACATTTTAATCTGGCTAGTTGAAATAATATGACTTTCTTTGCACCCTGCAGACTCTCCTAGGTTTGTGCAAAAAAAATTAACGATACTGATGGAGATAATCTCTGTACTTTTATTACATAGTACAACAGCAAAGAGGATCTGTTGCCCCATTTACTGGAATGTGATATCATTGTATATGATATCACTGGAAGTCCAGATCAGGTGGATGAAGCCACATGGGCTGTTTCAGGTAATTATTTATATTATTATACATTGTACTCAATCTCTGTCTTCTCATTGGCTAAGAACCTATTATGCACAACCTAGAGATTATAGTCAGTTATCTCCTAGCAGATAACTAACATTACTTATAAAATCTGTAGGTTGCACTCACAGTTCATGATTTTCAGTA
The DNA here is from genome assembly GCA_038088405.1 of Porites divaricata. NCBI lineage: Eukaryota > Metazoa > Cnidaria > Anthozoa > Scleractinia > Poritidae > Porites > Porites divaricata. The sequence goes on from JBBMOI010000007.1 coordinate 15,795,410, forward strand.
TCAATATCAATTCAGGTTCCTTGCGACAGTGTGATTGTTGTTATTTTCTTCAAAACAATGTATGATAAAAACAATAATATTATTATTAGATTTGGTTTCTGTGATACCCTAATAATCAAGGTCTCAGTAAGTGTTATCAGCCTCGGCCTCCAGCTAGGCTAATAACACTTACCTCAACCTTGATTATTCCGGGTATCACAATAATATTAGTATTGTTTATTATTACTGGTATTAGCCAAAGGTTAAGGAGTACAGGGAATGTTGATGAAAGTTCTAAATGCCATTGCTCCAATGCTGTACTTTCAAGTTTCACATGATAGAAGGTCAAAACGTGCATGATCAGATTATGAGTGATAGAAGAAAGCTGTCTCTAGATATACATGTCATGCACAGGTAATACAAGTATCATAGCAACCTGGAGATCAGGATTATGCATGGGTTCCTCTCATGGTTGCCCGTAATTAGAGTATCTACACTGTGTGAAAGGGTTTTTTGGTCAAAAAATGTCATGTGAATAGTGGTTTGTACTTTCAGAAGAGCTTTCCGAATAAAATCTTATGGAATCTCCTCACCTATATATACTGAGGGGTGTGAGCAGCTGCATATCAAGGGGGGTCAGCTGGCCAGGGGTTGCAGGAATGTTATATTTTTCCTAGGTATTCTGATTTATAGAATAGAATTCAAAATGACAGCAGCAGGCAGTACTGTTTTCTGTTTTACTCAACCATGCAATCAACTATAACTCTAAAGCCAACTAAGATTAGGAATATGTAATCACTAACGTTTGCTGTACACTGGCTTAATGTAAGGTCTACATATGTGTGTTGTTCTTGTTGGCCTGCATGCCCTTTAACTTTGTTTTATCAATTTTCCACAAATTTAGAATGTTAGTGGTAGCTCTGACATCATTGAATGTCTTTCCGTCTTTATTATCAGCCCTCCATGCAGAGTTGGAGAATTTTAACGAAATGAAGGTGTTCATCTGTCTGTCAACTGTCATGACGTGGGCAAGAAGCAAGCCACTGGATCCTGTAAGTATACTTAGGCCAGCAGTTAACGCTGTTGACTTGGAGATGGTTTAATTTGGTATGAAAATATCTTTAAGGAAAAAAATATGTTCCTTTGAACAGGCCTCGGCAGTGTGTTTGCCTTGAAGAAATGTCGGTGGAAGTGGCGTCAAATCTTTAAGCAGTGCAGTCCTCCCCCACTTGCTGGCTTTACCAGTACATGTAGTTCTGACTTGACATAATATTTTTTATGCCCCATCACCGGTACCCTTTCATCATGAATGGTTTAAAACCAAGTCTCTTATAGGCACTTCAGTCAAAAAAGTTTGAGTGAGATGATCCAAAATGATTTTGCTGTCTTATCTGACTTACATTTTGGCCATTTGAGGTCACATTTCCCAAGTTACTGAGATTCAATGTTACTACAAATGACATCTTCTCTAACATAAAACTATGGTGTAAAATAATGAGTTTGTTTCAAGAAGCTCTTAAGAGTTCTACTTCCGATCTGATGTGACTTTTAGTTTATGCACTCTCGAAGACACATTATTACAGGGGGGGTGGGGGGGGAACTCAACAAATGTTTATACAGGGAGGCTCCACCTCAAGGTCCAACCCCTTGCCCTTTTATGTACCATTTTTCATGAAAAAGGTACCCCTTTCATATACCTTCTGTTGACAAATGGTACCCCTTTCACATACCTTGTTTAGAACTTTGCATCCCTTTTAACTGCTGTAAATGCACAGTCTGAATTAATCACAAAAACATTTAAAGCCATAAAATCATCATTCATCTGTGGGTCTGTAAATTGGGCCCAAAAAGGCTAAATAACAGATTTTCCTACCCTTTAAAAAAACTCAAAAAGTGAAATCCCGTAACCCTTTCATGTAGCTGAAGCCTGAAAAAGGTACCCCTTTTGGATGTAGCCTGCCTGTATAGGCCATCATAGGGAGTACCCCCCCAGGCATTATTATATAACTGATCCCATAATTTAATTACAACTTTTTGTATCAGGATGATCCAGAAATATCTTTTACTGAAGACGACTATCGTCGCAGAAGGGCTCATCCAAACTTTAAATCACACATCAGTGCTGAGAAACTTGTAATTAAGCATGGCAAAACCAACAAGGCCAAGTTCATCACTTATGTGGTTGCCTCTGGACTAACGTACGGATCAGGAGAGGAGATTTTCCACTTCCTCTTCAAGACTGCATGGCATGGTCAGGCACCAGCATTGCAGTGTTTTGGGAATGGTCAAAATACTGTACCCACTATTCACATCAAAGATCTTGCAGCTGTGATTGTGAATATCTGTGATCAGAATCCTAAAGTGCGCTACCTAGTGGCGGTGGATGATTCTAAGAATACTCTTGAAGAAATTGTCAAGGTTGGTGATGATGGATTTAAGATAATGTTGATGTTTAATATCATTGCTCATGAAAATCAAATTAAAGCTGATGGGACCAAGCAGTACGAACTTGTTTGTATGTGTTGTGTAGTAATTCGTTTGTTGATATGTCTTTATTTTTTTCTAGTTTGTAAGTGTACATCTTGGAAATGGAAAAGTCAAAAATATAACCAAAGAAGAAGCCTTACTCATTAAAGAGCTTGAGGTATAGTGTACTGTCATGTAGACATCACATCTTCTCGTAAATTCTTTATAGTTACAAAGTAAAGCACCTAAGACTGATGTTGTAACAATATTTAATAATCATGTTTGTAGATGAAGCTGTTTCAAAAGATTTTTTTTATGCTTAATGGTAGAGGAGTGAAACAATTTTTTTCCAACTGACTTGCTCAAGTCAGTTTAATGTTACCACCAAATTAGAAGATTCAGAAGCTGAATAATAAACTCAACAAACTGAATAATAAACTCAACTCAACTCAAGCCCTCCACCTCAATGGCTAACATTAGCATCTTTAACACTATCAAGTCAGTTTGTTTGACCAAAAATTTTTGTGTAAAAAATCATGACAAATGATTTTTTTGTTGTCGTTTTTTTCTTTTTTACAGCAAGCTGACTTTGACATGCTGCTGGTCAACCTAAGGATGGATGCAACTTATATTAAAGAAGGAATGAACATCAACTGGGTATCAGAGGTAATAAAGAACAACTGATCTTTTATTCACAGTTATTAAATTGAATTCGCAGCAATTGTTATTATAATCACCGTCACCTTCATTCTCATCTTTGATTTCACTCAAATAACCTAAAACCAAAGAAAATTATATGAACTTTATCATGATCAAGTTTATCTCAGCATTAATTATTATGAAAATTTATAAACTGCTCTACTATACCCACAAATCACATGGCTAATTTAGGCAGGTGGAGCAAATCAGATAGGTCATTTTTAAATCACTAAAATCTTTATTACAATGATCAGGTCTGGACTACTGCAATCTCTTTCCTCAGACAGCCTGAGAAAGCAGCTGACATTTTGTGACATCACCACTGGTTTCCCTGCAAAGTGAAGTCTGAGGAACAAATGCAGAAATTCCATACTGATGACATGTCAATACCCAGATCCGGGTAGTGAGTTCTTCTGATTGGTAAATTAAAGCAAGTTTCCCTTTTGGCATGACCAATCAGAAAGCACTACCCAGATCTGGCTAGTGATATGTCATCAGTATGGAATTTCTGAGCTTGTCACTCAGACTTCATTTCATGGAAAAACAGTGGTGGTATTGCAAAATGTCAGCTGATCTCAGGCTATTCGTCACCATGCAATGTCAACATCTTGCTAGTTGTCCTCTTCTTCACTGTTCCAGTGGAAAGCAGTGTGAAGTAAAGAAAGTGATCCTCCCTCGCTTTTATTTTTTCGCGCTCCTTTTTACTTCGCACCGCTCCCCACTATCTGAATGCCTGGAACACGCTACTGTGAACAGCTGCTCCAGATGTAATCTTTTACTTTACAATATTTCATTTGCATTTCCTAAGCTGATGCTTTGTCAGTATCCTTTCGTGTCATATATTTTCCTCAATATTGGTTCACTATTAACACTATGCTTAATCCACCAGACTGGACTTACAGAGAACATAGGTGAAGTCATAAAAGAGTACAAAGAAACAAGAGGCCTTCTGGTATGAGAAGCTTCTTGCTCATGATACATTATGTTTTGGTTGTTAAACTGCATGTGACATACTGTTCATAACAGTCGTTTCTGTTTTCTTTTAGCGAATCGGAGGTGAAATGTGGGAGATGCATGAGGGCATAGGGTGAAAAGGAGCGTTTTGTATTTGCTCCATTTCACTCCAACCCAGTTCCCTGTTTCTTGCACTTCTCTTGCATGGCCGAAAGGAATTAGTGGAAACAATCACTATGCAATCTTCAAAGATTGATTTGAACTGCGGAAATTTTACACCAGCCACAGTCATATGCATATATCCTTGTTTAAAATATGTAGAGTTTTATTCAGCTTTGTCAATTGCTGTATGTTGGTGTTATATTTTTAAAGTAATAAACAAGTTAATGTTATCTTTGTTTTAGCCATTGAGAGCGTGTATCCTTGGACCACCAGCATCAGGAAAAACCCTTGTCATCAAACAACTATGTGAACATTACAAGCTTCATCACATTAAAATCCAAGATGTTATTGATGAAGCAGTGGAAAAATTGGTAAGTACTCTATCTCAGTCTATGATTTTGCTGTTGAAGTGAGTGTCAGCAAATCACACTGTCAGTCAGAGACAGGGAAAGGGTGGGCTAGACTGTGGCCTCTTAATCTATGGTAAAACGGATAACAAAAGCGTGCAACTTGTTTTGCAATATTTTTGCAAAATGAGTGGAAAAGTGATGTTGCTTGTTTTACCACCCGCATTCAAACATGTCTCGCAACTAGTCAGGTTGTTGCAAGTTGCGTTAACGCCGCCATTTGATTGGTTAAAATTACATGGGAGTCATTTACTTAACTTGATGCAAAACAAGTTTATCTTAGAGCCCAGATTGCAACAGACTTTGTTGAAAAAAAAGAGCTACTCTCAGGGCGCTTTTCATTTGTCAGAACTGGCCGGCCGGACCATTGCTGGACAAGTCATTTTGACAATGAAATCGGCTCTTTCCAAGGGTTTTTGCTGAAAAACCATCTCCTTCCTGCACCCTATTATGTTAGGGTTTGACTGATCTGACTGGATAGTTTTGATTAATAGTGAAATTCTCATAACGACGGGAAGGGTCTGGTCAGTTCTAACAAATGGAAAGCACCCTCTCAGACTCAGTCTGCTCCAGTCAGGCGTTCTTTGTACGTGGCTGTGTAGCAGACTAAACTACTCCCTGCTTTTTGCAACAACTTTTCGCAACCTGCAACAAACTGATTGGCTGCAAGACAGGTTTGGTTCATGACCGGTATTTGTTATTCCACTTGTTTTGCAGCAATGTTGCAAAACAAGTTGCACATTTTTGTTGCCCGTTATACCAATCACCCATCTGACAATAGACGGATCGAAACGCACCAATTACTGATTACGAGTCTTCATAGCCAATAACACCGCGGCTTAACTGACAGACGACCAATAACATCTTGACTTTATTGACCAATCAGATCAATAACCAGAGTATATAATACCATCTACTGACGTGATACAACTCACTTTGACTCTGAAGATGACTACCGCACAGGTTGTCGAAACGTCAGTCACTGTCAACAACAACTGTCCTATTCAGGACTACGTTCACCCGGACGATCAAACTCAACCTACTTTTGAAATGACTCCTGGGTTCAAACCTTTCACAATCTAGGGCTAGTCACCATGACATCTGTGAACCCATGATTACTGCTAACCAGGATGCAAACAAACCAAAGCTGAAATATAAAAATATTTCAAATGTTAAATTCGTTTTCGTAGCAACGTAGCGCCGCTCGAGCAGAGGCCGAGGGCGATGATGAAGATGATCTGAAGGCTCAAGAAGATCAAGAATTTCTGGAGACCTTGCATGACGGTAAAGATAGAAATAGCGGTAAGGAAAGCTACTAAGATAACTAAGAGCGACTTGATCCTGTTTATTGGCTTGATTATAGAGTATCATAAAAAATAAACAATGAAGACAATTGTCGTTTTCAAACAACCAAACAAGAAAGAAGTCAAAAAGAGTGGAGTATCTGTGAAGTGTCTTTTTTCAAATTTCGTATTGAAAGACATCTTTTACTGAGTAAGGTTTGTGGCCATATGGTTACGTGTATCACACTCTACGGCTTGATTCAGAAATTTTGATCCGATATTTCAGGAAAAGAAAGAAGTTAAGATAGATAGATAGATAGATTGATAGATAGGTTATTTGTAAAAAGCTTGCAGCTACTAACTTCAAAGCTGAATTGTGTATTTACAATATAATATATAATACGATATAACAGAATCTTACAATAGTGAGTATACTAAAATGATAATGATAAAGTCCTAAAAATATAACAAAACTTAAAACTGTCAAAATATATACAACGTCGTCGATCTCATTTACAAAACTCACCGAGCGCTAAAATTCGTTATCAATACATGATCTTACTAAAAAACTATTTTTGAAACGCTGGGTCTTACATTTGGGAATCGCAAAACGCCTTTTGCACCGAAGATTATAACACGACGGCCCTGACGATTGAAGCATGTTATGTAAGCGATGGGCCGGGTCATTAGCAATCGAGAGGAAGGTCTTTTTACATAAGCTGGCGATGTAGTCATTGATAGACATAATATTTGAAAGCTCTAAGGCCTTTCTATATGCCAGTCCCGGGCAAATGATTGATAGTGCTCGTTCCTCTACATTCTCTAGATCTTTCTTTAAATACAATGGCAGGGGGTAGAAGAACGCAGGCGATGCGTAGGTCATGACTGACCTTATACAAGATGTATAAAAAAGAATTAATTTATGCCTTGCGACATTGGCCCTTTTCAATTGTATTAGGAAATACATACGTTTAGAAGCTTTCTTTATGATTTGATCAATGTGCATATTCCATGTAAGGTTGTTGGAGATCGTAACACCTAGTAATTTGGCGCTTTCAACACATTCTAGCTCTTGGTTATTTACTACTATAGGCGCGAGTTGTGGCTTGTTCTTTGCAAATGAAATCCTAAGCTCTTTACAGCGGCAATCTTCATAAGCTCTTTAAATCAATCTTCCTAAGCTCTTTAAAGCGGCATCTTCATAGTAAAACTCATGTTGCAGTTTCTCTCACGTGATGAAACGATTTCTTTTCATATTTTGTTGTTGGCAGGTCGTTATGAAGATCAATATATCATCAGATTTTACAAAGACAAGTTGCATTCCATGCCTTGTCAAAATCAGGTAAACTTTCCTATTGTCCGGCATTGTAGCATTATTTTAACGTCTATTGCTATTAATTTGCAAATACAGTACTATAAACTGTCAATTGCCAACTTGATACATTCAGATTTTTTGTTTTGTTTTAGGGATTTATTTTGGACGGTTATCCCAAAACATACGAACAAGCTAAAGAATTGTTTGCAGGTGAGGTTTCTGCGGCTTGGTCTGGTACGCGTGCCGCGTAATTGGACTGTATTGGCCCTGGTTAAGGGATCAACTTTTATTAGACCCAAAAATAGGACGGTATTTTACTCACCGGAACGGCCCCCTTTTTGGGGTTAAAACAGACCTTTCTGGTGTACGGTATATCATGGTAAAACAGTGTCAGTAAATAAGTTTGTTTTTACTTTCAGTTGAAGAAGGCGAGGAAGGCGAAGAAGATTCAGCATTAAGTTATGACAAGCTTATCATGCCTGGTAAAAGAAATTTTCCACGTTTACGATTCTTTATCGTTATTACGTCGTTTAGAGATCGAGCGCAATGTTACACTGTAGTATTTCTCGTCCGCCCTTTAAGATACTGCGTGGCAGTTAAGTAAAATGGCTATTAAACTGAGTATTAGTTAGGTTAAAAACTAAACAATTCGCTTTGGCCAATGAAAAAAGAGGCAGAAAATGCTTGCTAGCAAGTTACATTTGAGCCAATCAAACCTCAGATCAAGAACTAGCTGCTAGCAAGTTACAGTTAGTTTAAATTAGCTTAGAAGGGTAATCAGTTTTTTAGCCAATCGTGAAGCGAAGTCATGCGAAATCATGATAATCTTGAAATTACTGCTTTCACCAAGTTATTAGAGCCCAATCTTACGTCTGATATTTTTTATGGTTACAGAGGTCGTAGTATCGTTAGATGCACCAGACGAATTCCTGAAAAACAGAGTCATGAACCTACCAGAAAGTGTTGTTGCTGGTACACACAACACAGAAGAAGGTTTGTTCCAAATGATCCACGATCATTCAAAAAAAATAGTAAATAAAGCCTAGTGCAAGAATTATAGCTAGTGCATGACAGTTGTGGAAGCAGATGCACTTGAGAGGTTGTGTATTCTAGGGGGGTGGGGCTCCTTTATTTGGCCTAAACGGGTACCGGGTATGTGCAGCTGAACAGGGGCCCGTTTCTCGAAAGTCCGGACAACTTTTCGGGCCCGAAAGCTGTTTTAAGCTTGCCGTGTTTGCATTCAAGATCAAAGTTTCAATAATTTTGAAAGTGATAGAATGAAATTATCAGTTAACGAAGCAAATTTAACTGGTTTGTGAGGTAGGAGCTTTGCTACTATTCAACTGGTTTTGATTTCAAAATTGGCCCTCGGACCCGAAAAGTTATCGGGCTTTTCGAGAAACGGGCCCCAGGGGCCCGTTTCTCAAAAGCCCCGATAATTAACGGGCCCGTTAAGCTGTTGTTGTTTACATGGAAGATGGAGGTTTCAATAGTTTTGCAACTAACATGATAAAACTATCAGTTAGGGAAACAAAATGGAGTAGTTTGCTAGCCAGGACCGGTGCTTTTATCCTTTATATTTCGATTTGAATATTTGATTTCGGACCCGAAAAGTTACCGGGACTTTCGAGAAACGGGCCCCTGGGCCGGTAGCGTTTTTAGGGTCTACAATTTCACTGTGTCGAATTTTGAACAGGGTGTCTTTCTGCGTCTGAAGCAAGAATGTGAAGGTTGGCGATGAGCGGTATACATTTGTGGTACCAACAACTTTTATCCAAAAAATCTAGCTCCATAATGTTAGTTTGAAAACTGCTGAAAAGGGTATGCAAAACGAAACGAATCAAAGTCATAAAATAAGTTTCTTTTGCAGGGTAGGAAAATAAGCAATTTTTGTCTTATACAGGGTCAGAGTTTGAAGGCCTCCACGGCCTCGGGTTGTGAATATGCAATTGACGTAACGACTAGCAAGATGAAGTTTCCTTGATCAAACTGGGAACAACTTGATTAGGCGGGCCTTGTCAATTATGGCACTACTTGTTTGAATAACCTGACAAGAGGTGGCGGTTTGTTCCACTCCTTTCCTTTGCTGTTAAGCGACTAGGGAATCATATGCTGGGAACCCTGGTTTTCACATGTTCAGAGCATCAGACCCCTAGAATGTTTCGTAGAGTACAGCCTTGATCATTATGCGTTCTGCTTTTCGACAGGTTTGATGCGACGGCTAGCAGAGTTCCGCGCTGTTAACACGGAAGACGAAACTGTTTTAAACTATTTTGATGAACTAGAGATTCATCCCGATCATATCGGTAAGTTCAGGGAATTATCTCTGATTAAGCGGAGCTGAGACGAAATAACAGCAAAAAAAAGAATCCCTTTCGACCAAAACATGACTCGTTGACCACACCCGAAGTAGAATGAATGTGGGACATACAAGGCAATCCTCTTCTTTTACACCACATTACCTGCCATGCAGGGGATATTCTTTTAGGGCGCTTATCATTTGTCAGAACTTGCTGGCCATACCAATCCAGTCGAGAAACTGGGGACTTTCGTTAAAGACCTTTAGCGCCGAGGTTTTCAGCAGAAACCTCAAACGGCAAACCTCTAGTGGTCACATGAACAAGCCTTGCAATCGTGTGTGGAGTTCTGGTCGCGAGTTTTCTACGCCTGGGGGTAGGGTTTCAAGTGAATCACTTACGTGAAAATCTACCTCCAGGCCTTAAAAACCCCGTGTTGAAAACTTCAAACTGACCACCGACTGCAAGGCTTGGTCACGTGACTTCTAGAGGTTTGCCGTTTGGGGTTTCCGCTGAAAACCTGGTTGCCAAGAAGATCATTTATACGACGTCTAGCTAAGACGCGTCTTATCTAAGAACAGGTGTTAAGGGCTGTTCTAAAAGAAGACGCGTCTTAGCTAAGTCGCTTCTTATTTTAGACGAAATGTGCCGTTTATGCGGAAAGTTCGCGTCTTATTTTTCCTCGTATAAATGGCCCTAATGTCTCTATTATTAATCAGAACTATCCAGCAAAATGTTGCTAAATGGCATACTCGGCAGTAATGGGCTTTGTGAGAAGGACAAGGGTAAAGGCGCACACGAGCCAAAGGCCCGAACTGCCGGAGCTTATCCCGGTTTCCTTAGCATAAGGCATACGTAGGAGCATTGCTACTCCCCCCTGGACGGGATGCTAGTCCATCGCAGGGTTACCCCCCCCCCCCCAGCAGTATGTCGCCGGTACCCATTTATAAACGTAGGTGAAGAGAGACAAAATGGAGTAAAGTTCTTTGCCTAAAGAAATAACGCGACTAGCCTCCCCGCAGACGTCCTTTGGGGTTTGTTGCGTGACAAACAAACCCCAAAGGACGTCTGCGGGGAGGCTATAACGCGACGGGCGAGGAATGAACCCCGAACCTCCAGATCCGTAGTTTGAGGTGTCAACCGCTCAGCCACACACGCCTCCGGTTTTGTGAAAGTTTCGTGAAAAACCTAATCTTTCACTTTCAAAATTTATCGGTGTAGCCATTCAGAACTGCGGATAGGTCTTACTTTTGTCAGGCGCCCTTAGCCTTGAGTTTTACTCATCCGGACCGATTTTGATTACAACACTGCACGCAACGTTCTATTCAGCTAGTGGTCGACAAAAATGGGAACCGCATCTATGACTTTCACCGGTTTCAAACCGGTTAAAAAGAACGTTTACCGAATTTAGTTTTCTCGTATAACGGATCAATGACCCAATTGAATAAGTATTAAGTATCCTTGTAAAACATTTTGAATGGTTTATTTTTATGTATTGTATGATTTTGTTTGCAGATATAACACAAGATAAAGCTAGAAAAATGACCAAGACTGTCGAGCAGATCAAAAAACTGATGGGAGCGCCTAGAAATTACGGTATGCGTGAGTAGTATATAGCCACTGTTTCAACCAATCATCAAGGCGGATTGCCCCTATATGATTAAGTTAGATTAGTAAGAAGACTAGAGTTTCCAAGTTAAACGGGTAACTAAATGGATGAAAGAGTTTCATTTTGTGAAAAAAAAATCTGTACTTTAGACTACGGGACCCATCAGCTACGATTAGCGACAAAATTGTTGAGACACTACTCAAATAGGATAACTTCAGAGAACAAAAAAATCCACACCCCCTCCCCCTCCCCTCCATTCAAAGTTAGGGTGTATGTTGTTTTCTACAGGTGGCTCGAATAGCGGCACAACATTGCATGGAAGGGACGGGAGAGTGGAAAGCCTTATTTTCTCCTTTTGAAGTCGGTAAAACGTAAGAAAGGCCTTTTAGGGCAAAGTGTCTCAACTAATTTTGTCGCCGATTGTACTTTACAGGTACTCCACTCAAATAATTGGAAACAAATAATCCAAATAGAACATAACAGGATTTAAAAAAACCAGTTGGCAGGAGACAATCAATTGGCTATTTACAGGCATGGCCGAGGATTTGAAAATGGTCAAAACTCGAACCTGAACTCGAACTCGAACCAGGGAGACCAGGATTGCGAGTCAGACGCGCTGACCACTCGCCCGTCGCCGCGGAGTCCCCATTTGTACAACTGGGTGGAGAGGAATGTTCCTTGTTAAGAACCATTTTTTTCCATAAGTGAACGTACGAATGGAAAATGGAACATCTTAATACACTTTTCTATCATACCCTTGTGCCACTATATTTAATGGCAACTATGAGATATATAATGCATATTGAATTTTTTTTCGCTAAGTTTTTCCTCAGGCGATAACACTATTGTACCAGCGTGAGCACAAGAGAATACGACCTCTAAATTAGTCTTAGTGCAAGCGTTTATTTTAGTAGAGCTTATATCTTTTTATTGTTTTTGGTTTTTCATCAGGTCCGACACCAGAGGAGCTGGCCGAAATGGAAAGAATTGAAACGGAGAAACGCGTATGTTGTTTTAAAAACTGTTTATGAAACCAATCAGCTGACGATTGTTGTGTGTTAGCGGGATAAGCTCTTTACTTTAGTGTAGTCTTAGTTATGTTTTATGAATTTTCTCACGCAGCTTGAAAAAGAGCGGAAAGAACGAGAGGAGCGTGAAAAGAGAGACGCTGAAGAAGCTGCCGAGAGACAACGCAGAGAACAAGAATGGGTAAGGATGATGTCTTAAAAATGCCAAGCACATAGACTCTAAAATGTCCTTAAGAACGACACGAATTTTCATCGTACGTCGGACTCGAAATTCGACGGTTCCAGATTCAAGTTTCGCTGTGGCTGGTCACTAGCTGGTTTTGTGCGTTATCTTGAGTTCAAATCCTCAGCCATGCTTATAAGTAGCCACCTGTCAATTAGTAGGGTCACCCTCCTATCTGGGCCAGCTTTTCTCCATGTAACACCTTCGGATCGCCCAGCTGGCTCAACTCGGGCAAGGGGAGAAAATCAGAGCTTGCGCGAGCGCTGTTGGCTCAGGCAAAGGGGTCAATTTTTTTTCTCATACAAACGCTCGCTTAAATTGACTGGGCTAGAAGGGTGATCCTCATTCCCATGAAACCTTTTCTCCATAAAAAGGGGCCTTAGACAAGTGCGCTTCCACTTTAAACAAAACACTTAGACATTTACTAACATTGTGGATTCCTTTTAGCGCATCCGATTAACTGAAGTCAAACGGCAGGAACAAGAGCTGTTAGAGAATCAGTCCATTCCACTTAGGAACTATCTGATGAAGCACGTGATGCCCACCCTCGCGCAAGGCCTTATTGAATGCTGCAAGATGCGCCCTGATGACCCAGTGGATTATTTGGTGAGTTATCCCTTGTAACAGAGGCGTAAGAACAACATGCATATAAAAGAATGTTATTTGAAATCGTTTATCCATGACATAGATCGTTTTCACATGCCGTTTTGGCGGCCATTTTGGTGTAACAAAACAATGAAAAGGCCACCATGTTGGTGTACCAAAACGTCCTGTGGGAATAGGCCATTTCCGAGTTCCTCCGGGCCTCAGTATCAAAACGAGGTTAGGTGCTCAACCTTTGATATGGAAATGATTTTTCATTCTCATGCAAATAAAACTCGTTTCCACAAGAAAAGTTGAGCACCTAACCTCGTTTTGATACAGAGGCCCGTGGGAACTCGGAAATGGCCTATTGAACGCTTTGCTCATGTTACGACACGTGTTTTCATTTACCCTGAGTGCCAGAAGTTATTAGGGAGCTTGAGCAAAGTCGTTTTTTGAGCGCGGCACGTCAACCGGAAGTGGACATTTTGAATTCTTGGGCAGTGCTTTTTGCCCATATTTTCGGGCACATTCTCCCTATAAGAGTGAGGAAAAGGCCCTGACGTGCGTTGCTCAAAAACGCTCTCGTGTGCGCCCGAAGGCCGAAGCCACGAGCTGCGGGTAAATCTTGGCCGTACCCGGAAACGCGCAAGAAAAGTTTATGATTTCCCTCTTGGTAAGTTACACATCTGAACGCGTGAAAGTTGAAGGGAGGAGCCGGAACGCGAAAGGCTTTCGTTACTTTTAGGGGACCGTAGCTTTGTAGAGGAAAAAGCTTACTGAATGCACGAGCAAAATGACGAGTCTATGCGGCAATAACGAAAGCCACGCGAAATGGCCGTAGAAAAACTGCTGCGATGAAGCTGATGTGTTTTCCATTCTTTTTCAGGCCGAATATCTTTTCAAGAACAACCCGCAGATAGATTAAACGATGCGAAGAAGTGAAATATTGTACATTTAGATATGTCACAGAAGCATGTTGTAAATATTAATACTTGGTCGCTGGTAACAGATATTTCAGTTACCTATCTAACCGTATAAAAGTTTTAACATTGGCGTCGTCTTACACTTCTTATATAAATAAATGTGAAAATAAAGTTAAACGTTTCAAGTAAAACCTGTTTGCAAGTTTGTCTGCAGGATGTGAATCATCGTACAAGTGTGAATCTTATTTCCAAGCTTTCTCGACTGAAATCCATTATATTTTCCCTTGTTGTTCTCAAAAACGTACCGCGCATTTCCATAGTAACATCCATTGTGACGTTGAAACTTGACACAGAAATCCTCCTAAGCGCGCGCTTCAGCGAAAGCCCAATTTACTGGGCAGGTAAACCGACAAATTCGTATGCACATGCAATACTATAGGGCTACCAAGAGGCAAAGCTCGCATTTTCATGAGCTTAAGTCAAATTCCACTTCACGCTTGTGAGCACAAAAGAAACGTTGAATGCTAAGTTAGTCTATAAACGTGAGCCACACTCCATTACAGTTTTTTGTAGTTCCACTTCAATCCTCTTTAATGGATAGATTAAGATTGATGTCTACGCCAAACGGCAAACGTCAGATTCAAGTTGAGAATTTCTCAGAATAGATAAGCAGATAAAAACTGTCCAGAACAATTCTTGTGTATAAAACTGGCGTTAAAACTACTTATTTCAGTTATTAGTTGAAGTAATAAAAAGTTCACGAGAATTAAGGGGGAAACATGGTCACGTGGTACAAATTCACGTTTGGCGTAAACGTGAGTCTTAATCTCTCTAATAATGTCTACAGGACGTACAATGAACTCATTTGCTTCAACAAACTAAGCCTTGAGTAAGCGTTACTTTGCACTCGGTTAAGGCTTTCTTTTTCTTCTTTTACTTGTTTTTCCCATCTTTTCCTTTATGAGGAAAGTCTTGAGTAAAAGCAACCGCGCACCCCCAGGACAGCGGGCGATTCTGTTGGTTGGAAAACCTGCGCATGTCTATTTAGCAGAAAAAATAAGCGCTGATTCATCTTTCTTAATATATGCTAATTGTAAGTAAAGGCTCGGTAATCAAAGGATTATATATGCAGTTCATTTAATTGTTGTCAAGGGTACGGAGGTAAATACATCTATACAATACAAAAAGATAAAAGCTTATTCAATTAAAATAACAACATAACGGCCCCCTAGCCAAGTAAAGCTTCAGGATTTAAGCAAACAAGCGCAAAGCGGAACTTATAAACCACGGTTCAGCACATATTGTTCCTGTTGTATTTTGCACTAAGGTGACTGCGTGGACTTCCAGTGGTTGAATTAGGAAGTTGTGGCTAAGTTGTAATGACCTGTAATGATATTGAAAGAGTCTATTAACGGTCACATGCGAGAAATTTAGCGACTAAAACTACGCAAATTCGTACTTCTGTCAATCAACAGCAACACTGTTCAAGC
Source organism: Porites divaricata (assembly GCA_038088405.1). NCBI lineage: Eukaryota > Metazoa > Cnidaria > Anthozoa > Scleractinia > Poritidae > Porites > Porites divaricata. The sequence goes on from JBBMOI010000007.1 coordinate 15,810,830, forward strand.
TCAGCGACATGGAAATTGATTTCAAGTCCCTTGCTACAGTCGAAGGAGCAGAGAATTATCAAGAAGCGGCCATAATTCTCGAAGGTCCTCCGATTGAGATATTTGCCCAACGAGCTGCTCCTACCATAGTACTGAAACCGCTGCGGCAAACACGGGGAAAGTTTTATTATGAGTGCAGAGCAAATACAGGAGGATATATGCAACTGGGCTGGGCAGATGAAAACTTTAGAGCCATCGCTGACGAAGGAAAGGGTTGCGGTGATGATGAACACTCTTGGGCATACGATGGCATGAGACGATTAAAATGGCACAAGAATCACAAAGAGCAATATGGTCGTAAATGGAAAGCTGGTGATGTGATTTGCGTCGCTGTTGACTTGGAAAAAGGAGAGGTTAGCTTTGGCTTAAACGGTGATTGGGAAGGAGATATGGGGCGCGCTTTCTCTGGAGTCATATTCGACGGGGGTGTTTACCCATGCTTGTCCCTCATAAGAGGTGAAAGTGTCCAAATCAACCTAGGCACTAAAACAAACCCCTTTGTTTATCCCCCTCCAGATGGGTTCCTTCCTCTGACAGTCACTCAACCAGCGGAGACCGCTGAGTCAGAATACAATCGATTCTCTAGCTTTGCGCACGTGATTCCGATGGGCGTGTCAGAAAACAGCTTCACCTTGTCCTTTCCAGGTGAAATAATGGTGACAATGATGAGAAGGGGGCTCGAATACGAAGGCAAAAAGAATGCCCTCATTCACGCTGGCTATGAGGAAACTTTGAAGAAATGGCAAGAAAAAAAGGAGTTGATTCAAGCTGAGTTAGGCCGTGCAGGTTTAACAAATGACGAAATTTTCGCTATGATTTGTTACACGCTTGAAAAGCCACCAGTGTATCGCCATTTCAATGGTGACACTAGAAAAGGATACACAGGGGACGGAATGGATTTTCCAATTTTATCTTACCTTCTACGTGAAGCATGCAGAAAAATTCTTGCAGCCACACCCAAGGAGGACCGTACAAGAATCGTTTACAGAGGTGTATCTCTAAAATTTAGCGCAGAGCCTGGTAAAATAGTGAGGTTTGGCTCCTACACTTCAACAACAGGCAACATAACCGTAGCGGAAAATTTTCAGAAAAATTCTAACGGGACTCAGTTCGTTATTGTAACAAAAATTGGCGCTTCGATTAAAATGTTGTCAGCTTTCCCCGAAGAAGACGAAATCCTAATTCCACCTTATGAAGTATTTAAAGTTCACAGAGCGGAGGAGGACCCTTCTAGAATTTACTTAGCGAGTTGTTTTGACGATTCGTTTGTGGATAGGTATACCGCCGACGGTAATGCAGTTAATGAGGCAGTTGAATTAGTAAAAAAATTGACGGAATAAACACTGAATTTTAAGGCTCAAGACATCATCTAATTAAATTAACCCACACTTTTGAGAAACGCTTCGTATCACTTTTTCCGCACTAGTTCCAGTTGCCCTTGATTACGGGGTTTAAACGGGTCAAAGGTGTGTTCGGAGCATATGAATGATTGGCAATATCTCTCGCTAAGAGACCTAGAAGAAAATAAATTTTTCCCCAAAAGAAAATCTTGAGGTTTTCTTATGTCGTAATGTTTAGTTATTGAAAATGAAGGAAATTGGCGAATTGCATGATGGCGAATTTTGTTTGTTTGGATAAACAAATATGAATTTCTGAAAGAGGACAAACATACCTAACTTTCTACATTTAGAAGGAATGTACGCGGAGTTTAGACTTAAAGTTTTAAGTAATTCAAGATTAAATTTGGGCATTTAAAATGATGTTTTGCCTCATAATTTTTTTATTGAAGTGCAATGGACGGTCATTCTAAAAGTGAAGTGTTAGAAATATTTAATATGAATTAGAAAAATGTTAATACTCGATTTCTTCTCTTAAACTAGCAACCAACTGGTCAATAATTTATCATATTTAGCAAAATGGTCACATGACATATCACTTGACTTATCAACACAATATTTATACTTTAAAATGTTAAGGGCGATGAGTTCTTTATGTGTGCCAAATTTTGATTCAGCTCCGTACTTTGCCTAAGTTGTAAATCATAAATCATTCCCTACAGGTAAACCCTAATCTCGTACCCAGATCTCCCACGGCCAAGGGAAAAAAAAATGTAAAACAGAGTGAAATCTGGGTACGAGATTAGGTAAATCCCTTCGTCCCAGGCCTTAAACTACTTGAGTCGACCTTGTTCCAGGTTGGGGGGGGGGGGGGGGGGGGGCGGGGGAGGGGTGGGGGCACTCAATACCTTTTATTAACAAATAGTACCCTTTTTACATCCCTAGTTTAAAACACTGCATTTCTTTTAACTGCTGTAAATGAGCCTCGGCTTGTTTTAAATGTGACTAAATCACTAAACCAGAGAGTTTTCTCGATTTTTTTTTCACTGCCATTAAATGCATTTGTTACCCCTTTTGGTTCCATTTACATCGAGATGACAGATTTCACTACCCTTTCATATCCTTCAACTAGTGTAAACACTACCTTTTCATATACCTGAGGTCCGTATAGGCCATTTTAGAGACTACCCTGCCCGGGCGCTTTAAGGGTTATGCGCGCTTCATAACCCCTAAATCTGACTAAATTTAGTCTACGTTCACACATCACCGGACGAACTGATGCTATGTATAAATCAGTATAATAACTTTGCACTGACACCTAATACTAGAAGCTTTAGAGAGCTGTTTTGTTCTAAAATTTTGGGTGTTTCTTGGCTACTGTGCTGTGCGTGAGTATTGTTCAACATTTTCAATCTTTTTCCTTCTGCGTCATTTTACAGATGGTAATTACATCCGGAACATCGTCGGAAAACCATATTTTATATCCTGTCTTTTATTCTTATTGCTTTGTGAGGTAATTGTATTATTGTCTTTACCCAGGCTCCCGAGGTCCGTTCTCGAAATTCTTATGAAGAAATAACCCGTGGACACGGTTGAACAAAGCTCTGGTGAACTATCAGATGATTAGTAAAGAAAAAAAGTGTGACTCTCCCGCTCGTCTGGCCTCTCCCAGGCGGCTGCCCACTGACCAAAAAGCCTGAGGACTCTGGTATGACAAAGTTGTACCCTGGTATCATACAAAGAAATTGAAGTCGTTTTTTTTTTCTTCAAGTTAATCGAAAAAAGGAATGGCTTCCATCTTTCATGGTTAAGGAACAATGAATTTTTTTTTTACCTATAATTACGCTAATATAAAAAATGTGTTACGAAGCGGAAGGACGTGAATGTAAAACTTTACAAAAAGCCCTCATATGTGACCATTTGTGATATTGTGATTCATTGCTAGAGAATGAAACAGAAAGCAGAAAGAAAATCCTAAAATCACGGAAATGCCTTTGACAATATTATTTCTAAGATTAGATGTGATACGAAAAAATTCAAATCGATTCACCGTTGCTAAAGTAAATATTGAAATAGTAAATTATCACAATCACTAAATATTTTTCTGGTCAATGCCGACGTGTTTCCGAACACCTCTCCGTCGGGTCACGAGATCCGAGTCCAGTTTGCCACGTCGTCCTCTGATACATGACGTCAGGGTGTGCAGCAATTGCTTCTATCCCCCTCTAAGGATAATTGTTAACACCACGCCAAGCTGAGCTCAGTGGCTCGCTTCCTCTTTTAACGAAAAAGCAAGTTATTTGCCGGTATTTGTACATCATTTCATTTAGAATTTAGCTTGACAGTGAGCTAAATCTGCGAGCAGTTTAACTGGGAGCGAGACAGCCTAACATGTCCACTATGAATCCCGAATAGTAGGTTGAGATTATGGTGTCCTCGATTTTCTGGCAGGGTTTCGAGTTAAACCGGGATGATTCTACGTGTCATTTGGAATTTCGCTTTTAAGGAACGCTTTTCTTTCTCTGTTGTATTTACAGTGATTACCTTTTCAAGCTTCTACTTATTGGAGACTCTGGTGTTGGAAAATCGTGCTTGTTACTTCGTTTCGCGGTTGGTATCTTTGTATTTTCCTGTTCTTTTGACGAGTATTGCCTAATTTCAATCGAGGATGAGATGTCTGACCGGTAACCGGTTTCATTTTATTCAAGTCTGTGTTAACCGTCGCTATTTTCTCCAACATTTTAGGACGACACTTATACAGAGAGCTACATCAGTACAATCGGAGTGGACTTTGTAAGTTGGTTTAAAATAGGCTTACCTTTCCTTTTTTGCTTTTTGTACTAGCTGCCTAGCTTGCGTAGTTCGGTCGCAAAGAGGGCTACATTATTTTAATTTTAAGTTGATTTTCTTGTTTTTCCCCTGGTAGAAAATACGAACCATAGAATTGGACGGCAAGACAATAAAGCTACAAATTGTAAGTACCCATAATGTCGCTAATGTGTGAACAATTGTAAAATATATAGTTTGCAGAATTGCAAGGTTAAATTGATCACAAAAACATCAAAGTCACCAATTACGTTGTTGGATCACAATGTTACTTTGCTCCTGTGTAAATTACGATTTTTTATTATTTTAAATTGGCGGTCATTGGCTTTGTTTTATTGCAGTGGGACACGGCAGGCCAAGAACGGTTCCGAACAATTACATCAAGCTACTATCGCGGAGCTCATGGAATTATAGTAGTTTACGATGTTACGGACCAGGTATAAATTAGATCTGACTTCACTCTATTCCACAATAAATTTGTTATTGAGGTTTGGAAGTCGTAACAACAGTTATTGTGTTTAGTACTTCCTATAACAGCACTTTCTGCAGTTACGTTTCTTAGAACTGTTCCTGAACTTTGGTTTGCCTGGATATTCATCTCTTCTGACCGGTTTAGATAAAAATAATGTTATGTTGTGGAACGAATTAGTTCATAATGTTGAGGCATAATCGATGCAGTCTCTTCATGTTTATCCATGTGGACCAAAGTTCAGGATTAAGGAAATCCATCATAAGGGGTCAGAGTCCCTCCTACTTTTCATGTGGACATCTCCTTTTTAAGTTACTTTATTCTCTTGATTGCTCAAAAAGTGCCAGAATATTTTAATTTCCACTGTTTTGTTATGTCATCAAATTTATGTTAACCCTTCACCAGCCTAGTGTGATTGGTTTTATATATCAGGCCACTTTATGCAAATTTGAAGAAGCAGTGCATTAATGTTGAAGTCACCTAAGATAATGCCATTTTTACCAAAGCTGGACTGCTAGTATGATAAAGAGTAAATTAAACCTTCTGTTTTCACCCAAAATAAAAAAGAAGATACAAAGGTATTTTTAGTTGCAGTAACTTTTAGCTAGGATTTCAAGTAAAAAATATTTGAAGCCAGGACTGCAATCTTGGCCACAATGATAGTTAATGGCATAAACCCCTTTCCCCTGAAATTTATGTTGAGGGTTTGCAAAGGCCAAAATGTGACATTTTCCTACTTATTTTGTCCAAGGTATGTGGCTTGCAGGGTAAAGAAATTTAACCTTACTAGTGGTTTGGTCAGTCAGGGCTCGAAATTAAAAAAATCCTCAGGTTGCCTTTTGGTGACCAACCATACAAATATAGCCGCGAGATGCAAATTTTTAGTTGCCAGTTTGTATAATGTAAATGACACAGCTCATTACTTATCAGGGCTCCTGATATTTAGTGCAGTCGATGACTGGCAAAATTCAGGTAAATCCCACGAGATTCACAAAAACATGAAAAATACCGCAAAATTCGCTAGAAATTGTATCAAATACATGTCGATACAACATATTTAAAACTTATCTCGGCTATTGGGGCTGTTTAATTGCTGTAAACTTGCAAATTTATCTTGAAACTTAATCACCACAATGAGCAAACAATGTTCCAAAACTAAAGTGGCGACTAAACCAGGATTTTTAGTCGCCAAGGTGAAAATGTTAGTTGCATTCGCGACCATATCAGTCGCAATTTCAAGCCCTGTGAGTGGAGGACCTTATTTAAATTGTTGCTTATTTAAATTGTTCTACCACAGAAAAACAGAAGATTAATGAAATGATCTTAAATGATTTGCATTCATTTTTCACAGCCTCTCTTGTTTTCTTATGCCTTAACCACAGCGTGTTCTCATTGCAAAGGGTTACCATTTTTGACAAAAAGTATCAAACATATGAATATTTAATTTGTTGTTGGATATCTTTGTTGCAGGAGTCCTTTAACAATGTCAAGCAGTGGTTACAAGAAATTGACCGGTATGCATGTGAGAATGTTAATAAACTACTCGTTGGAAACAAGTGTGATCTTACAACAAAGAAAGTAGTGGATTTTACAACAGCAAAGGTATATATTATTCAGAATAGAAAAGAATATTGTTTTAATTTTAACAATCTCTGTGGTTGAGAAAGTTGGGGCATTTACAGCAACTGTTTTTTTTTTTAATTATTGACATTTACAGTTAAGTTTTGGGGTACTGTTTTGTTTTTGTAGTTTTGAAGCACTCATAGAAATGTTCTGAAGCAAGAACAATTTTTTTTGTAGAAGGAAAAAAATTAGAGTTTCTTGTGTAGTTACCCTAACACTTGAATAAAGGAAAAGACAACAACAGGCCCGGGTTGTTCAAAAGCTGGATAGCGCTATCCACCGGATAAATCGCTATCCAGCGGTTAAGTATTACGACAACCAATTGCCCTATCCAGTGGATAGCGCTATCCACCTTTTGAACAACTGGGGCCAGAAGTGTAAAAGTGATGTGCAGTGCAATCCCAAATATCCTCCTCAATCACCTCATATGAAGCAAAAAATAAATGGAATCATCAACTGAGTTGATAATTAAATCATCCTCTATAAAAAGATTCAGAAGCTGATGTTTTGAGCACCAGCCTGCTGTTAGAGTGAATTGTTTAACTGCCTGATGCAGCACCATGGTTTCTTAATCTTCAGAAGGTAACCCCTCTGTTCCTTTTTCATTTTGAACCCATTGCAGTTTGTTTATTTCCTGCCTTTCCTAAGAAAGAATATGCTTTTCCCCGGCTTTAGGAATATGCAGACTCACTGGGAATTCCATTTTTGGAAACAAGTGCAAAGAATGCCACAAATGTGGAGCAAGCCTTTATGACAATGGCTGCAGAAATAAAGAATCGCATGGGACCCGCACCAGCCCAGCCCGGAACTAGCAATGTCAAAATCAATTCTAGTACGCCAGTAAAGCAAGGAGGTGGAGGATGCTGTTAGTAGCAAATTAAAGACATTGGACTACAAACCGTTTGGTTTGAGTTACTTAACACACGTACCGAAAATGATAATGGGCGCCTATTTTATGCATCTTTCCACACTTTGAATACAACAGACTTTTTCTTGGAAAGAGGTATAAATAGAATTGAAAATGATTGAAGTATTGATGGCCATTGTTCCCCTTGCCTTGACCAACTGATGCAGCATATTTAGATGAAAAATTATAGAGCTTTCCTTCTCTTACTATTTTCTTCAAAAACATCCATTTCTCCCCTTTTAAAATTGAATGTAGAGACTGGATTTTTGAACAAACTTGAGTAAACTGGTGCAAAAATATTGCATGGTAATGAAAACACTGATGGTTTAGAGTGTACAATAGAGTGTACTGTATTGCAAAGACATAAAAATAAAAATATTGTTTAATTGAGAGTCCGTTGATTAAAATCACACCTTGCAAAAAAAAGTTCTTAAATCCTAGTTCATTTGTATTTATATTGTGGAATTGAACTGCTTGTAGTTGTTGAAAATCTGTGGGAGATTATCCAGACATAGGGTGATAAGAGACCAGAAGTTGTTTTGTTATGGAAAGGGCATAGTTTTATACATCATGTAAGAATTTCTCTAGATGTTAAAGTTAAGTTCCATTCAGACAATTTATAATGTTAGTAACCACTCTCGTGTAATGTGTCCGGAGCCCCAGCTAAGCAAACATTTTCATTAGGCAGTGTCTCTTCCTTTTAACAAACATGAGAAACAGTTTTTCAAGAACCTCTTCCAACTATGTTTGTGCTTAAAATATTTTGATACAGCCCTCTCTTGTTATTTTGGCATTTCAGGGGTTATACCTTCAAAGACTACATGTGAGTGCACAAAGTTTTATGTGTGCACAAGTCATCATCATTGTTCATAACTTGTGTGACAAAGATGAAAATGTCCTAGGTTTTTAGCTGAGGCTCAAGACTAGAATTCAAAGACAAAACCATGCTATATAATTGCAGCATGGCTTTAAAGCATTTACTTTCTTGGGGATGAACAGTTTTGAGAAAATTATTTTCCATTACTCTTTTGGGAGGTGGGTTTTTTGCACTAGTTTTGTGTTATAAAAATTAACCTTTGAATTTTCTGATAATGTCGTAAGTATTTTAAAATAAGGGATCCACAACCCTGGAGAACACTGCATTAGAATTCAACATTGGGTTATAGTTTCACACATCTTGCTGAAAAAAGTTTTGAACAACTGTTCCTTTTACTGCGCTTTCACAAACATGGGAATTTTAAAGTTCAAAAGCCAACTGACGATTGCGTTTTTTGCTGCCGTCAATCATCGTAACGAACCTCTTAGGAAACAAAACAAGAGGTTGTAGTTTGTGATTTTGGATTGGTGGATTTTGATCCGTTTTGTGTTTCTGTTTTTCATGGTTCGTTGCTTGTGATCGCAATTATGATTGACGGCAGCGAAACGCAATTGTGAAGGGGGCTTTTGAACTTTAGAGTTCGCATGTTTGTGAAAAGTGCAGTAACTACTTGCTTGATGTACTTGTTCTGAAAGTCTGCCTTTTTATCATTTCTCTTTTGGTTGTCTAAACAGGGGTGACAAATAATATTGTTAAATTGGTACAGGTATTCAGAGCTGCAAGTAAAAAGTCGACGTCAGACAATGTCAGAGTAAAATTGCCTGTGTGTGATAAATATTACTGCTGCTGTGCATGACGACAAGACAAAACATATTTTAAATCTTTCTTTTTAACCTGAAGAGCTGCTTAGCAATTAAAGAAATTACCAGTCAACAAAAGGTTTGTGAAACAACTTTCTTGGTTTGTCTAAAATCATGTCCCCTTTTGACAGACATCCTTTGTAAAAAGAAAAGTTATTTGGAGACCAGGGTATTGGAATTGTGGGATGGTATGGTAAATAGATACTGTTAGGGTTTTAGCCACAAAGGTCTGACAGGGAACCCACCTTAACTCTGTACCAAACAAGTCTGAAAGCATGGAATAAAAATATTTTTCTCAAGTAACTGCACCCACTGGCCACCCAGATGCCCTCCTCATGAAAATTAATCCTTAATTATATTAATTTTTGTTTTTGCTACTTGTTTATCCCTAAAAAACAAAGCGACTGTGACTCTCCTTTACAATAATCAGAAAAAAGCTTCAATGTGTGAAACCCAAACAGACTTAGACTGCTGGACATCATTTTGTTTACACTAAAGTTGATAGTTTAAATTCGTACAATTATGTAATTTTGCAAGCAAAATATATCCTCATTCTGTTGTAATCATAGTTATCTTCAATAAAATGTGTGAGTATAACAATATTGTTGCCTTAACAAGATTAAGTGTCTCAAACTTAAATCCTTTTGAAATTTACATTTTTATTGATAGTGGTGAGACAAAGATGTAAATAAAACAAAGATAAAAATAACAAATATTTATTATTATTGAGTGTGAAAGGCATTTGAAATTGTACATCTATGAAACCTGGATATGGGGAATTTACATGTAAGAAATAATATAGGCAGGAATCAAGATTTTTGTTTTTAGTTAACTAATAACATTTTTGTCAACCTCATCGTTTGTAATGCTGTATTTACTCAATTAGACCCCGCCCTCGATTTATACTGCTGATCAATGTAAAATAATCACCAATAAATGACGCCCTTGAATACCTGCCCCACCCAATAATTAATAAAAGAATGCATTGTTTAAATTTCTTGATTATAAGTTAAAAAACTCAGCAAAACTTGGTCTTCTACACCATCCAGACTGTTACAATAATTACTTTACCTCGGCAAAAAAAGGAGACACTGGAACTTTAAACATAACGCCAACCTCCAGTAAACTCTGCCCTTGAATAAATGCCACATTAGAAATGCTAAAAATTTTAACGAAGGGTTTTTTTAATCAAATATATTTGGTACTTAACTTTTTCCTACCTTTGTGGATAGGCAGGAATCAAAAGAAATATTTTTCACTCATTGTGTAAGATCCTTGATTTTTTTCCAGCCTTTGTGAACTAAATTAGTCAATGCCTGCCAAAATATAAATTTGGGGGCAATCAAAAGTGGGGTGGGGGTCAAGTGATTTGATGTACATTATTGTTTTCTGACAGAAGACAAAGTTGAACAGCTTTCCTTGAATAAGTAACTGCTGGGCGCTTATTTGAAATTTCTGCTTAAAGGAGTGGCACTTATTGGCAGGAGGGCCCTTATAAAGCCTTAGCTAACTCTTTAATAAAAAGTCAATATTCATATGTCTTTCTTTTGTCAAATGATCGCTGGTAGTGCCATTATACACAGTTGTATCTGTACACGGTTTATAAAATATAAATAATATTTATTAGTTCATCTTCAAGATCATCCTCTTCAACAATAATGCTATGCAGATTGTAGCTAGCATTTCTCTTGATCCATTGGAGGGGTGCTTAGTTGAGAGGGGTACTTGTTTGATATAATGGCCTAGAGGGTGGGCACTTATTGGGGAAGGAGAAGGGAGGTATGCAAAACCCTTCTAAAATAAAGCACATGTACATTTTATAGGTAGTTTCTTGTTGTTGTTGACAGGGATAATCACCAAGTGATGTACTAAAACTCTTGAAAAGACACTGAACAATACCTGCACTACAAAACAGAAGTGAACCTACATGGGGGGCAAGGGGAGTCATGTCACAAGTTCACGAACAAGAATTTTGCGTTTCACGAGTCACCAAACAAATAGTGCAATTTGACCTTTGATCTTGGCCACATGTTACAGTGATCTCTGCGTGGCTATAAATTCCCTAGGGAAGCCAACTGTAGGTGGGTCTGAGTGCATTGAAGCATGAAGTTACATCAAAAGTTAAATCAAACCACCAGGTGCTAGTAAGGATCGTTTGGCCAAATTAGTAACAATTTAATAATTATTTCTTCAACTGATCTTCAATGTATGTGTACACAATCTATGATTTTGGCAATTCACCTTTCACGGAATGTACCTCAATCACGATTCACAGAACAGTTTTTTCAGCACATCATGATTCACGGACACTAAAAATGGTCAATCACATGAGCATCACAAAAATAAGCTTGGCCCCCTCAACTGACAACAGTTTCCGCATCAATCACCAAGAAACACGCATATTATTTGGACACTTAAGCAGCATACTCTCAGCAATCAACTTGAGTACCACTGGGATAAAGAAGACACAGACAGCATCATAAAGCAACACTTTATTTTCAATCCTTCAGCAAAAACTCTAGCTATGATTAACATGGTGATAACAATTTTAAAATAATAGTAATTTGTTGAAAATAAAGTGTGCATGCAATAAGCTTCTACCCAAGAATGATAATACACAGAGAAAAGAAAAAAAAGCCCTGCAAAATTGTGATGTTCAAAGGTAGGGAAACAGGAATGGGAAGAGGGTGTTTCAGATTTGGTCAAGACTCATCCAAGAAATAAAAGTGGTAATAAAATATTACTTTTCAAAAAACTGGCAATTTAATGATTTCTCAAGGTTCTGCTTCTATTCTCATTCTTGAACACAGTAACAGAGCACACCCCTACATAATTTGCACTATGATGATCATAAGTTAATATCATAATTTTCTCCAATTAATGTGCACAAAAACATAATTTCAAGGAAATAATTTGTCTTTGAATAATTATTTTAACTTTGTTGTCAGTTAAGTCTCTTTTACATTGAACAATAAATAGTCAAGAAAGAAAACAAGACTTATCAGTTAAGTTAAGAACATTTTAGTGTACAAGCATTAAAAAATAAATAATAAAGCAAGTACACACAGAATCATAACGTAAGCCTTGACTCAGAACGTGTCCTCTTTTCGGTTTCCCTAGATATGAAGGCAAGAGCCACACGATACAAATAAAATTCCTGTTGCAAACAGAAAAATGATGCTAGAATATTAAGGGCCAGATATTTAAATGGAGTTTAGCCAATGTTCAGCACAACCATGTTCTAAGCCATTTTCAGTTTGCTCAACACTTTTATCTAAACACCAGCTATCAGGAACAGCTTCATGGATCCGAAGCAACAGGGTTGACTGGAGAAACATTTACCTTTTTAACATAAATCAACCTACTTAGAAAGAGATCTGGGGGTCCAATTTTTTCTATAAACTGCAGCCTAAGTAGGACTTTGTTTAAATAACTGACCCTACGTTTCCATGGTTATTATTTTTTTAACATGTGAGAATAAATTTTTACATTCCTGTAAACCAGTTTGGTCCTTGAGAAAAAAAGTGAATTTTTAACACAGTGACCATGAACCAAAAACAGCCAATGTACCCACTGTTTCCCACTGACCAATGGGAGGTATACTAACTAATAATTATTGATGGGGGCAGAAAATATAACAAAGAACATCTACAATCAAAGTAATATTTTTAAATAATGTACAGAGTTACAAAAAATGCACTTCACTGCCAACAAAGGAAACTTCAAAGCTATTTACATAGAAAGCAGAAGGCTCTGAGGAACCACTGAGGAGGGGTTAAGGTTTTGAGAACAGAACTCCTGCTGCATAGCTCACAGAACTATCTTCCTTGTATTCACAAGCATTAGACTGTGAATAATGAATAAACTTTAATGTCCATGGATGAGTTACACCATTCATCTGCCGTAAGACTTCCACTGCCTGCATTTTTATAAAAGACAATAATATTATTATTACATCAATATTAACAACAGTTAGTGCAACAGACAACCACTGAGTCTGTGGATGAAATGCTAACATACATCAGCAAAGCTTTGTCATTTAATTGTCATATGTCATATTTAAGGTATTTCTCGTTAAGAGGCTGTAGATGAGCAGCCCAGCCAAAATGAGCCAGAAACTGACAGTTTCCCACTTCCAGTGATATTTGCCACCTACTGAACACGTGAGTTTAGAAATATCTCATAAAAACCACAAAATTGAAGGCCTTTGCTGCATCCTCCTCTGGGTATCTTGCCTATTACCATAAAACATTTTGACTGGGCTGGATAAGAAAAGATCACCCAAAGAAAGTGAGCAGTATACTTTTAAGTTACCTATTTTAAAAAAATTACACTTACATTGAGCAGAACACCTATGGGATGTCGACCACATATCGTGTTCTTAGAATGTTTTAAATAGTCAGTGAATCCTCCTGGCTCAAGTTTTTCTATAGCATCCATACCCTGTAATAAATTAAACAAAGGAATTGTGAATGTATCATTGTCTTTTTAAAAACAAAATAATAATAACTCTGCACACCTACATCCAGTTTTTGAGCCAACCAAAGAAAAGGCAAAAAAAGGAAAGCCAACATTCAGAAACCATCTGACGTACCATAACCTGTTGTTCATAAACAGGTGGTGTTTTTTCTTATCCCACAATGAGGGTGGGCTTAAAATAAGACTGATGGATGTTTGTTTCTTACAAGTAGATGGGCCTAGAACATAGGGGAGGGCTTTATATACTTTTCCACTGAGGAACTCATCTTCTGCAGTCCTTGACGATAACACATTGAGTCATAGAGCTCTCTCCTCCGCAGAGGCCTCTTTGTGTTGTGGGGGGGGGGGGGGGGGGGAGGCTAGGGAGAAAGAAAAAGAGAGTGCGCGGGGCGCTTAATTCCCATCGTCCCCTGAGCGCTTTCTATTATTTTGATTATTGCTATTTTTATAGGGATACCCAGTGGGAGCCTTTGCAGAGGAGAGAGGTCATAGAGCATTGAACCTATGAAAAGTTCTACTAAAAAAGACCACAACTTTTGTCTACGTATTATTATAATTATTCATTTAATAAAATATTTCCCTGATTCTGATTGGCTAAAAGCACACGTTTAATTCACCATAACCAGTTACTGATGACCAAATTTGGAAGAAATTTGACTTTAACAAGGAAATGATGTCAAAAATGCAGCTTTTTTGCAGGTTAAGGCACCGTTAACTGAGAAGACCTGGGGACGAGGTTGAGTTGTTTTGGCTGTGAACTTGAAAAAATGGCGGACACTTCACTCGTTTCAAGAGTAAGAACTAGGCGAAAATATAGCTAAAACCATGGCAAGAAAAGCAAGAAGACAACTCGAAGGTCAACATCTGCTATTTGGAGAATATTTGCGGAGCTGGACAAACCTAAACGTACACTATCGAAGATAAACTGAACATCGATGGATCGATGGAGGTAAGCATGTTTTAGCTATGTTTCTAAACTAGGAATTATTTTGAATGAATAATAAAACAGTTATTGAATTCGGCTTTCGTATCATATTGAGAATTATGGAGAACTCGGAGGGTGTTATCTGCCTCGGCCTACGGCCTCGACGGATAACATCCTCCTCAATCTCCATAATTCTTCACAAGATACTCAGGCTCATTCGTTAACTGTTAAATATTTCATGCGTTTGAAGACATTCATGTTCTTCATTAGGGAGCTTAAGTAACAGCGACAGCGACAGCTACAAAAATGGCAGTGAAAAAGTGTATTAATTTTGTGCTGCTTCAAACTTCATTGCATTTATTCCAGAGCAACAATGGCAAGAAAATGTACAAAAAAGAGTATAGTATAGTATAGTATATCTTTAGTGCACCTTACTCTCCCAAGTGGGGCATTGGTCTAGTTACAATAAACGTTTTCATAATAATTATATAAAATATGAACGGAAACAACAAAATTATATGGCATTACCATTTCGATAATAATTATACTATAATTCAATTAACTACCGGTAGTCACTTAGATTTTTGACTCAGGATCTGTTTTCATTTTTGAAACATTAAATGGGCATATTTGGCTATAAGTTGTGAAGTATTGTCATTGTCTAATCTGAGTAAATAATATAACATTCTAGCATGATCTGTTAAATTGATGCAAGTGCAAAGTTGTTGTTTTGTCAATCTAAACCTATTGCTTTTTTTTGCCGTTGCCGTCATCGTTGCTTGAGTTCCCTATTAAATCTGAACTTACTGTTCTGTCTAAAGCTTCAATGTACTTATAAATAGGACGACGTCCATCCCAAGATGTATAGTTGTAACGTTTTCCTGAAAAATCAAAATTCAAAATCCAGTTATTAGAGTCTTCTTATTAAACATTGCAATAACAATGAAGAAGCTGGGTGCAGTAACATACCTGCCAACCTCCGGAGATCTAAAATCTGGAGACTCTCTATTTTGCACTACACCCCCCTCTTCCCACCCCCAAATGTCAACAGCACCAACACCCCCACCCCCCGCACCAACAAATTGCCTTAGGACATTATATGACATCTTAAATGAAGTACATGGAATCAAAATGCGCTTTCATCATCATTGTAATGACGAACAAAATCTTTGTCATTGACTAAACATGTGCAAAAATGTCCCAGAAACTTTACAATGAATACAAAAAGTTCAAATTTTGTGACAAAATGGACTAAATTTCAAACTAAAGCACAGAAATGCTCAAAATTCCATTTTATCCGGGAGATTTGGTGCTCTAATCGGGAGACCGGGAGATCTGATGAAAAACTTGGAGACTCCCGGGAAAACCAGGAAAGTTGGCAGGTATGCAGTAACCCAAGCTGAGCCAGTGAGAAAGAGGTGAATTATAAAAAAAATTAAGAATAAACAACAACACTATGTTTATTTCACTTTTAATAACTTCAGAAAAAAAGGGGAAAAAAGTTCTAAAACATCATGGCTTGGCACCTTACAACTGAAGGAGCGATTACAAAATACCTAGCCACTACCTCGACACCACACTCTCGTAGTCATTTACTAAAAAATGTTAAAAACAAGAGTTGATCAATGAGAATGTTTAAAACAAGTAGTAATGGACTGCTGCCACAGTACACAGTCTCTTAGTCAATGAACAAGGATGTTAAATACAAGCAGCTAAATGGTCCGACTCCCACCTGCTATTACATGTGTTAACTCTAGTGTTGACTATCTATAGTGCGCTTGTTTCATTTCCTTACTCAAGAGTAAA
This sequence comes from Porites divaricata, assembly GCA_038088405.1. Classification (NCBI taxonomy): domain Eukaryota; kingdom Metazoa; phylum Cnidaria; class Anthozoa; order Scleractinia; family Poritidae; genus Porites; species Porites divaricata. The sequence continues at coordinate 15,826,918 of JBBMOI010000007.1, forward strand.
GTTGAATGTAATTATTTAAATTATAGACTACTGGGTGACTGCCGTGGCAACTTTTGAGGTCAAATGTAAGTGGATGGCTATTCAGTAATCTAGCCCAAACAAACACTGGTTGACAAATTGACAACTTCCACCGTAACTTTAGCTGCCAATATGTTATTCAACTTGCCATGGTGAGCAAAATGGTCGCAGCTTGGATCATTGTCCAATGATGCAGAGAAGATTGTCTTTGTGCACAATATAAACTAGGAAACTTACCCCAGTGACAAAAATCGGAGGAGACAACAAAAAGGTTCTCTGGCCGGATCAGATATTTGCTCAAGAGCTTTCCAAACTTTGCCTCACTTTCAGAATTTAGGGAGCCAACAAGGATTGGAACTATTGTAAATTGATCCTTTTTGCTGCAAAAGGGGGAGAAGTAGGGAAAAAAATTTACCTTCACAGTCCAAATTACTATTACAATTACTATCTATAGCATTACATAAAAAAGATCAGAGATGGAATAATTAGCATGGCATTTTTAACTTTCCACATACCATGCCCATGTCTTTCTGACGACCAGTTTTGAGTCACTTGCACCTACAACTAACATAACTTGACATAATCTGCCAGATATTAAGGTAAACTTCCTCTTGTAAGCCCTTGGCTTATACAACTTCGTAAGAGGTTTCAGGAGGGCTTATAATTAACCAGGGGGAAGAATCGGGGGAGCATATAACTGGACTAAAAAAGGTATTTCAAAACAAACTAGAAAACAATGCTGATCAAAATACTTTTTTGAATTTACTCACTTTAAAACAGCACAAAAATCAAATTCATTTAAATACCAGCTAGAGGGACCTATAACTTGGGGGAAGGGAAGGGTTTAAAAGTGGGAGTTTAATTGGTACGCAAAATAATTTAGAAGAATAAATTAATACAGTACAGAAATTCTTCCCCGGAAACAGTTGGTGTACATGTACACTTTTACCTATAACTGGGCTTAGACATAGCTTATCAAAAGAAAAACTTCTACAGCAGCATGTCACACCTGGGTGGGGAGAGAAAATGGGAAGCAAAGTTCCTTGCCTATGGAAAGGCTTGAACACATACTTACATATCCAAAGGCTGATGTGTTTACTACAAGACAACCATGCACACACAAACAAGCTACGACAAGAGCATAAAAAAGTTGCACACATGTACCTTTCCATTACTTTAGCAATATATGGTAAATGAAGTTCTATACTATGCTCATTTTCATCATCAGAACGACTAAGCTTCTCAAACTTTCCTGTAGCAAACAACTCCTCATTTACTGAAAAAGAAATGAAACCACTGGGAACTCAATACGTTGTCTTGCAGCAATGAATAATAAATATTATCATCATTCGATGCTAATGTTTCTTCCTTTTCATTGGCCGAGAGCCCACCACGTGACCTGCAAATAACTGCCTACAAATAATGGTGTGCTCATGCGCAATGTCGTTCAACTTTTTTTGGCTGCAAATACTATTCTGCTCATGCATAGATGAAACCACACTTGCTCCTTGCTCGTTTATGTGATCTCTGTCATTACTCCTGGAAGGCAGCGCACGCTAACCGCTTTCCGAAGATATTATTTATTGAAAAACAAATTCAGGGATCGAATGATAAAACAATTATTGAACTCGGTTATCGCAAAATATCTTGATTCGTCAGTGTCTCGCAGATCAATTATTATTGATCTGCTCGCCACTGACAAATCACAATATTTTGCTCAACCTCGTCCAATAATTGCTAATTATTCCCAATCTCAGCCTCACCATGCACTAAACAAGCTCAATGATAAAGAAAAACATTACTAGTACACATACCAACAGTGTCTACTGCTAAATTGTAAAGTGGTGTCTGATAATGTGTTAAACTTGTTATCGCACAGCCTGGTAGGTACTTGTGATGCGATGGCCCCAAGATAAATATCCGCTTTCTAAACAGGCACAAAAAGTGATAGTGTTTATAACAATGATGACGATGACCAAAGATGATGACAACAATAAAAGGTAACATTCATATACTGTATGACTGTAATTTGATTGCCTATGATGCATTTATGGCAGCACATGACCCACAGGTCATGTTACGGTACCTGTCATGTTACTGATATACCACAAAAAGGTCATTTAACTGTTAAGAAATGAGGCCCTACCATATAAATCGCCTATATTAACTGTCACCTATTGTGAAACACCTTTTCACTTACTACACCCCTACTTTAGTGCCTGGGGGGGTAGGGGGGTACTCCCTTATGTAAGCCATATTAGGTATGTGCCGCCCCATCGGGTAGGTTTTTTGCGCCATTTTAGTCTGAAAACAGGAGTGCACTTTGCCCATTTTGGTCTGGAATCAGGTATGGAACTACGGAGTGTATGAATGTACTTATCATTTCAATTCCAAAGAGTCAGAAAGAAAGAGAAATATGCAAATTTGAAATGTATTTGAATAATAATTGTTTTGTTTACGCTCTAAAATAAGTAATATCGATCACTTAATTTCTGCCTAACGGCCAGGTCTAAAAACGGGTATCAATTTAGGAGGTCTAGTCTGAAAGCAGGTGTGGAAAATTCCATTTTTTGGTCTGAAATCGGGTCAAGATTTGAGGAACCGTGCAACACATTCCCACAAAGAATTTTCAGGAGTACCCCCCGGGGCTTTGACGACACTCTACCAAACTATAGTGTATGTTAACACCACAAATTCAGTTAACTCTTTTGAATAGACTTTTGAATGCGCAGTTTTGAATAAAGCTGACGAAATTGCTTTCAAGTGTAACCAGTCTAAAATAAAGGGTAGTGTAGGAGCTACTTGTAAAGTCTCTCCTAATTGGTCCAGGAAACAATGACATGTCATTCTTCCAATTGTTTTAGTATTGTCCTGGGTTAGGGAAACCCAACATTGGTGGCTTCTCTTCCGAGCAGCTGCTACATGACCCAGAGAAAAGCGTGAAATGACAATATTTATTAGTAGTATATACTAAAACAGTGGATGGTGTTTTTTGTGTGCTCTGACTGGCTACTCAAACTTGAGATATTCAGTACTATTCAGAGCTATAAAGTTTTGTCTGTTTAAGCTGAATTTATCGATGAAACTGATAGAAAAGTTATTTGTTGACAAATTCAAATTAAGTCTTGAGTTACTATATTTAGCTGACATGTTCATAAGTTACTTACAGGTTTTCTTAAAGAATGGTTTTATTTAGAGAAAGATTTAACAATTCTTTTTTAAGAAATGACCCTACGACAGCTAAGCAAAGGCCTTCAAAAGTTTATCAGCATGAAAACATGACAGCCATTTGGTCAATTATGCCCCAAAAATATTGTAATCGCTGGCAGCAATAAATGAATTAAAATCATCATTTTTGGCTCATCAGTTATCTCGCTTTTTTTAGTATATACTAACTCAATATTATTTAATATTATTATTCACCTAAGTGTCAGTGGCTAGTGGTGGATATTTACTTCGTTGCTTGGTAAATATCCACCACCAGCCACCTCCACTTCAGTGAAAAATAATCGTTATTTATCACCATTGTCTAGAGAAATTTAAGATTTTATCACTAAATAACTTCTACTACAACACTTTTTGTAAATAAGATGATCAAAAGGTCCAGGAGGATACCGTAAAAGAAAAACGAGCAGGAAAAATGGTGCTTGATTGATGAAAAGAAAACTAGGGCACAGGAAAATAATATGGCCAGATTTTACATGTATTTCCTCAGATATTTAAGATTAAACTGTACAATCTTTCTCATTATTTTTTTGCTGATTTTCCTGATACCTTTTTCAAAGTCATCATCCAAGTCCTTTTGATCAGGGAGTTATCAGAATGCAATATTGTGTTATTTTTTATTCAAAAATAATTAATACAACAGACAAACCAACCTCCCAAGACACCGTTTCTGATTCAAATCATTACATCCTTTGCCCAGACAAAAATACTAATAATAAATAGAGGATATTAAGTGGCCGCGCGGAGATACGAAATTTCTCTTCGAGTGTTGCGCAAACGAGTGAATTATTTTTTCAACACGAGAAGAGAAATTTCGTATCTCCAAGCAGCCATGTAATGTTCTTTTTATTATATAAACACCAATGAAATACCAAACCATTTCACTTTAATAGTTTATGAAAGGCGCGATTTATTATGTAGCCATAGCAAAGGTGATATTTTCACATGTGAAGATAATATGTTACTTTCACATGTGAAGATATCAAGTTTTCGCGTGAAACCTCACCTGGTATTTCATTGGTGTTTATATAATAATACTATTTATTGAAATCTGCAACAGATAATTTTACAATATTATTATGTTATGACATAAGGCCATCCCCCTTTTTTTTGTTTAGCATCAAATATGTTTCCTGATATTGGGTCAGTTGGTTGGATTGAAAAACAAAAAACTAAAAAAAAAATCTCAAGAAGTCTCAGAATAGGAGGCCCTGGTACCCTAGGATGACAAGTTAACATTAATGTTACATAATTGGATTAACAAAATGCATAATATACTGTACAAAATGTTCCTGTTTTTCTCTATGCTGTTACTATGCTCATTTTTCAAATTAAAAGAATTATTTCAAGTGAAAATGGTTTAGCTACATCATTACTTTTTTTTTTGAAAATGCCAAAAATTTGGGTCAGTTAGACAACGCTAAACGGAGAAGAAAAAGTGGATGGCCTAAACAAATCTGAATTTGCACCTAAGGATAAATTTAAAAAGGATAATTATTTACCTGGCAGAAGCTTACAGTAATAAATAATATTGTTCATAACATCACTGAATTTTTCAAAGAGCAGGAAGAAAAAATCTAAACAGCATTTATAAGAAATATCTTACAGTATCAAAATAATGTCAGGTGGGTAAAAGAAAGAAAAAAAAGAACTTTATTAAAATAATACCGTAATGTCTGACTATAAAATAAGTCTCTATGAAACATGTTAAAATTTACATGTTAGAAACAATGGCGAAGAGGAATTTGTCGGTAATATTTAGGAAACTTGTATCCTATTGCATTTCATGCCCTAAAAACATCGTATTCTTGAATACATTACAACTCTTCCTGATTATAACTACTATGATCAAGTAGACTATTGCAATGCATTACGGTAAAAAGCAATAAGGGAATATTAAAGCTTATACATGTCTATGAATTTGATGACCATATTGTTGACATGAACTTCCACCTTATTTACATAATTAAATGTACTCCTTTCTTTCTTAAAAAAGTATTTTTAAAAGAACGCGTTGGCGTCTTGTTATTTGCATTCAAGGAAGCATTGAAGTTATACTTACACTCTACTCGGGTCAACTTGTTTGTAAGCATGGGCTCCACACGAACCACAGTACTGATAGCCGGCGTGCCTTTCATGAAAATATCACAAGGAACAGCTTGAGTTTTTAAACAAAAGCCTATCTGTTTAAAAGTACTTCAATCGGTAGACGAATTTCGGAAATATGCCATACACTTACGGTGCTATAATCGCCTTGGCTGGTCGAAACGAGGGACTGGCCTTGGACAACCATCCTTCTAACTTCGCGTTCAGCTCCCTGGCTGGATTTTCATGGACAAAAAAACAAAACAACAAAGGCCTTCAAATTTATCGTCACTGTTTCGCGTTTTATATAGTCTCAAATAGAGAGCGATTTTCGAAAATCATTCATACCACTAGACGGATACCAGCTCCCTGAATGACTAGCTTCACGTGTAGACATATTGAGAAGGCTGAAATCATAAAAAAAGGTTCTAAGTGACTTGTGATTACCGGGAGAACTTTTTTCGTGAAAGAAAACTCGAGAAAAATAAAGGGCAAGGTGACGTAACCGCGAGGGAATGGGACCATGCGCATCCTGCGCATATTAGTGTCAGAAGAAAAAGACTGCTGACAGCTAGGTATTGTATTACGCAGACACAACTTTACGAAACAGCACAGCGTTGCACAACAAGTTGGAATGAAAATTTTGAAATTTACGGAGAAGTCTTTCTATGAACAAATCTTGCTTCAATCTGCAAAGACCTCAAGATTTCTGAGATCGTTAACTAATGGAACCCACACACAGTTTCTAAATGAACCAACGAAAAGTTTCCACAGTTTTTACCTTGTGCTATTTCGACAGGACAATTCCGATTTTGAAAATGAGTTTACAGAAAAGAACATTTTGGAGGTACTGTTTGTGCAGTATTTACCAGAATCTAACTGTGGATTTGTTAGGTTCTTATGCCTGAAATATGAAGGAAACCAGAGTGAAAAGAAGAACTTAAATTTTGACTGGGAAAAAAGGTTGATTGAAGAGGCACAAATTAATTTAAACAAGGTGAGTAAGCTTAAGCTCATATAACAATACATTAAGAGGCATGCATTGCTATTCTTAGGTAAGTTTAAGCATTGCAATGAGAAACCTTTTTCTGTGTTTGGAATTTTGGCATGAAAAATTAATATTATATACTATACAGACAAGGTGCTGGTAGAATTCAAGACAGTTAATGGAAACCCAAGTTGATTTCTGGGGTCTGTATAACTTTTGAGAATTCTCTCAACCCCTTCATCGTGAAATTCTCTGGTCGCACGAGACAGTGTCCAAGAGAAATCTCAAAGTTCCATTTTCATTTTTTAATAAATACAAGTTTTTACCAGGTCTTGATGCAATCACGACCTAAAGTAAATCTTCTATTCATATTGCAAGATAATGTAATGGCATTGCATCACTGGTGACTTGGTTGAATATACAAATGGGAAATTAGCCTGACTACCTGATAATCATGCTCCTGTCAGAAATAAGATTGTAACCTTGTGTCCAAAGTCTCCCTGGTTTACCCCTGAGATCAAGGAACAGAAAGCAAACCGAGAAGACTAGAACACCATTGGCGGAAAACAAGACTAACTGTAGACAGGGAAATTTACACGCAGCAATGTGCAGTCGTTCACAGGCTTATCCGTATGTCCAAAGCAAATTATACAGATCTTATTAGTGAACTTGAATCCAAGCCAAGTGAATTGTTGGTACCTTGGGAACCTGAATGAAGGGTAGGACTGAAAAGCTTTATCAGCCCTGTTATTCCTCTGGGCCCAGTTGTTCAAAGGCCAATTAGTGCTAACCCAGGGTTAAATTTTAACCTGGGTTTGCTTTTCTTTTGTTCAAAAGTATTTTCCCGGATAATTTTCTCTATTCTTTTTAGAGCATCCAATCATCAAATTGTAGGCAGAAAGAATACAACTGAATTTGCTTTTTAAGCTTTCATATCTGAATTCAAATTTCGCACTAACCCAGGGTTATCTTAACCCTGCTTTGAACAACCCGGCCCTGGAGATCTCATGAATAAATTCACTGATTACTTTGAATGGAAGATAAATACAATTAGAGTAGATCTTGCTCTCCGAAGATCAATATTATGAGACCCTTTCCCAGATGCCTGTTTTGAACATCACAATGCTTTGGCTTAACCCATTCGCTCCTGGAGATTTTGCCGAAAATCGTGTTTTGAAGCTAGTCTAGTGGTTTTCTGGTCACTGTCATGCTTTTAAGAGCTAAAACTTACCGCAAACCCGTTTACCGGTCGTAAACTTCACGGCCTTCTGATCCAGATGCAAAATATCAGCTTGCGAAGTTCGGGCATACGCAGAAAGCAAAATTTGGAAAGTGACACAGCAGTCTTGACTTTTACTTTTCCCTTTCTCTCCTCCCCTCTTTTTTCGCTTTTCTTGCTGATTTTTTTTCCCTCTTGCTGGGCATTTAGTAGGCTTCATTTTGTTTGGAAGAGTTTTTAGGAAAGCTTTTAGGATCTTAGGATTAGGTGAAAGGAAAGGTAGGTGGGTAATGGAACAAGATTTTCATGGAGATTTACAGGTCAACCTTGCATGGTTTTTTGCCGTTTTCTCCGGTGTCCTTGACTGAATTGTGCTCATTCTGGTATGGTTTGAAAGATCTCTTCATTCTGCATAAGTTAGCAGACAAAGTTGGCCTTGACAGTTAAAACTGATGACGTCACGAGGGTTAGAAAGGACGTGGATCCGCACGGGTGGTTGCGGGCGGTTCGGGGGCGAATGGGTTAATGACGTTCACGCATATTGCATGCCTATTGCAACTTTGAATCAAAACAAGCGATCTCGATTACTATATTTGGGGAACACCCAAATAATAACTGATGAGTCACTGTGGGGGGTGGGTGGATGGCAATATTGCTTTGGCATAGGTTAGTGGAAGTTTATTTATAATACAGCTGCCATATAATTATTTCAAATACTTATGAACACTATATAGCGATTGTCAATTTCCCAGTTGCTATTTTAAAAGGGAAGACCATACCCTTTGTGTGACACCTGAATGAATCTTAATATATTTCTCATCAGGAGGCAGAAAGGAATGGATTTCAGAGAGTCCATGGAATATTTTACCACATTGCTACAGTTTTCAGTCCTACAACTAGCTGTTACTCCCTTTGTTTGTACAACATAGGATTTAGAATGGTGGAAACAGAAAATGTCAGCTGGGAAAAGTTAAAGCCAAACAACTTCAGCCATCTTCTTGTATACAGACCTCATCTGGTTCCAGATTTTCCTGTTGAGAATGGAACTCTGTGTGATGAAATTAACACAAGCATTGTTGTGAATTTTTTGAAAGAACTTTTGAGTGAACATATGGAGAGTGCAAGACTAGATGCAAATAAAGTTGAAGAATGGCACATGTTAGTTACAAGTCTTGAGAATGGGTCTAGTGAAGTCTTTGTCAGGTCAGCATTCCCATGGCATGGTATGTGATACATTTCAAAATTTTGGTCATCTTTGTCTCCTCTACGGGTCACCAAACCTCCCTGATAAATTCCTTTTTTCTTTCAAAAAACAATTGTTTCATAATGAGATTTCTGGGACATTTTTGCACATACTGTCGATTGCATCTACCCGTGAAAGCACGTGCGCAAAACATGTTTTCACGTGACATCAAACGTCTGAGTTTCAGGTGTCAAACTTTGAAGTTTTCCCGCCCAAATGTGAAGTTATCCTTCTCGGCATTGCTCAAAGGGAAGATGTTTTCAATCAATAAGAAAGGAAGAAATTATCGAAAAGGTGTCCCACTTTCAAGTGATTTGCAGAATCAAGTAAAAGAACTTGCGCAGGATTATTGTTTTTCAGAAGTTGGGAGAAGATTATGCATCAGCAAGGGTGCAGTTTCAAAAATCGTTAAGCAGTACAACTTGACTGGAAGCACAGCTCCCAAAAAGTTGAATCACTTTCGAACAGTTCCTAGGTGTACTTTCCAAGACTCTATTCTGTTGGAGACCATGGTGCAAGCAAGAGGTTTGTCCTCTCTTAAAGAACTGCACGATGATTTGGCTATTCACGGTGATTGCGGAGAACTGTCAACATCAACAATTTCCAGAAATATGAGGAACAAACTTCCAAGTGGCCGCAACTATTCCCGAAAAAGATTGGGGAAATGTGCGTCAGAGCGTTTTACTCCCGAAAATATAGTACAACTCAGTTGTACATTGACTATTTAAAAGACAAAGATCCTTCCCCTGTTAAGTTTTTCGATGAGTCAGGGATTCCCGCTAGATCGTTTTCTGTTAGATGTCTTAGATACTTTGCGCTCGCTGTTGACGTAAAACCGTCGCGTCGTAATTCACCAACATATATATTAAATCTGTATTCAATTCTCTGAGGAAGTCCTCGATACTTTTTCGGCTCTCCATTTCAGTGAAAAGATTTTCGCTGATTTTTCTCTAATTTCTTGACCGCGCTGACAGTGAATGGTCAAGAGAACAGAGTGAACCACGAGAACACCGACTCTACAGAGAGAACTTCACATTTGGGCGGGAAAACTTCAAAGTTTGACGCCTGAAACTCAGATGTTTGACGTCACGTGAAAACATGTTTTGAGCGCGTGCGTTCTCGGGTAGATGCAATCGACAGTATTTCATCACTTACAGAGATCATTTAGAATCTTAAAAGTCAATTTTGATGATCCATACTTTACATAATTAGACTTCATATAATATCCTTAGCCAGACCAATCTTATAGTTTGAGAACAAGGACAATTTGTGTTCATCTAGGAGGGAGCGGTGATAATTCAAAAGAGAGAGTATACAGGTGTAAGATGTCTAGGGGGTAGCATCTCTGAATCCTGTGTATAAATAGGTGTCCCTGGCACACAGGTCAGATGAGTGGTACCAGTAGGGATGTTTTTTCTTCCTGTGTGTAACTGCACCCTTCCCCTGAAGAAAGGGAAACAGCAGAGGAGGGTGTGGCTAAACACAGGTGATGCTTTTGTCAACGGGATGCGATTGAGGTTGCTTAAGCTCCCCATTAAATCAGGTGAAAGGTTTTTTTTCTTTTTTGTATACAGCTATTTTGAGAAAGGTTGTCTGAAGAAATGTGCACGCGACAATCCCGAAACTAAGGTAATCATGGGATATGATCAATACACTGTTCCTAACACTGCAGCTGTCGAACCTACTTTTTTTTTTGCTTTCCTTAGCACTCACAGACGAAACGTCCATGGCCTCTCGTGGAATTCTTTCAAATTTCTTTCAAGAACAGTGAACTCAAAACCACCCACAATGCCTTTCGGGGTTGTCACATGCACTTTTTCCGACAACCTTTCTCGAAATAGCTGTATAACAAGCAAAAGTGAACAACAGCCACAAAAGGAACGAAAAATGCACTGCACAGTGATCCAAAAGGGCCAAACAATAATATAATGGTTCACAGCAGCTCAGAAGTTGAAGATACAATGATCAACAGCTACATAAATCGGGATGCTAAAAGATGGTGATTAACACAGCTTTTAACTGACTGGAATCCTTCATTATTGATCACTCCAACCACATTGTCTGTTCCAAGTTTTGACAGCAGTTTTGATGAAAGTCCTGTCACTGGAGTGGGTTCTTGAGACTGGTACAGAGGGTGCATGACTCAGCATTGACAGACTGGTTTGAGTTGAACATTGAAACACGTAGGGTTGAAATTGAAATTGAGATCTTCTGTCCCCCATGCACAAAAACATCTCAGAGTTGGGATGCACCTTTGCAGTGAGAACTGCTAAGGACTGGAAGAACTTACCCTGAACCGTAAGAATTAAGAAGACTTTGAAATCCTTCAAGTCTGAACTATGGAAAGTACTATTAAATTCCCAAAAGATAAGGGATCTTTTGATATTATTAAATGGCATCACTTCCTTCTCATGAGTATTAATCGTCACTGTCCTTAATTTTTAACTATTTTTCTCTTTAGTCAAATACTGGTAAAATTTTTATTGTAAATATTTTCATTGTAAATAGTAACCTATCGCTAGTTTTTATTTCATTTTACTGTATTTTTTAATTTATTTTTAGAGGGCCACAAGTTTATCAGTAATTTTAATTGCTGTCACGTGTAACCCTCGTTAAGTAAATTTGCTTATCTTATCTTATCTTAGGAAGCAAATCCTTCAAGTCAGCTGGACATTTACTTGTGTGCATCTTGTAGAGTACTGATGCAGCTGTTACTATAATAATATTGTTATCAACATATTTATGAGTCTAGTACATGTCAGTTTCTGTAGAGAGAATATGAAAGGGTTAACCTTTCTGTCAAAAGTAGTGTATACCCATGAATGAACTAAGAATTGCACTAAGAGCCTGTTTGAAGCTATCATTCCTAATTTTTATAATTTTGAGCTGTTATGAGATTGCTGTAAGATTAAGATTAAACAACCCAACTTTTTTTTTACAGGGAGCACTGCATCTTGTCCTGATAATCAGGTTGTTGTTGTTGGCGGAGGAGTAGCAGGTCTTGCTGCTACAGCATCACTTTCTGAAGCTGGGTTTGATGTTGTACTTTTGGAGGCTGCTGACTATTTTGGTGGCAGAGTAAAACAAGTACAACCTTTCAAAGGTTTTGCACCAGTCGATCTTGGTGGAGAATTTATTCATGGATCAGACAGCATTATAAACAGAACTGCCAAGGAAAATGGTTGGCCTGTTCTACCAGTAAGGGGATCTTTTGTTTTTATACAGTTTTCTTTTAACAAAAAAAAGGAAAGGAAGGTGATAACTCTGTGCTGGTTTAAGTAAACATAGGCACGTTATACGTGCATGAGCTATTTTGAATGCTTCAGTGATTGGCAATCTACTGTTTTAATCCTAAATTAAGGCTATGTTTTGTGCGAAATTGGGTATTGCTGTACATTAATGAAAACGAGAACCGCTGCGCATAACTGATTCGTTCCTCATACTACCGATTCACTTTTCTTTGTCTTTCCTTGAGACATCTGGTGCAAAATAAACAAATTGTTAAAGTACTATGAATATCAACTCACCAATTGTTGCTTAGAGGGAAGACTCGAAGGTTTCAAGGTTTCTTCATGATGTCTTAAAAAATAATGAAGCTCGTCGAAGACCGAATAGCGTAGAAATGTCACGATTTTCGATCACAGACTTCAAAGTTAGAAGCACCTCATGCAGCATAATAAGCAACACCACATAAAAGAAAGTACTGCTTAGTAGCTCTCATTTGAATGGTCACATTTAAGTGGATTTCTTCCACAAATTCAAATGCTAGAACCAGCATAATAAACAGTGAGACATGAAAGTAGTGCTTATTAGCATTTATTTGACTGGTCATACTTGAGACACTTTAAGATTTCATTCATGGAACCAAGAAAACAGCACCTTACACAGCTCAATAATCAGCACCTCAAGATATTTTTTTCTTTGATTTCACTTAGTCTGTATGCCATTCATGCTTTGAAATTTCCACAATAAAATGACTCACAATGGCTTGCTCTCCAGTTGGCTTGACTAGCTCAATGGACAGAGCATTGCGACCAGTCATCGCAATGGTCAGGGTTCGATTCCCTGTCACAAAAGCGGATCCAGACCTTCAGATAGGGGGGGGGGGCAGTCATCCAGACCCTGAGATAAGGGGAGTGCAGTCGCAAAAAAAATTTTTCCTAAAAATAAGGGGGGGTAGTCGGGTCCCCCGGGCCCCTCCCCTAGATCCACCACTGTGTCAAGCCTGATTTTTTTCGGGTTCTTTTTCAACTTCTTTGGTTGTTAATTCTACTGCGAGGATCATGTTCAATTTCATTTAACTTACAGTGTCTGTTATCGTTTGTTGCAGTGCCATGGATGTGATGAACTGGAAACCGAAGACATGATTTACTACAAGGGCAAGTTACATCCCCTGCTCAGTGATCACCCAGAAATAAGCAAGGCATGGAAAGCTTGGGATGAAATTATCTTTTTATCGCAAAAAGAAACCAACAATGATCTTCTGCAGAACCCAATTACCTCAGAAGACAAGCGAGATTCTTTTCTGCATAAAGGTGATGTTGAGACAAGAGCTAAGAAGGATTTTGCAGACACTATGACAGCAGGATGCAAAATACAAAGAGCTGACATAAACGATTCAAGTAAAGGTGAATGTGATTCTACTTCTACAAAGGAAACTGAGTCTGATTCAAATTCTACAGGAAATTTAGCAGACACTGTGGCAACGAAGCGCAAAACACAAGATGGAGACATAAGTATTCTGGAGTGGTTGAAGAGGAGAGAATGCGATGATGGTGTGATTGGGGTGTTTGAAGCCATTTACTGTCAGACTGTTGCTGCGGCACCCAGTCAAATGGGACTTCTGGAGTCCTCCCGCGAAGAAAATGCCTGGGATTATGGGTCTGGCAACTACAGGTTAGTTGGGCTCAAGTTCGAATACATTTTACAAATTTAGTGGGCCTTGGACAGTCGGATATTTCGAAAATCCTCGTAAGATCCGATCGCTTACTGAGTATAATACGGACATACCGAGCGGTTTCCGATGATTTCTCGGTTCCAAGCCTCGCACTGGCTTGCAAAATTCAAATGGTGGCCAAAAGAAGACACACTCACGCAACAATAAAAGTATATAAGTAATCTTTATTCACCTATTATGATGATCTAATCGGACACAAGATCACCCTGTGCGAACGCAGATGTATTTGCGCTTGTCTCTTCTCTCTGCCCAAAAAGTTACATTTTTTAAGTGCCAAAGGCTAAGGCTGACATTCATCGATTTCTGTTTAAAGTGAAAGAAATACTGAGAGATGCTGAAGACCAAGTGTAAAAGGTCATGAAGGGACCCATTATTATTTTAAGTCCGTCTGTGTAACAGCGCAGAAAACCTTGTTGTGGGCCCTTAGGATTTACCAGTATTTGATTACGCGTCATGATTGGCCTGTTAAAAAAGCCATTGTCAATTTGCTAATCAGGATGAAAGGAGAATCGATCTTGGCGCTGCTTTGCAGACGTTACTAACTAACGCGACGCAGGCTAAATTAAATCTGATTCACACAGTTGGACTCGAGCAAGAGTCAAGAACTTTCCTGCTACAAACGAGTGAATGGCAGTTCGCCATAATCCTTCATGTCCGGAAATTGCCCCTTAATAGCTACCAGTAACGTTGTGCTACTCCAAATAGCTATGAGCACAGCGTTTATTATGGTCAAAAGTAGGTGTCGCTTCCACTGTTTTCTCCACACAGCAAAGATTGGTCTATTCTGAAAATGCGTCTCAATGGCGATTGACATTCCGGAGAAAAACCACTCGATTGATAGTGGGACTGATGTGGTTATGACGAAAGATTGCATTATTTCAGGATACGTTTTGTTGTTCGTATAAAAATATTCATGAAGGTGAAGAAAACCGTTCACAGATATAATAGCACTTGCCTCGTACAGCATACTCATTATAGCGATGTCGGTTGCAAGCCTTTCTAGGTGTGGGGAACGAAAATGTTTCCAGGCAACTGTTTTCCTTTGAGAAATCCTATGATACAGGTAATCTATAAAAACTACAACACTCCGCTCTATGACTTCTGCAAGTCCATGGATTACTCCAATCAAGGTGATTGATTTTACACTATCGAGATCTACTTGCAATAGTCTCGTCATGACGGCAGATCCATAATACGCCGGTACAAGGTATACAAATGCTCTTCCTGGGTGACTTATTCGCCACAATCTTTGAACTGAGAAACGAGAAATTACCTTCAAAATAACAAAGATAAGAGGAGTGAATGTTGCGATGAGGATTTTCCCAGTTTGTTCCTGCTTGTTGTAAGCTGGATAAATGAAATTAGCGACAACAAGGCCCATAGTGATTGGCACAGCGCAGGAAATTACGAGCAAAACGAAAGTTTTCAGTTTCTTTGCTCCATTTCCCGGGGAAAAATGTTTAGCCATGATCCAATTTTGTACACAGACGTCCAAAGCAAACAAAGCTTTATCAGGAATTCTGAGTAGTGGTGTCCACACTGAGTAATAAATACCATTTTCTTGAAGGAGCAAGCGATAAAAGACAAAAAGGACATAAGAACAATACGAAACTAAAAATAGGCTTTGTTTAACTTCCTTAAGTTGATATGAACGGAAGAAGAAGAGTGTATTCAACGTGAACCAATTGTAGCTAAACACCCCTGTCATCGCAGCAGATGCGGTTTTGGACCATTGTATTTCTATGGGAATGGCCGATTGGTTATGGCGAGCCAGGCAAACTAGCCTTAGTTGATAGCTCATGTAATAACCAAGGATAGAAACAGATCCAGTTAGAAGTGCACTTAAGAATGAAATCAGAAATCCAAAGTACAGGGATTTCATTATTGTTCGCTTAAGCGATGGTCTAAACAGCTTCCAAAGCATTGCTGTATCTTCGATTTCGTCAATCGTATCTTCACTGTGCTCTGGCGGGAACGAGTGTAAAACTGTCCGTTGATTTAAATTCAAATACCCAGCATTTGAAATTTCTCTCTCACCGTACTCCTCATAAATAAACTCGCCAACAGGACGGTAATCCCATTCCAAACCAGTGCTTTCGAAGCGATTGCAACCTAAGGACTCTGAATTTCTCAAGCCTTCATTGGTGTCGGCTAAATGCTCGCCCACACCTCGCGTTAGGCTTGAAATAACACTACCGAATACTTCAAACAGCGTACTTCCAACCATTGTCGACTACACTGAAAGTTAAGGCGAACAGCCAGAATATACACACTTAGAAAAAAGTCCTCTGAGAGGACACGAGCTTACTGTTGATGAATAGTCTATACTCCAGTAAACATGAAAAGGAATCTATTTAATTCGTGGGAAAAAATATGGCCGATGGCGGGTTTCGAACCCGGTACCGCTATGACAACGAACCGAAACCACGTGCTTGCAAAATAACAGTCACGTTGTGCTGACCAAGCACGTACTTTGTCAAAAAAAGTGAGACAAGTCTTGTTTCGCATGTGAGGTTGCTTCGACGGCCAAAGGCAAAGTTTAAAACTTTTTGTACAGATTTGGTCTAGGGACTATTGCAATAGGCAGGAAACTTCTTACCAAGACTGCCAAGATTAAGCACGCGAACGTCATAACGGAATCCCCCTACCATAAATTGTTTGGAACTTATGCAAAATTTGTGACATTTGAAATTGAATGTTTACGTATTAAAAGTGACAGTTTTTTGTTTGCGTTTTCCCACAGCGCGATTTTCAATATTATATACAACCAGCGATTCAAAAATATTCATAATGACAAAAACTCAAACAACACATTAAACAAATACGAATGGATGGAGTTAGCAAAGAAAATCCAAATTATCCATCTAAATCAATTCGAGAATTATCGAAAAGTGAAAACAGAGCACGTTTTCCGTAAT
The DNA here is from genome assembly GCA_038088405.1 of Porites divaricata. NCBI lineage: Eukaryota > Metazoa > Cnidaria > Anthozoa > Scleractinia > Poritidae > Porites > Porites divaricata. Next base: position 15,843,571 of record JBBMOI010000007.1, read on the forward strand.
ACGATATTTGAAAGGTTAGCTAAATAGCTGACGTTTTTACATGTAAAGTAACCGTGTATGTGCTAGTAACAACCAAAGGTTAGACAGGTTAAGGAGTGCGGGCGACAAAGATCGAAGTCAGAACGCTATTACTCCAACGCTGTGCTATGCGTAAGTTTCACGTGATAGATGATCAAAACACCGGTGATCAGATTACGAGGGGTAGAAGTGATGAAATTGCGTTTTGTGTAGTCCATTCATGCTTAGTGGAGATTAGAACTGTGGCTCGTCGTGTCGCCCGCAATAACATCCTCTTCGACCTTTTTAAAAAGCCTTAAGAATGTTCAGCACAAGAATTAAGTTCACGTTCATGAATTTAATCTTTACTATAGTTTAACATCTCCCCACTACTTGTCTAGAAAATGTTTAGGAGCAATAAATGAGAATTTGTACTTTGATATTAGGGTTTAAGCGTTATTTACCCCTTTTTGCTTTATTTCTTTGACTTGAATTGTTTTGGGAATGAGTAATGTGCTTTTTTAATATGAAATTGTTTGGCTTAAGAAAAAAAAAGAAGAAGAAAGAAGAATTCTTTTCTATTCTCTTAAAAAAGGGCGATAGGAGGTATCGCACCCGTTCCCTTCGCTTTTGTAGGTCATGCCCCACTGCACGTTCGAGAACAATATGAAATATCTTACCATGACTTTTCATTCTTATGCCGACAATAACATAAAAAAAAATGTACCATCTTACATTCTTTCACGATAGCATAAAGCTTTCTGGCTATATATAGGCCAGTAAGCTCAAAAAGAAAGGAAAAAGATTGGAAAATAAGCACTAGCTGTAGAACCGTCATTCAAACACACTAAGTAACCTGCGATTTGATGTCCTTCTTGCCTTTTTTGGGGGGAGACGAGGGGAAAAGAACGCGTTCTTTTTTTTTCCCTTTCCCGAAAAAAAAACGCCCGATCGCAGGTTAACACACTGAGTAGTATCAAAACAACTCTAATTTTGTAAATAAAGTAGTAAAAGATATTTAAAGTTACAACTGAATTAGAATAATTGTACGTATGTAATAGTAATGAGGTGATGGATAGATTTATTAAAATAGCCAGTGTCTGAAATTTCAAAAATCGGTTGAGAGTCTTGAAGTTTTGAATTTCTTCCTATTTTGCCCAAATAATCTCCAACGTGCACTAATTTCAAAAAAAAAATTAAGACTTGTGACGACTTTCGTTTTTTTCAAAAACCTGGCAAAGTCTAAATCGGCGCTCTTTCGAGTATGAAATTAGCGAAAATTGAGTATTTTCTTCTCGCTCGTACATAAAAACGGGATGATATCTCTGAGTGAAATAAGGTCGCAAAATAGACACTTGCACTTTATAATGGCGATATTCCAAATGCACCCCGACAAGAGACGTAAATGGTATTTTGACTCTGACCCGAGGAAAGCGCATGTAACAAGCAAGTTTCGACGCTTGTGGAGTATCGAATATGGTCGGGGGACTGAGTAATTAATCGTCAGCTGAGGATTCAAAAGGATCCTGAGGAGAATTTCCTTATGCCACCTTTTTGTTAGTTTTTCGAATCGTGATCAACCATAAAGAGCAAGGAACCGCGCGTGCGATTGATTGGTTCTCGATAACTCTTGCCCTCATCTGATTTCTTCACCAGCAGTTAAATTGCCGACATTTTGTTCCAAAGTGGCGACAAGAATGAGAAACAAGAAAAATTCAAATAAAAAATCTCAAAAGTCTTGACGAAAATTGACTGGGAAATGCAATTAGTCATAAGATTCCGAGGACAGGCGTAAACGGAACTACTACCCCGACAAAATTTGCGAGGATGGCGAAAATACTAGAAATACATGTATCGCAGATTCTTGGAGGAACGTTGTAAAATCTGCCTGAAGTGCTGAACAGAGCAAAAAATGCACATTTACTTGTTTTTAGAAAAGCTCGTCTGATTTTCCCTTCCATCAATTGATAGGGATGCACTCGTGCTAGAGAAATTCTCTTAGTGCAGATTTTGAAAGTAGTGATTTTCAGTTTTTCCTATTTTTGGCATTCTCGCAAGGGAGTCTCGTATACACCTATTTCAATTAAGGTTGCTTTTGAGAAGAATGATACATGATCCATGTTTCATAGCCCGCGGTGCATTATTGTAGCAAGAAACCTAGAAAGCAAACGCTGCTGACGCTTCTATGCTATGTCAGCAGAACGTTACTTAAAGACAATGTATTTCAAATACTGAATCCTAGGCTTTTAATTTAAGACAGTAATTTGAGGGTAGGTTTTTCTCTGTGGTAATATGCAAGTACTGCAAATTTTCAACGAGTTTGCTTGGCTCCTGCACGTGGAAATTTTGGATGGAGTTAAATAATAATCAAATTCAAGGCGTTTGTTGAACAACAAGAAATAACTTAACATTACGTGTTCATCTATTTTTGAGGCAATTGTTTTAAAACTGAATAAAAAAAGAATAGCGTTGATTTGCTTTATTGAAATAACCAGCTTTCTGGCCCATGCAAAAACCCAGCTTAATCAGGCGCGCCTATTCATTTAATGTTGTTAAAAGAAGAGGCTTCTAATTTTTTATTAATGAGATTTTAAAACTGAAATTTTTCAGCTCGTGAACAAGATTAAACTTCCCGCTACAAAAGGGTTTACCATAGTGCACTGCAGGCTATGAAACATGGTTCACGGGAGCAACCTTAATTGAAATAGGTGTATAAACATTCAAGTATATAAACTTTCGCGTTCCCAGTTTTTTCTCCGAAAAAATGGAACAGAATTTCGTATTTTCTCTGGTTAATCTTTCTGCTTTTCGTTTTTATTTTTGACATTTTATTTTTTTCCTTTTTCAGACTGGCTGGGTCTTATTCACAGTTGGTGAAATATTTATTAAACAAATGCAATAAAGCTGATTTGCATCTCAAATGGCAAGTGAAGGAAATAAATTGGCAAGGTTAGTTTGTACACGATATATTTCCTGCTAACAAATTGTGTTGTAATTAAAGTGCTTTTTCGTCCATACCCCATTTCATTTGGAACGCCATAATAATAATAATAATAATAACAACAATAATTTGTATAACAGCTCTTTACAATGTATGATTAACACATAGATTCCATGTTGCCGTGCGTCTGTTCAGTTATAGATCACAGATGACGTCAAAATGCGGTTAAGACAAGGGAGTGGGACACGAGCTGCAGGCCAGTGTGTCACTGATGTTTTTACCACATTTTGACGTCATCTGTGATCTATTACTGAACAGATGCACGGCAACATGGAATCTATTTGTTAAATAGACCTTGTTCATGATACCCGCCATCTTTTTTTGCACGCGCCTAAAGACTGACGGGATAAAAGTTATGTCACGTGGTTTCTCAGTGGGCAAAGAAGTGATAAAATCTGCTAATACAAAAAAACCGCGGTCGAGTTTGTTTACTCTAGACAATAGAAAATGAGTAGGTTGAGTTTGATCGTCCGGGTGAAGGTAGTCCTGAATAGGACTGTTGTTGTTTACAGTGACTGACGTTTCCCCAATTAGTACCAATAGGCACTAGAACGATTAGAACGATTAGACACGTTAATAAAGGCTATGTATGTATGTATGTATGTTTCGACAACCTGTGCGGTAGTCATCTTCAGAGTCGAAGTGAGTTGTATCACGTCAGTTGATGGTATTATACTCTGGTTATTGATCTGATTGGTCAATGACGTCGCGATGTTATTGGTCGTCTGTCAGTTAAGCAGTGATTTTATTGGCTATGAAGACTCGTAATCAGTAATTGGTGCGTTTCGATCCGTCTATTGTCAAGAGTTAAACAGTCGTCGTCTATTGTTAGTCAAATTTGACCAACAGGCGGACACCCCTGCAAAATGTGCTCCAAATCTGCTTCCTGTTCAGTCTTCCACATACATTCCTGTCGTTCTTCTTTTATTTTCTTGAACTCTTTCCTTAATGGCGGACACCCATGTAATGCGAAAACTTAGTTCAGGTCCCAACGGGTCCGTCGCGCAGTGCTTACCGTATTTTGTTTTGTACTTTCAATGGCAATGTTGCTCTGTCAGATGAAAGCTACTGAAAAGTACTTTCCGTGGTGATACCGTTTACAACCGTGTACAGTTAAGGGTAAACGCCTAGAAAAATTGTAGGGCGACCTCGTTCCCAGGCTCCTCTACTACTCGTCTCCCGCGGCGAACGGGTCGAGTCAAAATGACGGAGAGGGTCCTGGAAACCAGGTTGATTCTAGGGACTCCAAGGCTCTGGACCTATGATGGGTGCCCAGCCAACAGAGTTTGTCCAGAAAGCTAAGATTTCTCTGTCTCCAAAGAACAAAAGCACAGCCCGGTCTGTAATCCAGCCATTGTGCTTGTGGATGGAAACCTATATAACCATTGAAATTACATCCGCGTTGATAAGAAGTTCTCCTTTGAAGGAAATCTTGGTCAGATCTCCGCTGAAAGACAAGATAGAGCGAGCCCTGGAGAATACGTTGTCTTGAAAAACCAACATGGTGAAATGTTAACAGCCAAGTACGCTGTCATTACAGTGCCGCTCACGGTTCTTAAAGATGGCGACATCAACTTTGTTCCTGCTTTACCAGAAAACAAGAAAAAAGCGATAGACAGGATCCAGATGAGAGGAGCGCTGAAAATTGTTTGTCGTTTCAAATCACAGTTCTGGTCAGATAAAGTAAATTTTATTTACTGCGTGTGTGGTTTCGTTAGCCAAATATGGATGTACACACGTGATTCATCTGACAGTAATGAAAAGTGTCACGTGATCGCCGGATTTCAAACTGCTGAGCCTGCGGAACAGAAAATGAACCTCAGCGAAAAGGATGTTTTGGACGGATTCCTCCAGCAGTTGGATGAAATATTTGGGTGAGTTCATAACAACAAATACGATAAGAATGAAGCTGAAGCTGATGTCAACTCTGCCTCGTCCCCAATCACTCGCGCTCTCGCTCGTTCCCATCATCCCCCTCTCGCGCTCTACCTTGTCCCCAGCTCTCGCGCTTCTGTGTCCTCTTCAAACTCTCATTTTTACTGCATCTGATTGGGTTCGAAGGCTGTTTTTTCTCATTTTATTTACTAGAGCTGCAGAGTCCCCATTAGTCCCCTTTTCCATGTAAACCCCTCCTTTTTTCTAATCCCCCTCTCTATTAACCCCTCCTACCATATAGTCTCCCCCGTTTCTATAGAGTCCACCTTAATAAATACCCTGGGTGCCAAAGACTTTTCGTGCGCGGTTTCCGCTTTCGGTCAAGTCTTAATAGTGCCTCGCCGCTCATGGCTTCGGCCATTGGCCGAAGATCTGTCGGACTACGGCCGACATCGAAGCATCCCGACGAATGCGATAAAAAAATCGTCTTGTTCTCGGTGTATTTCCTAAGGGGCTTTTGAAGGAACTGTGCCGCGAAAGTCCATCTTGGGTTGCTATTTTGCGGCATACAAAATTACTTTGACTGAAGTTGAAGGAAACCTCAAAATTATTGTTTGATGAAATAGAATCTTACAAATGAGACACTATTAAGAACAAAGGATAATTCAGGATGGAAGAGTCTAAAATGACTTACAAGCGTTAGACCTCAAAAATTAAGCTATTTTTTTAAAGATGATGACACCATAAGGTAGCTCCTTTGAGGTGATTTACTGTCCAATATCGTTGTCTTTCTTTCTAGCACTAAAACGCAACCTAATCCTGCTACGGACCAACTGATGGACTACGTGTATTATCACTGGTCAAAACACCCTTTTATCCGTGGGGCCTACAGCTCACCTACTGTGCATGCGCAAGGCATGCGTCACGTGCTTGCCAACCCTGTGCAAGACCGCTTGTTCTTTGCTGGTGAAGCTACCAATGTCACGGCCTGCGCTTGCGTTCACACGGCCATGGAAACAGGAACAAGAGCTGCTCGTGAAGTTTGTAGAGTTGCTAAACACGTTCAGACGGAGTTCTAATAGGCGTGGGCCTAAATGAAATATTTTTGGTTTCGTAAATTTGGTTTGGATTAAGTACATTTTTGGATCAAAAAACAAAATTGATATGGGTGAAGGTTTCCTGGTGGACATCTTAGTACGGACGCTAGTTCAATACAGCTGGTCTGGCTCCTATAAACCACACCGCTAGAGATATCCCTAGCGGCGAGGAGCGAGGAGTTACGGCTTCATTCCAAGGCTAAGAAAGTTGTCGGTTTTATAAAAGAAGCCTCCCTGAATAAAAGATAAAGCATATCAATGTTTAGGATGGAAGAATTTCTGTCCTGAAATGTTGGACCAACTTGTGCATGTTTAAGTATTAAAGCTATGGTTGCAAAAATCACCCAAAAATTGTTATGGTTAGTGCTGCCTGATGAAATTTGTTTTACGTCTTCGTAATAACTCTCCAGGATGATTTTGTGCATGGGAATGAGCACTAAACTGACAATGACTTCGGCACAAAACTGACCTAAAACAGCAATATCCTCATGACTTAGCCTCTAAAATCAATTTTTAACCTCAACCTGGTATCCACATTTTTATAAGATCATAATAGGATAGAGGGCTAGTCTACGGGCTTTTCAGTGCGGAGTTCGATCGAGGGGTGCGCAAATTACACAAGATCCGTTTTTCTTAGGAACTACGCCGACCATGCGGAAACAGTTTTCGGTACACTGGTTGTCCCATTATGATCTCCTGACATGTAATATCATTTCGTTCTCCTTGGTTTTCAAGGGACATTGTTGGAACGGAAAAGTGCAAAGAGTTCAAAGCACTGTACACGTCTTCTTACTAGAACGAGACAACATAACATAGCTAAATTTAATTCTAATTATCATAGACATAAAACAATTCATTATTAGATGGTTTTTACTGTGACGTCATCAAATTGTAGAGCCCAAAAAGCGAGGTTTTACGAATTCTTATTGACGCCAGGTTAAAGATAAACAAAAAATAAATCTTTGTACAAGTTTCCGCTCCCGAAGCATTTTTCATTTCCAACTGGTATAGCAATTTAAACTTCCGAATTTTCACAGTGCGTGACACCAAAATAGGAATGCTGTCTCGTTGAAAAAAGTCTCTCCTCTTGATTTTCAGCGGTATAACCATTTCAAGTATTAGAAGATATATTTATGCGCATGCATGCTAGTTCTCGAGTGAAAAGAAAGAGCTTTTATAGAAAAAGTGAACTCGAGATGTTTTTGTTGATTTTCCTGCGTCTCCATACAAAGCTCTAAAAAGGTGCTTGAAACGTTTCGGCAAACAACTCAGAAACTGTGGGCCACAAAGACCTGAGACTTGGACAAATTGTTTATTAGTCTTTTATAACATTTCATTTTCTTGGCTTCTTCGACTGGACGGTTTCCACTTTATTTTTGTTGTTGCGTGACAGTCAAAACGATCTATAGGCCGCCATCATGAAAGAGGTAGCGACAAATTTTGAAATTCTGTACTTTCGTAAACATGCTGACTGGGACCCAATAGGTGGGGAAAAAACTATTCATTCCAAATATTTTAACGTTTCCGGTTGGCTCCAATCCCGTTATTCTTCATAACCAACCATCGCTGGCCTGTTTTGGAAGACGAGAGCAACATCCAATCGTTGACGTCAAACAAGACTGAGGTGGCATTAGGACAGAACTCGAGAAAATGGCGAAGAAGATCACGGCTATGCGAAGACGAAATCTCGAAATTACTGACTAAAAATGAACGGAACGAATGCAAGAAAGCGCCAAAAATAATTAGTTATGGATGTCATTTTTTGCGGGATATCTGCAAGCAAAAACATCGGTTCATATCTTTGAAACTGTTCCGAGAAAGAAAGTCTACGAGGAAATGACGTTGTTAAGAACTTAGCAACATTTTGAGTGAATGATAATTATTGAATTTGGCTCTCGTATCATATGAAGAATTATGTAGATCTCGGAGGCTGTTATCCACCAAGGGTGAATTGACATCCTTCGCGATTTGCAGAAATCTTCATATGATATAGAGATATATACCCTCAGCGCCCATTATATTCCATAATTGAAAGATCTCTCCACAGAAACCAACTGTCCGTTTTGATAACATTAGGAAAGAGTGTGCTGATACTTTACTTTAGGTTAAATTTGCCATTAAAACTGTAACCTGAATTTCATCCGATTACTTCGAGTCGTAATTACTCCCTCAGTAACGTTGTTGCTGAGAGGAGAAAACGACTCGAAGAATTCGGATGAAATTCAGACTATAAAATCGGCCGCTTTGCGAGTTTCTTATTTGCAGGGATTCTCTTGAGTTGTTTCTTCTCCATGAAGCTCACCCAAGTGTCGATCAAAGGCTTCCATGGCTTCCACGTTACCATTTTCTTCAATAGCCTTCATCAGCAGATGAACAGTAGCTTTGGATCCCTTTGAGACCTGCCAACTTCGCAGGACTTGAAAGGCACACTCTTCCTGTGAGTCGTTCTCCGTCTTAATGTTCTCAATGACTGTCTCTTCGACACCAAGAGACCTACCAAGCCACCTCCATTTGCTACCCATTAGCTTGGCAACTAAAGCCTGACAGCATTGGTAAACTTGTTCTGTTTTAATCAAAAATGAAATATTCGTTTTTAATTCAACAGTTTATCAAGGTGGAATATACTAGCCGCAAAAATTTCAGAAGAAGTCCCATCCTCCTTCCTAGAGTCCTCGTTTACCTCTTCTCAAAATTTAAAGCCCGCCCTTTCCAGCAAACTCTAAAGAAATACCTCCTAACAACGTTAAAGTGCTGTTTTCCCAAACGAAGTTAAGTTATATCATTCCCCCCCCCCCCCCCCTCCAATTCTCTTAAGGTAATGTATGACTGTTGAAATAGTGCTGGAAGTGTAGCTGTTTGGCTGTTGACTCCGGGGCGTATAAAACAAGCCAACTACTTATGCCCGGGTGATATGGCTGTGCGCATGCGTGAGGTACTGGCCAGGCCGTGGGTTGTTGTATGTGTGCCCCTTGCTTTAAGTTTGCCTTACTTATACGCGACTAACAAGCGACGTGAACGACTTCGTAAACGCTAAATGCCATGCAAGAGAGAAACATCTGCTGGCAGGGTAATGAGTGTTTTTTTTACCGCAGTTTGCCACAATGGTTTGACGGACAGACTGGCACCCTCCGTTGACGTATAAATTGTGCCGTACTTAAGTCTACTGCAAAGACAGGTCGAGGTGTCTTTTTTGTGTGTTTTCTTGCTATTAATTCATTTAGTTTATCTTTTCATTTTTCGCTTTTCAAGTACGCCCGTGCGCGTCCATGAGTCATATCATGACGCTGAGTGTTGATTGGGTCCTGGGAAACGAAGCCACCTCATCCCGCTGTGAAAACTAGCGCTGTATCAAATGAACCCGGCATCTGTAATATACAATGGTAATTAAAGCAATCACGTCTAGGAAGAATACCGTAAATGATCGATTAAGCGCCGCAGCGCTTATTTAATTTTCCCTGTTATAAGTGCGGCGCTTATTCGAGAGCGGTACTTATTTCAGCTATGGGTAAAACACTGAGGGGAATATAGAGAGAATTAAGTGAGGCGAGTACTAGGTATGCACAATTTAATACAAATTATTATTCGTTCAAAATACTTCCCCGATTATGAATGGCTAAAAGCACACGTTCAATTCACCATAAGAATTTTGTGTTTAGCGAGGAAATGACGTCAAAAATGCAGCGTTTTTGCAGGTTAATGCACCGTTAACCGAGAAGGCCTGGGGACGAGGTTGAGTTGTTTCGGTTGTGAACTTGAAAAATTGCGGACATTTCACTCGTTTCAAGAGTAAGAACTAGGCGAAAAAATAGGTAAAAACATGACAAGATCAGCAAGAAGACAACTCGAAGGGCGACATCTGCTATTTGGAGAATATTTGCGGAGCTGAACAACCCTAAACGTGCACTATCGAAGATGAACTTAACATCGATGGATCCATGGAGGTAAGCATGTTTTAGCCATGTTTTTAAACGGAGGGTGTTATCCGCCTCGGCCTACGTCCTCGACGGATAACACCCTCCTCGATCTCCATAATTCTTCATATGATACTCAGCCTCATTCATTAATTGTTAAATATGTACACCTCGAACTGTTACATGAACCCGGTTTCAAGAGTTTCCCTACATTAAAACTTTAGAACTCACGAGTTGGTCGAGGTCTTATTCCTCAAGCGATATGGTTTTGATATCGCTTTATATGAAGCGCCGTAACAAAGGTGGGGCACTAATTTTTAAATATCCAAATTAGCGCCCCGCCGCTTATTAAATCATTTTCTTTATTGTAGTTTTTATCTTTTATCGTTGTAATGTAATTATTGTCTTTGAAAAGCCTCTATGAGGAAAGTCAATAAAGTATGTATGTATGTATGTATGTATTTTCGGTAAAGGTGCGGCGCTTAATTGATCATTTACGGTACGGTAGTCTAATAGGCAATTTACTCACTTGAATAACAGGAAGAAACTTCGGGGACTTTGCATACAGTATCTTGGGGCTGGAAGGATAAAAAGAAAACGAGTTTAGGCTGTTTAGGTTAGAGTTTAAAGCAAGTTTATATTAGTAGATGAGCTGGCTGCAAATAATGTAAGCCGTAACCAAATCGTTCGTACGCAAATATAGTTCATCAAAGCTAACTACAAGGAGATGTCTAACCTCTATACAGTCTAGGCACGTCACAAAACTACCTTTAATAAAGATACTACAGTCCAGTTAGTTATTTTCCCCTTTTTTGAAAAATTCATCAAACGATAATGATTAATGTACTTCCACCTGTATGTTAAGTCTATAGGCAGGATTTCTTGAGAGACAATTTTTGTTATTCAAACCCGACAGGTCATACATCGGTCGGTTGACTCGTCTATTTAATTAGAACTAATGTCTAGCAAGTGGTCATACCGAACTTACAACCCTCCTAGGTGCATTTCTGGCTATATTAAATAAAGGGTCATTAGCAATTACTATATAATTTATTCAATATCTCGTCACCTTTACAAGCCATTCCTTGATTTCTTCAAACTCATGGACTGATGTGCTGTTACACCACAAAGGGCGAGACGACACTGCAGGGTCAATGCAGATTACGTGAGGTCGAATTTCCCCTGAGACTAGACTATCATCTGCCTCATCGCACGTGGAGTTTCCATCCAATTCAACGTCGCTCTCATCAGAGGACAAGTCTGTTTTGACAACCTTACCATCGAAAGAGGTCCCTGGGCAACGTTTGTTAGGACAGAGTGGTCCAAAACCAAATTTAAGGAACCTAAACTGGTGTTGACAAATTTCTGACATTATGGTCATTAGCGTGTTGAACAATTCATGCAACTTCTTTCCATTCTTGTACCTAACGAGTGAAAAAAAAACCGTCGTTATTTCTCTTCTTTTCATTTCATTCTCTTCATTGTGCAGCGAAAACGTGATAATGGCCAGAACAGGCAGCAGTAAAGAGTGCAAGCGTTTAGTGGAAGAGTCAGCAATCAAGGCAAAAAAGCGACCAAGAGAGGTACTATGAAATTACAAGCTATCAGTGCATAGAGAAAGAGGCAGAACACTCACTTACAGCCATTAAAGCATTGAAAAATCAAGACCATATTTGCATTTTTCTTTTAAGCAAAGGCATTAAGGAGGAAATGAAATACACTGATTGACAGGGTACACTGAACTTCAGGTGTAAAGTAACTCAACATGCCTTGCACTTATTTTAATCTGGTTGAACTTTGGGCAGGTCTCCGCAAGGAAAAAGAAGCTGTCACCAAACGAGAAGATGGCCATCTCCTTTGCTATGATTGGCCTCATGCCACTGCTGCTCTTACTCTTTGCAGCTGTGCGAACGATGAAGTACTGGAAAAGGGCAGGGGGGAGAAAACCAAGAAAATCAAACATCAGAACTTTATCCGTATTGCAAATGGCCTGCCAGGTTCTGCGACAAAGCCTCTCCCACTTTCTTTTCAGATTTTTCCCTTTGAGGTGGAAGGGGACGATGAACTCCCTTGTCCCTGTGTTTATGTCCTCGCCCTCATCGTGCTCACTGTGGTCTTCGGGATCTTCTACTCGTGCTGAAGCTGAAACAGGGCACAGCATACCACAGACCTCCAAGATGGCTACCAGGTCGGAGGCCGGGCTATCAAAATGTTTCCAGACATGATGCAAAAGCTCTATGTCTGCTATGCCCTGGTTTTGCAGCTTTTGCCACTGAGGGTGATGCTCTCGATCAACATCCAAATGATTTGCTATATCATGAAGACAGGTCATTACATCAACCAGGTACTGGGGGTTTATCACTACCAGATTGCCTATCTCAATGTTCTGCGTCTCAGGTCCGATTAACTCTCCTGAAAAAAAATTGCCCCGGGGTAATTTGGTAATGTCTTAAGATATGTTCTCTTTTTCACTAAGCACTTGCTACTTTATACCTTACCTATTCCCAAATACCTCTTCCACTTCAAATTGTAAATGCATAAGTCAGTAAACTTTAAAAACGTGTGGTATGAAAAACAGCAATGGACTAGCATTGAATTTAGGAGGAGGTCTCGTTAGTAACGCTTCCATTAGCTTATTTCCTTAGACACTGTAGAAACCAACGATCAGCGAAGGGTTGTCGTGGTAAGACTTACCTCAAACGAGTCATTTATTGAAACTGATTATCACGCTTACTTGTTTTCGTTATCACTGAACTGCGCAGCTATTGTAAGCAAAGATATTTTTTCAGTCACTCCCTACCTGGCAGGATTATCACGCCACTGTCGTGATAAAAGCGCAGCATACTTTCAAACGTTTCATCCGAGACATCAAAGTTGCTTTCTACTAGCATATTCTTGAGGAAAGCCTTAGTTACACAGGCTGGGCAGTCTGACTTCTCCCTACATTTAAGAATTTCTTCTTCAAAGTGCAGCCACAAGACAGACAATTCCTCTTCCATCAGCTTAAGGCGGGAAGCTTCTTCTTCGATTGTATTCTTTAATAGCAAAGCTCCCTCGTCTGCTCTACCAAGAGTGTTTTCTACTGAGAATAAAAAATTCTTCTCTTGGTTTTTGACCAATTGTTGGGCAAAGGTCGCAGCAAATTCATCATACAGAAGTTGCTCTGCGTTAGACATGTCTTGCTCGCTGACATCATTGCGATGCGTTCCCACCAGGAACACTGGTGTGGTCTGAGGAGTGTGGACACGGACAGAGTTGAGCCAGAAATGAAGCTGTTTTAAATCTTGGTCTTTACTCTTAGGATCACACAGTTGAGGCAGATTCGTCACGACAAGGTAGAAGGAACGTCTGTTCAAAAACACGTGGTGCATGGCTTGGCACAAGGGATGGCCTGCAAAATCCCAAATACTTAATTTGATGTATTTTCTTTCTTTGAGTTCCAGCGAAGCGTCGCTCAGTTTCCTTGTAATAAGGTCTACCGGTATTTCTCTCGTAGGTGTCTGCTCACTCCTAAATCTCGTGAAGGGGACCAGGCTTGTTTCGTCATCAGCATCATCATCAACTGGCATCACCCTCTTGGTGTTCAGGACCACATTCGATGCTTGGAAGTCGCCTTCTGGAAGGTGGATGGCGTCTCTTTTGACTTAACAACGAGGGTCCTGGATCTGAAAAACTCGATTCATAAGCAGCTGAATTCCCTTTTGCCTCATTGGAATTTTTGAACCCTTCACAAACTCTATCTGTTAAAATTTCATCTACAAAAGACTTGTTCAAGTCTGTTACATGCCAAGAATCATCAAGTTCTGTCACCTCAACCATTGACGTATCGATTCCATGGGTCTCGATTCTTTCTTCCAAAAAATCCTCTCCTCTGAGGTTTCGAACCAGACTTGTCTTTCCCGCCCCAACATCACCAATAACTGTGAGCTGTAGTCGGGTCACCTTCGCTTTGCCTTTATGAAGGGCTTGGTTGAATATTTCTAATGTTTCTTTTCCCCTGGCAAGAACTTCATATGGTTTACTGCTGAGTTCTGATTCGAGACAAAATAAAACAACTTGGTAAGAGCAGAATTTTTTTGCCTGTTATCTTGAATCAGAGAGCTTTAGCCTCTCTTGGTTGAATAAATGGACCGGTAATATTATCTATGTAGGTTCCGAACGATGATCACCGATGAGTCTGGATGTGGCTAACTTGAGTCCATGAGTAACTGTCAGTGTTCACGTACCGAAACGACTGAGACATAAAGAAAATATCAAGTACAATGGTTAAGACTAGGGTTCATAAAGCTTAAGGATTTCCGACAGCACTTCCAGTGGCTACAAAAGTGAGGCTTAGGAAGCTCTACTCTGACTTATATTCACCACTTTCGTTGCACCCCTAATCACATATTTGCGAAAAGTATCACGTTCTGTTCACTTTTTGAAACAATAAAATGACCTCTAATATCACTGACTGAATACAGACCAATCGCGGAAACAATTTTAAAACTACACATAATAAATATCTGATTACGGAAGTGGACTGGAACTGCAGTTATACACCACACCACTGCATCATAGACGTGTACACAATTTCACTTAATACCTTCAATTTCGCTGTTTAATTGAAACGGTTGCACTTGATTTCCAGTATGGCTTCTTTCACGGCCCTCGCAGTCTGCAATGACCTCCTCTACACGACGTATATTGAACTGCTGCTCAAAACTATTTTGGCGATGAAGACTGTTCAATACATGTTCAAATGCTTGGAAGTATTTCTGTCGTGAATGAAAACCAGCTGTTACCCGGCGCATAGTTCGTTGACCTACGAATGAGAACAATTTTAGGTTGTGAGATAGATATATTCAGGCATTCACTTTGAGATTAGCATAGGGTTATTTAAAAAAAGATCCTGAAAACAAATTATGTATCAGATAATGAATTTAGAGAGTGAAGTTAACGAAAAATACGCATTAATTAAGTGCTCGGATGTGCACCACTCACCGGCAAGATGGAATAATATTATGGACAAACAGCCCTGATGATCGGATGCCAAGGATAACGGAGTATCTCCATTTTCGTCAGGTCGATGCAAGTCGCCTCCATTGATGAGTAGCAACTTGAGGCAATTGGCATGTCCCTTCCAAGCAGCAAGATGGACGGGTGTTCTTTTATCCTTAGGATCAGGAACATTTGGCTTCCCATCTGACCAACTGAGCATAATCTTCAGGCATTCGTAGTGGCCACCGAAGGCGGCACAGTGCATCGGCGTGAATCCCATCTGTTATTTCGAACAAGATCGATGGGAATCTCCCGGTTCGTTGGCGTACTCATTTCTCATAAGGCTATCAACGACTTGAAATTTACCAGTACACGCCGCGTGGTGCAGATCTGTTAGATGATGTCGGTTAGTCTTAAGATGTTGGATTAAAGCTTCTGTACATGAGAAGGATCTTCTGCAGTGAATGCAACTTTCGGGTACATCGGGAACAAAGTGTTTTGAGTTGTGTTTTAAATGTTGTATCAAACCTTCCTTTTCAGTGAATGCTCGATTACACCTTGAGCAGTGGTCTTTCGCCCTTACACACGGCAAATCTTTGCTGTGAAAAGGCATTTCTTTCTTAAAGACGCAGTTTTAAATGAAAAAGGTTGATTCAACCAGCGAAAGGAAACATGGGTTTTCCACGAATCGAGTCTTTTGTATCATTTCCCGGAAGCAGACATCGTTTCCATTCTTCCCCAGTCATTTCAGATCGGATCGGCGCCTGGGCTCTATAATAGCTAAAATCGCAGCTGATCGGGAAACGCATGAACCAAGAACATACCAAGTAAACTGATAAGTTGAAGGGTTCTCTGTTGAAAATTCCAGCGAGTCTTTTGAATTTATTACATGATTCCCATAATCCTTTATGTTCACAGCCATTTTTAACTCGTGGGTACGCGCGAGCGTACCACCAGTTATTGCAGGGGGACAAGGATATGCAAATGAGTCACTCGCTCACTCGTAGTAGACGGTTTCGTAATTAATCGTAATTAAGAGGCAGTGTCTGTAAAAGCGGTCCGGTGCATTCGGGGTCGAAAAATAGTTTGCCCTCAAACTTTACCCAGTAAATTATCTTAGTTCATAAGTAAATGAAACGACTTTCGTTTTGGGAAATATTTCAAAATACAGATTTTAGAGCGCTCAACTGTCAAACTGCCGAATGCCCTAAATTTGCGTCTGGCGAAAGCCAAAATTGGGCAAATTGCTAAGCTCGCTTCTCCAAATCCACAAAAAGCGAGAAAAAATGATTATTATTTCTAGGTTACAGTGTTTATCAACAGTGTGAATAGCATGTGAATTTTGAATTTTGTTGAACTGTATCTACAGAAAAATTAGTTTCGTAGCACCCATGAGGGGCCATTTTCAAATCGCTGCAAAGTACCCTCTCTTTGCTGGCGATTATTTCGTAAGTCCAGACCTGCCTGCTCTGATTTTCTACTTAAATGAACTAAGAAGATGTTAGGAAGTATAGAAATCTAAAAATAGTTTGCGCTTTTGATCTTCCTTTAACGCAGAGACTTTGAACTTTTGGTGTTTTTGAAGACAAGACAGCCAATTATGCAAATTAGCTTGATCAAGAAATGCCATTAGAAAATGTTGTACCCTTGTAATTTTTTGGCTCAGTTGTCGGCAATATTTCTAGACTAAGCGGTTTAATAAAATAAAGTATATTTCAGTTTAGAATTACGCTATAACTATAATAAGGTTTCAGAAAAGTACATATGTTAATAGTACCCGCTTGAGGCCGTTCTAAAATATGCCGAAAAATTCCGGCTTCGCTGGCAAATGTTTTGATATTTCAGACCTAAATGCTCTAATTGTCTGGTTAAAAGCAGCTAAGGAGACACTTGTAAGTATAGAAATATAGAAATATTCCGTTTTTTTATTCTTCCTCCAACATAGAGGCTTGGAAGTTTTGTTCTTTTGCGAACGTGACCAGCGCGCGTCGTGTTACCAACAAACTGAACAGACAAAAAACCTCTCTTTTCTCATGCGTTTTCACACAAATGCTACATAGATAAAAAAAAAACCGCACTTTTTAAACCTCGAAAAGTGCTAAAAAAGCGATGCATATTTTTTAGTTTGGTTAGTCTGAAGATGCTATTAATAACAAGATATTTGGGAGAGTATTTCTTTTGTCACGCAACGATCGTCTTCTCAGTGGTAAAAACTAATTGTCAGTCAAGGTATTTCCCATTTCGGTTTTCATTATTTAGCTTCAAGGAGTTTGCTTACATGCCTCTAATGAATAATGGAGTTTTGATTCTTAGTTTTTCAAGCATTGTAGTATTAAACATCAAGCAGATTATGCCAAGAAGGTTTTAATTTGTCATTTTGTTTTTGCAAAACGGTTCTCAACTACATGTATCAAAATTTTATGTATCCAAATATTTCACCTTGCCTTTCTTTGTTACCTTTAAAGACTGCAGCCACTTTTGCATCGTTGAAATTGTCCCTACTCACTCGAAGGGGTAACAGGAGCAAAGATCCTGACCGGGGGGGTGTGGTTCGGACAGAATTTGCAAACGTACTAAAACTGGATTTTACGGCACGTAGCGGAGTACATAATAAGTCTATCCTTTTATGTTCCTGTATCCAACCCTGCTTTCCTGTTGACTGTCTCATTCTGTTTTCATGTCATGTCTGTTCCGACATTTAACCGGTCAAAGGCACAAGCTATACTTGGCGCTTGTGACTTCACAGAATAACCCAGAAAAAACCGTGTGACCAATCAGAATCCCCTGGTGGGGGGGGGGGGGGGGGACCGCTCCCATATGAAACGCGCGGGCTTGCTCTTTGTATCGTTTCGAGATAGGGGCTGCAGAGTTTGGTTTCAGTTGCATTTAGGGTGTTCCTGCTAATGCCAAATGCCGTTATACATGTACTGTGTTGAGTATAATCTCCCTTTGAGGTCAAGTATAGGCATATCCGCGCTCAGAAGGTTTAATTCTCAGCCTCATTCCCAGGGTAATTCGCTTTATTCGAGTGTGTGGAGGATGTTCGACGTCACATCCGTATTCGCCGAGGCTGCTCAATTTAAATTCTTTCGACAACAAATTAAAACCCTCGCTCTTTCATATGCATCCCCCCCCCCCTGCCAGGGTCAGAACCGGCGTCACCCTCAGGTGCATTAAGGATTGGGTCAATAAAGGCATGTGTGAAAACGAAGGGGGGTGGTCTATCTTCTACGGTATTCAAGATAATGAAGTGAAACGTTGTCAAGGACTTACACTCGACAAGATGAATCAAGTTGACAAGAAGTTGTCACCAATTAGTCACGTGACCGTAAATGATATCAAGTTTCCTTATTTTCCTTAGGTTAGGCGCACACTAACTTAACACAAAGTGATATGCAAAATGATGCTTGAATGGTTTCATGTGCACGAAATTCTACACGAAACCAATTGCAATGGGTGTCCAGGTCACGTGACCAATAAAACGTGACATTATTTTGTCACGCAATAGCCGTTAAAAGTTGATGTCGCCTAGATGGATTTCGATTCCAGTTACATTTGAGAAGAGGCCTTACATACTAAAAACAACACAGCAAAAACATTTCAGTAAAGTTAATTTTTTCTAGTGTGCAGAAGCCCTAAAAGAACAAACCGAAAGTTAAGCCGTAAGTGATAGGTTACTATGGAAATACTATTGTGAATAAGGCTCCCTTGACAAGCTTTAAGTCTTGGCCTAGTTTCATGTTGATCGGACGTTTACTTCCGGAGATAGACCACCCCCCGTATTTGCTTTACAGAATAATGCGTGACCCTCTCCTTAACTTACCTGAGCCTGAGTTTATCACCAATTTTGAATTGTCCTTTTTTTTATAGACTCAAGAAGGGCATCATTTAGGGTATGGTGGTTCTTAATTTAATTGGTCTCTATGAATGTTCAGTTGTGAAATAATTGTAATCACATGGCCTAAGTCACCGCTGTGATTACGTGTTGAGGGTTTGAACAATAAAGAAGGAAGATGTGAACGAACTGCTTATTTCATGGTGAGGCGTTGATAGTTTTGTAAGCTTATGCACCGTTTACTGGGGATAACGAAAAACTGGAAGGAACTAAAACACAATCAGTAAATTCCACTGAGATTAACTTGTTTATTAGGTTCTCTATTCTCGCATTCACTCAATTACAACGGGGTTGCAAAAGGGGTTACTTTGCTAACTTGTACCTAAAACCTTATTTTTGTACCAAAATTCTGGGCTATGATTGGTTCAATTCACACTTGAAAGCTCCGTCATCCAAGGTTTAGTCAGTGCCTTGTCCATCATCACAGTATCAGGCATACCGTAAAATTCCGAAAATAAGCCCGGGGCTTATATTTTTAAAGGGCCCTTTTTGAGGGGCTTATTTTTGGAGGGGCTTACCTACGGAGGGAAATATGCGTTTCAAAATAGATTGGGCTAGCCTTATAGTTGGAAGTAAATTTACCGTTTTTGCTTCGTTTTACTTTGTATTTGAGGGCAATTTTCCAAGTACAACCCGCCGGGGGGCTTATATTTGGAGGGGTGATTTAACGGAGGGTTTTTTGCGTTGCGAGTTTGGGGGGCTTATTTAATGAAGGGGCTTATACATGCAGGGCTTATTTTCGGAATTTTACGGTATCTCAAAAATCAAATGGAAATTGCCTTCATCAGTAATTATGTTTACTCCCATATAAAAGTGACTGGGATGCTTGTCGAAAAATAAAGATTAAACCTCTGAGGGAGACCAATGTGGGTGTGGCTCAAGCTTAAACTGACCCTTAAAGGAGACCATACTAAAACAGACATCACGGTATTTTCTTTTTGTAAATTTCTTTATTCACAGCCCTAAGCGACACCTGCATGGACAAATATCGTGCCTTTCCGTCCCAAACACCCTGAGTGAGACCAAAATCTGCGATTTACACCCCTAAGCGAGAGCATCCCTGTCACATTAATACGGCAGTCTCCCCCTCCCCCGTAAGAACGTATGAGACACCCATCTTTACTACTGAAACTTATATTTTTGGGACTCACTTGGGACTCACTTTCGCCAATAGCTTATTCTCTCTTGCTTTCGCTCTTTTCCGCAATTGGTGAAAGCGGCATTGGACGTCGCCTTCTTGTTCAAAATCTCATTTTATTGCAGGGAATACATTTGCACACAACTCAGTGTACACTATATGTCTTTTGGGACAAAAAGAACTGAACCCACCGGCCAAATTTAAATCTAAAGAAGTTCTTGTTGTTGTTGTTTTGTTTGCTTTTTACCTTATAGGGTTTAGAGTAGCTTGTATGGATGCAAGCAATGAAACTTATTTCAAACTAAAGGAACTTGCGCGAAAAAAAATTAATATATGAAATTTAAAACTTATTTTCAAGACCAAGGTTGACCTCATGACCTTGAAGAAGTCAACGATGCTTCGATGGACATGACAACTTCCCATTTATGGTATCTCTCAGCATATATCCATGTTGGACGACTGCTTTACATCATGGATTAAATTTAACTCATCATATCCTCATTAAGTTAGCGACGAGACAAAAGGCAAAGGTCTAAACAGACAACCCGTTTTATTATTGCGTGACTGAATGCGTTCATGGTATACCCTGGAAATTACGAGCGATCGCACTTCAAAAACTGTAGATGTCACCCTTCGAAATCACATTAAACAATGCAACAACGAAATTTCTGTTTTACTTGGCAATATTTCCAACAAATAAGGGCAAAACAAGGGGCGCTTTCCATTCAACAAAAATTCTGGTTTGAAATTCCGGAAATTTTCCGTGTTCAATGGAACGGTACATTCCGGTTCCACAGACCCGACCCAAGCCACCGCGCGCTTGGTTATTGTTCTTGCAAGCAGGATACAAAAGAGCGGTACTGGGGACAACAATTTTGTCAAATGGAAAGGACCATTTCGGTCCGACCGACCGAAATGACCAGACCGGTCAAAGAGGACCACCTTCAAAGCTGGTCCCGAATATTCCGGTCGGACCAAACCGAAATGGTCCGTTCCATTTGATGTACCAACCGAAATTACCGGAATTTTGGGTTGAATGGAAAGCGCCCAAGGTGACATTATTATTTTTTGGAATCACTTTATCAATCTAATTTGCATAATTGCGGCGGTCGTGTCTTCAAAAACACCAAAAGTTCAAAGTCTCTGCGTTAAAGGAAGATCAAAAGCGCAAACTATTTTTAGATTTCTATACTTCCTAGCATCTCCATAGTTCATTTAAGTAGAAAATCAGAGAAGGCAGGCCTGGACTTACGAGATAATTGCCAGCAATGATAGGGTACTTTGCTGCGATTTGAAAATGGCCTCTCATAGGTGCTAGTAAACTAATTTTTCTGTAGATACAGTTCAACAAAATTCAAAATTCACATGCTATTCATACTGTTGATAAGTAATGGTAACAGGACTGAGTGGAGTCCAATTCGGTGTGTAATCATACGAGTGATTAACAAAATCGGACGACCGCGTAGCGGGAGTCCGATTTGTTTAATCACGAGTATGATTACAGACCGAATTGGACGACACGAAGTTCTGTTACCAATTAATCATAACTTTAACAAAATTTGTAATATAATAGGCTATTTTTTAAATCAAAACACAAGAAATTCAAAATTTTGTTTTGCTAGCAGTGAAAAAAAAGCCATTTAAGCGCGCGCGTGATGGCGCGTACTGTCCAATTACTTAGGCATGACGCGTACTGTCCTATTAAACTGTCCAATTAAGGCTGAAATCAGGGCAGTTGATAGCCAATCAGATTTGACAATTTTGTTATAGTTATGATTAACACCGTAACCTAGAAATAATACTCATTTTATCTCGCGTTTTGTGGATTTGGACAAGCGAGCTTTGTAATTTGTCTAATTTTTGGCTTTCGCCAGACGCAAATTTGGGGCATTCGGCAGTTTGACAGTTGAGCGTTCTAAAATTTGTATTTTGAAATATTTCCCAAAACGAAAGTCGTTTCATTTACTTATGAACTAAGATGATTTACTGGGCAAAGTTTGAGGGCAAACTATTTTTCGACCCCGAATGCACCGGACCGCTTTTACAGACACTGCCTCTTAATCGGGTCCGAACTCGAGAGTGCGAAGACCTATCGTTTCCGAAGAAACACGCACTTCGATGCGAATTTTCCACGCACAGTTAGGCGTCTTACTAAGTTTAAGACACGCGGGAGTCTTTCAAGTCAATACGATGGCTCACTCGGGGATTGGATTTCAAGAGCCTTTGACTCGTCCAGGCGTTAAACTTGACGAGAAGATGAGCATTTGCTCGTCGACTCCCCAAGATCACGGGGGTATACAAATTCCAGCGTGCTGGAGAGTGATCTTAGAGAGAGAAAATGTCATTATGCTATTCTTTGAGAACCTGTATGAACCAAATGAGCAGTTTGTTGAGCGTTTATCCTTATATGAGCGAAAACAGATTTTGTTATTGAACAACCTGACGACTGAAAGTACGATGTACGCTTTGAAGATGCTTAACCGAAGAGCTTGCGTGTCTAACCAAGACGAGAAACAACGGTTGGAGGAGTTAAGCTTCAATGAATCAGGTAAATCGGAACGATCAAGAACTAAAGTTAACTTCTAAATATGGAGTTACCCGCCGTGACAGAGAACCATCAAGGTTGCAATGTAGGAAAGTCATCAAGGTGTTCAAGAAAAGTAAGTCATGTAGAAGATGTATTAAGCATTATATTATGTATAATACACCGCATATTTTTTCTGCAATGAGAAGCTTTCTGTCGATTGATTTTCGAAGGTACGTTGCGACTAGATTGTGTAAAAGTAGCCCTGTGAGAAAAAGGACTCTTTCAACTTACCTTTGTTGGACTAATAATAAGCTTATTTATATTGTAAGAACGAGAACTAAAAAACCTAAAAATGCAAATAAATCGATTCGTATTGTAGTCTGTAGTGACCAAAATAACTGTTTTTTAAGAAAGTCCAATAAACAGCAAGAAAAGTATTGTGTTTCCAAAGCAAAGATATTTACTTCAGGTGACATTGAGTTGAACCCGGTCCTGTCAATGCTTATTATGTTGCTGCAATCTAGGTTAGCTCAACATGCCTCGTCAATATTAGATGTTGGTGGTGCAGGGGACTGCTTTTTCAGAGTAATATCACATCAACTCTATGGTGAATCAAGCTACCATATGAATATTCGTATTGTTGGTGTTAATTATATGAGAAATAACCTTGAAAGATTCATTGAAAGTAATACAGATGATTCATGGGCAAGCTATTTAGCAAATATGTCACAGCAAGGAACATGGGCTGATGCACTTGTAATACAAGCAGTAGCTGATGCATTCCATATGACAATCAATATAGTAGAATCTAACCAAGGGTTTACACCATGTACTGTTATTAGTCCAGTACCTATACCAGGACATGAACCAACTGTAAAAAATATTGGACACATAGATGAGCTTCACTATGTATCAACAATTCCCTATAACCAACAGATGGTAGAAATCAATGTAAGTTGTACCAGTCAGTTTGCACAGGCAACTGGGGATGAAGCAGTGGTGAATACCTTATCTAAACAAAAGGAAAGAGCTCGCAAGCGAGAATGGATAAGGAAGAAGAGAGCAAGTAAGGAATACAGAGATAAAGAGAAAAAGGTCAGAGACAATGACAAAATAGGAGAATCCCAAAGACAGACATTTAAGAAACAAAAGGCATTGAACCCCACTCATGTGAGAGAGCTGAATAAAAAGGTATTTTTTAAAAGAAAACAAAACAATCCTGAACATGTCAGAGAGTTAAAAAGACAGGCATTTATTAGAAAAAAGGAGAACCCAAATCACACAAAAAAGATAAACAACAATGGGGAAAAAAGAAAGAGAGATCAGAGCAGACAATTTTACTTCCATGAACTTTTTGCTACTAAGGAAGTTATCAACTGGATTTTTTACTCTATGGAAAATATTTCAGCTATAGAAGACATTATCACTGCTCATCCTGCTGATGCATTCATCAGACTACAACTTGACCTCTGTGTGAGCTCGATCATTTTTGGATATTTTAAAAACTTGGTCACCATAGCTCCAAACAGATTAAACTGTAAAGATTTTACTGTGTTCACATTTATAACTAGGTATACGTATCGATAGAGTGCCAACGAGCAAATCATGAGTGTTTTGCTTAGGAATAAACTTGATTCCTTTTTTCCACAATAGACCGTTTCTTGGTCCCTTCCTGTTGCAAGGATTATTTTCTTTTATGCATGTAGCATGGCATGACATTTTCTCACTTTCAGATCACTTCCCACAAGCTGGAATTTGTATTTCCCCCGTGATCTTGCGGGGCCAAGAGCAAATGCTCATCTTCTCGTCAAGTCTGAGTATTAACAATAGCATCAGTAGTAACACCACAATATTCAAAGTTAACGCCTAAAATATATGCTCATCATTCTCCTTACGCTTCGACGGCGTGACGTGAGGAACTAACCTATCATCTTTCTTAAAATACCCGGATCTACAATCCAGTCCTCCCCCGGTCCCCTTGCGAATGAAACGAATATAACTACCGGTGTATAAACAAACAGCACGTTAATTATTACAAGAACAGTATTTTTTTGCCAATTTCACTATTTTCTAAACAACGTACCCACGAGTTGACGATAGTCTTTCTTTGATTTTGTTATAGCCTCCCCCACAGATGTTCTTTTGCTCGTCACGCAATCCTCCCCATTCGTGGGCAGTCGGGCAGATACGCGTGACGATCCCCTAAGGACGTCTACGATAGCCTGAGAAAACAGCCGACATTTGGCAGAGTCGTGGGTAGTGGGTAGAGGTCGTGGAACGTGGGTGTGGGTAAATGTCATGGATTAAATCCAAAAAAGTTTTCAAAACTACTTAAAAGAAACTCTGTACACTGTGTTAACCTGAAGCAGGCTAAAGAAAAAATGGAGACCGAACTGCTTTTCCTCAAAGATGTCAACATTCGTGACTGAAACGTCCTTTCAGTTTAAGGAATGATATTCAGAATCGTTACAGCAAAGATTTTGCATTGTACACAAAACAAAACAAAAAAGAATCGAGAAAAGTATATTTCTCTATTCTTTTTTTCCGTACGGCGATAAAATTTACATTACAGTCTCGCCTTAACTTGAAAGGTTGAGCATGAAAGTGGTTCCTCCTAAGCTAAGAGACCTTAAACTCTTTAAGGGCCTGTTTACAAGGAGAGAGGGTTACCCTTGTGCTAGGGTTACCCTAGTAAGCGGGTTAAAGTCAGCAAATACAAGCAAATTTCACAGGAAGGGTTACCCTATCACCCGGGCCAACTTTACCAGCTTTTCTGACGTGTTTCTTCAAGCGTAAATCCTAATGAAAGAAAAAACATAAAAATGGTTGTAATACCCTAATAATGACCTTTACCAATCTCGAAAAAATATGTGTATTCCAAAAAGTTCTTAAAACAACGACGTCAATCCCCCTACCCCTCCCTCTAGCAAAGTCGAAGGTCAGGAGCCTGCGAAGGTATTTTCGCGCCGAAAAAGTCACCTGGCTACGGCTGTTATAAGAGACTGACATGCACCTATTCCAAACAAGGTTTGTGATTGGCTGGGAAAACAATAGGGATGGTGACATAACAATGCCCTATCCCTGAAAACAAAAGGTAGTGCAGGTTATAGGGACCAATGAAATAAGAGGTTTGGATGGGTGTAGGTCAATCGGTTTTTTTTTTCTCACAGCCACGAGGAGACCGAGGAGCAACCATTGAGGAAGGTGAGGTACAGATTTTCTTTCTTATTGTTACAATTATTGCATTTCTTAGTAGAAATAGCTCTGCCAGGTAAATAAAAATAATAGAACCTTGTTGGGCCCTTATTACGGTTATCAACTGACCAAGTACTCGATTGCCAAGGCTTAGATACAGTTTGCTCGCTTATTACCCCCGGGGTTATTAACTTTCCTGGTCAACTTTCAATGTCTTTTAATCTTTTAATTCCACTCGCAAATACGTGATTTGACTTAATACTAGGTTCCAAAAGTTAATTATAGTGAACGTTTCTACCGTTTTAAAAGGAATTATAAATCTTGTTTAAAAGTAACGATGTAAAGACTCTGAAATTTGAATATTGGCGGCAAATTAGGATTGCAGAGCGAGACTAGTTTTTAGATCGATTTTCATTTAAAGTAAAGAAAAGTAAAGAAACATTCAAGTGGATTGGTTTGCTCGAAGTTGAGTTTAACAATCAATGCAGAATAACCTAAACATAGTTACTGCCAGGGCATAAAATTAACTCTTTTTTTGTAGGATCTAGTTGGCTACTTAATATTTCAAAGTGGTAGCCAATTCCATTGAGTCGAATAAGTCCTGCGTCCCCAGAAAAAAGCTGAATATAAATGAAACAAAACAAGAAGGAACAGAAAAAAAAGGAGGAAACGGCCGGTTTACGAGATGTTATTTTAGAGCTAAGGTCCTCCAAATTGACAAGTCTTTAACCTAAATGATTCTAGCAGGTAATCAAAGTAAGCAAAGAGGACCCCTACATATCTACTTGCAAAACCTATGAAGATGGCGTTCGCCATCGACAGAGTTTCCTAGTGACATGTGTCATCGGAGTTTTGCATGATCGTCACATGATGATTTATAATGTATTATAAATTTCTGTATACTGTTGTTGTATTTGTGGTTAATGGCAAAAATAAATGAACGATTGAATGATGGGAAGGGTAGAAAAAACACTCCCCGCTCGTGCTCTACGCTCATTCCCATCATCAACCCATTTCGCGCTTCTCGCTTGTCTCCAGCTCTTTGTATTCCCCACTGAGCCTTGGGATGCCTGTGGAGGAGGCAACTGTGAAAGGACCTAAAGGGACTATCCCCTAATAGAAGTATTTCATGTCTGTGAAAAAGTCAAGAATATTCATGGTTTAGTGATTTAATCATATTATAACGACAGTGTACTTACAGTAGTTGAAGGGATGCAAAGTTCTAAACCAGGTGTACGTGAAAGGGGTACCATTTGTCAATAGAAAGTATGCGAGAGGGGTAGCTTTTCGGTAAAAATGGTATATAAAAGGGTAAGGGGTTGGACCTCGGGGCGGAGCCTCCCCGTATAAATCTTTGCCGGTTGAATACCCCCTCCCCCCCCCCCCCCAGGGTTAAAATAAAGTGAACCGTAGCCGGTGGGATTGTTATTTAGCGCAATCAATTGGTAGAGAAATTGCGAAGCCGCGCGGAGAATAAGGATACGCTTTGAAATTTCTCGCGCCTTTGGCGCTCCCTTCTTGGGGCAAAGCCGAAATGGCGGCTACGCCGCCAAACCTCTCACATGCGCAAAAACAATTTCGCCAGTTGACGCTGAGTCTTTTGTTTTGTTTCTGTTTTTTGTTAACTATGCGACTGTACTGTGTTAGTCTTAAAAGATCTTAGATTATGGCCATGATCCACTGGCTCTTCTAAAAAAACGTTTACAAGGATGTGCTTCTGATTCTAGGATACGTTTAAATTCTTTCCTCGTCAAATTCTGGCGCCTAGTTACAAGTGACTCAACAGTGTCCCTAGGGAGACCAATGACATTTAGACATCTATTCTGCACTCTCTGTAGATCTTCTTCGAGGTAAATGGGCAGCCCTCCCCAGACAGGCGAAGCATATTCTAAAACAGGTCTAATCTTAGTGATGTAAGTTGTAAGACCAATGTCCCCGGGGAGATGGGCTGTACTACAGACCCTAAGATACTAGAGACATGTGTATTCCACTTGAGATCGTTCTGTACATATACACCCAGTGGTTTAAACTCTGAAACCCTCTCCAGTTCAGTAGGCCCGATATTAATAGGAGCAGGAATTGGACAGGACTTCTTGAAGGTAATCCACATATCTTCGGTCTTTTTAGCATTCAGCTCCATTTTATGCTGCACAGCCCATCTTTCCAAATGAGTCACAGCATCCTGTATTTGACTGACAGAGTCCTTAAAGACAAGTTCGTACAGGGTGTAGTCATCAGCGTACTTGCAAGTGGATACAGGTATTCCCCTGGGGATGCAGTCCTCAATATCGTTGACATGCACATTAAAAAGTGTAGGAGAAATGACACCGCCCTGGGGTTAGCCTCCCCGAAGACGTCCTGTGGGGTTTGTTTTTGTTCGTCACGCATTCATTTCTCGCCACGGAGACGGGGAGAAATGAATGCGTGACGAACAAAAACAAACCCCACAGGACGTTTGCGGGAAGGCTACCCTGGGGTACACCAGCAATCACCTCACCATGTCTGGAGAGGAGATAGGTAGCTCTGTGTTCATTTCCAAAAGCTCTTGGTGATGCCCATGCCAGCAAGTTTAGTCAACAGAACGCCATGATCCACCAAATCGAAGGCTTTTCGGAAGTCTACAAAAACCACATGCACGCCATTATATAGACTACCAGAATCTGTAGCATTATACCAGTCTTTTGTGATGCTGGCAAGCCGCAGTCATAGTAGATCTGTCCGCCGTAAAAGCGTGTTGGGAAGCATCAAGACTTAGGTCCTTTAGGTTTAGCTTAAGCTGAATCCCAGCCCCTCCTCCTCCGCTGTCCCTATGAGGAACGAACGCAGAAATTCCCTGATACTGATGACTTGTGGTTAAAATTGGCTTCATCCAATCAGATGCACGTCGTGACACGAGTAGTGACACGTCATGATCAGTAGTGAATCTCTGTGCTTATTTCTCAGAGTTGTGGCGTGGCGAAATATCGGCTGTTTGCTCAAGCTATAGTTAAGGAGAGATAGAAGAGAGTGTAATCGTTCACTGTATGCCAGTGCTTTTTCAAGTCAATGTCAGTGCTTTCCCTAGTTTGGGTTCGGTGGCTGTTCCTTTTTGAGCTATTTTGAAAAAATAGCTCATATGTCAGTGGTGCAAGCGTATGTTTCTTTGTGGCTTTGTGGCTTTGTGGCTTTGTGGCTTTGTATGTTGGGATGTTTGTTGCAAGAGCCAATAAGGTTGAAGGTACTATGAGTTGATGCTTAGGAACCAATGAGATCTTGGCATCTATTTAAACATTGCATTGGTAAAGGTCGAACAAGGGCACTTTGAGACCGCCATCTTGATAATTTACAATTTTTTCGTCTTTTATTACGGGTACAGGTGTTTGGAAGCATTACATAAAATATCTTCATGATTCAAACGCTGTGAACAGTGATGCAGCTGTTTAAGGGTTCATATTTAAGTGTCGGGTTGCGGCTTCGGGGCATTTCTGACCTAATTCGGCTATTGGTACAACGCACGCCAGTATGAGTTCTGTTTCACCTGCTACAACTGGGTAGAGTATAAAAGATCATATATGTTCAAATCTCTTCCAGTGAAGCTATGATATAATTGATATTTAGATACAGACTTTGATTTGAAAGTATGCGCCCTATAAAATGTGGTTTTAGAAGTTTAAAAGGCAGCTTTTTTTTTCTGAAAGCTGTATCGAGTATTGTTAATCCCGTAGACAAGCTTTAAAAATATTATTCTCTCGCTTACAAAGTTCAACCGACCTTTTTCGTTCTATTTAGTAAAGATGCGTAACTTAAGTAGAAACAGTAGCGTTAGCGAATAAAATTGGAAGAAGCTAGTTGACACAATAATTTCATACTGTTATATTGAGTGGAGTAACATGATATAAGTAGAAATATATTTCGGAGGTTTGATAATTTTTTTGGAAGTTAATAAATGTTAGGCTATCAACCTTGACGTTGCATGAAACATAATTTAATTGCAGATGTTGTAATAAAGCCGAGGTGATTTCTTAAAATCGTTTGAGAAAATTTTGTAGTAAAACAATTTGCCTCTTTTTTACGTACGAATTGTGAAAGGGTCAAAGACCAACATCTTCATATGCAAATTGTGTGCATGAGTTATTTTTAGAATTCTGTTTACTAGATTACTGTGTGATAACTCGAATTCCCTCACGTACGAACGACGAAAGGGGGCAAAGTCCAACACTTTCACGTGCCAGCTGTGTGACTGTACATCTCATGCAGATTGGCTTTTCACAATAATAATATTAACTCGGACGTAAGAAGACGTGTTTCGTTTAGTAACCAATGCCTTAAAAAACGCTCTTGTCTTTTAAGAAGCGATGGCGTTTTAAATATGACGAAATAAGTTGTCGGTGTTAAACACTGTTTCACAAATGTTAATAAATGTTAGGTTATCAACCTTGACATTGCATGAAACATAATTTAATTGCAGATGTTATAATGAAGCCGAAGTGATTTCTTAAAATCGTTTGAGAAAATTTTGTAGTAAAACAATTTGCCTTTTTTTACGTACGAATTGTAAAAGGCGAAAGACCAACATCTTCATGTGCAAATTGTGTGCATGAGTTATTTTTAGAATTCTGTTTACTAGATTACTGTGTGATAACTCGAATCCCCTCACGTACGAACCACGAAAGGGGGCAAAGTCCAACACTTTCACGTGCCAGCTGTGTGACTGTACATCTCATGCGGATTGGCTTTTCACAGTGATAAATAGTAACTTGTACGTATGAAAACCTGTTTCCTTTTGCAACCAAATCCTTAAAAAAGGCTCTTGTCTTCTGAGAAGGAATAGCTTTTAAAACGTGAAGAAATAAGTTGTCGGAGTTAAAGACTGTTTCACTGAGTAGAATCGCACGTGAAAACTTCGTGAATTATGATGATGCAACAATCTACCACAATGATAAAAATCCTGGTATTTCGTAACTATTCAGTATTTGATGATTCACGTCTTGGCTCAAGAAACTCCGAGGAAACCTTAGAGTTTTCCTTCTAATCAAATTTGGTGAGTAGAAATTTATTTCACTTGAACGATTTGTTTAAGTTGCACCAGTTGTAACAAGGAAAGACAGAAGAAAGTGAATATATAGCTTGAGGATCGATTCAGCTGAGCGTTTCGCGTTTTCATTTATGTACCGCAATACGCAATTTCGCACAAAAACCCAATCTACATTTAGGATGAAAGAGGTAGATTCATCACTCTTGGTAAGGTTACACCGAAGCATTAAAGTTACACTGAAGCATTCAAAATAGCTCATGCACGTTTAACGTGCCTATGTTTTAAATTAGAAGTTGCAAATTTTAAACCCCTTAATGCACTAAACCTTTCTATCTGTTGTGTTCCTTCCTTCATTTAGTCTCCCCCCGCCCCCTCCCCCCCCCTTCCAAACGAAAGGATCGTGCAAGAAAGCTCTCATGAAGGTCTGAGTCGCTATTTTGCAACATAGAACAATTACTTCGACAGAAATCAAAAGAAACCCCAAAGTATTTGTTAAAAAAATAGTATATTTAACTATAGAGGATAACATGTCATTGAGACACTTGTGTAAGACAGCCATACGAGGGAAACTAAGCTCTCTTTAATAAGACAACAAGTAGCTTAAATATCCTGCTTATTAAATATTCGCGTCGACACATTACGTAAGCCTAATCTTAATAACAAATACAACAATGCACGGTTGGCACTCGTCACACCTTCCCTCTTACAAAAGAGAATAACGCGAATAGAATCAACAAACAAGCAGTTCGATTTATCCCTAACTTGTATACCAAAGCACTACAAAAACTCATAGTTCAGCGTTAGTTTAGAACAAAGTCTTGAAATCTCTTTGGGGGCCTTCTTTCTCTCTGCGATCGTCGAAGATTAGTTGGCGGTACAGAAGAGGGCACAGGAAATGGAGTTTCCTGTCGACCTTGTTCGACGGATGTTGGCACTGACTCAGGAACAGAGGGCCCACTTGACTCATTTACATCAGGTGGAGGCAAATTTGCTCCAGGGGATTCTGCGTTACTGCGACTGGACTGAGGGGTAACAGGCGAATCAAACTGATCAGTAATAGGTGGTTCTCCAGTGCTCAGCAGGTCACGGTGGTTACGACGGTAAACAGCATCACCAGTTTTTACCAGGAAACTGCGAGGACCAGCAAAACCCACGCACTCGGCATGTGACCAAACTTTCTCACCCGGAAGCCTCACACGCACAGTCTCGCCAAGGTTGATGGGCTTTAAAGGCTTCACATGCCGATCGTAATAATTCTTTTGGCGCCATTTCCTTCCAGCCAACCCACGCAAATCACCACGTAGTGGATAACTTGGTCTTAAAAGAGACTCCGACATTGGCAGAAGTGTACGACATCGACGACCCATCAGGCGCTGCGCAGGACTGGTATCCATTCCCTCAGAAGATGTATTTCGCCAGTCAAGTAGAGCTTGAAATTCTGACACACCGGTTTCTTTGCATTTCTTAAACAGACGTTTCACTGTCCGCACAGCGTTCTCAGCCTTGCCATTTGACTGAGGGTAGCGAGGCGATGTAGTGACATGATTGAAAGACCAACTCTTCGCGAACACTTGAAACTCGTTAGAAGAGAACTGCGGCCCATTATCTGTCACCAGGATCTCAGGAATCCCAAAACGCGCAAACATAGTCTTCAACTCGCGAACAACAGCTTGCGTTGTGGTAGAGGAAAGACGCGCAACTTCGATGTAGTTGCTAAAGTAATTGGAAACAACCAAAAGGGTACGCCCATGGAGTTCACACAGGTCAGCGGCTAACTTGGCCCATGGTCTTGCAACTACTTCATGTTGAAGGAGCGGTTCCTTAGTTTGGGACGTACAATGAACCAAACAGACGTCGCACTTGGAAACATAATCTTTGACATCAGACGCCATCATAGGCCAAAAGAGGCATTCTCGAACCCGCCGCAAACAACCTTCGATACCAATATGGGTCGCATGAGCCACGGACATTAGTTCCTTGCGCATACAGGCTGGAACAACCAAACGCGTGCCCTTGAAAATTAAGTTATCTTGAACAACCAGCTCATCACGCAGATCAAAATAGGGTCGAAGACACATAGGAACGTCGGACTTTCTCTCAGGCCAACCACATTGAATGACAGTGCGCAACTGCTTCAGAACTGGATCATCAGCCGAAACATGGGTTAACTGTTGCCAACGCTCGTCACTTACAGGTAAGTTAGCTCTGTGGTCAACCTCTTCCAGCTCCCGAACAAAAATACAGGAATGGACTTCAGGCAAATAGGCACGGCTTAAAGTGTCCGCCACCAACATCTTCTCTCCTTTCAGGTAAGTGACATCCAGACTGTACTTTTGCAACCTGAGCAGCATCCTCTGTAGACGCTTAGGGGCTGTACAAAGTTCTTTCCGGAAAATGGACTCGAGGGGCTTGTGATCTGTCTGCACTCGAACACAATCACGGCCATAAATGTACGCATCAAACTTCTCACACGCAAAGACAATCGCCAACAACTCCTTCTCTATCTGGGCGTAATTTACTTCCGTGTCTGTCAACGCGCGCGATGCATATGCCACAGGCTGCCCACCTTGTAGTAACGCCGCACCAAGGCCACGCTGAGACGCGTCACATTGAATGGTAACATCTGCTTTGAGATTGTAATAACGAAGCACAGGCGTAGCGGAAACTGCTTGCTTGAGGCGCTCAAACGCACTCTGTTGCGGCTCGTCCCAGATCCACTCAGCATCTTGGCGGGTGAGGTCCCTCAGTGGTTTTGTAATATCAGACAAACGCGGCAGAAACTTACTAAGGTACTGAGACAAACCAAGGATTCGCTGCACGCCAGCTACATTTTCCGGCGGGGGCATCTCGCGAATTGCCCGAACTTTAGATGGATCTGCGCGAAGACCTTCACCGGTAGCCACATGACCAATAAAAGGAACTTCTTTCATTCTAAGCTGCAACTTGTCGCTGTTCAAATGAACTCTGCGCTCATCACATCTCCGAAGAAACGATAGAAGATTCTTGTCATGGTCCTTAATTGCAGACTGCAACGATTCACCATAACCGACAACAACAAAATCATCCGCGATGACCTCAACACCCCTCAACCCTTCAATCAACTCATGCATTTTACGCTGAAACACTTCAGGTGCAGATCTTATCCCGAACGGCATCCTTTTCCAGCGGTACCTCCCAAACGGTGTATTAAACGTAGTACAAAACGAAGACTCCTCATCAAGAACAACGTGCCAGAACCCGTTTGAGACATCAAGCGACGTGAAAACTTTAGCTCCGTGAAGACGGGAAGCTACTTCTTCA
>JBBMOI010000007.1:15882500-16210000 GCA_038088405.1 Porites divaricata
GTAGGAGAGAAACCTAACCTAACCACTAACAATTTCATTTAAATGCGACAAAAATTTCGGCAATCTCCTAGTTAGAAGCTCCCATCCTACGATCTGGTGTTTGTGTCTTCCTTTTTAGAGGAAAGGGGAAAGGACAGAACAGAGATGAGGAGAGGGCATGATTGCAGGCTAAGAGTCACCCTAGAATCTGATGACCAGCCTCGAATTTCAAATGCGCGCTAGCACGATGCAAACCCTGTCCTTTTATCCACAACGTGGACAAAATTTTGCGGTCAAAGAGGCCTTTTACGATCACTGACCGTTTCACATGCACATCCGCTTGAATCATGATACATTGTAGCACCTGTACGCTAAGTAAAAAGTTATACATATGCGAGTAGCCGGGAAGTTAGGCGACTCCGCGGACATCCTTGAGTGTTGAAAGAAATCGACAAAGACGCATCGAAATCAGTAGCGCGTCATTTTAATCTAGCTAATTATTATGCAAACCAAAGCAGAGCACTGTACTGTCGCTCTCTCTTTATCGAGTCAACACGGAATTTGATGAATAATAGAGCTTTTTCATGCATACCGTGTGGCACGAAATTTTTGCGGGAGGTTATTTTTGCGGATTGGCGATTTTTTGTGTTTTGCGGGAACTAATTTTTGCTATTAGGACAGATTCGTTTTTTTGTTGAGAATTAATTTTTGCGATTTTCAGAAAGTACCCAGTGCCCAGCGTTGACAATATTTTCGTTTTTATTGAGTACGTGCAATAGAAATGCATATTTTTAAACCATACTGGGCCAATACTACGGTCTGCGTCAGTATTTCATTGTATACCGCTTTGTTTCTGAACGAAAGAGACAAGTTGTAATTGAACAGGCGGTGGCTTCAGTCTCCAAACTATTTTTGTACTTTTGTAGAACAATAAATAACTTTCTTTTATTTTACCACGGTCAACTTTTAAGTCCCCCAAAATAGCGTCTTTACAAAACTTTAATTGATTGGGTTTCTAAAGAATCAGTTGGGTTTTCTGCATTTAATTGTGTTATATGCGTGACCAACTTTGAACACATAACAGTAATGTTCTTTTATGGTATAGTCTGTGAGAACTCACTGAACTCACCATTCATTTTTATCGTTGCTTGTACGTTTTTAAAATACCGGGAAAATATCATGGAGGCTGATGCTGATGCTCTCTTTCAACTGACTCTAGACTTTCAAAGAAGTCCTTTGGGGGATATAATGTGGCGCAGGACTAAAAAGGCTCGCTCCGCTCGCCAAGAGGTCGAATTGTAGCAAGTCTAGACTGAGTCAGACAGCGGGAGGCGTGAAAACACCGTAATGAGGCTTGCTGCAGACAGAGAAAAATGGAAACCTTTTTCAGTTGTCGATTTAGTTGGCCAATATAAGAGAGTTGATTTGAGCGCGGAAAGACGTGCTTGATGTGGGACGAAAATAAAAGCTGAAGGTGGATTTAACAGAAGTCTGAACCCGACAAGTTGTAGTAAGGAATAAGAAAAAACGCGCCTCATTCTACGAAAACTCTTCTATTTTCGACACTTTAATACGTTTGATTTTGCTTTCAAACCCTATAAGGCAATTTTTAAATACGGTAGAGAAAAAAATATTGGCAGACAGAATGTGACTTCTTTTTCGTCCACTCACACATCACTAAACTAAATCATCTTTAGCGATAAACGTAAATAGTTAATCCATTGGAACCCGGCGTTCTCAATAAGACAGAACACAACACTCATGCGCAGGGTAGATGCTACATCCAACTTCCGCGCTACGCGGCTTCCTCAATTACATGTATCTCCACTAATTAAAAAAATGCGAGTGCTTAAGTTTGTCACATTGTTCAAAATTTAGAGGAGGTGACTGAAAATCTTCTTTTGAAGTTGTTGTCCCTTGATCCAGTCCATCTTTCTTGATCACTCTTTGCTTTTGCTACGCAGCGTCTTAAACCTTGGAAAACAAGACAAATATACCTCAGACAACTTTCAAAGGCACCGCTGAAAGTTACTTGACGAAACTAAATGAAAAACTATACTAACAAAAATAATATATATATACTTTAAAACATGGCAAAACAAGTTGACGTATACTTTTAGTTTTAAGATTTGCTTGCTCATCGTATTTGGATCAAAAAATTATTGAAGTAACAATTGTTCAAACTATGTTATGATCATGAAGCCTACCTGATTGAATGGTTGTTCGCTATGTTCGATTGGTTGTTTTCTTCGATTTAAGTGAAGCCACTGTATGTTGATTTCCCTTGGATTCCCGAGTTCGCGATTATGTCCGTTCAAGTCTTCACAGTTTATCCTCGATGAAGGAACGTTTTTGGTTCTCTTCAACAGAAAGAAACACATAATTTGGAGAGCACATATCATTACTGTGCATACACTACATACAACGATTAAGATGGTCAGGCCTTGAAAGCACCGCATATTTCTTCGCGTAACTAAGTTTCTTCCCTTCAGTATCTGTTGCACCGGCTACTGTTAAATCCAAAATGAGCTCAAATGAGACGGTTTGGAGTGTAAGTAGTGTATGAACAAGCAATTCGATTGGTCTATTTCTTCCATGAGGCTTTGACCTGCACATTAATGTGTTCGGCTCTCCGAGCCGGAACGGCTGTTTCCATTGTTCAGTAGTGTTCTCTCCGCACTGCTGTTGGTCACAGCGCTGTTTGATACTATATATAATTTTGTTTCAAACTCTTGTGTATGTTTGGTGAAATCAAAGCCGAAAGTGCAATGCTTTAACTCGCCTTCGTTTGTGTATAACCGAATAGTAACTCAAGTACATAACTCAAGTCTCTTTGACTTGTTGATCAACGGCAACAGTCGTATGAGAAATATGCCAAACGTGATCAGAAGATTTGACCATGAAAGCATGATTTAAAGGAAATAAACTTGATAACCGCAGTCAGTAATGTAAGCAATACATTATTCACTCATTCCTAACGAGTAACGTCAATTGGATTTACAATGGAAACTACCCCCTCAAAATCCTGACAACATGTAACTTGATAAGTTAATGAACCGTGTTTAAAATGTATGTCCGCTACATGAAAGCGGACTCCTTGATTCCTTGTCGAATCTAACCCCTTCGTACACTCAGTGTATCCAAGAACGTGATCTCTGTTTCTGACATCTCAGCCGTGATTTTTATTGCAGAGTGAAAGTTATTTACCTTTTCCACAAAGCTCTCCATTTTGTCTCGACTTGTGTATATTGACGATGTGTTTTCACTATGGAACACAAGTCTAGACATAATAGAGAACTTTGTGGAAAAGGCAAATAACTTTCACTCTACGATACTGAAGTTTACGGCTGAGATGTCAGAAACAGAGATCACGTTCTTGGACACAAAAGCGGTGTGCAACACTTACCTTAGCCTGCGTGCAGACGATAACTAAACCCTGATTAGTTGTTAACCAGAGTTTAATTTCGTCTGCGCGCAGGCTACACTTACCTTTGGCGCGACAATTTGCTTTAACGGCTGTCAAACTTCAAATGTTTGGCGGCAAAATATAGCACGTTATGTCTGGCGCCATATTAGAACATGTTTTTTGTCTCGTGTCCACGCTTAGATGCAACCGACGATAATAACCTTTTATCCATATTAAAGCAAATTATTAAAACCTATTTGCAATTATTATAATTTCGTTTAGAAAACTATTTTCAAGTATTATCTACAAGTCATTTCGATTAAAAACTTACTTTTGAGCGCAACGTATTCTAACTAAAAAGGAAATGGAATATCGTTTCTCAATAATAATAATAATAATAATAATAATAATAATAATATAGCGCAATGTGCCCTAAAAGATCATGGCGCTTTACAATAGTATAAAAACCAAAATTGTAAAAATTAAAAAGTACAATTTCTTAGGCGATGATAAAGAAAAAGATCAGTATTAGAATGTTTCTTAAAGCGATAACTTATTCGATCGTCGAAGAACATTTTCATTTAGGACGATGGAGGTCCGTAGACGACAACAGTTGTTGTGCTTCCACTCGTGTGTTTAGCAAGACATTCATACAGTATGCTCAAGAGAAGTAACAAAACCTGTCATACTTAGCTTCTCAACTGCAACACTTTAAAAACACCATCTCATATTCTCTAAATGCCTTAGACTTCGACGACTCTGAAGGGACGACCTAGCTATAGTTTTCAACAAACCTGGCTATTCCGAGTCGGATCCGAGCCTGTTGTTAGCAGCGTTGACACCGTGCTTAACAGATCATTTCAATGATTTTCCCTCCCTTTTCACCCACAAAATTTCAGTTTCACGCAGTAAAAGATTTTACGACGGAATCCATCAGGAAATTGAGTAAATTTAATGTTCAGTGGAGAAAAACCTTGTACCAGAATAATTTAAACAATATCGCATTGTTTTTTACATTTTTCAAGGGCTATAGAATGATGTAATTAGTTATTTGTAATAACATCAAAGAAAATTTCTTATGAGAGCCCGAGAAAGTAAATGTCAAATTTTACAAGATGACACCTTACACATCAAATTTTCAGAATTTACCTGTGTTTTAACAATTTCCTGACGGATTCCGTCTTAAGTTACTTAAAAACAATCCTGGAACTAGCAGAATATTTTCACCAACCTCGTTCCCAGGTTCTCTCTCGCCTCGTAAGGACAGGGTAGGAGAGAACCCTAACCTAACCACCAGAAATTTCATTTAAATGCGACAAAAACATCGACAATCTCCTAGTTAGAAGCTCCCATCCTACGATCTGGTGTTTGTGTCTTCTTTTTTAGAGGAAAGGGGAAAGGACAGAACAACGATGTGGAGAGGGCATGATTGCAGGCTGTCACCCTAGGAAGAGGGTCTGGATGGGGTTAACTGACAACTGACAAATGGCCAAAATTTTAACTGACAACTAACAAATAGTCTAAAATTTAACTGACAACTGACATTTGTCTTGGGTTTTACTAACAACTGACAAAGGACCTGATTGCCCCTTATTTTTTGCTAAACCTGTTTTTAAGGCCTTAAGAGCGGCCGTCCGTAAATATCGCCTGGGGGTGTGCAAAATGAAAAAATCGAAAATCCCCAAACTTTGTCAGAATATAGGTTTAGGTAAACTATTTCTAGAAAAATAACTTTTAGTTTGATTGGATTTTTATTTTACGCGTACGGAGACCGAGTCGGTTCGGAGGCTCTCAGGTCAGTTTTCACGGGTTCAAGACCATATATTACTTAAAAATCGTTTAAAAATTAAAGAAGTAAAAAACTCTGCCTCTGAAAATCTTAATAGAGAGAGTACAACTTAACCAATAGCTTCGATGTGAAATTTTTCTATTCGACAGCAAATCTAATATTTTTCGGATTTTTAATAATTTTACTTATTTTACCGATTTTTGACAGACATAAAATTGGCAAATTTCAGACACAAAAATCACTACTTGGTATACGACTTTGAGCCACAACGTACCTACCGATAGAAAGAGCAAGGTGTCTTCCGCAAATAAATGCAATAAAATTCTTGGGCAATCCTACAGGGAAAATGTTTGAACGCCAAACAAAAGCGACCCTTGAGGTCAAAACACGCCATTTTGTCACGACATTCGAAGGGTAAAAACAACGATACTCCCTGTTAAAAAGATACCAATGCGTTTTTCCGCATGGAACTCTTTCCATTTGCTGAGAAAATTTGTTATTAAATAGCTATATGCCTTGTTCCGTGCATTTTGTTAAGAAACGTTTGCTAACAAGTGACATTTTGCGTCTTGCAATATCTATACTCTTCGTAAGTTATCGCGGTCGAAAGCCCATTGAAACGTCATAGCATTTTAGAACTCAAAATAATTCACTCAATAACATGGAATTGTAACTTTCTTAATATGATACTAAGAAACCCTATTTATACACCTACCATTTCTTTAAAGCCTATCAAAGATATGCAACAGCATACTGTCTTCCCCTCCTGTGCCAAATACTTGTATATCACCGAGCGGGAATGTCACGTTTGCGTGACACAGAACAGGAAGTGCTATGCACTTCAAACCGGAAGCTGACTAAACAATTTAAGTAGCAGGCCTTATAATTGTAAACACCAATCTTTAAAAAGGCTCTAACTTATCAGTAGTTAAAACATGAGAGAAAATAAACTGATCTGACTGACTGACCACACTATAACAACCTTCCACTTCCGGTTTACGAAATAAACTGCAAAAGCCGTGGACGAAGACCCTGCGTGATGGTTGCCATCGTTTGATCCCTAGCAAAAAAGATCTAATCAGCTAAATTATTGAGAAAATAAAACTGAGACGTCCTAGGACTACTGCAACGTGTATCATTCGAGTACGCGACGCCGTCAGCAGCTGCAAGATTGGCAGGAAGCTTTGTCGCTATATAAGCTAAGTTTGCTATATTGTTATCATCCACAAAGAGAACATCTTAAGCTCTTCCAGTGAGACAGCATTCGGCCTGCCTTAATCCTTGAACCTGAAACGGACAGCAGAGGCGTGCAACGTGCTGCCTTTAATGTGCATACTGTTGTACATATTTGGAATAGTATCACAGGATACCCATCCATTATGGAATTGAAGTCAATCTGGGACATCCATATTTCGAATCTATCAACATATGATACCCAAGCGATCAAAACGCAAGAAATTTTCTAGTGAAAGTTCTTGCGAATTTCCAAAGAAATCGTGTTCAAATATCAATTATTTATGAATGTAATTTTATAAAGTGAAAATATGTCAAAAATGTGCTTACTTTGAGAGTGGCTCACTCTCCGAAAAGCTGCTCAGAATCGAAAAAAGGAGTTCAAAACGTACAAGTTGCTTAAACGTTACCGAGTAGAAACTGTCTAGGCCTAGATTTAAATTTAGCTGAAACTTTGTTTTTCTTTCGGTTGTGTTTTACACTTAGCGTAGGTAACATCCAGAACCCCAATTCCCCACCCCGATTCCCTGCCCCACCCTACCTCCACACGCACACAAGCCGTGAGACACAGTCCCTCGTTAGCTTGGATGCCAGGAGATTTAGCAGTAAGGCCATTCAACTACTCAGTCCCAAAAGGATAAATTTTCTTATCATCTTACCAGAATTTCTGTTATTACGCAATGAAATTGAAAGAATACTGTGCTGTGGAATGTTAGAAGAGAGTAGGTGGACATGCTTAAAATCTCAGTAATTAGTTACAAGAGCACGATTTTACGCGTTCATCGATCAGTTTTCTTCGTTTTTCTTCGTTTTCCAGATCAGCATATCAAACGCAACATTGACACGCCCAACGACACGGGGTACCCAACAAAGTTTTATACGGGGAGTCACTGCCCCAGGAATGAACCCATCTCCAATTTATACTCCATTTTTGACTGAAAAGGTGTCCTCTTTCGTGTACTTTCCATTAAAAAATGGTGCCCCTTAAAAAGTCGCTTTTCTTTGCATCCCGCTTTGAATTCACTGTCCCTCTCTTTTTCCTATTTTTAAACTGTATGAATAGATGACAAAAAAAAACCAAGATGTTTTCTCTGCATATATTGTTTTTTAATCCTTCCTTTTGGGTCCTTTTCTAAACC
The DNA here is from genome assembly GCA_038088405.1 of Porites divaricata. Classification (NCBI taxonomy): domain Eukaryota; kingdom Metazoa; phylum Cnidaria; class Anthozoa; order Scleractinia; family Poritidae; genus Porites; species Porites divaricata. Next base: position 15,890,047 of record JBBMOI010000007.1, read on the forward strand.
TTTCATATATACTTTTAATATTAAAATCCGCTATCCTTCAACCTATTCAATTTTTTAAGCAAGGACCAACTTACAAAAAAGAAGGACCGGATCCTAATAAAGGATCTAATCAGCAATAAGTAAAAATATAAGACAAAAAAACAAGGCTGATTTTACAGTCGGGAATATATAATCTTTTAACCAATATTTCGGAAGGCACGGCCTTTCTTCTTCAGGGTATTACATATCATGAGACGTTACATTAAGTTATATGCAAGACCCTGAAGAAGGAAGGCCGTGCCTTCCGAAATATTGGTTAAAAGATTATAACATTCCCGACCGTAAAATCAGCCTTGCTTTTTTTTGTCTTATACATGTACCCTCCAACATACCTGAAACCTAAGCTACCCCTTTCGGGCGGAGCCAGTTGCCGTATACGCTGTTATCATAGAGAGTTACCCGGGCGCTCAGCTAAGGAAAACTTCCCAAAAGTCTTTGCTTCTCCTCGAGAAACTGATATTTTCTCTTATGTAAGTCCGGGCGCTGAAAGGTGCTTATCTACGCATCCTTGAACTGGACAAAAAAAGAGCTGGCTTCGAGTGCTTTACGTTGGGCACACCACCGGGGGCTCAGGGGGCATACCGATAATGCCGATCGCTGGCTGTGCGTAAGTCTTTCAAATAAAGCCCAGTTTTCGAAGTTAGGAAGTATTGATCATCGAAACGATAAATTATATTTGCCAATATTTCGGTCTGTAACACAAACCTTCAACGGGGGATAAAAAAGAACAAAAAATGAATACAGATGCAGTTCATCACGTTGATTTATACCACGGGGTTCTAATGCCATTTTAGTTTTGTTTTCTTTCTTTCTTTTGTCTGTCACTCTTCCTGCCGTAAGGACCAGTTTACTGTTTCAATTTTAAAATTTGGTCAGTACTAAAGATGATCGAGGTCTACTAAAGATCCCGCTGACCCTCAATAGTGTGTCATCGTGGTTTTGCCTTCACAAATGTCCGTGGTACTGAGTTGCCTGGGGCAGGAATTTCATCTCGCAGTCTTAATTAGTTAATATTAAGTATTCCGCCAGGTTGCCTTCGATGTTTGAACGAATTACATAGGAAATTTATACCTCCTTCCCTCCAAATCAGGATGGGAAAATGGTGCATTTTGGCTTTTGCGCGGTTCATCCATGATTTGAGGCGGGGGGTCTGGTTTGCTGCTTCATTTTTCATGATTCTGTCCAAGATTGTAGCTCAATGGGGTGTTCCTATAATCTGATGATCTTTTGGCCTAAGACAAGCATGCTGGGATCAGCAGAGCAGACCAGATATCCCAAAATAATAGACAACGCGTGTGGCATAATTTTTTGTTTCTCAAAAGTTTCGTAAATAGTTCGTCGTACTTTGTTTTATCCTTTTGTTTACTTCTTCATCGCCTTGCCGTAAGGATCAGTTTGCCGTTTTATATTTTTCTACAAGTTTAATAGTACTGATCCAGGTCTACAACTAGGAGATCCGGCACCACTCATTGGTTTGTTGCTGTGGTTTTGCTGACATTTTAAATATTTCAACCACCCAATTAGTTTTAGGAAGGATTTAGTGCATTTTGCAGCACAAATCTTACTTCTTTTCCGACACAGTGCTGCTGACATTCCCCTCCTCCCCCCCCCCCCCCCCCCCACCGCTGCTCTGGAGCATCACCCTACCCTAGGACAAAAGTTAGTAACGCATTCGCCTTCCGTAACTGATCAGTGATGAGGAGACCGCAATAGCCGGTCATATATTTCCAAAACATCTTCATTTCCTAAGAGATAAGTATTATATTTAGTCTTTATACATCGTTATGTAAGCCAACGTCGGTAAATATGTTCTTTTATGTGCATGAATCCAATTGGTAGTAAGTTTTGAACCTGATGTGATCCGAATGCTGTCAAACATTGACCGCCGGTTAAAATTAGGCTTTTGACTGCCAACGGGCGCATTGTAAGTGAAATAATTAGGCAAAAGGAGTGCAGATAAGTCGAGTCTAATCAATATTGCTCAAGAGCATAGAGCTTTTGGAGGAATCTGGCCAATAGAGCATTTTTATTGATTTAACCGCCTTCGAATGTCGTGACAAAATGGCGTGTGTTGACCTCAAGGGTCGCTTTTGTTTGGCGTTCAAAAATTTTCCCTGCAGGATTGCCCAAGAATTTTATTGCATTTATTTGAGGAACACACCTTGCTCTTTTTATTGGTAGGAAAGTTATGGCTCAAAGCCGTATACCAAGTAGTGATTTTTGTGTCTGAAATTTGCCAATTTTATGTCTGTCAAAAATCGGTAAAATAAGTAAAATTATTAAAAATCCGAAAAATATTAGATTTGCTGTCGAATAGGAAAATTTCTCATCGAAACTTTTGGTTAAGTTGTGTTCTTTCTATTAAGATTTTCAGAGGCAGAGTTTTTTACTTCTTTAATTTTTAAACGATTTTTAAGTAATATATGGTCTTGAACCCGTGAAAACTGATCTGAGAGCCTCCGAACCGACTCGGTCGCCGTACGCGTAAAATAAAAATCCAATCGAACTAAAAGTTATTTTTCTAGAAATAGTTTACCTAGACCTATATTCTGACAAAGTTTGGGGATTTTCGATTTTTTCATTTTGCACACCCCCAGGCGATATTTACGGACGGCCGCTCTTAAGTAACATTGTTCTACTCTTTTCATCAGACAGTGTGACTCAAATGTGCGTTTTTATGGGTAATCTTAGCAGCAAGACGCTTAAGGTGGCTCGACTGGATTTTTTAGGGAGGATACCTCCCAAGTTTGAGCATTAATTACGTCGCCATGAGTAAAGATATGGGAAAAAGGTTACCACAACTGTACATGTTTTATTTAAAGATGAAAATTTCCAATGATCTGGGTTTTAATTGAGGCAATTATGGCAGGTACAAACTCCCTTAAGCGATTTCTCAAAAAACTCCTGGTACAGAGAAACACAAAGATAAATAAAAAACGTAATGGCGTCGTTACGTTGCCATGGCGACTGCGATGGCGATAAAACTCAAATCATAAGAAATTTTCATCTTTATATAATACAGTTGTGGTAACCTTTTTTCCATATCTTTACTCATGGCGACGTAGTTAATGCTCAAACTTGGAAGGTATCTCCCCAAAAAATCCAGTCGAGCTACCTTAAGTGTCATATTTCGTTAATGATTACTGTAAAACCCATGTATGTCATGTACCATCTGTTGTAAATGACCTGTGTTCTCAAATTTACACTCCTCTAAGTACGCGCCAGCATGCGATGGCTGCTAATGAGGGCGTTACGAAAGTAATTGCAAGTTTTTACCGAGATGATTTAGGTGTGGTCTTTCTCACTATTTACGTCCCAATATTATACCTGACCAGGGTTTCCAGAAACGTTCCGACTACTTCCGCAGATTTCCGAAGACTTCCGAACGTTGCCGAAAATGTTCGCAAATGTTCCGAAGACGTTTGAGCACTTCCGAAGTTATTTAAAAAACGACAATTTTAGCGTGCTTTAATTTCGTTAGAACACAAAAAAAGTACACCATCAAAGTCATCATTTAACACCTTTTTGGATTGAAGTTTCATTTATCATGCGTTAAAAAGCACTTTGTCCGGATTTGTGAGTCAGGCGAGAGAAATTTTCCTTAATGCGTGAGATCGATGTCTTTAGACTCTTTAGTCCACAGTCGTGAGAGTTGGCAGGTATACCATATTCTGAAGGTATAAATTTTGATTGGCTTAATGGTTGGAAATGTTGGACTCTAGCCAGCAAAAACGTTCGAGTGAAGGAGAGTGACACGAAACTTGAGAAATGAAGGGCCACTTTAAATGCTTATTGATAGCAAAACTGATAATAATTGAGGTACTATTGCATCAGTTTTCGAATTCAGTGTTTAATTTACATTATATGTGCCTTTTAAGCTGAATTTCACATCAAAGATATACAGATAAGTTTCATACTTAGTTAATCATAATAATCATTTAACTGACAACTGACAAAAAGCCTACAATTTAACTGACAACTGACAAATGGGCAAAATTTTAACTGACAACCGACATTTAGCTGACAACTGCCCCCATCCAGACCCTCTAGGTAGAATTTGATGACCAACCTCGAACTTTCAAATGCGCGCTCGCACGAAGCAAACCCTGTCCTTTTATCCACAACATGGACAAAATTTTGGGGTCAAAGTGGCCTTTTACGATCACTGACCATTTCACATGCACATCCGCTTGTATCGATATCATGATATATTCCAGCACGGTCACCATTCCAGCACCTGTACACTAATTAAAAGCTATAAATATGCGCGAGTAGGCCGGAAGTTAGGTGACTCCGCGGACCTCAGAGGCATCCAACGAAAACATAGTTCAAAACCAATTAAACATAGCATTGTTAAACGTATTTTAGCATTTAAACGGTAGATATAGGCATATTTTTATCCCCTAAAAATTTTTCATCTCTTCGGATTTCCTAACTGAAAGTCTAGTGATCCGAAAATTATAGGGATCAAAACTTACCTTTTCGAAAATTTCAGCCAGAAAAAAGCCTCCCGAAAATTCTAAGTGACCTATTTAGGGTTAAAATCCGTTAAAAATGGGAATTATACCATTTTTTAGATGTTCGAAAGTCCTAGGAGAGGCACACGAGCAAAACATTTTACAACAAATGTTCCGAAAATTCTAGATCTCAAATCGTCTTCCGAACAAATATTTTCCGAAAATTGATGTTGGGTGCCCCTGGGACATTCTTGAGATGTTTGAAAGAAATCGACAAAGACGCATCGGAAATCAGTAGCGTGTGCCGTAGCGTGTCATTTTAATCTAGCTAATTATTATTCAAACAAAGCAGAGCAATCTTCTATCTCTCTCTTTATCGAGCCAACACGGAATTTGATGAATAATAGAGTTTTTTCATGCATACCATGTGGCACGAAATTTTTGCGGGAGTTTATTTTTGCGGATTGGCGATTTTTTGTGTTTTGCAGGAACTGATTTTTGCTGTTAGGACAGATTTGTTTTTCTTGCTGAGAATTATGTTTTGCGATTTTCAGAAAGTACCCAGTACCCAGCATTGACAATATTTGCGTTTTTATTGAGTACGTGCAATAGAAATGCATATTTGTAAACCATACTGGGCCAATACTACGGTCTGCGTCAGTATTTCATTGTATACCGCTTTGTTTCTGAACGAAAGAGACAAGTTGTAATTGAATAGGCGGTGGCTTCAGTCCCCCCACTATTTTTGTACTTTTGTAGAACAATAAATAACTTCTTTTTATTTTACCACGGTCAACTTTTAAGTCCTAAAAAATAGCGTCTTTACAAAACTTTAATTGATTGGGTTTCTAATGAATCAGTTGGGTTTCCTGCATTTAATTGTGTTATATGCGTGACCAACTTCCATTTTTTTAAAAACCATGACTCTCTACATCGGAGCGAATACGCTCTGAGACGCCTTAAAATATACCTTAAAGAACACGATGAAGCAAGGTCGGTTAAACATCTGCATGCTTGTTCACTGTCACAAGACATTAGCTGACACAATCGGCCTCGTTGCGATCGCCAAGACGTTTGCAAGCGCGAATAAACAAAGAAAGGGGCATTTTTGGAAGTTCAAGTAAACGTCGCCTTGTCTGTTCAAAACAAGAAGCAACATACGTAGCCAGTTTGATTGGGGCATTTCATTTTTTTTTCCGCACTCCGTACCCCTCCTCTCTACCCCCTATGGAAGGCTATCGTAATATGTGGTTTCAGGATGGGCTCCTAATAGTTTGTGTTGTCGGCACCATTTAAGATTGTGTCGGAGGGCTCCAAAATGAGGGTCGGGACGGGTACGAATGTCGGTTGTCAGTTAAAATTTCGGCCATTTGCAGTTGGCGGTTCACTCCATCCAGACCCTCCAAAATGTTTTCGGCGTCTTAAAAAAAAGACAGAGGCCGCCTTCGATTGCTTATGCGGGAAGGGGGGGGGGGGGGGGGGGGGGCAGTTCACCCCAGCAAGACGCAGCATAACTGTAATGTTGTCTTGTGGCATAGTCTGTGAGACTTCACTGAACTCGCCATTCATTTTTATCGTTGCTCGTACGTTTTTAAAGTACCGGAGGCTGAGTCTTCAGACACACAGCGGGAAGCATGAAAGCACCGTAATGTGGCTTGTTACAGACAGAGAAAAATGAAAACCTTTTTTAGTTGTTAGTTGTCGAATTAGTTGGCCAATATAAGAGATTTGATTTGAGCGCGGAAAAAAGTGCATGGTGTGGAACGAAAATAAAAGCTGTAGGCGGATTTAACAGAAGTCTGAACCCGACAAGTTGTAGTAAGGAAGATAAAAAAAATCCGCCTTATTCTACGAAAACTGTTCTATTTTCGACCCTTAATACGGTGTACATGGGATTTTACTTTTAAACTCTATAAGGCAATTTTTCAAATACAGTAGAGAAAAAAAAAACTGGCTGACACAGTGAGACTTCTTTTTATCTATTCACACATCACTAAACCAAACTATCTTCAACGATATTGTAAGCCTAAATGTTAATCTGAAACTCGGCGTTCTCAACGAACTCATAGGTGAACCTCTTTCTACTACTGAACACTCTTCTACTGATATCTTCGCCATTTACAGCATTTTACTTTTAAACTTTAAAAATGCACTACAGTGGCAATTTTTAGCAATTGCCATTATAAGTGTATTTTCAGAGTTTGAAAGTAAAATGCTCAGTGTCGAAGATAGAAGAAGGCACAACACATTCACGTGCGCAAGGTAGATGCTACATCCCCCTTCCGCGTTATATGGCTTTCTCAATTACATGCACGTACTGCACGTATCTCCACTAAATAAAAAAGGCTAGTGCTTAAGTTTGTCATAAGTGTTCTAAAATTAGAGGAGGTGACTGAACATCTTCTTTTGAATTTGTTGCCCCTTGATCAGTTAAATCCAGTTCATCTTTCTTGATCACTCTTTTGTTATTGCTTCTCAGACGTCTTCAACCTTAGAAAACAAGACAAATATACCTGAGACAAGTTTCACAGGCACCGCTGAAAGTTACTATAGACGAAGCTAAATGAAAAAATATGCTAACAAAAATAATATATTTATTTTAAAACTTAGTTAAACAAGTTGACGTACACTTTGAGTTTAAAGATTTGCTTGCTCATCAAAAATAACATTACTCATTGTCCTCATATTTTCGGAACAACCCACGCGCGTGCAAATTAGGCCGTAAACTGGAAATAAAAGAATGTAAAATCATTTATTATTGTAGTAACAATTGTCCACACTATGTAATGGTCATGAAGCTTACCTGATCGAATGGCTGTTCGCTATGTTCGATTGGTTGTTTTCTTCTATTCAAGTGAGGCCACTGTATGTTGATTTCCATTGGATTTCCGGGTTCTCGATTATGTTCGTTCAAGTCTTCACAGTTTATCCTCGATGACGAAACGTTTCTGGTTTTCTTCAACAGAAAGAAACACAGAATTTGGAGAGCACATACCATTACTGTGCATACAACGATTAAGATAGCCAGGCCTTGAAAGCACCCCATATCTCTTCGCGTACTAAGTTTCTTCTCTTCAGTATCTGTTGCACCGGCTACTGTTAAATCCAAAATGAGCTCCAATAAGACGTTTGGAGTGTAAAGTGGTGTATGAACAATCAATTCGATTGGTCTATTTTTTCCAAGGGGCATTGACCTGCACATGGTGTTGGGTTCCTGTTCAGTGTTCTCTACGCACTGTTGGTCACAGTGTTTGTTTGATACTATATGTAATTTTGTTGCAAAATCTTGTGCATGTTTGGTGAAATCACAGCCGAAAGTGCAATGCTTTAACTCTCCTCCGTATAACCGACTCACTATTAAACGATTTAACAGCGAATAGTAACTCAAGTCTCTGGGACTCTTTGCCATACGTGATCAGAGCACGTTTGACCGTGAAAGCATGATCTAGAGGAAATAAAATTGATGACCACAGTCACTAGAGCAAAACATCAACTCATCAGGGGTACCCAACGAGGATATAGTTCAAAACCGCTTAACATAGCATTGTTGAACGTATTTTAGCATTTAAATGGTAGATATAAGCGTATTTTTATCCCCTAAAAACTTTTTATCTGTTCGGATTTCCTAGCTGAAAGTCTAATGATCCGAAAATTATAGGGATCAAAACTTACCTTTTCGAAAATTTCAGCCAGAAAAAGGCTCCCGAAAATTCTAGGTGGCCTTTTTAGGGTAAAAATCCGTTAAAAATGGGTAATTATACCATTTTTTAGTTGTTCGAAAATCCTAGGAGAGGCAGGCAAGCAAGAAATTTTACAACAAATGTTCCGAAAATTCTAGATCTCAAGTCGTCTTCCGAACAGATATTTTCCGAAAACTGTCGTTGGGTGCCCCTGACTCATTCCTAACGAGTAACGTCAATAAAATTTACAATGGAAACCATGTAACTTGATAAGTAAATAAACCGAGTTGCAATGTATGTCCGCAAGAGAGAATGATCTCTTGATGTCCGCTACTTGAAAACAATTTGTTCAGGGGCACCCAACGGCAATTTTCGAAAAATATACGTTCGGAAGACGATTTGAGATCTAGAATTTTTGGAACATTTGCTAGTAGCATGAAAATTGGGCTCACGAGCACAGTTTTGTCTTTGGTCTTTCCAGGAATTTTAGTTAGGGATTATTCTTGGAATGTTTGGTTGGCGCGATACGGTCTTGTTTAATTATAGGCGGAAGCGGGGAGGGGGGGGGGGGGGAGGCTTCAGCCTCCCACTTCTGTATAACAATAAATAACTTTCTTTTTGTTTTACCACGGTCAACTCATGAAGACTTCTAAGTCCCAAAAAATAGCGTCTTTACAAAACTTTGATATATTGGGTTTCTAATGAATCAGTTGGGTTTCCTGCATTTAATTTGTTGTATGCGTGACCAACTTCCATTTTTGTTTTTTGAAAAAAAAAAACATAACTCTCTACATCGGAGCGAAGTTTTTCCGCTCTGAGACGCCTAAAACAAGATGAAGCAAGGTCGGTTAAACATCTGCATGCTTGTTCACTGTCACAAGACATTAGCGGACACAATCGCCCCCGTTGCGATCGCCGAGACGTTTGCAAGCGCAAAATAAACAAATGAAGAGGCATTTTTGGAAGTTCAAGTAAAAGTCGACTTGTCTGCTTAAGACAAGAAACAACGTACGTAGCCGGTTTGATTGGGGCATTTTTTTTCCCCAGTCCGTTCCCCTCCGCCGCAACCCCTTATGGAAGGCTCTCCTACTATATGGTTTCAGGAAGAGCTCCTGGTAGATTTTGTTGTCAGCACCATTGAAGATTACGTCGGAGGGCTCCAAAATGAGGGTCTGGACGGGAAGGGGGGGGGGGGGTACGGATGTCGGTTGTCAGTTAAAATTTCGGCCATTTGTCAGTTGGCGGTTCACCCCATCCAGACCCTCCAAAATGCCAGTTTCGGCGTCTTAAAAAAAGAAGGCAGAGGCCGCCTTTGATTGCTTACGCGGGAGGGGGTAGGGTGGTTGGCGGGAAAAATGGAAACTCCAATTTTATTTTCAGCACCGCCCCCCCCCCCCCCCCAACTTTTTGTTTATCTCCGCCGCCGTTGACACGTCATGATTTGTAATCAGGGAACAACCAAAAAAGCCAGGGGATTCCCCCAGCTTTGAACACATAACAGTAATGTTCTTTTGTGGGTTAATCTGTGAGAACTCGCTGAACATTTTTATCGTTGCTTGTACGTTTTAAAAATACCGGACTGAGTCTAGACTTTCAAAAAAGTCCTTCGTCGGATATAATATGGCGCGGGACTAAAAAGGCTCGCTCCGCTCGCCAAGAGGTCGAATTTTAGCAAGTCCAGACTGAGTCAGACAGGGGGAAGCGGAAAAGCATCGTAATGCGGCTTGTTGCAGGCAGAGAAAAATGGAAACCTTTTTCAGTTGTCGGTTTCGTTGACCAATATAAGGGAGTTGATTTGAGCGCAGAAAGACATGTATGATGTGGGACGAAAATAAAAGCTGTAGGTGGATTTAACAGAAGTCTGAATCCGACAAGTTGTAGTAAGGAATAAGAAAAAACCCGCCTCATTGTACGAAAATTCTTCTATTTTCGACACTTTAATATGGTTTGATTTTGCTCAGTTCAAACTCTATAAGGCAATTTTTAAAATACGGTAGAGAAAAAATATTGGCAGACAGAATGTGACTTCTTTTTCGTCCACTAACACATCACTAAACCAAATCATCTTTAGCGATAAACCTAGACTGCAAAACAGTTGGTTTTTTTCACAAAATCAGTAAGGAAATCTGTGCGCGAGCCTCGTTCCAGACCTTTCGTTTGACTGCTCGCGCTTACTTGAATAAGCAAAAATACGGACTGTTTTGCAGTCTACGATAAACCTAAACAGTTAATCTCCAGAAGAAGACAGAGTTAACACAACACTCATGCGCAGGGTCGGATGCTACATCCCCCTTCCGCGCTACGCGGCTTCCTCAATTACATGTATCTCCACTAATTAAAAAAATGCGAGTGCTTAAGTTTGTCAAAGTGTTCAAAATTTAGAAGAGGTGACTGAAAATCTTCTTTTGAAGTTGTTGTCCCTTGACCGGTTAAATCCATTCCATTTTTCTTGATCGCTCTTTGCTTTTGGTACGCAGCGTCTTCAACCCTAAAAAACAAGACAAATATACCTCAGACAACTTTCAAAGGCACCGCTGAAAGTTACTTGACGAAACTAAATGAAAAACTATACTAACAAAAATAATATATATATACTTTAAAACGTAGCAAAACTGGCAAGTTGACGTATACTTTTAGTTTTAAGATTTGCTTGCTTATCGCATGTGAATAAAAAAAATAAGACCAGTCTTTGTCCCCATATTTTCGGAACAACCCACGCGCGTGCAAATTAGGCCATATACTCGAAATAAAAAAATACAAAATTATTGAAGTAACAATTGTTCAAACTATGTTATGATCATGAAGCCTACCTGATTGAATGGTTGTTCGCTATGTTCGATTGGTTGTTTTCTTCGATTTAAGTGAAGCCACTGTGTGTTGATTTCCCTTGGATTCCCGAGTTCGCGATTATGTCCGTTCAAGTCTTCACAGTTTATCCTCGATGAAGGAACGGTTTTGGTTCTCTTCAACAGAAAGAAACACATAATTTGGAGAGCACATATCATTACTGTGCATACACTACATACAACGATTAAGATGGCCAGGCCTTGAAAGCACCGCATATTTCTTCGCGTAACTAAGTTTCTTCTCTTCAGTATCTGTTGCACTGGCTACTGTTAAATCCAAAATGAGCTCAAATGAGACGTTTGGAGTGTAAGTAGTGTATGAACAATCAATTCGATTGGTCTATTTCTTCCATGGGGCTTTGACCTGCACATTGTGTTCGGCTCTCCCAGCCGGAACGGGTCATGTTCCGCATTATCCGCTTCTGTTTCCAGTGCTCAGTGTTCTCTCCGCACTGCTGTTGGTCACAGCGCTGTTTGATACTATATATAATTTTGTTCCAAACTCTTGTGTATGTTTGGTGAAATCAAAGCAGAAACAGCAATGCTTTAACCCCACTCCGTTTATGTATAACCGAATAGTAACTCAAGTATGTACTCTGGGACTTGTTGATCAAAGACAACACGTATGAGAAATATGCCAAACGTGATCAGAAGATTTGACAATGAAAGCATGATTTAAAGGAAATAAACTTGATAACCGCAGTCACTATAATAGGTAAGCAATACATTGACTAATTCCTTACGAGTAACGTCAATTGATGTACAATGGAAACGACCCCCTTAAAATCCTGACAACATGTAACTTGATAAGTTAATGAACCATGTTAATGTATCTCCGCTACATGAAAGCGGATTCCTTGATTCCTTGTCGAATCTAACCCCTTCGTACACTCAGTGTGTCCAAGAACGTGATCTCTGTTTCTGGCATCTCAGCCGTCATTTTTATTGCAGAGTGAAAGTTATTTACCTTTTCCACAAAGCTCTCTATTTTGTCTAGACTTGTGTATATTGACGATGTGTTTTCACTATGGAACACAAGTCTAGACATAATAAAGAGCTTTGTGGAAAAGGCAAATAACTTTCACTCTACGATACTGAAGTTTACGGCTGAGATGTCAGAAACAGAGATCACGTTCTTGGACACAAAAGCGGTGTACAAAGGGGTTAGATTCAACAAGGAATCAATGCTAGACGTGCAAATACATTAAAAACCAACAGAAACATTCCAGTACACGAACTTCTGCTAGTTTCATCCACCAGGCGTCAAGAAAGGCTTCATTAAAGGAGAGAAGCGCTCAGGCTTCTAAGAACTGACCAATTTCTCGCAGATCATATTTGAGAGGAATATCAGAAATTTTCAAAACCACCTGTTAGAGAGAGGCTACCCTGTCGCTATTTTAAGAAAGTACCCCTCTGACGTAAAATTTGCCGACAGGAAAACAGCCCTTTAACAGAGAAATAAATCCGCACGTAAAAAACTTCTACCTTTTGTTCCACAATACCGCCCGGCTTTATCCAGCCTGAAGAGAATACTAATGGAGAAATGGCACCTTATGCAAAACCAGCAACGGCTAAGAGAAATCTTTAAGGAACCTCCCCTCATATCTTATCGCAAGGGAAAATCTCTTAAGGACCTACTAGTTAGAGCGAAGCTCTGAAGGCCATACTACTTCCAATACGACTAAGAGCAGGAGTCGTGTGATGGCCGTCGCTTATTTTTAACCATGTTGACCCTTCCACCGGAGTTGAGCATCACGGCAAATGCTGTAGAAGGCCATGCCTAAATGTAACAAACGACCCTATATAAATGTATTTAAGTCCTAAATATAATAACTTTTTACTCTAAATGTAATAAACTCAATTAGGCGGCCTTTTTAGACATTAGGCCTTTTTAGTCATTAGGCCTTTTCGTTAAAACCGTTTAAAAATGTTTTCCACATCGTGACGTAAGTAATACGTCATTTTAAAGGGGCTGTGTCATGGCTGCCAGCTTCATTACGCTAATTTTTTGGGGCCAACAACGACAGTTGGAGATATAATCTACAAGGATAAAGCTTTCACGTGATGTACAATGTGATACGTAAATTTAGATACTAGGAGGGTCATTCCACGGTAATCTGTCGTTGCTTAGAAGACACTTTGGAAACAAAAAATCGATCGTCTGTAAACTACTAAAAGAAGAAGTACACCTTTTATATTTTTTTTTAGGTAGATGTGAGCTAAGTGTATCTATAACACAAGATAAATCTACTCATGCTCTTTACGGAGAGATACAATCAACGAATGATTTCCCATTGCGGAGAAGACTCGCACGAAGCGCGAATTATTATTCATTCAATTCAAGGTCGGTTAGATTCTTTCGAATTCGGGCATCTTTTAAAATGACTCTTTCCTTGCAAAGGAAGAGTTCTTTATAATTAATTGTTAAACAAAAAAATATTCAGTTATTCCTTTTTAATGTCACGTGGTCGCGCGACGACCAATCAGACATTTTTCGCCGGTGAAAGCACCCACAGTGCAACAGTTTACTGCCCATGCTCAATATTTTCTGCTTGTCCCTGAGGGCAATGCAAGACCCATAAATCTGGCCAATAAAAACAAGCCTTGCTTTCGTAGCTGTCTTCTCCGCAACAAAAATAAAACACTAAATTTCCGTTGAAGTTTTATGGCCCATTTTCCTTATTGCAATCAAAACTCTTAGGAGTGAAATCGTTGCGGAGAAGACATTTTGACTTTGGAAAGTCTTATTCTTTGCACTCGTTTTTAATTACTCAAGCTATTGTAGGTACATATATCGTATAGACCATGTTTAAAATATTGAAGACCCAGAGCGGATTTTTAAAAAGAGTTTTTAGCTTTTCAAATAAGTCAAAAATAAATTTGTCTTCTCCGCAACGGCTTTTGACAACAAATGCAGAATAAATTATAATTTTTGCAAAAATATGACCTGGGAATTGTATGATAGTGCTTAAAATGTCAACTTTGGACATTTCGCTTTTTGTTTTTAGGTAAGTTCGGTACTTTTTAAAAAACAATGGCTAGTTTCACATTACCGTGGAATGACCCTTACCAATATACAAAATAGCAAACCGAGAATTCAACGCGTTGTCGCGTACGAAGTTACGGCAAAATTGAAGAATTTTTCATTGTTTTTCCTGGGGGTGTCGGGGGACGCCTTTGCGCAATTTAATTTTTCGGGAAAAGCAAAGCGCGATGGAACTTGGTCTTTTAGGTATAATACAGACTGGGTAGAATGAAAAAAATTATGAAATTTTGCAACTGTCGGCGGACTCTCGACATTTACAGTCAGGGCCTCTTAATAAGGCCTTATCACTCTTAAGAATTTATTACATTTAGGGCAAAAAGTTATTACATTTCGGACTTTATCACATTTAGGCCTTCTGCAAATGCATAGATTGACTGGAATATAAATACGGTACTCGTTAATGCATCTAATACTTATTATGAAAATAGTAAAAAGCTGCATTACAAAATTTGGTATTAAACATGCAAACCACTCGCCGAGATGTCTAACACACAAGGCTGGATCAATGTCATATTTACCATCAATAATACTACATACAAAAAACTTAGTCTTAGTTTTATCGTCATTAATCGTCAATTTCTCCATTATCATCCAGTTTCTTAAATCATCAATGCTGTTCATAATACCGATATCTTTAGGCTGAATGGTATTATTATCAGCTTTAAAACTAAGGTATGGTTGTGTGTCATTATCGAAACAAGACATTTTCGGAAGCTGTTTTTCGACAACTTTAAAGAAATCCCATGCATATAACTAACGAACAGAAAAGTTCCCAAACATGACCCTTGTCTGGAGCCCTTGTGGAAGGACACAGTCAACATGAAATAAGCGTAATATAACTTCCTCCCCTTCTCCGTTTGTAGCCCCTCTTAAACCACTAGCGAAGTTGCTTGAGAACAAGAGCTTGTAACCCTAGGCTTCTCTGCTCTGCAGCCCCATCCCAACCGGGTTAGACGGAAAGTTCTCTTGATTCGCAAAGTTACGAAACTTTGTGCAATTCCTAATAATACAGACTCCAAGTCGCTCCGGTGGTTTCTAATTTTCTTTGTCTTCCACAACTGAATTTTTGCGATCCTTCTGGCCTCAGCTAAAATATGAACATCCTGCCGTTACCAATGTTGGACCAATAGCACAGTGTCAGTTCAACATCTGGTTTAACATGTGATCATGATGTTCCAGTGGGTGAAAGAGTCAAAAGCAAATTCAACATTTTAGTCTGGTTTTCGGTTGTCAGTCGTCGTTCACCAACTGACTCATCATGTTGAATAGCCTGTTGAAATATTTAACATAAGAGCTGCAATATTTTAATTAAAGTTCTTTGAATCGTGCCACTGGCGCCTGATTGCAACCAATCGAGAATCGACCCACAATCCCGGAACAACCACTTGATTCAGCGTCGTCCCCTCGGTTGACTGGATTTATCTCGTAAAACTCGATCGCGAGTTTTAATTGTTTCAAAATATATTTTTGCCCAAGGCCATACTTCCGATTTCTGACAGCGCTTTACTGAGAGAAAAGAGTTAACCAAACACCTGTAACGACTGACGAAACGCGCAGACTACTCTCAATTTTATTTTAGTTTGAGGTATATCAAATATCAAAGAAACAATGTCGCACTAAGTAAAGAGATTTTTGGAACCAGTCTCGTTCGTTTTCTTTTCACCAAGGAGTTCGAAAAAAAAAAATGAAATTGTATTCTGCCTGCGTTATGGGAGATTGAGGACAGGAGCTTTTATGCACGATCTTGTATGATTAATATTAATATTTATCAGTGAGAATTTTCATCAAATATGATTACGGTAGCTCTACTGAAGTGAAATCTTTGTGCCTATTTGGTAAATTTGCCATCCTAAAAAGAAAATTGTCTGTATTAACGGGGTGTCCGTATAAAGCGGGTTGAATTTAGAAAAAATGTTACGGCTTTCCTTCCCAGGGACGATTAAAACTGTCCCTATTAGGCGAGGAGCGCAGGCTCGTTTACCGAACAGCGGCTGGTAGTCGAACTTAACTTGCCTGTTCCAGGTGTCTTCCACGCATTCAGACAGTGGAAATTGGCGCGAAATGGAGAGTGGACGGGAAAAAGCGCTGTTTCCTCCCTGATAAAAATTTCCTTTGCGTCGTCGTCCTCACTATCTAAACACCTGCAGAACAGGAAAAGTTCGACTAAGTGCTCTTTTCCAGAAATGGGAGGCTACCTGTGACCACAAAAGAAAAGTGATTAACGAAGCACATCACAGAATCGACGCAGCACTGACCAAGCGTGTAAAATACTTAAAAACACTTCATTTTTGCCCCTTTTAAAAAGTTTGCTTTAGTTGACCAATAAACTAAAGTAAGAGTTCAATAGCAACGAGAGTCGAGATTGCCGGACAAGCTCGATGTAAAGTCAAGTAAAGTGTTAGACTAAAATGATATCGAAACTGGAGTACATTTAACAACGGTGTGGACCCATTTTCCTCAAACTGATCGAAATGTTAGGATAAAAAAAGAGCATTTACTTTTAACTCTTAAAATATATCAGCAGTTATTAAAATACAGTTGAGGGATCATGCGTTACATAAACTTCTTACACACCGATAAAACTACTAAGCAAAATTACCTTAAATGAACGATAAGCGATTTAAAACCTTTATCAGTCAAAACTTACTTTGGTTCTAGGCTTCCACAATTATTATACGTCTTTTCATTAAATGCATTGCTTAAGTTTCATAAATTTTCTAAAATTAGCGAACGTGACTCAAAATCTTCTTTACAGGTTGCTGCCCACTTCATCAGTTGAATCCAGTCTTTTTGCCCGGCTCTTCCTCCTGCACACGCCCCAGAGTCAAGGCACCCCTGAAAGCGAAAAACTTACAACTTACAAAACAAAAGCAATAGTTTTCTTTATTATTTTTGTTCAAACTAAGCAACAAAAGTTGATGTTCACTCTTAGTTCAACTGAAGCGAAATTTGTCTCCTTTTTTAGGTCAACCGTCACACGCGTGCGAAATGAGTTTTATTGGAAATAAAAAACCTGGTGACATCAAAGTCTATGATTATTTTCATGAAACCAACCTGATTAAAATGGTTGTTCGCTATGTTCGATGGGTTGTTTTCTGCTGATTCGCCACGGTACACTGTCCATTTTCTTGCCATTTAAGATTCCTGTGTGTTTGCGAATCAAGCCGTGGGTGTCTCCATCGTCATATGTCCTGGATAACCGTGGCGGAACGTTTCTTGTTTTCTTCAACACATACAAAGACAGAATTACTAGACCACATGTAATTGTACATGCAATGATCAAGGAACCGAGGTCTTGACAGGACTCCATGATTATATTTCGTGTCTTCTAGTTGAAGAACGACTGAACCTGCGATGTAAGTAATACATAATATTACATGGGCTACTTTAAATAATTGAACACCGGTATCCTGCCCCCCTTGGAAATGAGTCAATCTGATTGGTTACGATAATTCCTATAAACTAGTACGGTGGGATGACTACTCGGCGTCAATATTAATGTCCTTTCCATTTCGTCAACAAAACTTCCGGCATTTTTCATCTTTGCATCTAATTATGAAATTATGGTCAATTATTAAAGTGTGCAACTCGTCCCATCTATTCTGCCTTAAAAGAAGAATTTTCCCCTAAACTGGTTGAGCATTGCAACTACATAACTTGATCTGGGAAAAAATTAATACAGGCACGTCCATGAGAGCGTAATATTTTGAATATAAACTGAATGTTTGCAAATGTCACTCATGTGGTTTCCACGTTACGTCATCGGACAGTAAACAAACGATCGCTCATTAGCTCGCTTTGTTTGTCCACCAGCATTTGTTCATTTCACCATTGTTATTTGTGTCTCCCGAGATTGCACGAAAACCACCAATACTGATCGAATGAAAAAAGCTCCAAAGAAATATAAAAGAAAAAAGTTGAGCTTACAATCGAGTCGCTATCCGATTTATCCAAATGGTAAGGAACTGGAATTGTAGCTCCTCCAGACAAAATAATTCTTTCGTAGTTTGAGTTTGGGTCCATAGGCAATGCCCATAGACCGTAATTTTAATTCAGCTTGCACGTGGGCGAAATCAAGCACAAGCGCCAAATAATCCTCTGGTTAAAATCAGGCGGTCCTTTCCCTTGTTTGGCCTCTGAGTCACCTCTATTTCTGGGAAAGCCCCATCGAACGCAGCTATATAGAGCGTTTTCACATGACGTCACGGTGGCCATATTGGTGTTCCAAAACAATAGAACGGCGGCCATGTTGGTGTACCAAGACAACCCTGTGGGAGTTGAAGTCTTTTCTTATGTAAAAACTTTCTTTTGTTCCAAGAAATTAGCATAGATGCTGGCCACGTGAGTGAAAATGCTCTTTCAGAGCGGCGAAATAATTTGAATACATAGCGACTCGTCATAGGGATTACAGCGAACCGATGACTTCGCCGTCGTGAGGGCAACATATGATACAGTAAAAATCTAGAATAAACAAGATTATGTATCTGGGCAGAAAGGCAACTTGAATTTCACGTTCCTGTTCAGCAATTCTTTTTATACACATTCAAAATTACTGTTTTTGAATTGCAAAACCTAATTCCACCCGACTCTGAGGTTCTCTGCTGTTCGCAGGCTATTGGAAAACAAGAACGCTCTAAGTAGTGCCAGTCTCGCTTGTTTGTAGATACGATAAGAAGTGAGGAGGCGAATAGACCGCGAGCGTTCGTCATTCGGAGGGGGGGGGGGGGGGGGGAGGGGGCTCCGCATATAAAAGGGCTGGGGATGCTCGTCGTCTTGCTTAGGGGTGTAAATTTCGGATTTTGGTCTCACTTACGGTGTTCTGGGCAAAACGCTATTATATTTAGCTGTGAAGATCTCGTTTAGGGTTGCACGTGCAAAAATATAAAAATATGTGTATTGTCTGTGTTTTCAGTAACATAGTCTCTTTTAGGGGTAAAAAAAGCTTGGGCTACGTCCGAATCGGTCTCTTATAGGGGTTTAATTCAAAATTTCCGACGAGCATTCTCTTGCCTTTCATATGCAGAGTCCCCCTCCCCCGGGGTTCGTCATAACTTCTCAGAGTCATGGACAGCAAGTGAGAAAGTTGAATTATGCTTTCGACCTACTGCACAGGGTCCAGAGGAGTTGCGTGTGAATAAATGAATTACTTATTTAAAGTCTCACCTCGAAAAATGTTCATAGCTGTCGCTTAGCACGATTAATTAGCCCAATGGGATCTTTATGAATCTACTGTAAAGGATTTCTTTGCTTTGTAACTGATCCAGATCGACTTTGTTGTTCGGTATTTTGAAAATCAATAACCGCAAGCTATATCCTCTTTGGTGCACAGCAGGTCGTCCGAAGGGTGACGGAAGACCGTCGCCCGAAGGGTGCCCGAAGCGCGAAGTGGCGATTAAAAAGAAGGACTTAGTTCACGTGACTTAGTTCGCTGTGAACCGCATTTCTCGGTGACGGAAGTGAATGAGACCGGAAACGCAAAAGCAACAGACCGCTGCTTAGTCTGCTACACAGCCGTTTTTAGTGTCGTCACGTAACGCTCCTCCAGAGGAACGTTGCGTGACGACACTAAAAACGGCTGTGCAGCAGACTAACCGCTGCTATTTCGAGGATCAAAACATCAGCTGCGGAGGGAGTTTTAAAGATCTTAGAGATCTATGCGAAGGCAACAGAGTTTTAAGTGAAGTTAAGATCTTCCAAGACTGGAGATCTGTGTGCACATGTCAACAGTCTTCGATGTCGTAAGGAGGTTTCGCTTGTGTAAAGGTTTCCCAGTACTGAGTCGCAAAACGCAAAGGCAAAGACGCAAGAGGTAAGATTGTTGGGACCACCGAAGAATGGCTCAGTCGTGATGATATCACAGTTGCCTTGTACCTCCGCTCTACTCAGTATTACGTTTTATTGCTTCAGTACACATGACCTGTAAATCACTACCCGTAATAATTTAGATTCTCCAAACAAAACTAATGAGTTGGACCTAACGTGATACAGCATTGCACAAAAACATTACATTCATGAACTAAAGAAAATCGCTTAGTTATTCAGATCTAGAAGGCACTTTGGAGAAAATTGGAACCCTTATTTAGGCGTAATAAAAAGCTTCACGATCACGCTTCAAAAGAGTGTGCTACACAGTCGTTTTTAGTGTCGTCACGCAACGCTCCTCCCTGCTAATAACCACAGTAAATCGATATGTGTGTCATGATCTCTCAGTGTGAAACATGCAGGTAAAATCACATTTACTCAGTGAAAATGTAGAACGTTCCAGAGCATAATCTACTCAGCAGACCAAAAAACTTTATTGGAACGAGCAGCATTTTGGCATGAGGTAAAAGTCGTGTAGCTTTATTCACAGGCGGCCCAAGCTCATTGTGTGAGTTTAAAATGGCGGTGAATATAAAGGATTTGTATGGGAATTCAGGTAAAAGATTCAAATCGATAAATACTCGCTAGAATGTTCAATAAAATACAGCTTACCGCATGTACTTTGCTTGTTTTTGTTCGCTGTGTGGTTATTTTCCCGATCCATTGCGATTTAAGCGATTTGAAACTCGGGGTTAAAGGAAATCGCTTAATATATTGTTTTGCAAGGTGTTCATTTCAAGTAAATGCGTCAACAAACGATGAAATCTCGTGCATGTCATTCAGCGTCATAGATAGATAATTCAGGCGAGGAGTTCGGAAAAAAAATGAAACTGGATTTTGCCTGCCTTGTGCGAGGTTGAGGCCAGGGGCCCGATTCTCGAAAGGCCCGATAACTTTTCGGGTCCGAAGGCAAATTTTGAAATCAAAACCAGTTGAATAGTAGCAAAAAACTAGCTCACAATCCAGTCAATTTTGCTTCGTTAGCTGATATTTTCGTTGTAACATTTTCAAAATTATTGAAACTTTGATCTTAAATGCAAAACTGGCAAACATAAAACAGCTTTTCGGGCCCGAAAAGTTATCGTGACTTTCGAGAAACGGGAATGTGATTAGCTCTCTGAAGGTGAAATCTTTGTGGCTACTTGGTAAATTCGCCATCGTAAAAAGAAAGTGTCCGTATTAACGGGGTGTCCGTATAAAGCGGGTTCAATTTAGAAACAAATGTTAGGGCTTTCTTTCCCCAGGGACAAATCAAACTGTCCGTATTAGTCGTATTAACGAGGTTTCGGTATTAAGCGTGCGTCCGTAAAGCGGGGTTTGACCGTAGAGCTCGTGCCTAAAAATAGGGGGAATACTAGAAGGGGGTACTTGCCTGCCTGTTGGCGCCATTTCAACCGTGAGGAGCGCAGGCTCGTTTAAAGGACAGCGGTTGGTAGGAAACCTAACTTGCCTGTTCCAGGTGTTCAGATAGTCACGGCGGGAAATTGGCGCGAAATGGAGAGTGGAGGGGAAAAAGCGCTGTTTCCCCCCCCTGCTCTTTGCGTCGTCGTCCTCACTATCTAAATGCCTACAGAACAGGAAAAGTTCGACTCAGAATGCTCTTTTCCAGAACTGGCAGGATAACTGTGACCACAAAAGAAAAGTGATTAACGAAGCACATCACAGAATCGACGCAGCACTGACCGAGCGTGTATACTCATAAACACTTCATTTTTGCCCCCTTTTAAACAGTTTGCTTTTATTAGCTGACCAATAAACACTGAAAGGAAGTTAAGCGTTCATTATCAATGAGAGTCAAGATTGACAAGTACGATGTAACATGTAAAGTGTTAGACTAAAATGTTTGCGAAACTGGAGTACACTTAACAACGGTTTGGACCCACTTTCTACAAACTGATCGAAATGTTGGAATAAAAATAAGGACATTTACTTTTAGCTCTTAAAATATCAGAAGTTATTAAAATACAGTCGAGGAATCATGCGTTAAACAAAATTACCTTAAATGAACGATAAGCGATTTAAAACCTTATCATTCAAAACCTACTTTGGTTCTGCGCATCCACAATTATTGCACGTCCTTTCAATAAATGCAATGCTTTACTTGCAAAAAAATACTAAAATTAGCGAACGTGACTTAAAATCTTCATTATAACTTGCTGCCCACTTCATCAGTTGAATCCACTCTGTTTGCGCGGCTCTTCATCCTGCCCCAGAGTCGTAAACGTTTCAATTAAAGACACCCCTGAAAACGAAAAACTTACAACTTACACAACAAAAGCAATAGTTTTCTTTATTATTTTTTTTCAAACTAAGCAATAAAAGTTGACGTTAACTCTTAGTTCGACCTGCAAAATTCTTCAGATCCAAAGCCTCAAGCGAAATGAGTTTTATTGGAAATAAAAAACCTGGTGATCAAAGTGTATAATTATTGTCATATGAAACCAACCTGATTAAAATAGTTGTTCGCTATGTTCGATGGGTTGTTTTCTGCTGATCCGCCACTGCACACTGTCCATTTTCTTCCTATTTAAGATTCCTGTGGGTATGCGAATCAAGCCGTGGGTGTCCAGTCCATCGGCATATGGCCTGAATAACCGTGGCGGAACGTTTCTTGTTTTCTTCAACACAAACAAACACACAATTTGTAGACAACATATGATTGTACATACAATGATCAAGGAACCGAAGTCTTGACAGGACTCCATGATTTTATTTCGTGTCTTCTTCTCAGTTTTGTCGCCGCTATAGTTGAAGTAGTTGAAGAACGAGTAAACCTGCAATGTAAGTAATACATAACGTTACATGCTACTTAAAATAATCGACCACCGGTATCCCGCCTACCTTAACACTTGTCTTCATCGGAAAACGCGGAAACGAGTCAATCTGATTGGTTACATGGCGATAAACTCTGAGAAGGCAGGAAGACTACTCGGCGCCGAATATTTGCTTGTGGCATACAAGTATAAGTGTCCCGGGAAATAAAAAGAAAGACGGTTAAGTGGCCCGTGTAAACAAAACCATGTCAACGCGTAATAACAGGAAAGGTTATCGGACTTGTTTCTTCAGTCTTTGTTTCAAGTTTCTGAAAATTCAAAGGGTATTTTTAAATACCCTTTGAATTAGTTGAATTAATTTGAATAAAAATTAGATTCAGGAAATATCTATTCAACCATAGTGTATAGATTGCAATGGTTATAAAACCAGTCAGACTTGTTTGTTATATGTTCTTGTGGACCTGACGGTGCACAACGTTCAAAAGCATTCCTATATCATTTTGATATTATTGACCAAGACAACGTTGCATTAATTTATTTTGTCACAATTTGCCAACAGAAAACAAGGGATTTTGGGAGCTTCCAACATAAACTACAGCACCATTGTTTTTTATTTGATCAGTGTTTGTTGTCGTTCATAACCAGTCTCCTGCAATATTAAACTATGGCTCAACGGGTAATGCAGCCGAATCAGGAAATAAATCGATACTTTCCGCAATTATAGACAGGCATTTGTGTGACGAGTTGTTGGGGAAAATTATGTCCCTCTGTCGTGAATACAAGGTTAAGAATTTATTCTCAAGAGCAGAAAACTTTATACATTCTTCTTAAATTGGTTTCCTTTGTGGATACCGAAAAACGTACCACATCTTTTTCCTTGACCGGAACTCTCATCGATAAATGTTTTATTTATGAAAACAAAGGTATTAAACTATTTTGTTGTTTTGTCGACTTTCAAAAAGTAATTAACTCAGTATGGCATGACGGATTATTGATATAATTAATTCTCAACAAAATAGGTTGGCGCTTTTTCGACCTTATCTCAGACAGGTATATGGTGATAATACTACGCACTATTACGCACTAATTCCATTGTCTTCTTTTGTTTACCTCCAGCTATTTTGCACCGATTTGTTGAATATCTGTCTCATGATTCAAGTAAAAGACTCGCCTCTTAATTCGCTATTCTATTCTGACGACTTGGTGTTGATAACTAGAAGTGCTGGGTGCTTCAGAAGTAGCCTGCTCCAGGCGTTAAGATCGTGGGTCAGTTCATTACTTGTGCTGTCACGGTGAGAAATGGGTTTTAACAACAAATGAGAAAAATAAAAAAACAATCCCAACAACACATTACGTAAACTCCAAGATTAAATCGTAAATCAACTTGAGAAAAAAATGTATCCTTCCTAAACAACCTAAACGGAAAAGAAATCCAAAAATGGCCAAGAATACACTTAATTATCTAGGTCACAACTGAACATTTTGATCAATTATCTTTTCCTTTCTATACTATAATAATATTATACGGTTCGGAAGTTAGGGGTAGGGGTATTTAAAATGCAAAAGAATTCATTCGCAATTTTATATACCTTGTGTATATGTTGTGGTTCAGCTTTTTCCCTGGTTTAAATTTTATTCTCTTTTGTTTTGGGGTATGGTAATATATGATAATGAGTTTGAAACAAAGAAAAATAAAATTTGAACAAAGGATAAAATTGAACCACAACATATACATTTCTAGGCAGAGCCCCAAACGTGGTATCTCCGAACGCAATGGGAAGGCTGTCTCTCAAATTAAACATTTATTTAATGATCCTTAATTTCTGGATTCATTTCGAGAATCTCCCAGTAAATATTTTTTTTTATTGCGAAATAGTTTCTCAACTCAATTAGCGGAGAATAAAACACAGTCCTTCATGGGTCTGCAAATAAGGTTAATACTCAATTCTCAGTTAACCGCTAATTCTTAGGCCAAAAATCAGTTAACACTTACTACTATTTTTTTGGGCCAGTTTCTCAAAACAAAACTAGAGCTAAAACAACAAAAATTGACGGAGCTGCTGAAGGGCCACAATAACTACATGACAACTAATGACCAAAGAAGAACCCTTGCCAAGGTCACAAATGCAACCATTGGTGCCAAATGTAACAAGGGCGCTATCCACAACACAATCTCGACCAGGGCTCTTCTGCGCATGTAGAGGAGAGAGATCTTACGCGCGCATTCCCAAACTCGTAAGCACTGTGGTCGAAAATGTCCACAACAAAGAATTGAGGCCAAATCCGAGGTTTTGCGCAAGCGCAATTCAGTTTTAAGGGCGGTATACCGTAAATTGATATACATATCGGATCAATGCCTTAAGGTGGCTCGACTGGAGTTTTTTGGGGGATACCTCTCAAGTTTGAGCATTAACTACGTCGCCATGAGTAAAGGTAGGGAAAAAAGGATCCAAAAAGGCCAAGAAATTCTTAGGTGAACAAAACAGGTTCTAATCACCCAGACGCCTAGGCCAACTAACACTCAACACGAACTTTTTACAAAATTTTTAGCTGTCCTCGAGAAATGGAAATTTCTCGGCACCTAGGGTGGGTTCGATTGGGAAATACTGAATTTACATTTTTTGCCGGATTTCTGATTTTGGAATCGAACGAAAAATCCGAAAACGGATTTAAACTACGAGAAATCCGTCCTCGAGATGGGTAATGGGTTTCAATTAAGAAATCCAAATCCGGAATTTATGAATTTCGTATTTACCGTTTGACTGGGAAATCAGAAAAAGCATTTGCAAGACCATTCTCGAGACCAGTGGTCTTTTTATGCTGAATATACATACGTGGCAAGAGCGCTGTTTATAAGAACAGTTTTCCAAATCCTTTATAGGATTTCTCCCCTCTCCCCCACCAAAAAAATTAAATAAATAAATAATGAATAAAACAAAATACAGCAGTGATGACCAAAATACGTTATGCATTTCTGTCCGTTTTAATCAAGCATCAAACAATACATTTAGAGGGGTTATAATCGGAAGTATTTTTTGTTTACTATTAGATGGGTGTATAACTGTGGACGCTTATAAGCAGTGGTTGAGGGTTTTTCCCTTTATCAGCCTGCCGGTGACGGGATGGTTAACCAGGTTTCCACCCCCAAGGCTCAATCAAGTCAGTCCACTGAAAACGACTTTCGCAACACTGAAAGATGTCTCTAGAAAGTATACCAGTAAAATTTACCACTAAGTTCCTTAAATTCCAAAGAATTGACTGAATGAAATGTTTTTCAAGCCCGAGTCTTGAACTTCCAACTGATACTTACGGCAAGGCGATGAAGAAGTAAACAAAAGGATAAAACAAAAAATATATTATTTATATTTAAACAAATTGCCCAATATCTCGGTTTGAAAACAAACCTTCTTCAGCGTCGAAAAGAAAAATGAAAATATAACTAAAAGCCGTGCCGTAAGGATCAGTTTACCGTTTCATAATTTTCTACAAGTTTAATTGTAATGATCCAGATCTACAACTGGGAGATCCGGAACCACTCATTGGTTTGTTGCTGTGGACTTGCTAATATTATGTATATCTTGAACTTCATTAAGAAAGAAAACGAGATTTTCAAAACCAACGCTGATTAAAGTTTAGAACAAGTTCTATCGCAGTTGGTACAGTTGAGCACGATCGAAGACTTGTAGCTTCGCCCGCAAAAAACAAACGATCTTCAACCGGAGTGGCAATCACGTGACGAAGGTCGTACGCATTGGCAGTAGGGGATGTGTATCCACCGCGAATGAAAGGATGGTTTGACCAATGAAAATAAACATAGTCTAGGAAAGAATCGGTTGCAGGACGAGGATCGCTGGGTGTGCTGTGAAAAAATAATAATAGTGATAATAATATTAATAATAATAATGATGATGATGATCAATAGACTTAGCAGGTACCGTAAAATTCCGAAAATAAGCCCCTCCAAATATAAGCCCCCCAAACTCGTAACGCAAAAATCCCTCCGTTAAATTGCCCCTCCAAATATAAGCCCCGCGGGGTCTTGTACTTGGAAATTGCCCTCAAATACAAAGTAAAAAAAGCAAAAACGGTAAATTTCCTTCCAACTACAAGGCTAGCCCAATCGATTTTGAAACGTAAATTTCCCTCCGTCAACAAGCCCCTCCGAATATAAGCCCCTCAAAAAGGGCCTTTGAAAAATATAAGCCCCGAGGCTTATTTTCGGAATTTTACGTTATGTTGAGAGTTGTAACGGCTCCCTGTTGGAGGCAGTGTACAAGGAAGAGGTTCTAAGATGTTATGCTGAAAGTTGTGAGGCCGTATCATTACAGCAAGAAAGAAAAGAGCACTTTCAGGGGAA
Organism: Porites divaricata; assembly: GCA_038088405.1. Classification (NCBI taxonomy): domain Eukaryota; kingdom Metazoa; phylum Cnidaria; class Anthozoa; order Scleractinia; family Poritidae; genus Porites; species Porites divaricata. The sequence continues at coordinate 15,917,108 of JBBMOI010000007.1, forward strand.
ACAACTTCATGGGGAGTTTTGGAGGAACACGCTAGTAAGAGATAAAAAGACGTGGGAGTGACTGAAAAAGGGCAGACTAACGAAGGAGACGAAGGGTATGATTATCGCAGAAGGAAGGAGATGGAGGATATGATTATTCGCAGTACAAGGCCAAGTCTTAAGAACTAATAGTGTAAAGAGGATAACTGACAGGCAAAATTGTGTCTGCAAAGTGTAGAATTTGCGGAGAAAGTGATGAGACAATTAGTCATATTGTAGCGGAATGCAAGAAACTTGCTCAAAAGCAATATCGATGTTGGAGGCACGACAAAGTGGCGCAGGTAATTTACCGAGACCTATGTGGAATGCTTGGTTATGACAGGGATGAAAAATATTACAACCACGAGCCCCGACCAGTGTATGAATCCAGTACTGAACAATCTGCTCTGGGACTTCAAAATACAGACTGACAACAAGGTTGAACACAACAAGCCTGACATTGTGGTATTGGATAAGATAGAACGAAAGTGCCTAATTATTGACGTTGCTTCTCCACTTGACATCCGAGTAAAAGGGAAGGAGGAAGAGGAAATTGAGAACTACCAAGAACTGAAGCGCGAGTTTAAATGGATCTGGAAATTGAGCAGAGTAACTGTGGTGTCAGTCATAATTGGTGCATTAGGAACTGTCTCGAAAGACATAGAAAAGGGGTTAGCAGAGATTGGTGTCACGTGTCGTTTAGAATCATAGCCGACAGCGTGGTTAGTGGGTACAGCCAGAATCCTTCGCAAAGTACAGTCTTAGACACCTAAGGTCACGGGTGATGCAGATGCTTTGTTTAATGAGGATAATTATAACAATAATACCGAAGGGGCGAACTTAGCTAAGGGGAGACTCATGAGGAGCTAGGCCGTTTCATTTGTGACACGTGTCAGGTATACTGCAAATGTCGAATAACTCTAGTAAGGTGATAAATAATGAGAGAATGTTGAGCTTGGTGAACTAGACGTCAATGATAGGCATACAGTGGGCTGCACGACTCAGTGGTGTAATGCTTTGGAAAGTGTATTGCTCTGCTATACTTGCTAAGAGATTATAAGCAGTGTTCATTTCACCATAGCTATTAGAGGAGACTGATTATGAAAGACAACAAACATCAAATCAATAATAATTACCCTGGAAGTACCCTGAAGGTGGACAATCCTTTGTTTTCTGTTGGCAAATTGTGACGGAATAAATTAATGAGATGTTTTTATTGATCAGTACGATCAAAATGCTAGGAATGCTATCGAACGTTGTGCACCGACAGGTCCACAAAAACATATAACAAAGGAATCTGACGGGTGTCATAACCATTCCACTCTATCAACTATGATTTCACGAAGTATGGGGCCGTTCTTTTTCTTGAACACTGTCTTTTTGTTCCCTTTTGCCACGAAAGAACTTCGGCGTTTCCATGGAAAAATTTTAAGTACTTACAATATCAACATTTTCTCACCCGAACATCTCATCCAAATAGCTTAAGAACCCCTGTAGAACCTGCTGGCCGCTAAGGCTACTTTTCTGTTCCGCAGACTCAGCAGTTTCAAACCCAACAACCACGTGACACTTGTCGTCATTAACAGCCGAACCACGTGACCACATCCATATTTCACTCGTAAATCCCCGTACACTGTAAATTTGATGAAGTTTCTCTGGCCAAAACCGGCGTTTGAATTGACAAATAATTTTCCACGCTCTAAGCATCTGGATCGTGTTTATGGCTCTGTTTTTGTCAGAGAGAAGTTCTGGAACAAAAGTGATGTCGCCGTCTTTGAGGATTGTAAGCGGGACAGTACTGACGACGTATTTAGCGGTAATAATTTCCCCGTGTTGATTCTTCAAAAGAATTCTTCCACCAGCATTTAATTTATGGCTTGTTTCCTCTGCAAAAATAATAGCACTCACTGAAAGTGAAATAAACACTTGCTTAGCGGAGAGTTGCAAATATTTTACAACAGAATGTTGCATAGAAAATCGACTTTGCACTTATGTCAGCGTTTTAAACCAGACTTCCATGACCTGGATCCCACCAGTTACTTTCAAACTAAGCCTTTGACGGGCGTTATCCAGACAGGTTATACATTTTAGATCACTTTTTTCCACCGAAATTAAGGCCCAGTTCATACGTCGTGCTTCCGCAGTACTTTTGTCAAACTTATTCAAAATTTAAGTCGGCATGGCAGAAGCACGACGTATGAACTGGGCCTTAGTCCGCAATAGTTACACGAGGAAAAATGGAAACAATCAAACGACCTTGCCTTTTATAAAACTACCATTTCTCGACCTCCAATTTTGTATTATTAATGTTTGGGAATACCAAGAGCAGTCTATATAAACTGTAAAACGTTCTGACTTCTTTTCAAGTTGCAGGGTTTTAACACAAATATACTGCGTCTTCCTCTTGTTTAAAGGAATTTCGAAAAGCAGAGACTTTTTATCAATGCGCTAAGGAATGGAACTTTTTTGAACTGAGCATCTTTAAAAGAAATTAACTCTCTTCTTCTTTTTAAACAGAGCAGTGAAAGCTGTATATTTTGGATATTTTATAGTTTTTAATATTTAGTTTTTAATCTATCTGACATTTTAACATTTTTAAACTGTAGCTTATTTTAGTTAAGTTTTTGTTCTTAACTTTTTACTTATTATTACTATTACGTTATTATTATTATTATTATTATTATTATTATTATTAAAAATCCTAGTCTGTGACATCACAGGATTTTTTCTGTAATACTTCCTTCATTTTTAATCAGAACAGCAGTAACACCTTAGACTGCAATACAGTCGTTAGTCTTTTATTCGAACGCATACGGTCCTCAAGCCAGACTTCTAAAACAAGTGTGATAACGGACAAAGATAGTCGGAACAGGCATGTGTGTCGAATATAGAGACTCGCGCAACTCGCGCGCTTTCGGGTGCGTGAAAGTAAACTGATGCCCTGCGGATTAACTTAAAAAGAACTTTAACACTGCACACCTACAGTACATTCAAGTATAGCAAGAAAAGTAAACCTAAATAAGAGTTAAAGAATCAAACATAATTACTGTCTACTTATCTAAAAGATGAGTGTTTACACCTTACCTTTCCAAACGATTTTCTTAACTTGCCAGTTAAGTCGTTCATCCACATCTGTGGTGTTATCTAAGTAATACTTTACCAGTTGGGAATACAATTCTGCAAGTCTAAAGTATCAAACACAGGTAAAAAGTAAAGACATGCTACTCGAGAGGGACGTCATCAACAAAACTCAGAAATTAGAACCACCTTGTACAGCATAATAAAAAGTAAGACAGGGAAGGAATGCTCAGAAGCCGCGTGAGTTTCAGTTGGGTGGTCACACTTCAGGATTTCATCCACAAACTCAAAAGTAAAACCACCTTTTGAAGTACAATAAACAGTACCACAGGAAAGCACTGCTCAAAAGCTTTAATCTTAATTGCCACACTTTACGATTTCATACTTAAATTCAAAAGTTAGGACCACCTCGCACAGCAAAACCATTACCTCGCCTGAAGACATACTATTACGTCATACTGTTCGACCTACAAAGTACCGAGCTCACCTACAATCTCTAAGGCCCCACCCACATTTCGATTCCATTCTCCTTCTTCCTTCACGCACTCCATAATGTGTCAAACTCCCCAGCTGAAATCCTTAGTTTCCAGCAGTCAACAATGTCCAAAAGATCCTGAAATCCAAAATATGCCTATATATACCGTTTAAATAGTAACATAGGTTTAACAATGCTATGTTTAAGTAGTTTTGAACTACATTCTGGTTGGTTGCCCCTGGATTCTGCCTGTCTTATGCGAGATTGAGCCCAGGAGCTTTTATACACGATCGTGTATGATTAATATTATATTTATCAGTGAAAATTTTTATCAATGTGATTAGCTCTACTGAAGGTGAAATCTTTGTGCCTACTTGGTAAATTTGCCATCCAAGAAAGAAAAGTGTCTGTATTAACGGGGTGTCCGTATGAAGCGGGTCTAATTTAGAAAAAATGTTGAGGCTTTCCCCAGGGACAAAACAAACTGTCCAAATTAGTCGTATTAACGAGGTGTCGGTGTCCGTAAAGCGGGGTTTGACTGTAGAACTGCTTCCCTGCTTGTTGGCTCCATTCCAGCCGTGGGGAGCGCAGGCTCGTTTACCGAACAGCGGCTGGTAGCAAACCTAACTTGCCTGTTCCAGGTGTTCAGATAGTGGAAATTGGCACGAAATGGAGAGTGGACGGGAAAAAGCGCCGTTTCCTCCCTGCTAACAATTTTCTTTGAGTCGTCGTCCTCACTATCTAAATGCCTGCAGAACAGAAAAAGTTCTACGAAGTGCTCTTTTCCGTTGCCTGCGTCGCAGACGCTCCAACCTTCTGTACAGAGCGTCGCCGGAACATATTAATGGTTTAAACGAATGCGTCAGCAGGCTATCATTTCCGGAACAGTGACCACAAAGGAAAAGTGATTAACGAAGCACTTCACAGAAGCGACGCAGCACTGACCAAGCGTGTAAAATACTTATAAACACTTCATTTTTGCCCCCCTTTTAAACAGTTTGCTTTAGTTGACCAATAAACACTGAAAGGAAGGTAAGAGTTCAATAGCAATGAGAGTCGAGATTGACAAGCACGACTAAACTTTGTCATATAAAGTGTTAGACGAAAACTCGTGAAGTACATTTAACAACGGTGTGGACCCATTTTCTTCAAATTGATCGAAATGTTAGGATGAAAATAAGAACATTTACTTTTAACTCTTAAAATATATCAGCAGTTATTAAAATACAGTTGAGGAATCATGCGTTACACAAACTTCTTACACAACAATTTATAACAAAATTCTAAAATTTGATTGGCTATCAACTGTCCTGCAACCCTTTCAACTGCTATAAATGCACCGTGTCTCCAAATCTGGCCATAAACCGGATTGCTTAAGTTTCATAAATATTCTAAAATTAGCGAACGTGACTCAAAATCTTCTTTACAAGTTGCTGCCCACTTCATCAGTTGAATCCAGTCTGTTTGCCCGGCTCTTCCTCCTGCGCATGCCCTAGAGTGGTAAAAGTTTCAATCAAAGGCACCCCTGAAAGCGAAAAACGTACAACTTGCAAAACAAAAGCAATAGGTTTCTTTGTTATTTTTTTTTTTCAAACTAAGCAACAAAAGTTGACGCTCACTCTTAGTTCAACTGTAGTGAAATTTGTCTCCTTTTTTTAGGTCAACCGTCACACGCATGCGAAATGAGTTTTACTGAAAATAAAAAACCTGGTGATCAAAGTGTATGATCATTTTCAAGAAACCAACTTGATTAAAATGGTTGTTCGCTATGATTCAGAAAATATCTGTTCAACAATATAGACTGGAATGGTTATAAAACCAGTCGGGCTTGTTTGTTATATGTTTTTGTAGACCTGACGGTGCACAACGTTCAAAAACATTCCTATATCATTTTGATATTATTGACCAAGAAAACGTTGTATTAATTTATTTCGTCACAATTTACACCCTGAATACAAGGTTAAGAATTCATTCTCAAGAACAGAAAACCGTTCTTCTTAAATTGGTTTCCTTTGTAGGGACCACATCTTCAATGTTTTCCCTTGACCGGAACTCTCATCGATAAATGTTTTATTGACGAAAACAAAGGTGTCAAACTATTTTGTTGTTTTATCGACTTTCAAAAAGTGTTTGACTCAGTATGGCATGACATGACGGCTTAAGGATAAAATTAATTCTCAACAAAATAGGTGGGCGCTTTTTCGACCTTATCTCAGACAGGTGTGTGGTGATAAAAGAATTAATTTATCTTCCTTTGATAACCAAGTCAGGCAGGGAAGTACCCTTTTCCCTCTCCTATTTAACCTATATTTAAATGAACAGCCGAGTACTTCACTCTTACAACAAAGACCCAACTGCATTAGAGGGATTTTACTTGAAACGTGAAATAGGTAGTAGAATACACTAGTAAGAATACTACGCTCTGTTACGCACTAATTTTATCGTCTTCTTTTGTTTGCCTCTTGCTGTTTTGCACCGATTTGTTAAATATCTGTTTCATGGTTCAAATAAAAGACTCACCTCTTAATTTGTTTATTCTATGCTGACGACTTGGTGCTGATAACTAGAAGTGCTGCGTGCTTCAGAAATAACCTGTTGCAAGGGTTATGATCGTTACTTGCGCTGTCTCAGTGAGATGTCAGCTGAGATGTGGGTTTTAACAACAAATTTGAAGAATAAAAAAACCAACCCCAAAAAGACATGACGTAAACTCCAAAATTGAATCGTAAATCTGTTCGAAGAAGCAAATATTGCCTAGTATTTTCTATTGCTTGAATACGGGTAAAAATTTCTTGATGAACTTTCCATATACTAGAGGTACAATTTTCGAAGATTATTTAAAATATTCCCTACGATTTTCTAAAGATTGATTTTTCACATTTTACTCCTTATGTTAGGCTAATTTTTCGTAGAAAAAGGTAACCTAACATTTTCGGATTAAAAAATGTGATGGAGAGAGGAATGAGAAACATTTCCACTTTCGTAAAACTCGTTCACTGACAGTTGCATCTAAAATTTTCTGGAAAATAACACTGAAGACCTTGTAATTTCGAAAAGCGTCAAGTTCCCCTAGGATGACTGAACAGATAGAAATTTTATAGCGCCGCTTAGAATACATTTCTAGAGATCTAAAAGTACTCTGGATAGCCCAAAAAGACTTTTCAATCGTCGTTGGGTGCCCCCGAGAAATGCAGCAACTTAGACCTTCATTATCCTTTATAATAGAATTTCATTATCGTCTTGTATCAAATATGATTACTGAAAAACAAGCATATTGGCTTATCTGTCAAGGACAGGAAACAATTGAAGAGGGTTGTAAACTTTAAGGCATGTTCTCGATTTTATGCATGTATTTCTTCATTGCTTATCAAGCCAGAATTACTTAGCGAAATCGGGAGCTATCAACGCAATTCAACGTTTTTAGTTTAATTGAATCAAATTTCTGTTGATATTATTTGAAGAACATCTTTTCATTCTTATAAAATTATTAGACATAACATATACCTTTATAGCGCTCTAGTAATTTTAATGTCAAACCATAAACAGGTGTCGTCTCGGCGTGAAGTCTAGCGGTATTACAATGGAAGATGTTAATTGAAACGAAAAATGGCACATTAAAATGCTTAAAATGGCTTTGCTCTTTTCCGGAAATGCAGGCCAACTGTGACCACACAAAAAAGTGTGTAAAATACATACTGTCTACTTATCTAAAAGATGAGTGTTTACTCCTTGCCTTTCCAAACGATTTTCTTAACTTGCCAGTTAAGTCGTTTATCCACATCTGTGGTGTTATCTAAGTAATACTTTACCAGTTGGGAATACGATTCAGCAATTCTAAAGAATCAAACACAGGTAAAAAGTAAGGACAAGCTTCCCGAGAAGGACTTCATCAACAAAACTCAAAAATTAGAACCACCTTGTACAGTAAAATAAAAGCAACACAGAAAAGGAATGCTCAGAAGCTTTCAGTTGAATGGTCACACTTCAGGATTTCATCCACAAACTCAAAAGTAAAACCATCTTTTGAAGCACAATAAACAGCACTACACGAAAGCACTGCTCAAAAGCTTTAATATGAATGGCCACACTTTACGATTTCATACTTAAATTCAAAAGTTAGGACCACCTTGCACAGCACAACCATTACTTCGCCCGAAGACATACTATTACGTCATACTGTTCGACCTACAAAGTACTGAGCTCACCTACAATCTCCAAGGCCCTACCCACATTTCGATTCCATTCTCCTTCTTCCTTCACGCACTCCATAATGTGTCAAAGAACCAGCTGAAATCCTTAGTTTCCAGCAGTCAACAATGTCCAAAACATCCTGCGACAAACTCTTGTCTTGAAGCCTGTCATTCAGGGAATCTGACAGTGAGCCATGTTCATTACCTTGGTGATTGTATCTACTACTGATTATTCACGGCTTTCCACGTATCTCTGAAGAAAAATTGAACTTACAGGAAGGATAAGCCAGCCTTTATCAAGAGCAAGCTTGTTAACCAGAGTGTTTGATCCATGAATAAATTCTCCACCGAGATCAAAAGGACTAAAATTATTGAAAGGCTTTGCTTGCTTCACTCTGTCACCTATCAAAATAAATAAAGCATGAAGGAGGTCTAGTTTCAGCAGGCTATCATGTCTTTGAACCACAGGCCGGTTTTTGCAAATAAGACAAGGATAATTTGTGTATTGTTTCGATCAGTTTGTTATGACAGTCTATTCCATGCGAAATCTCGGACCGCGAAGAGAAGTAGACAAAGTAGTGTTTTGCTAACTATTTAAGTTGTAAGTCTTAACCGGGCACTTTTTAGCTGCAGGTCACTCAACTTAAAAATTTCTAGACTGAAATGACACCTGCTTGAAACTTCACGGAATCAGATTACTGAATCTGATTACTGAATAAATGTTCTAAAGTTTGCGTTATTTTAAATTTTCACTATTTGACAACGGTTGAAGTGCTTCTAGAGACCACTAATTTACAGCCTGTTGTCAGATAGGGCTTTAAATTGGCCTATGAATGACTTTTTATTGTTTTAAATTGCCAAGTAGTAGAATGAGGTGATTATTTTTGCTAACCCGGTTTTCAAAACTCCAGTTGTTCGAAGGCTGATTATCGCTAACCTGAGGTTAAATTTCAATCCGGGTTTCTTTTTCTTTTATTGGAAGGCATTTTCTCGGGTAATTTTCACTATTCTTTTAACATCATTTAATCGTCATATTGTAGACAAAAAGAATTAAAATGAATTGGCTTTTTAACTTTTTAACTCTGAATTCAAATTTCGCACTAACCCCAAGTACAGTTATCTTAACCCAGCTTTGGACAACTCGGCCCAGGTATACATGTATATACTTTGATTGTTTTAGACTGTTGCGAACTATGTGTTTCCGTCTATTTATTTTAAATTAAAACGGTTCAGGAAATAAACTGAGCACAGAATATCGATTTTTCAGTTTCATTGGCGTTCTCAATAAAGCTTTTGTTTGTTAACCAACAAAGCCGAAAAAAGTTTTGCCTGGGGCCAATCACTAAAATTTTGTTCAAAAATAGAATAAAATCGTAAAAATTGCAGATTTAGTTGGGATCCTCTGCAACTCCTCCAACACTACTTTACAAAGATTAGGTGAATTTTGTTAAAATGAACTAAATTGTAATAAACAGCTTTAAAACTTCCCGCCACCGCTATTCTTTTTCCTTTTTTCAAGTTACGTTTGAGAAAGATATATTCCATTTAAAAAGAATGACAATACTGTCTCGATAGCTTTTCCCTAAGATCACGACATTTACTTCTGCATAAAATGTTACGTCACGAAATTTTTTGCCATGACGCCAAACTACCCTAAAGCATGCCAAAAAAACAACGGTAATAAGTTCTGAGTACGTAATAAACAGCGTTAAAACTTCCAGCCACCTGCCATTCTTTTTCCTTTTTTCAAGTTACTTTTGAGAAAGATATATCTTATTTAAAAAGGGATTGACAATACTGTACTCCATAGCTTTTCCCTGGGATCATGAGATTTAATTCTGCATAAAATCTTACGTCAAGAAACTTTTCGCCATGACGCCAATCGACTCTAAAAAATCGTATGTCAATATTTTACAAAAAACAAGGTAATAAGTTCTTAGCGCGCCATTTCTTTCCTTTATTAATTAATAGTTCTTAAAATAACACCTGCTAGTGAGTTTGTTACCTATTATTTCGGGGATATTATTCGTTGTTTGAAAGCGTTGTTTGCGAGCAGAGGGATCGTAACCAAGCGATAACACCCGGAAACTAAAATATTAATAATTTCAAACGGTAAAACAGGAACTTGGCATGTGTGGTTGAACATGACTTTTATACGAAACAATTTTGGAGACAATGGTTTGAATTGCTTTTTTGCTCAAAGTGCGCACATAATTACTGGCTGATTTCCAGAAAGTTCTTATCCACTCATTTCGCTGTCATTTGCACTTGAATGCGATTTGTCAACAAAGTGGCATGGTAATTGCCCTATTATGATATATCCATTTAGATAATGTGCAGAGGTGAAAAAAACATTGTATTTTGGCTCCCACTACAATGTGCGATTACAGAAGCGTTGAATTCCTTTGAATTTGTGTGTAATGGCTAAGCGGATAGACAAAAAAATGGCCCCGATTCTCGACTCTCTTGATCCCATTCAGTTTTTACAAAGTGTGTTTAGGCTAAGGGGAAAGCCCTTGCGTTCTATATGGGCAATACAGACTTTTTAAACTTAAAGCAGAGCTTAGGGATTGAGATCTTCTAACAAACACCTTCCATTCTTTCAGAAATCCAAACATGCATTTGTCCCTTGCGGGCGGCAATTATGTTTCTACGCTGATATTCTCATAGTTTTGCCAACAAAACGACCTACCGTATATGGGCGACGATATATATGGCCTCAACCAAATGTTTCTGTACTGTTGCGAAAAAAGCCTTGAATCCTTTTTATTCTGGCAAGAGACATCAGGAACAGTGACCTTTTAGCCTCAGGCATTTGATGAAAAACATTGCACGCGGGGCAGGCTGAGCAATTTTGATTGACGTTAAATGAAGTTTTTATATCTTATGTCTAGTTTTATTTGAAATTCATTTATGTGGATAGCCAAGTGCTGCTGAAAACCTCCTTTCCAGAGAGAAACCATGATGGGATTCATGATGCTTTCGGTGTTCATCATCGTCAGCGCTGTAATTTGGTGCTTAAAAACTGGTCGTAAACTCAATCGCCACAGCCCTGAAGAGAATATATGCGAGTGTGATTCATGCCAAGCAGGTGAGCTTGAATGTCTGTTACGCTCTAGCTGTTAGTTGGGCATGCAGAAGGATTAATATTGGCCCGTTTTGTAAAGCTGCTCTACGGCAAATTTTAAAATTATTAACAAGTATGACACTTAAATGCTTAGAAGAAAACCCGCCCAAAAACAGCTAGGTTCCTCGAATCTCATCAAATTATAAACGTATCCAACCACCTAGATATAATTTTGTTATCAGATTTGTTGCCCATTTTACGCGTAACTGGCCATGGAGTTCTTATGAGACAAGCAGCAGGACAGGAAGACAAAAACTAAACGCAACCCTTTGACCGAGAAACAGTGAAAGAGAATTCCTTAACCCTTCATGCGCGCAATCTTTTCCTTAGTTTTACTAATTTGTCTGGCCACCCGCTAATCTAGACGATGAACCACGACTCCTGTAAATCCGTACGGTACACTGTTTTCAACCATATATTTAACAGTGGAGGTGTATTTTTACGCTTTTTTTAACTGCTAGTTTGCTTTTCGTTTGTTACAGAAGTAAAAGAACACGCGAACATGACGATTTCGGTACTGATTCAGTACTGAAGATGCTGGGGTCAGCAGAACACCGCGTAGCAATTGAAGATTCTTTTATTGTCAAATTTTATATTAAGTTATGCTATCTTGAAATTTGTGTCTGTATGTGTGTAGAATCTGTACATGAAAAGAACAGTAATGGACGATCAAGTTCTTATGGTGCAAAACTATAACCATCAGCAGCGCATTTACTGTACAACTTTGAATTACCTTTCATGTTATTTTCGATATAAACTTCGAGGTTTAACCTATGAGCAATAATGATTATATTAAAGAAGCTTATGATTAGAGAGATTTGGATCAGTCAAGAGTTCTTACAGCTGTGCTGTTTTGCTAACTTGGACCGGACTAATTAAGAGACGACGTCCCTATACCTCTTGCATTTAGAGTAACGTATGCCTTGAGCGAGCCAGTGCTTTACCAAGCTTTATCCCCTTTCCAGTTTGTTTAAGTAGGACAATGTTGCAGCCCGTTAACAGCGCTCAAAATGACAGTCCAATTCTGTCCATAACCAAACAATAATTTTATCATGTTGTCAAAATCTTCGAGACTTGTTACCTATTCACTATCAGTAGATATGCCGATGACAACATCTGCTTGTTTATTTCCTTTTTCCGCCTTGGCCTCCGATTCCAGACAAAGTGTATGGGAGCGAAAATCAAACCTTATCTCATGCTACTGTTTCGATTGATTACCACCTCATACAGTCTTAAAATTATTCGACACTAGCACGTGATTTTTGTCTGTTTGATGAGAAGTGCATCAAACTAGTGAACTTATTAAAGAAAGGAGATCGAAGGCAGACATTTAGTCATGCGTTCATGAATACTTAATCATGCATTGCTTCATTTAATTGTGCTTATACGTTCCTGCAAACTGGAAACATTCTTGACTTGTCTGATTTTAGGAAGTGCAATGGAGTAAAACGAGGCAATTTTCTACCTTTTAAGATTATAACCATTCAAAAAGAAAATCGAGTGAAGCCGAAAACGACATTTTCCATTAGACCTATAAAGCTTTAGTTTGTTAACCAGTGAACCCAAAAAAACTCCTTTGCCTTGGGCAACACAAAACGCTTTTGTTCAAATTCAATTACGCATGAATGCAATCCGCAAAAACATCTACTGTCCAGCTGGATTGTAGGAAAGCCTAAAGAAAAAATTAAAAAAATACATTAAATACAGTCGAAAGTTAGTCGCACCTCTCCACATCGGCCACCTTGCTTGGGGACAGAAGAAAATGGCCGTTGGGGGTAGAGAGGTGCCGGGCCGTTATGGACAGGTAAGGGTGTAATAATATGACAAATTATTTTAGGGCGTAGAACATGTTTATTGTGCTAAGTTCATACTTACTGTATCCCATAATGGTAATTCAGTCACTATAGAGTCTGATAGAGACAAAATAAACAAAACACTTGAATAACGTCTTCAATCCAAATGTTAACGTTACAAAAAGAGCAAGGTTCGCAACATTCGCTGTAAGTATCGTAGATAATTTATGCTTACTGCAGCATTATAAATAGAACACAATTGAAATACGATTGCCGCGATAAATCATCAACGCGTCATATGGATCAATTTTCATGACCATTCTCCACGTTTTCATCAGTCGCTGAAAAACTGGCCATTGTCGAAATGTTATTTTGACAGTTGGGACACTCTTTAGTGGCCGTTGCCGTTGTAGAGAAGATTTTATTTAAAAACAAAAGTCAATGTATGGACTGTCCGGCGGTACAAAAGAAAGAGATCGTTGTACAGAGATGGCCGTTGTGGAGAGGTGGCCCAATAGGCTAGCCTGCGCCAGAGACGGAACTAAACTTCTACCTGGGTTACATTACGTCTGCAACACAGGCTAACACGCATCTATTATCAAAGCTGCGTTCTGATTGGTTGAGTTACTACTAGGCTATGTGTTATAGCCCACTACTGGCAAAGAGCGCGGGCTTTTTGACGGCAAAAAAGGGTTAAAGTCCAGCTTTAACTAGCTAATTGTTTTTTATTGTCGATATTTTTTACCAATAGCCCATTCGGGCTCGAGGAATAATTGTTAAATAGATTATATAAAAGGTAAAAAGCGACTGTCAAATTTTTGTGCTTAGCAACGGCATTTTGCAACAGAAGATTTGGCTGCAAAGTTTTTCCTTGATCGTATGGATGCGGTTTCCGTCCTGATTGGATGTGTGTATCGTCAATTTTCCCACTTTCAGCTTTGTTTACTGGAACAACGTATGGCTAGTAGGGAACAAAGTCTTTCCTTTGGTGAAATAGGGAGCTTAATCATCTACAACAGCGATGGCAGCGAAAACGTCACACAAAAAGTGAACTCGCGCTACCTAAAACTTCTTCGCCCTTATTCCATCCCGTTCAAATGAAAAATATAGGCGAATTTTTCTTGTGTCAAATTCAAAATGACTTAAACAACTGTATCATTGTTCTGAAAGAAAAAAATAAAATAGTTTTCTCATTTTCACGTCGTCCTTCATACAATGTAAAACTAGGAAGTTTCAAGTTGTAGTCGTGAAACAGTGGCAACGAAATGTACCAAAAAAGTGTGCTGCACGTGCAAAGTTGTTGTTTTGCTGCTTTTCTGCTGTTCTCGTTACCCGGCCGTCGCCGTAGTCTTTGCTAAAGCTCCCTAGTGCTGTCTCAAAATAGCACCGTTCAAAAACGCTAAAGTAAGATGTACTGTATGAAATTAACTCATTCTCGGGAAAACACGAGTGGCGTGAAACAGTAAAGTAAACTCAAAAGACACTAAAAAGAGCGTGGGAAAATAATAGCCACTGAAGAAAGAAACACCTTCACTATTTTCATTACGGTGGGAAACCCACGAAAGACACTCGAGATCTTCCCATTACTACAAACTAAAGTTTAGAACACGATCCCTTTTTAGCTGCAAGACAAACTTGATCTGCCACGCGAACTCCGGTTTCTATCGCAGTTGGCACAGTTGAACAGGATCGAAGACTTGTAGCTTCACCCGCAAAAAACAAGCGATCTTCAACAGGCCTAGCAAGGACGTGACGAAGGTCGTAAGCATTGGCAGTAGGGGATGTGTATCCACCGCGAATGAAGGGATGGTTTGACCAATGAAAATACACGTAGTCTAGGAAAGAATCGGTTGCAGGACGAGGATCGTTGGGTGTGCTGTGAAAAATAATAAAAAAGTAATTAATAAATCAATAATAATAATAATTATCATAATAAAATTAATAAGATAAGACATATTGATAAGATAATCACCAGAGATTCCGGTAAACAAGACGTGACTAGATTTTGAGGAAAACGTTACATTCGTCATGTGAGTGGGACAAAAAATTTGAATCCCCAACAGGGTTGCAATCTGGACCCATGACATCACTAAATCGCCCTGGATCCCAAACAACGAAGGGGCGTTCTTAGCTACAAAGAAGCTAATGAGGAGCTAGGCCGTTTCGGAGGTTTATATGTTACACGCGTCCTGCATACTGCTAGGCTAAATCAGCGATGTCAAATATAACTTGTGTGGTGAAATAATGAGATGAGAACGCTCAGCTTTGTGAACTAGACGCCTATAATAGACGTACATTGGGCTGCACGATGCAATGATGTAATGGATTGGAGAGCGTATAACAAATCTACTGCAGGGATGATATGAGACCGTTCTTTTTCGTGAATACTGGCTCTTTGTTTCCTTTTGCCACGAAATGACTTCGGCCTTTTCATGAAAATATTTTAAGTTACACTTTATAATGACAAAATTTTCTTACCCAAGCATCTCATCCAAATAGCTCAAGAATCCCTCTAAAACCTGTTGACCATTGAGGCTACTTTTCTGTTCCGCAGACTTAGCAGTTTCAAACCCAACAACCACGTGACACTTGTCGTCATTAACAGGCGAGTCACGTGACCACATCCATATTTCACTTGCAAATCCCCGTACACTGTAAACTTGGTGAAGTTTCGCGGGCCAAAACCGGCGTTTGAATTGGCAAATAATTTTCCACGCTCCAAGCATCTGGATCTTGTTTATGGCTCTGTTTTTGTCAGCGGGAAGTTCTGGAAAAAAATTGATGTCGCCATCTTTGAGGATTGTGAGCGGCACTGTAATGACGACGTATTTAGCGGTTATAATTTCCCCGTGTTGATTCTTCAAAAAAATTATTTCACCAGAATTTGATCTGTCGCTGTCTTCATCTGCAAAAATAATAGCAATCAGTGAACGTGAAATCGAACGAATTAAGGCGCTAAAGTACCAGTCAATTGAAATTTTGGTCAAATTCTCCGGTATGTTGTTATTTTAGATGGTCAAATGCCGAATTTCCCCCATGCGTCAGACCTTTTATTCAAATGTAAATAGCCTACCAAACACAACTAGGTGATCTGTGACGTCACTGCGGGGGCCTGGGGAAAGAAATTTTAATGCCGTATCCCATAAACCAAAGCTGACGGGAACAGATTGAATTGAATTGAATTGGTGCGCGCGTTGGTTTATGGGATACGGCATTAAAATTTCTCTCCCCAGGCCCCTGCAATGACGTCACAGATCACCTGGAACCAAAATGTCTGAAGTCTCGGTAAGCTGTCTTACGGAGGTTTGTTCATTTCAATAAAATTGTTCATTTCAGAAAACCTACAATTAAGGGGCTTTTTCAAAGGCTCTCAAATGCTCCAACAAGACAGTGAATCATCATCATCATCATCATCATCATTTATTAGCCTTTTTTAACAACAAATTTAACAGGATACAGCAGGTTGTTAGGCGAGGAGACCTCAAGAAACCACCAGACTTATAAAGAGAGGCCACCTCGAAATTACAATATTATAAGAAATAAGGGCTGCGAAGAAGTGCGGCTAAACTAGTTTAGTAACTATTTTAATAAAAACTCTAGCACTTTGTTCTTAAAGACAGAAAAGCTTGACAAGTTTGTAACAGATGCAGGAAGACAGTTCCTGAATATAGGGGCAATGATCCGAGAACGCGGTGCACATGCTGAATGCAGAAAGAATTACGATATCCTTTTGCGTGCGACGCTGACCAGCGTTTTGACACGAAGTTAAATGCCCGACTAGGCGAGCCTCATTTTGGGTCAAATTTTCACAGCAAAACTCCAGTCAATTGCACGGGGTATGCCCGGGGGGGGGGGGGAAGTTTTGGGATTCACTGGTACATAACACTTGAGTAGCGGAGAGTTGCAAGTGTTTTACAGCGGAATGTTGCATACAAAATTTACTTTACACAGTTACAGCATTTTAAACTCGGCGTCCAGCGACTCCGATGCTAAGCCTTTGACGGGCATTTTCCAGACCAATCATACAATTTAGATCACTTTTTCTCCGAGTCCGCAATAGTTGTATGACGCGCATTGTATATCGAAAACGAGAAACAAACAATCTTTACATTTTGTAAAACTAATATTTTTCGGCCTCAAATTTTTGCTTTTTGATTCGCGGAGATAACTGCGATAAATTAAACTACAGGAAAACCGACTAAAAAGGTCTTAAAAAATGCTCCAACACAAGAGAGTATTCTCCCTTGTCCAACATCAATACCCCAAACTGAGTCAAATACCTCCTGTGCCTGCAAGGTTTTAACACAAATATCTAGTGTTAAAAATATAAGTCTGTGGCATCACAGGTTGTTTCAAGTTCTATAATACAGTGTACTTATTTCCAGTTAATTTTTTTTTTGTGAACACTAATACCACCTTAGACTGCAATATAGTCGTGGATCTTTTTATTCTAACGCGCCTGGTCCTCGAGCCAAACTTCTAAAACAAGAGAGATAAGGGAGAGAGTCGGGAGAGGCGACTCTTGCTACGCGCGCGCTTTGATGCGTCAAAGAAAACTGATGCCTTGCGGGTTAACTTTAAGTGAACTTTAAAATTGCAAAACTTGTGCATTCAAGCATAATGAGAAAGGCAAACGTAAACTAGAATGAAAGTTAAAGAAGTCAAACATGTGTACTGTTCACTTATCTAAATATTCGTATACACTGCATAGATAGGTACTTTACCTTACCTTTCCAAACGATTTTCTTAACGTGCCAGTTGAGTCGTTTATCTACATCTGCGGTGTTATCTAAGTAATACTTTACCAGTTGGGAATACGATTCAGCAAGTCTAAAACATAAGAGACAAGGAAAAAGAAAGGACAAACTATCCGAGAAGGACTTTATCCATAGACTCTAAAGTAAGAACTACCTAATAAACTGACCTATAGCAAGGAAATGAAAATGACTGCTCATAGCTTTCACTTGAATGGTCACGGCACGTAAATATTTCATCAACAAACTCAACAGTTAGAACCACCATTTAAAGCATATTAAACAGTATCACAGGAGATTATTGCTCATAGCTTTCATTTGAATGGTCACACTTTAGGATTTCATCCACAAACGCAACAGTTAAAACCACCATTTAAAGCTTATTAAACAGTACCACAGGAAAGTACTCTCAAATCTCGATAATACGGACACTAAAGGGGCCACAGAAAATGTCCGCATTAAGCGGGTTGAATTTAGAGAAAATGAAAGGGCTTTCTTTCCCCAAGGGAAGTATTAATGAAGGTATTCGTGCTTGACAATAAAGCGGGGTTTGAATGTCCTGCTCAGAAGCTTTCATTTGAATGCTCACACTTAAGGATTTCATCCTTGAATTTAAACCTTTGGGCCACCTTGCACAGCAAAATCTCTTTACATTAAGAGAAACTTCGCTCGAAGTGGTTTTATCCTTTGACATACTGTACGACCTAGAAAGTACTGAGCTCACCTGCAATTTCCAAGGCCCCACTCAAATTTTGATTCCATTCTCCTTCTTCCTTCACGCACTCCATAATGTGATAAAGACCCAGCTGAAATCCTTAGTTTCCAGTAGTCAATAATGTCCAAAACATCCTTCGACAAACCCTTGTCTTGAAGCCTAACATCTAGAGAATCTGAGAGCGAACCATCGTCACTGCCATGGTAATTGTATCTATTGCTGATTATTTCGCTCCACGTTTCTCTGGCAGCTTTAATTTCTGGCTGGTTGCTGGACAGAGAGTAAAATGCTCCTCTATAGTAAATCTTTTCACCCTCTTCATCATCTTCAGTTTGGGCTGCCTGTAAGTTTCAGAAGAAAAACCTAATGCAGCAAACAACTTTCAGGGAGACAAACGGTTTTCAAGTAAAATTTGCAACGTTAAAAAGGTAGACACCTTCTTGAGGTTAAACTTATGATCTGAAGATTATTTAACCAAGGGTATTGATTTTTATGCCCGCCCCTGTTCTGTCCGTAACCGCCCGTATATATTCACGTCCCTTGTATTACTTGTGACGTGATCAGTAAGGGCAACTTTGGCCTGGCAAAACGTCGAACTTTTCATGAGACGAACCTGAAACTCTAATTTGGGTCGATGTAAATTAAGTTAAGATCGTCTGTTGGGTCAGACGTCGAACTTAGGACGCATCGAACCAATCAACTGAATCAGACCAAAAAGCAATTTTAATAAATTTTCTTTTGAACGAGGCTAAATATACAGCATCATACAAATTTTTAATTTATTAGTTTAGTTAATTATTAGTGTAGTGAAGATCGTCGAGTGTCTCGGAGACGATAGAATAGAATGTGCTAGACGATCCAAACTTTTTCTGAGCCAGACGTCGAACTTTTCAAGACTTTTTTTTTTAATTTTAAAATTTTGTTTTTTTTAAATTTAAATCACACTGTTATAGTTCACAAAAAGTACAATTACGTAATAAAGATTTTAAAAAGAGGGAAGAGACGAAGTGTATCTTACAACATTGGCTGTATAACTAAATAGAGTTTATCAACCACATAATTTTTCTAGCTGGTATTTAATTTCTATTTGGTTGGCAAAGTCTGAGAGAGCAAGTGCTTTGTGGTGGAGTTCGCAAGAATGAATGTAAAATCTCATAAATAACAGAGTGTAGTATAATTTTGCGTAAGGCGTCTATTGTTGAGTGAATTTTCGGAAAGTCTAAGTAAAGATTCTTTCAATGAAGGGAGTAAGTTGGAGTTATTCTTAGAGTTGAACCACCTAAATACACTTTCCCTGAATGACTGTGTGAATTAGCAGTTAATGAAGGTGTGGTCTATTGAATTCTCTTCGCAGCAAAATAAACAATCACTGTCCTGTTTAAATCCAAAACAAAACAATTTTTTTTTGGTGACAACTATCCTTTTAAAAATTAAATTGAAACTCTCTTAGCTTGTTCTTACCTTACTTCCGGCTATTTTCTTCGACCTCCCGATAACTTGAACTTTTTTCGATTTCCCTAAAAGGTTTTTGAGTTATCGGGAGTCGACTGTATTTGATTTTTTAAGGGGAAAGGGGATTGAGGAGGGAAAAGAGTTAATCAATTTGGCCTTATCTACTACTATCATGCAAGAGGGCCAACTGGTATATGTTCAGATGTTGAGGTGGAGAGGAGGGGGGTGAACTCATTCAAGCCTTGAGGCAAGGCAGGGGTCTCAATAAAAGCTGGTTACCAGCGACCTATGCTTGCCTTACTGTTATCTGTTAAGATTTTAAGGAAGGAGGCCTTACGGTCCCTTTCCTCGTCATAGCAGCGTTAGTTCCACTGTCGGCATCTACTCACAAAAAAAGCTTATTTTAGAGCCATGAGAAAAGTGAGCCTGCTCTTGAAGATAAATATTCTCCTTAACCTGGTCTTGCCATCTTTCTTTGGTCCAAAAAGGGGTGGTAGATCACCAGGGACCCTCTCCTAGATATGACCAGGAAACTGAGGCAGTAAGAGTCTTTGGTAGATACACATATTGTACTTACAGGAAGGATAAGCCAGCCATTATCCAGAGCAAGCTTATTAACAACAGTGTTTGATCCATGAATAAATTCTCCACCAAGATCAAAAGAACCAAAACCTTTGAAAGGCTGTGCTTGCTTAACTCTGCCACCTATTAAAGTATATAATTACCAAAAATAACGTCTCAGTTAAGGTCATTAATTGTGCCAAAATTAATATCCATGGTAGCCCACGTGGATCATACTGAAAGAATGCACTTTATTTGAGTTTCAATGTACCGGTATTTGGCATGAAAGTACTAATTGGGGACACTATTTTTACATTTCCAATTAACTGGAGACAGGTTCACCATTTAACAATGGTCACCCGAGCCACACGAAGGTCTAACCACTTGCAGTGCAAAGGGTGTACCTTCATTTCTCAGTTATTTTAAGACCCTGAGTATTGGTCTGGCCCAGGGAATCAAACCTGTAACCTCTAATGTCAAGCGCTCTACCAACTGAACTAATCGTGCTACAATTAAATTTTCCAATAGTCCTTTTATCAAGCAAAATTAATTTGTCAAATATTAATCAAAATAACACCATGGGCAAGTTAAAGATTTTTAAATTTCCTATAAATAATGTTTATAATAAGGAGCTTTCACCTGAATGATTTTACCCACAGATTCAAATGCTTTGATGACATCAAATTGTATAATATGATGCAGATCAATAGCATAAGATGAAAGCCATTCCTAGTAGCCACTGGTAAATTTGATAATCATTTGACTTTTATCAATGTTTGTCATGGGGGTTACTTCTGATTAATTATAAGGAGGTTCTTACAGTTGACTCCCGATAACTTGAACCCTTGCTAACTCGAACCTCGTACTTTTGAGTTATTGCTCAAAATATAACTCAAAGTTAAGACCTTATAAGAAGCACCCAATTAGAAACATAAATATCTCCCATTGTTAGGAGGGGAGGGGGAGACTTAAGAGAAGGGGGGAGCTTATTAGCTTTCTTCGCCTAAAAAGGGGGGTTTATTAGAGAGGGGGGGTTAATAGAGAATTTATGGTATATTACTTTGGAAACTAGTTTTAAACTGTTTTTCAGACTACTTCTAACAGTATTACTGGTATAAGTAAACTACTGCATATTCAAAGCACTGAAAAGGTCAAAGCAATCAACCTACCTAGGTAGTTAGCAGCCTCTAACAGAACCACATCAAACCCAGCCTTAGACAGCGACAATGAAGCAGCAAGGCCCGCTAAACCTCCACCAACAATAACAACTTGATTATCAGGAGAGGGACCTGCTAATCCTTTAATTGATAGAGAAAAGTTTTTAATGATATGGAAAAATCTCATTGGCATTTACTTTCAACACACTTAATAAATATACGGCACTTTATATTTTGTTGCACAATAGAAGCTGAACTCCAAACGCTGATTTCCTTTTCCTTGGATATATTTTGTATTTTATTTAAGTTACTGCTTAAGTTTACTACTATTTTCGTTGTTATTTTAGATTTCGTTAGCAAGTATTTTTGTTTTTTGATTTATATAGCGTTATAGCTGCCTAGATACTAGGGTTATTCTTTGTGCAACGTTATATGAAGTCGTCTGAAATTTAAACTTCTTTACAGTATATGGTTACCAACTGATGAGGTCTTCCGACGAAACTAGTTTTGTAGTGCCATATATTTATTAAGTGTGTTGAAAGTAAATGCCAATGAGATTTTTCCATATCATTATGATGTTCAGTAATACTTTCTTGGCTTCAGTGAACAGAATTTCACAAAGGAGAAAAGTTTTTGTTAACTTTCAATGTTGTGGTTACTGATTATATGACAGCAAAAAAACTCATCAGGGATTTAATTGCTGACTTCACAAGGGGGATGCAACTTCTGCTGACCAACTTTTTTCTACATTGTGGCCCACAATAAGAGCAGAAACAAATATTTAAATTAACACTATATTAAAGGTGCATTTGATTTGATTTTTAGATATTACAATACAATGGATGCCAAAACAAACTAATGATATTTCTAGTCAAGAGTTTATTCTATTTATACTTATATTTCTGAAGGCCGTCTTGTTTTGTATTTAAAAGAGAATGAGGCATAGAACTTGGCACTATAGCAAGAACAACCCTAGCTAAAGACTAAACAATGATTTGAACACAGGTGACTGGTAACCACTCCACCATGTTGTCTCCTAAACACAAATTTACTAAAATGTAAAATTATGCAATAATATATTACCATTCCAAGGAAAAGAAGACCGGACTGCATTTAACATCAGCGTTGAACTTTCATTTAATGTTTTCATACAGCTTTGAATACACCGGGCTTCTTGTCGTCCATCTTCTGAAACACTCAGGGAACAGATGAGATCTTCACAAAAGTTTAAAACAGCAGAGGTTTCCACATAATCTCCTACCGTTCCATCCTCAACTTGAAAGTTGGGAATCAAATCAGGCTTGTAAACAAGGAACCAAATGTCACTTGAAATTGAAGAGGCCTTGGTATCTATCAGGCGAAATCCTGCCGAATATAAACACTTGGATTGTTGAGACCAGCCACATTTGCCAGCCAATTTCAATCTATGATTCTTGGTCACAACACTGAAGATTTCATTACACCTTTTATGTCCACTTTGCTGGGCATACTGCAAAAATTGAAAATGAAATGTTACATTACAAGGTATAACCATTTAGAATTTATAATCTAATAACTGTACATAATCAAAGTCCTAAAACCAATTTGTCAATGTAGAGAAAAATACAAGAAAACAATACAAGGGGTGAAGAGATTTTTGTCACAATTTTGCCTTCTTTAATTTTATTATTATCACATTCAATGTTACTCAATGCTGCATTTGTTAGTTGGGCTTTCAATGCACTATATCTGTCAGGTTCAGCACCCCAGATGGGGGGTTACTTCCTATAATAAACTATACAGGGAAGGTCTGCCCAGAAGGGGCACCTTTTCAAGGATTCAGGTACATGAAAAGGTAGGGAATCCATTAGTTGAAGTAGATGAAAGGGTAGGAAAATCTGTCATTTTGGTCAGTGAAAAGGGCTAACAGATGCATTTTGAAGAAACAATCTGGTTTTGTGATATATTTATACTTTAACCTAGACAGTCCATTTACAACAATTAGGGACATTTATGCACCTATCAATGTTAAGCCCCAGGGTGGGGGGGGGGGGGCTACCCACAGGAAATTGACTGAGCGTGCTTTCCCCTGGGTAGGCATTTTGACATTTAAGCGTTGCCCCAGGGCGGGAATTTGACATGGCCGCCATCTTGGAAGACCAAGAGAAACTGGAAATGAGTGACCTGCCATCTTGGTAATGCCCAGAAGTCACCAGAGGTAAATGACCTCTGCTTTTCTTGAAAGTAACAAGACAACATGAGGGAAAGAAAGTTGAGGAATCTGTTTTATTTTTTGGTATATATGAACCATCACTTCTTTCATTGTATGATCGAATGTTTATAAACAGAAGAGTCTTCATTCCTTCTGTTTCTCTTTCTATGTGAGGTTGTAAAAGACATATCCTTTCCAACCTGTCAATTATTAGGTCCTGACTCTGTTAGAAAAAGTTACCCCAGAGGCGGGAAATTGACATTTAGTAGGTGCCTGGGGGTGGGGAATTTGACTCTGGCTTCCATTAAAATGTCAAATTCCCCTGGGTCTGCCCGCCCCCCCTACCCTGGGGCTTAACATTGATAGGTGCATTAGTTCTAATTAGGTATGTGAAAGGAGTACCATTTGTTTATAGAAGGAATATGAAGGGGGTACCTTTTCTGTCAAAAATGGTATACAAAAGGGCAAGGGTTGGACCTTGGGGGCACTGAGTGGGGGATCATGTACACCATTTGAGGGGACACCAAGACCACATACTAATTTTTTTCGTAACATTTAACATAACACTTATATGTTATCTGTCGGGTCAGGAAGCCTTCTTTGTCAAGTAATTGACCATCTGGAACACTGAGCCTCCCCATCTAAAGCTTTTTGGAGTACCATATCAGTTTTTAGCTCTTTACAAGAAGGTTAGAAAAGTAGCCAAATTAAGATAGTATCCATATACCAGTCTTGCCTTCCCAACCCCTAATAACACCCCCACTCCTCCCCTACATAAAAAGGGACCAAAAAGAAGAAGACGAAAAAAAAAACAGAAAAAACAAACTAACAAATAAACAAAATGGAAAGCACTATTGCCCTTCTCATTAGACACTCGCTGAGAGAAGAGATGCTCCCTAATAATGTTTAAGGCCCATACATATGATAGTTGTAAGTAATCTGAAATATGAACCTTGTTTAGAGTAGAGAGGGCCTCCTTCAGTAACTCTCGTGTGTTTTCAATCTCTTGATCATTAAGATCATTCCATTTTAATAACTTTACAAATCCATGGTTCCCACTGGCAAAGTACTGAACAAACAGGCTACAAACAACGTTGGATAAACTCCCTTTTGTTTTAAATTCCTCCTCGTCCAAACCCACAAGGATAGTTTTCATTTGGACTTTCATGGGCTGCCTCTTCCGAAGAGCATCCTTGATATAGTGTGTATTGCTTCTGTCAACAATTTTGAATAGGGATTCCTCGAGATCACCATTGTTAGGGAGGAATTCTATAGCTAAGTCCAGGATTCGCATTGTGTTGCAGGAAGACTTCTGCATGGTGCGTGAACTTGTTGCGTGACTTTTGGCTCAGCCGATTCCCCTGACGTCAGCGATTCCAGTCTCACACGAGAGAAGTCCCACGAGCGAGCAAACGTTGTTCAAAATGGCGGTAAAAGTGTCCAGGTCGTCTTCTTTTGCTTTTATTTGTTGTGTTTCCCGGATTTCGAGCCAGACATAAAGAAGGATGGAAAGTCTACTTGCGTATAACAGCAGTTCGGACGAAGAAAGCGATAGAACTGCTAAAGATGAACAAAACTTCAAGAAACGCAAAGTGAAGCTTCCAGGAAAAGACCCGGGAAAAGACCAAGAAATCGAAGATGTTTGTGTAGCAGAAACCGGCATACAGCCATATAATAATCGGATGAAGCCGTTTCTTGAACCAGGAAATGCTATTGGGCCCAATGAGTGCAGTTATTCTAAATCAAAACAAACTTCCTTGAGGAATGATCATGGTTCCATTGTTTTACAAAGAACTTTTAGTGAGCCACAGTTTCCAATGGGTTTTTCTAACCAAGAAAAGAAAAGCCCAGCTTTCAACAGTTCATTGACTCAATATAAGCATTCAAATTCGAGTAGTATATCAGGCAGAAGAGTAAAACCTTACATCTCAAAGAGGGAAAGAGAAAAATTGGCACAAACAGCTAAACCTTGTAGTTCCTCCCCTCCACTTCAACCTCAGTTGGCTCTGGACAAGTCTAATTTCGATCATACCATAAATGAAGTCTATTTGCAACCTAACAGACCTTGTGAAATATCAGATGGAAAATATTTAGCTCGCGCATGCTGGCCGCCTAAACAGTTGCATTTAAATTTTGAAGGTCATTCACAAGGAGTCAACTGTGTGCAATGGAACCCAACTAGAGGTAACCTGTTATTATCTGCAGCAATGGATCACTTGGTCTGTGTATGGGACACTTCATCTGGGAGTACATGCCGCAGGAGACTAACACATCATACAGCAGCAGTGAAAGACGCCAAGTGGAATTTGTGTGGAGAGAAAATCTTGAGTTGTGGTTATGACAAAACTGTGAGACTTTCTAATTTGGAAACAGGTAATGTGAATCATGTCTGTAGTTTGTCATTGGCTTGTCCCAGGGGTAGGAACTGAGGCTAACCAGGGCAATGAATGTTGGGGAATACATGTAGTTCTCTACACCTGGGGGAGGAAGAAATTCACAAATATTTCAAATTTGAACAAAAGGGATGGAGGAATTCAAAATTTTGTAAAAATAGTGGACAGCAGCCACAGTGAAGTCATTGGGATTTACTGCTTTCCCACACCCTTAGATATGTAATGTAATGTAATGTCTTTATTGCAATTGATAAAATACATATCAATAGTTACAATAGTAAAAATATTAAAAAAGCCAAATACAGGAATAAGAATAAAAATTAAAATTAGTTACAGCATGATATCAATCGCTTCAATTATATTAAAGAACTATAAAAACTAGTAATTTTAAATCGCTAGATTGTATCTGAAAGCTAACCTATTACTAAAACTATTCTCAAAACACTCAGTTTTTAAATGAGGGAACACAATATTTAATGACCGTAGTTGATGGGTGGTACAGTGCCGCTTTGGTAGTAAAGTATACAGTGGGTGGTTTTCGTCATTACTTATTTTTTCAAAAAGTGTGCGGTCCGCTTTCTCAAGAAGGTCATGTATATCGATCAATTCAGAGACATATCGTCGCTTGTGGCATCTCTTAAGGAAACAATGTACTGCATTTAGGTCCGATGTGCTTGGACCAAATACTGGTAGACCATAAGTTATCTTTGGCAGGACAATTGCTTTGAACAGATGGTTAATATCCTTCTGGCCGTATCCTTCTTTTCTAAGGCTTCTGATTACGTATAAGCACCTATTTGTTTCGTATAATTTCGTTTTAACATGTTTAGTAAATTTACAGTCCGACTGGAAGGTGA
Organism: Porites divaricata; assembly: GCA_038088405.1. Lineage (NCBI taxonomy): Eukaryota > Metazoa > Cnidaria > Anthozoa > Scleractinia > Poritidae > Porites > Porites divaricata. The sequence goes on from JBBMOI010000007.1 coordinate 15,943,869, forward strand.
CACCAAGAATAGTTAAAGTGTCATGCTGACTGATGTCGTATATTTTGTTGAAACTATGCTGTTGTCCTTTCTTTTTAAGTACTATTTCTTTGCATTTAGAGGTGTTACACTTCATCTGATTAAGAGTTGTCCAGTCCATGAATAATCTAAGAGCATTCTGCGTATTATCTGTACAGTCCTTGCTAACCGTAATTTGTAGTGTGGAATCATCAACGTACTTATTTAGATCGATGTTATCCCAGTAATTTCAAGGTCATTTAGAAATACATTGAAGAGATATGGACCACTGACGCTACCCTGTGTTGTCCCTTTGTTGACATCTTTCCATTCACACACTACGTCGTTGCACACAACCCGTTGCAAGGAGGGAAATAATTATGCCTTTTGCAAAAATTGATCACGCCATCAGCTTTCTGTAAACACAAAACAGTTCGCTTTTGGAAAATTTTGTTGGCAGGAACTGAAAGAGAAAGCTACTAACCTGTAAATTTTCTGCATTATATCTCAAAAGTAGCAATTGCAACGGCCACCAAAAATTAGAAGGATTTGTATGGGAAAAACAACTTTTGCCACCCAGTCTCCGCAGAGTGACTATAATATTTCCTTAAACAAAATGGGGCTCAAATTTTTATTTTTTGATGACATACAGATTGAGTCCTTAAATATGTAAGGACTTGTACAGAAAAGCAAGAGTTGTTTTTCCCATACAAAATAATCCTTCTAATTTCAAAATGAAGTCAAACAGAGAGTGAGAGTAGATGTAAAAAGCGCAATCCTGCTTTTTTCTTAACCATCTTTCCTATACTTTAGGAAATCTTGTGATTCTTGTGACAAATCCCAGAAACATTAGCTTTGTTCCCAGTGTAGTGAATTTTGTGGATGTGCACATTGCTCCAGTCTGAATTCCATGTATAAAATTGCTGTTCCTGCCGCCAAAAAGGAATAATGATATTGCTGATAAATTAATAATAAAGAAATTCAGTGAATAACTGAAGTACCTAATCTACATAACTGAATCAACAGTAATAGTGGTCATAAATGGGCTAAGTTTTGATAACCTGGCCAATCATCCACTAAGCATACATGTAAGAAAGTCCTGTCAATCAGGTAAATATCAAGGGGGGTTTTTCGGTCAGGATGCTTTCTCAAGTTCAATTTCCTCACCCTTGGAGGAAATTCTCAATTTTGCTCCACCCCATTGTACAGTCCACCCTTGTGTTCCTGGAGGTTTACCCTTGGGGCAACAGGGTTCATACATGTCATGGAAAACCTGGAAAATCATGGAATTTAAGTACTTCATTTTCCAAGCCTGGAAAGTCATGGAATTTAATGGTCGGTCCTTGAAAGTCATGGAAAATTAAAGTTTTGTTTGATAGCTTAGTTATTGCCAATGACAAAGCAAGGACAATGTAAGATAGAGAGAAGTGACTGAATGAACAGTGCAAACAGCACGCATTTTGGTGGATACCAGAGTTTGTGTTTGTTGAACTGTGTAATGCCCAAAAACACCCTAAAACAAGGAAAGTCCTTAAAAATTTTTAAAGTGACAGCTAAACCTAAGGTCATGGAAAAAGTCATGGAATCTGAAGAGGTCAAAAGAGTATAAACCCTGGGCACATGAAATGCGTTTTTTATTTTCATACATTCTACTCTTCTCCAATTCTTTTCTCTTCCCTTTGCCTTTTTGCATGGTGGGGGCTCGAAGTTTGCGAGCAATCGCTCCATAAATTGCTTGATTTTCTAAGCAATCGTGTTAAATGCAAGTTAATAAACTCTTCCCATTGGCAGTGTTTTTGCAATAAGGCTATATGCCAGGTACCAAACAAACAAACAAACAACTTTATTCAAATTATTTATAGCGAAAGATACATTGGCACTGGCCTGCAGTTAGCGAGGCTATTCGAGGCAGGCCACTGGGCTACATAATTTACTACAAACTACAAAGAAATTAGACGTTAAATAAGTTTATATATTTTACAGTAAATTAAAAACTATTTTACTTAAATACAAGGACAATATTAAAGTGAAAATTTTAAAAATAAAATGAGAATACAGGACAAGAGGATTACTTTTTCATTTTTACAATAATCGTATCCACATCAATATAGGAGTCTTCAGCTTGAAGGATATCGAGTAGCATTGCTTTTAGTGATCTTTTAAAAGTTTTTTTTGGTCTTTCTTTAAGAACTTGAGGTATCCCATTCCAAATTTTGACCCCAACACGCGAAAAAGCATTTCGTTTGACATTGAGTCGAGATTCTTTAGTATAAAAATGTTCAGACGTTGAGGCACGTATATTGTAAGTATGAACACTAGAAATTCGAGAGAAGAGTTTCAAAATATTATCCGGAGCAGTGTTTTTATTTACATCATACATAAGACTGCAAACAGATTCATAATATAGAGACTGTAAAGGTAGAATTTTTGCATTGACAAAATAAGGTATTGCGTGGTCGTTTGTTTCAGTAAAATATATTAAACGCAGTGCGCGTTTTTGAAGGACAAGAATTTGGTCAAGGAACGTTTTACACGCGTTGCCCCAAGAGATAAGACCATAAGTTAGATAAGGTGTAATTAGTGACTGATAAATATTTAGGAGGGTGCAAGTGGGAACAATATGTCTTAATCTCGCAATCAGCCCAATTATTTTACTTACTTTGTTTGCAACAGAGTGAATATGGGTCTTCCAAGACAAATTTTCATCGATTAACAGTCCAAGATATTTAATAAAGTTTTTGCGTTCAAGGGTAACCTTTTTGTTACTTTCATTGTCAAAAACATACACCTGAGGATCATAGTTGAGTTTTTTTTGGTATGGACGAAAAATTGCATAGTTTGACTTTTTAATATTCAGAGAAAGTTTATTTGAAGTCAGCCAGTTATACAAGTTGTGTAATTCAGCATTTACTATTAGTTCCAGTGTCTTTAAATCTTTATGAGCATAAAGAGCGTTAGTGTCGTCAGCAAAAAGGAAAAATTGGAGTTTGTTCGAACAATATTGGATGTCATTTATATAAAGTAAGAAAAGAAGTGGACCTAGGACAGATCCTTGGGGTACCCCGCAATTGATACTTAATTTATTAGATATATAAGAGCCAATTTCAGTAGTTTGTGTGCGATTTGACAAGTAAGAGGAAAACCATTGATTGACAATTCCACGGAAGCCATAATAATTTAGTTTATCAAGTAAAATAGTATGATTCACAGTGTCAAAAGCTTTTTTTAAGTCAATAAAAACGCCACATGAATAGAGTTTTTTGTCCATATTGGTTTGTATGGTTTCTACCATATCAAGAATAGCATGTTGGGTTGAGTGAGCTTGACGAAAACCATATTGAGACGCATATAATAGGCTGTGCTTTTCAATAAAGTCTCTCATTCTGTCGTACATAATTTTTTCGAACATTCTATTGAAATTTGATAATAATGAAATTGGCCTATAATTAGAAGTGTCGGTCTCGTCGTCAGCTTTGAAGATAGGGATAATTTTTGATATTTTAAGTTTTTGGGGGTAGGCCCCAAGAGAGACAGATGTATTGAGAATGTCTGAAAGAACTGGAGATATGACTTCGCTTGAGTATTTGAGAAGTTGAGTAGGACAGGAGTATAAGCCATGCGATTTACTGTTTGGTATAGATAAAATTTGAAATTGAATTTCGGATGGAGTTACAGGTTTGAAGAAAAACGAAAGTTCTGGCGAACTGGACTTACTTAGGTACTCTGAGAAGGGACGGTCTGCCGGTGGCAATTTGCTTGCTAAGATGTTGCCAACATTTGAAAAATATTTATTTAAGATATTGGGTATACGCGAGGAATTATTAGTAAGGTTATTATTGTTATCTGGGTCTTTCAATTTACCAACAGATTTACACTTTCTCTTGCAGCGATTTAATAATTGATTTATGCCTTGCCATGTTTGTTTCATATTATTTAAATTATTATTAAAAAAGGCGCAGTAATAGTGTTTCTTACTCAAGCGTGTAAGACTGCAAATTTTATTTCGATAATATTTATACTTTTCCTGATCGCCAACTTTGTACAGTCTGTTTTTTTCTTTGATTGACGTTCTTATACCTTTTGTAATCCAAGGCTTCGAAAATTGTTTAATCCTACGTTGAGAAAGGGTTTTAATCGGTGCATGTTTATTTATAATTTTATTAAAATTTCTATAGAAAGTTGAAAATAGCTCGTCGACATTATTTGCGTGCGTTTTAATGATGCAACTCCAGTCGATCGTAGCAAGGTCGCTGTTAAGACGGTCGGGATTGAAATGCGAAAGATCGCGTTTTTTAATTTGTTTCCGTTTAATTTTATCTCTTGTTGATGACAAAATACAAAGCTGCGAAAAATGATCGCTGACATCAGTAATGAGATTACCGCTGATTAGCACCTGCTCAGGATTGTTCACAAAAATGTTATCGATTAAACTTGCAGAATTTTTGTGAACACGTGTTGGTTTGTCAATAGTTGGAAGGAGATAACAGCTTTGAAGAGCCAATAAGAAGTCGCGACTATAATTACAGTTTTCGAATTTTTGTAAACATAAATATTATTAAAGTCACCTAAGAGACATAAGTTTTTACCTGTCGAAGTAAATTTGTCGATAGTCTCTTCCAAGTATTTAAGGAAGCTCTCTGGAGAATTGTGTTGACGGTATAAGACTCCACAGATCACGTTTTTCTTCTTAGCAAAATAAATTTCTATCCACAATGCCTGGAAAGATTCGGTCGAAGCTTTTTCTAAAACTGAGTAACTAAGGAGAGGTATAGAGAGTAACTAAGGAGAGGTACCACACAGAGAACACACAAAAGGTAATGGCAAAATTCTGGTGGCAGGGAAGCACTTAAATCTAGGGGTAAGGGGACCAGGAGAGGAGCCCTCCTGGGGGGAGACAAGATCGAGTGGTACTGGGGGTAGCCACCCTGGACAGGAGTCCTGATCAGTCTCCGGGGGTGAGGTCCATATCCCCCAGTCACTAGGAACTAGGGGGAACCAGGAGGCGTGGTCCTCCTGGGTGGAGTACAGATTAGGTGGGACTGGGGGTCCACACCCTGGAGTGGATATTTTTCCGGACCTGTCTCCAAGGGCTAAGCCTTACTGTGGGGTAAAGTGCAGCCAGGGGTTGCACTTCCCTGCCACTCCTTTTATTGGGAAACGAGACTGTAGTTCCTAGTCAAGTATAATACCATAGTATAAATGATTAATCTAAAGAGACCTGTAGGTGTACAGAAATAAAATAATGATCTGCTTGGAATATGTTCTGGTTGTGTTAAATATGTAGTGTAACTAAGGAATAATCGAAGGGGCTAAACAAAGGTTCCAGTCAGAGCAAAGGGAGGGTGGGAGGGAAAAAACGCTGTTGTGAATGAACCGAAGCCTAAGAGAACTGACTGGGAAAGGACAGTGTACGGCAAAAAGAGAAGCACATGTGCATGATGAGCATGTGATAATATGAATGGAACCTTTGTGGAGTCTAGTAGATATCTCATGCTAAGTTGCAGTGGACCTTGCCAAAGAGAAGGATACATTGTAATAGAACAACTAGTTACTGTTCATTGTTCTTTCTTGTACTTTGAACTAGTATCTACCCTTGCTTAGTACAAAGGCTTATCCAAATGTTGCGCATTGTGTGACATAAGAACAGAGACATGTTTGTTGCTAGTATGTCAATAAGTGTGCTTTCATAGGGCCTAATTCTCAGGTTTATTATTGAACGTACAAAGTGGACTGGCCTAAGCCTGAAAGTGAACCTGCTCAATACAAAATCCTAGATCTCTCAAAACAGCAAGATATTTTAGAGACAACGTTGTCATTTGTAGAAGATGTCGTTTAATGTGCTCTACCTTTAATTTTTTTTCAGGAGAAGAAATTGTTGAATTTCCTCACAAACACTTTGTCACCTGTGTCCAGTTTCACCCAACAGATCCAGCATTATTCTTGTCTGGGACTTTCAAATCTGCCATCCTATGTTGGGATACAAGAACTGGAAATGTAAGTGTACAGAGTGCATACTTTTTAACAAACTGTTCTCAGTCAGTGCCACTTAACTCATGAAACAGAATCTAAGAACTCGAAAATAAAATTGCTGGCCCACCAGAGAAATGTTATGTCAGTCATGTCTCTCTTCTGGCTGGTCATAATGTTAAGAAAACACAATAATAACATGAATATCCTATCCCAACAAACTAAAATATAGAGTGAAAAAGGATGCTTGTCCCCTTGAAAAATGTAATGCTGTGTACATATATATTTTTTTCTGGTCGCTTGTTTAAGTGTCCAGTCTAAATGACCAGTAAACCTAATGTTTGTTCGGACAAATGGCCATCTTGGCTGGACACCATCTTTTGACCGGCCACTATTTTGAGGCCTGGAATTGGCTATCATAATCTGTGTTTTAACATCACTTGCAAAAGGAAACTGTTTTCCATTGAACTGTTTGAATAAATTAATTATTTTTACATTTCATGCCAAATACTGAATAGGAAAAAAATTTTAATAACTGGTGAAATGAAAATGCCAAGTAAGAACAATTTTTTAAGACGGCTGCAGATTGGGACTCAAACTCATGAGAGTTCAAAACAAAAAGACAACATTTTCATGTAATTTTCCCTCACAGATCACATCAACATACTCTGCTCTTTTTGGCCAAGTACAGGACATAGCATTTCTTCCTGGAGGAGATGAGTTTGTTTCTGCTGCTGAAGTTGTCAAGAGAAATTCTACGGATAAAGGAATCATGGTCTGGGATGTTAGATCAACTGCAGTATTATCCAATCAAATCTATCAGGTCCGTTTTCAGCTTTGATCTCTCCTATCTGTAAAGCATAATTGATATGCATTATTTATATAATTTTGGGAACAGGGTTTTCCCATTTAATCAGTATGATTGTTTTGTTTGGAAGTTCTTAAGAAACACAAAGTCACCACTGTCTTCCTGAAAATGGGACCAAACTGCACATTAGCCCCTCCAGGAGGTACTCCCTATTATGGTCTATACCAGAGGCTCTGCCCAATGGGATTCGCCAGTCTGCTGAGCGGGTGGCCTTAGGTTTAAACCCTGTCTGGACCAACACTCAGGGTGTTAAAAATAACTGAGGAGAAAGTGCTGCCTTTAGAGTTTGTAATAACATCAGCAAATGGTTAACTTTCTGGTCTTCTCAGATAACGACGATAAACCGTAGGTCCCGCCTCACAAGCCCTTGTACATGTAATAAATCTGTGGGATGTTAATAAAAGAACCCACACACTCTTCGTAAAGAGTAGGGCACGTAATGCCCGGTGTAGTGGTCTATCTCACTTTGACACTCATGTATGGGGGCATCATTACTCATTCCTTCATTACTTATAAACTGCACCTTAAGCAGTCTGGGAAAGTCCCCCAACCAGTGTTGTAAATTATCCCTGAAAAGCCCTCAGGGGAGTGGATAGTAAGATATTAATTTGCAATTTATAAGGTAGGGATTTCATTTCTTGAAGTAAGAAAATTCATCATTTTGCTCTGTGAAAAGATCAAAAAGTGCCAACAGATGTAATTTATGGCTGTGAAGAGACAATGAAGACAACTTCCTGGTTTTGTGATTTTAACATATTAGAAAGATGATACATTTACAGCAGTTCAAGTGATACAGTGTTCTAAACTAGATATGTGAAAGGGGTACCATTGTCAATAGAAGGTATACAAAAGAGGTACCATGAGGTACATGAAAGGGTAAGGGGTTGAAGCCCATGGTGGAGCATCGCTGTATAAGACACCCTGCCTCCCCCGGGACATAAGAAGGGCATTGTCTGCTTCAAAAATAAAACTTATTATCTTCAATATTTTTTTTGTCATCCAGGAAGCATTTACTTGTACATCCTTAAAAGTCCATCCCCATGAAGCTCATTTTGTGGCTCAGTCCAATGGAGATTACATTGCTTTGTTCTCAACAAGGAGGCCATACAAGCTAAACAAGTTCAAAAGATATGAGGGCCACAAGGTATTTACTCAATTTCTGTTACTTATAAATAACGAATCCCATGGAAAATGGGTTACACTTTATACTATACAGTCATTTATATTATACACTCAGTCATTTCCTTGGGCACCCATACCCCTCCCCCTACTGTGGACGGCAAACTCCTGATGTCAGGGACACTAAAGGAGCCAGATACCCTGCAGTGGGGATAAATGAAGAGGGCAAATCCCCTGCCCCCAGGATTGTCCCAAATTAACACTGCAGCAGTGTTCATTCATTGCACAGTAGAGTAGTGCCACTTTTAGCATTTTAATGTGCAATTTTGTCTTGTTTCTGTTTATCTGCCTCTCCTTCTTTTGTTCATAATAACTTACTATCTGATGTAAATAAAGACTTCCAAGACAACACAACTAAATGATTTTCATTTTATTATTATTTATACTGTAGTGTAAATAACTTCATTTGTAAAAATAAATTGAGATTAAAAGAATATTCTACTATAAAGTCAACTTTTTTTAATATCAATGATGACAGACTTAAAACTAAAGCACCCTTAAGCACCCTTAACCCTAAAACAGCAGCACTACAAACTTAAACAATAAAGAGAGTGCCAAGCAACTTTTTGTAGGTGTATGATTAGAATTTCAACACACCTGTGTGTATAGACTCTAACTTAAGTTAGTGAGCCAGATGACATGGGCCCAATATTGTCTTCCACAGTTTTTTTCAACTTTTGACATGAACAAGTGAGGGAAAATCCATCCACTCCGCTGGAAAGAGGAGTTTTCAATAATAGTAAAATTGCCAAGTTTGCAAATGATTTGTTGAAAACTAACGAATTTATAGCTCCTCAAAGTCCCAAAATTTCAGACATTTGTATTGTGGGGGACACAAACTTGCCACTAACCATACAAACGCCTGTAAATTTTTGCAACTTTGTGGAGGTATATCTTTGCTTGCTTAATATGTACCACTTTCAAACTTGGGAATGTTACCAATTCTAAGGTGCTCTTTCCAGTGGTGTCAACAGATTTTTCCTGACTGGTCCATGTTAAAAGTTGAAGAAACCATAAAAGGGTCTATTCTTATCATGTCTTGCTTGTTATGAGATAATCATGGCAACAATAGTGATCAATCTCAATCCTTTTGTCTTTGTTATATATAAGTGTACAACCAGACAGTTATGAGTAATGTTTTTGAACCATGAAGCACATGAGATATTTGTGTTACTGACCAGGCATGAACTAATCCCAGGCTTGAACCTAAGATGGCCCATCTTGCCCATTTGGGATTTCCCAGTTAGTCCAGCAAGAAAAGTTCTCCTAATGGTAACCTTTTTCAACAAAGCTTATTTGGTCAAGATGGCTGGATATTAGCCTTGTTCTTTTTTGCATTTTTTTTTACCTCAACTTCATCTTGGTCCATAAAAAGACACAAGAAACTTGGCCAATATCCAGCTATAGTGTATCTTGACCTCACACTCGGTCAATAATGCATACATATTAAAATTCTGGATTAATATTTTATTGTTAGGTGAGTGGATATCATATTGGGTGTGATTTTAGCCCTGATGGTTCAATCATTACCTCTGGCTCTGCGGATGGACAAATTTATTTTTATGATCATCACACATCTCACATGGTGAGAACATTACAAGCTCACTCTATGCCGTGTATGGATGTTGCTTTCCACCCCACCCTGCCAAACTGTGTCGCTAGTTGTGGGTGGGAGGGACAAGTCAAAGTCTGGAAGTAACAGTATTGTACTGGAGATTATTAAATTTACAATGACTATTAATTTTGACTCTCGTCAAAATTTCTCTAAATAAGATATTTATCTGTCTTTTATAGTTTTAAGTTTAATTCTCAACTGTCCATGCGCTTTATTGCCTCTTTGGACTTTTTTTTTTCAAGAGAAAAGTGTTTTCATATTTCGCCTACTTTAGGGCATAGTAGTCCTTCTATTTATTTTCAGTAATTTATCCCTTTTTAGTCATTAAAATTATAAACACCATATTCATCAATAATCTTAAAAACTATTAATCATGAATGATTTTCATATAAAATAAATTATGCTTTTTGAAACACTTTTTCTCCTTTGAGTTCTTACATGTGCAATCCACTGCACACAATCAACAAAATTGAATAGTTAAATAATAATATATTAATCACACCTTTTAGATGAAGTATCACTAAATAATGTCCTTTATTTGACAATGATATCACTTTTGTTTGTGCAAATGAGAGGTTCAAATGAGCTATAACCATGCTACACATTCAACTCTCATCGTTTTTAACGTTTTAAATGCAGTTGTTTTCAAACATAAACTCTTACTTTGTGTAATAAGCTCAAAATCTTTTTTTGATGTCCTTGTTTTGCTTCTGAGTTGCTCATTTACAGGCAACTAATAATGACTCTCTTGCCATGCAATAAAATAAAATAATAAAATGTGTCTCCCAACTATTGTACATTGTAAAAAACACAAAGTAAAACTCAGAACTACAGTATTTTATATCTTGACTCTTTAAAGCCAGGGCTGTTCAGTGGAACCGCGATTTAACAAACCTGTACATGACAAACTCCTCGGTGTAACAAACAATAATCCTCGCCCTGTTATAGTAAAAATATATATGGAAAAGAACCTCAGTATAAGGAAACCTTATAGCGAATGTATTTGGTCAGTAGCTTGGCCATAATTTCATTTTTTCCTCGACCTCATTTGCATTTCCTTGTCACTTTTCTTCCATGGCCTTAAAAATTTCGCAGTATTTGTTATTTTGCTGTTTCATCGAGGGCCTTCCTCGACCTCATTACATGTATACATATCCTCGTCACTTTTCGTCCATGGCCTATAAAAATGTCGTAACATTTGTTATTTTCGCATTTTTTTTGTGGTTTTCATAATTTTCGCTGTTTCGTCGAGGGCCTTCCTCGACCTCATTTTCATTTCCTCGTCATTTTTCGTGCATGGCCTTGCAAAATGTCGTAATATTTGTTATTTTCGAATTTTTTTTGTAGTTTTCGTAATTTTCGCTGTTTCCTCGAGGGGCTTTCTTGACCTCGTTTGCATTTCCTTGTCACTCTTCGTCCATGGCCTTGCAAAATATCGTAATATTTGTTATTTTCGCTGTTTCGTCGAGGGAGTTTAATCCTGGACATATCTCAGAAAAACGGCACCATTGTCGCACCTCATATAAACCCGGGCAATTTCACGAAGTTCACAGCTGGTAACATTGAAAACAACGATTCGTCACTAGATTGAAAGAACACCTTCAATGCAACACAGGCAGCTGCTTGGCAAAGAGACCTAAGAAAAACAAAGCTTTTGGCCGGCAAGCTTTAGGCCTGCCGACAAAACTGACCACCCTTGTAATTCCCGGCCCGAAGAATTATGCAGCAACTACAGTTAGCTGATGTCGTGTTAGGAAAAAAGTGTCCCGGTATTTACAGAACCTGTTGAACTGAAGTGGTATACTGTCAGGCACACATTCCGAAACCAGTGAGTGCTTCCGAACCCAAAGGAGACAGCGGCTACACGCAGCCGCTAGCTGAATATCTATTGGTCTCTGTCTTTATGACCCTCAATTCAGTCCCGGTGGCTTGTCTGAAGTTGATTTCAAGCCAGTACACCACTGGCTGCGGAACACTGTAATTACAGAAAGTCGCATGTCGTGTCAGTACAGGGCAATGTGAATGCACCTAGGTCGACGCTTACTACTACATAAACCATTGCTTAAACGCTTTGATGCTTATGGGAAAAAAAAAGGAGAATCAGCTAAGGTCTTTTAAAGAGATCAGAAGATGTATTAAAAATATTTACAATATTGTTGACTAAAAATATAGACAGATTGAAACTCCGAGGAAGGGATACACTCCCTTATTTGGCCTATACGGGTATGTGTCGCTGAACAGGGTATGGTTTTCAAGGTCTTGAGTCTTAAGCAGGGTATACAATTTCACTATTAATCGTCTTGAACAGGGTGTCTTTTTTGACTGGAAGCGTTTCAAAGAGTGTGAAGACTTGCGATGAGCGATCTACATGTGCAATACCGATAATTTTTTCCTAAATATCTAATTCCACGATTTTAGTGTGAAAAATTACTTAATTCTGTATGCGAAACAAAGCAAATCAGATCAGTCGGAAAGTAGTGTCTCCTCTCTTAAAAAGGGTAGCGAAATGAGCAATTTTTGTCTTAAACAGGGTCAGGGTTTGTAGGCCTCGGCGGCACACCTCTAGCCAGACTTCCCTTGTGTCCCTCCCCCCCCCCCGGACTGAAACCTGAAAGTAAGAAGCAATGTTCTCTTATGTTTAATTTGATAATTTCACCATATTAAGGGACCGAAAAAGACAAAGTGAATTGTGACATTGCCAAGAGTCAACATTGTACAAGATAAAGAATAATTTGTACCTGTATTCCCAAGTGTTACAACAAAATATTTTTCATCAAAATGTCAAATATACCCTTGATAAGGTGATTTTTCTGTGAGATTCCGTGGTCAAGTGTCACATATTGGTGGTCTTTACACTAGAGCCTTAATAAGCTAAGAAATATTTCAAGACAAGTAAATTTTAATTACTTCAAGTAAAATAAAGCTTCACAGAACCGATTCTTTTTTACTTCAGGTTAACTTAAGGCTATTTTCCCACGCAGCATTATTAAGATTGATTGACATGTTTCGCCTTTTTCAAAGCTCAAGAAACCACAAGTCAGCTAAGTCGGTCATAAGGAAGGTTTTCAAGTCGCTTGAAACTTTCTTGAGGGTGTTACTAAACAGAGTAACGCAGTAACGAGTAACGGAGTAACGAGAAAACAAGTAACGGGATAAAAATTCAAGAGGTTAAAAAAAAAATCCTAATGAAAGAAAAAACATAAAAATGGTTCTAATATCCTAATAATGACTTTTAGCAATCTCGAAAAGTATGTGTATTCCAAGAAGTGCTTTTAAAACAACGACGTCAACCCCCTACCCCCCCCCCCCCCCCCCTCCAGCAAAGTCGAATATGCCTATCCAGCAGATAGAGTAGCAAAACGTTCCGTCTATCGTTCACCTTAAAAGGAATATTTCCTAAAACCCAGGATGAGGAAGACTACTTTTAAATTGCCGAGTTTCTAAACAATTGTCACAAATCATTGAATATGTACAACTCAACAAAACCGCATATACTGATCTTACGTCACTGCCCATGAGTAGTACCCCGGTAGTAGCATTAGTACCAACATCGACATCCGCGTCAGTAAAATTGATTTCCGTATGGTTAGTTTGATCCCGCTGTATATGTTGTGCTTATTGAGAGGACGAAGAAAAGGAAAAGGAAGTTTGTTTTTTGACGCATTCTTTTTTAGACAAGGTATTGGATTACCCTAATCTTCAAGGTTTCAGCGTGAAACGATTGTGATAACTAATGGGTTGATTAAATTTTGTATGAAGATTAAGGAAAGTACTTCTTATGCCAAATGCAGGTCCGTCTTCGTAGTCGCAGGATGGTAAAAAGCGTCTGTAAGTACCACTTTAGCTCCTAATAGGTCCTAATATAAGAGATTGATCGTAGAAGCAAGTTTAGAAGACACGATTATTCCTTTCCCGAAGGGATCATAAGTGGGAGAAGACAGAAGTGGGAACGAGGGCTCTTCTACGATTTCAAAATACTATTAGTTGTTATCTTAGCGCAGGCGTTTCATGTAACACACCAATATTCTTTTAAAGTTTGTCGCAAGCGTGAACAGAACCGGAAAAGTCTCTGACAGAATTCAGCGCTGACAGGGGCGTAGCTGCCTTTAAGCCATTAGCCCGGGCTTAACAAATTAAAATTTGGGTCAAAATGAATTCATGTAATTGCATGTTATCAGGGAGTAAAATTGCAACTAATACAGGTACCAAGGGCTGTGACGATCATGCAAAACTGTAAACCGGCCGTTTTCTCCTTGTTTGTTCTGCCTCTTCTTGTTTTGTTTCGTTTATATTCAGTTTTTTTTTTTCAGCAAAGTAATTGCTGAACCCTAACTTGATAATCACAGTCACTATGATAAGTGAGCAAGAATTTTTAGACTCGACATTCCTAACGAATAACGTCAATAGAATTGACAATAACTTATAAAGCACAAAAACATAGATAATGAATCAAGATTTCACTGTTCAAAAAAAAGCAATATTTGTCTGAAAAAAAATTCGTGCAGAGGGGTTCACCGGAAAAAAAAAAAATTCCTGCACAAGCAGTGATTAATTTGTATATGCACGGTGTATTTGTCGATTAATTTCACAATTGTTTCATTGTAAAAGTTTTACAATCGCAAAAATCGCGAAATTAAAAGACCCACGAAATTAAGTACCAATAAGTGCCAGTAGCTTAAGTTACACTGACATATTCGCCGTTAGATTATAATTTAAAAAGCAATTGCTGAACCCTAACTTGATAATCACAGTCACTATGATAAGTGAGCAAGTATTTTTAGAGTCGCATTCCTAACGAATGACGTCAATAGAATTGATAATGGCAGCGAGAAGGAAAACACTGAGTTAACCAAACACCCGCGTAACGACTGACGACACGCGCAGACTACTCTTAATTTTGATCGTTTTAGGTTTCTCAAAGAAACAACGTCACACAAAGTAAAGCGATTTTTCGAACCAGTGTCTTTAGTTTTCTTTTCATCAAGGAGTTCGAAAAAAAAAAACATGAAACTGGATTCTGCCTGCCTTATGCGAGATTCAGGCCAGGAGCTTTTATACCGACGATCTTGTACAATTAATATCAATATTTATCAGTGGAAATTTTTATTGAATAGATATGACTAGCCCTACTGAACTGGAACCTTTGTGGCTACTTGGTAAATTTGCCATCATAAAAAGAAAAGTGTCCGTATTAAAGGGGTGTCCTTATAAAGCGGGTTCACTTTAGAAAAAATGTTAGGGCTTTCTTTCCCCAGGGACAAAGCAAACTGTCCGTATTAACGAGGTGTCCGTAAAGCGGGATTTGAGCGTAGAACTTGTGCTTGCCTGCCTGTTGGCTCGATTTCAGCCGCGAGGAACGCGGGTTCGTTCACCGAACAGCGGTTTTTATAATCGAGCCTTTTGACCACAAAAGAAAAGTGATTAACGAAGCACTTCCCAGAATCGACCAGGCGAGTAAAATATTCATCACAAAAACAGTTCTCTGACAATTCAGTTTTTGCCCCCATTTAAACAGTTTGCATTGGTTGATCAATAAACTAAGGAAGTTTATCGCTGAATGAGAGTCAAGATTGACAAGCACGATGTAAAGTGTTGGACGAAAATGATTGCTGTCCTGAAGTACACTTTACAAAGGTCTGGGCCCATTTTCTACAAACTGATCGAAATGTTAGGATAAAAATAAGAACATTTACTATTGACTCTTAAAATATTAGTAATTGTTAAAATACAGTTGAGGAATCATGCGTTACATAAACTTCTTACACACCGATAAAACTACTAAACAAAATTACCTTACATGGACAATTAGCGATTAACCTATACCGTTCAAAACCTACTTTGGTGCTAGGCTTCCACAATTAATACACGTCTTTCCATTGAATGCATGCAAGTGCTATAGTTTCATAAATATTCTGAAATTAGCGAACGTGACTTAAAATCTTCTTTACAAGTTGCTGCCCACTTCTCCTGTTGAATCCAGTGCCTTAACTGAACGGCCCTTCCTCCTTCGGTCCTCTTGCTGCCCTGAGTCGTAAAAGTTTCACAGGCGCCCCTGAAATTTGCAGACAAAAGTACATAAAGCAAAAAACTTAAAACTATCAAAACAAAAGCGAAGGTTTTTATTATTTTTTCAAACTAAGCAATAAAAGTTGACGTTCACTCTTAGTTCAATAGTGAAATTTGTCTCCAGTTTTTTAGAATAGGTCACACGCGTGCGAAGTGAGTGTTATCGGAAACAAAAAAACTTGGTGATCAAACTCTATAATTATAGTCACGATACCAACCTGATTAAAATGGTTGTTCGTCATGTTCGATGGGTTGTTTTCTGCTGATCTGCCACGGCACACTGTCCATTTTCTTTCCATTTAATATCCTCGCGGGTTTGCCAATCAAGTCGTGCGTGTCTCCATATAGCCTGGATGACGGAATGTTTCTCGTTTTCTTCAATAGACACAAACACAGAATTTGTAGAACACATATAATTGTGCATACAACGATTAAGAAATCGAGGTCTTGACAGGACTCCATGATTACTTTAACGGTCTTCTCAGTTTTGTTGCCGCTAGTTGAATAACAAGACTTAGTCCTATCTGACGGTGTTAGTGTCATGCACATTTAATCGACCAGTTCTGAGCGCGCTAGGTGTTTCCTTTAAACGAACGCTTCTTAAAATAACAACTACTGATTTTTTTAACATACCCTCAGGCATTATTAGGGGCTCATGTACAGGTGATGTTTACAGTTTAATGTTAGTCGCGCGCATCGCATGGACCGGAAAAACAAGAAAGGAAAAGAAAAGAAAAGCCTTTGAGAAAATTACACCGACTGAAAGAACAACCACCTCAAAACAACGCCACGGGATTCTTTCCAGGGGCTTAAGCCTCCTTTTTGTCTTTTCATAAAGTAACACCCTACGTCGCTGTTCCTTTTTTGTATGACCAATAACTATGATTGAAGGAAATCTTTTTAAAAGAGAAGGTCTCTCTCTTTTGTTCAATGTTTACTCATTGCATTTGAATCGCTAGGTTCTATCAGTTTTCTTTGTTCGAAAGAAAACACCGTTTATTATGGGAAGATCAGCAGGACGGTGTACAAAGATTCTTTTGTACTTAGGCCTTGTTTTTAACCAAGCATGAAGGAACAGCCATTTGTTTGATAATTTTGGTTAAAATGAACATAATTGCGATAAACAGCTTCAAAATCGGCCACCTTCTAGCCCTTTTCAGCTGTTTTCGTTCGTTGTTTAAATCGGTGAGTTTTGCCAGTAATGCGATGACACCTGAAACTAAAATGTTTTAACATTTTAAAATTATTAGAATATTTACAGTTTTTAAATTATGAAAATATTTACCGTTAAGATTATTAAAATAATTTTAACGGTAAAACTTTAACTTGGCATGTGTTGATCGGGACTTAAAAAAAGTTTGGAGACAAGGGTTTTACTTGTAACTTGGATTTTTGCTCAAAGTAATGATAGTGCGCGCTTAAATATTTACTGTATGGTAATGTTGCTTCGTGGCTGACTTCTAGAACTTTCTTGTCTACTCATTTACATTTGAATGCGATTTTTTAAGTGGTAGTTTCCCTATTATGATATATCCTAGATATTGAACCAAAGAAAAAACATCGGACTTGGCTACAAACACAATGTGTAATTACAGAAAGCGGTTGAATTCCGATGAATTTATGCGATTGTCAACTCTCTTAGCTTCTCTTGATCCCGCATTTAGTTTACACAAAGGATTAGTAGGATTTTTTAGTAGATAGTATTTTTATTAGTTGGTTAATTATTAGATTTTAGAAGACCGTGTATTTCATTTAGGATATGTCTTTTAATTTTGTAAAGTTTTTTTAATGATTTTTAAGTGATAATAAAAACATGTCGATCAGAAGTCGTTTTTAGCAGAGTTGAGGAGAATGACATCTGCTAACAAACACCTTCCATTCATTCAGTTAGTGGGTTAGTTTTTTGGGTGTATGGTGGAGGCAATATATGCAATTTTCTCTCTATTTAGATTATAACCATTCAGAAAGTAAACTGAGAACAGAAGATCGGTTTTTCAATTTGAGTTCGTTTGTTAACCAATAAAGCAGAAAAAAGTGACTCTCTTTTGCCTCGGGCCAAATAAAAAACCTTTTGTTTAAATTCATTTACCCTTGTATGGAATCCGCGACAAAGACAGCTGCAAATGCAAGAGTAAATACCGACAGATACATGGCTTCCTCCTCAGGAGCTTTAGCATCGATGACGGCGACGCCAGCGAAAACGCCACTTAAAAAATGAAATCGCGTTTTTTCAAACTTTGACGCGTTTATTATAATTTGCTGAAAATGTCACTAATATGAAATGTAGGTGAAGACGACGGATTTGGAAATTCAGACTATTAAATGAAAAACACTGATACGTACCCCGCCCGCTGCGAGGGCCTCGAAAATACGTTGCTGTTTCTTTTTCAGGTATGATATCGCCTCAGTAGATTGAGAGAAATCCTCGGCAGAAGCTTCATAAGAAAGTGTAACACTTCCTTTCACTCAGTGTTTACAAGGCAGAGCTTTTTTATCACAACGCGTGTGCGTGTGCGTTTTGCATAATCACTTTTTAATCGCTAGTTTCAGTTTTCTTCGTTAAAAAGAAAAACGCCGTTAATTATTGGGATGATCAGCAAAACGGTGTGAAGGATTCGTCTCCGTTTTCAAGCATGAACAGACAGTTATAGCTCTAATGTTTTTTTTTTAACATGACCCACTTAATTCGAGGGGTACCGAAAGGTAGATTCGAGACCTTGCGAGACCCTGGTTTCAGAATCCGAGAACCACGGGTTTTTTTCGAGGTACCATTCTAACTGCAATCGAATTTAAAGAGATGAGCAGTGCATAACAAAACAAATATGTATAATTCCGATGCACTCATTTCTGAGAAAACTAGCCGGAGACTAATGAAAATTGGCTCGTTTTGTAAAAGCTGTCAGTTTTCTGCGGCAAAGCTTTCGTAGTTTGAAACTTAGAAATAACAAATTCCTAGTAGAAAACTTACCCAGAAACAGCTATAGGTTCTAGAAATCTTCAACTTATAAAACCCATACTAATTATCCTGCAACCCAGATACTGTATCATTTTCCTAGATTTTTCGCTCATTTTACGTGTAACTGGCGTTCTTTTGAGACAAACAGTAGGACAGAAAGACAAAATCTAAACGCAACCCATCGACCAAGAAACAATGCAAGAGGATTCCTAGAACACTTTAATCATGCGCAAATGGGCTTAATATACGGATAGATCTTATGCATGAGGTATAAAAAAGAACTACATCTTTGAAAGGACACTTTGCTCTTTTTAACTGCACAAGAAAATACAACCATTTTAAAGCTTTCTTAACTATACCAACGTACGGTTGTCATAATAATGATCTGATGCATCGAGTCGTAGTTCATTTCACCATCTTTTTGTGCCTGGCTTGACAAATCGGAGAATCCGGAAACTGAAAGAGCTGTCTTCATCAATATATTTAACAGTGGAGGCGTATTGTTACGTTTTTTCTAACGGCTAGTTTGCGTTTTGTTTGTTACAGAAAACTCGCCAGCAAAACGAGGAAATCGGTTTCTGGTCTGAAGAATGAAGAGGCTGGGGTCAGCAGAACCACAACGCGTTAGAGCTGAATAGAGTTCAAGATTTTTTTGGTCTCTGCATGGAAAAAAAAGTACTGGACGATCAAGTTCTAATGGTTTAGAAGTGTGATGGTTTAGAAGGTAGAGCTTTTAGAACACAACTCGTGTATCGCCCTAAATTATGCGGTATTCATTTATCTTTTTCCTATTTACGCCTTCTTTTTAAGCATGAACGGACAGTCCGCATTAGTTTGGTAATTTCTATTAAAATGAACACAACTGCAATGAACATGTTTAGTAAATGTTAGTTTTGCCAGCAAAGTGATTGTAACTAAGCGATAACACCCCAAACCAAAAATGACTTCGAGAACTTTCTTTCCACTCATTAGCATTTAAATGCGATTTTTCAACGAAGTGGTATTAAAAGTTGCCCTAATAAATAAATTAGATTTGGCTACAAATACAGTGTGCGATTACAGAAAGTGCATGGTTGAATTCCGATATATTTATGCGTAATGAAGCGGAATCGATAAATTTGCCCAGATTCACACAAAGGTGCGTTTATTAAAGGGGGAAGCTTGCGGTCTATATGAGCAATACAGACGTTTAACCAAAGCTGAGGAGAATGACATCTGCAAACAAACACCTTCCATTCTTTTCAGAAATTCAAGCACGCGTCTGTTCACGTGTGGGGAATGACCAAACAAAAAATTTATTTAACAAAGGGAGGGATTCAAAATATTGCAATTTTCTGTCTTTCTCAAATAACCTATTTAAACCTGGTTTTATTTTTTAAAAAATAAAACCGAGTGAAGACAACGACAACGTCCTTGAGCACGCAAAGCTTTTTTTTGTTAAATAATAAAGCGGAAAAACGACTCTCTTGCCTCGGGCCAAACATAAAAAATTTTGGTCAAATTCATTTACGCTTGAATGCAGTCCCTAGAAACATTTTAAGCGTGATTGTCGACAAGCCTAAATAAATACGGAAAAATGAGGCCCTGTTATTGTTAGGGTAACATTCGGACAAGCGAGAGGGCCTTGAAACAGCAACATAATACAAATAAAACAGCGACAAACAACATGAAGATGGGTTTAAATTATGACAGTACTATAGTCTATAGTCTTATCTACTCAACATTTACATTTGAATGCGATTCTTCAAGCGGTAATTTCCCTATTATGATATACATATTATATCAATTTAGATATTGAACCGAGGAAAAACATTGGACTACAGAAGGCGGTTAATTTCCGATGAAGTTATGCGATTCTCAACTCTCTTAGCTTCTCTTGATCCCGCATTTAGTTCACACAAAGGATTAGTAGGATTTTTAGTAGTTTTTAGTATATAGTATTTTTATTAGTTGGTTATTAGGTTTTAGAAGACCGTGTATTTTATTAAGGATATCTTTTAATTTTAAGTTTTTGTCATTGTCAAGTGACAAGAAAAACATGTAGATCACAGATGACTTCAAAACAATTTTATAAAGTTCACACAAAGGTGTGTTTAAGGAAAAGCTTGCCGTCTATCAGTGGGCAAAAAAGTCGTTTTTAACAGAGTTGAAGAGAATGACATCTGCTTAACACCTTCCATTCTTTTCAGAAATCCAAACACGTTTCTGTCCCGTGGCGGACAGCAATCAACTTGCCTAGTCTCTGTCGGCCGCGCACAATAATGAGGACTAGGGACTAGGCAAGCGATCATCCACCACTTCTCATGGACTTGCCCACATGGAAAAAGGGTCTTAAAGATCCAACAACGCGACGTTAATGAGCGTATAAAAAACAATAGGTTTAATAAGCAAAACAACTTCGCACGTACATCACACTTTTTTTTGTACATTTCTTTACCGTTTTTAAGCGACTAAGACGTGAAAATGCCTCATTTCACGTTTTATGGAGAACGTAAACAGGCACCGACGAAATTATTGTCCCTTGGAATTCAATTCAACTGGAGGGTTCACCTACATTTGACAAAGTTAGTGGGCAGGAATAATGAATTGCAAAAAAGACTGAACTTGAACGGAAATTGACTTTTTAAGCGACCTTTTCGTTTTACGCGTAGTTGGATCTTAAAGTCCCTAATTTCTGTTAGCGACGAGAAGGCCTCAGCCAAACGGACTTAAAAAAACTCTACAGTATTTGCTTTTCTGAAACTTTGAACCTTTCTAATTCTGGAAAGAGCCATGCACTTCAGCTATCCTCCCATACTAAAGCTAAGTGCAAAAAATGACGGACGCAACAACTCCCAAAATTGTTGGACCAACTTGCCCAGTCCCTTGCCTCATTATTAGGATGCCGAGTTCATTATGATCTGTATTGGGACGTAGATTATGATAAGATTTTAAGCAAAGCGATTTGCCTTGTCCTCTCCGACAACTCTTAGCTATCTTAATTGAATATGGGCTAAAATTAAGCTGATCGGTACGTAAATGAGAGCCGGAGTTTTGTATTAACTGCTCTTTATATTTTTATAATATGTAAAAACGTGAAATTTAACTTTAACGACCCACAGTCGGTGGAAGTTCTTATTGTACAATGCCAAAACAGCATTAAATATACGGCTCTCCTTCGTAGCCTTTAAATCCAAAATTGCGTTAATGATTCGGCCGCCATGTTTACCTAACCTTGCAAGACAAATTTTACTACCGTCCCCGGCCCGCTAGAATTGCAAATTGTGCTCGAAGACCAAACTGAAACGGAGATTGTTTGCCAGTCTAATGCCGCGACTACCACGATAGATCGCATGACATGATATTGGCTTACATACAACATTACGTCAGAGGACATGTCCACAGGAGAGGACATAACTGCAACGGTATAAGCGAGGTGGTTTGGGAGTTCTGTTGTTGCGACCGTGTTGGCAGTCAGGTGTGCAAATGGTTACAACAGCTCCCGACAACACTCAACAACAACAGCAAGTGGTAACGTTGCGAGTATGCGCGAGCCGCTGGACGGAAGTTTGTCGTGGTATTGGATCGCAGCGAAGGCAGCAAAGAAAAATGGCGCCTGTTTTAAAAATTACCATCGTCTTAGTCATCTTTTCTATCTTTGTGGAGTGCAGATAAGACAAGGTCGTCTGTGTAAATTGCGAGATTGGTCTCAAGGCTAATAAGTCGCGGATCATACACAATTTTGCGCGGTTTGTGGTCCATGAGTGATTATTGTTTCGTGTTTTGGCTTGCGCGCGGACACGTCAAGTTTCCATGGGGTTCTGTGTAACAGCTGCAAAACTCCTCTATCAAAACACTAGATAAAACACTAGATAACACTAGATAACCGAGTACGAAACGTCCAACGTTTAAGATTTGAATAAAACGCTGTGAAAAAAAAATTCTAAATGCTAGTTTGTTTATACTGTTTATATAGTCATAATTGCAGTTCTTGCGACAATCTCCTTGCAATAATACGATTTCACGTCAGTTATGGTTCAGGAACGCCCTGTTGCTCAGAGATGTGCAACCTTAGTGCAGTGATTCTGCCAGTGATTACTTTTCAGAGATACCCCATCCTAACCACCGGTGTCCAGACCAGGTGCAGTGCCCTTAATTCTGCGACTGATAAAATTTCAAAGATATCCCACCCAGGGCTATAAAATTGTGTTTCCATTTTTGACTAGATGATATAAAACTAAAGACCCAAACTCTAGAAATAACATCTATTAAATGTATGTGACACCTTAACTTATTCAGGGGTGTAAGCAGATTTTGTAACATGGAGGCTCTTGACTCCAAGATGCCCCTTACACTTCTAAAATAAAGAATTAGATGAGCCAAAACAGGAGAGTGGTACAGGATGTTTCATATTACAGATGTGTTTTATTGAGGAAACCCTAACCATGAAAAATCCTTCCCTTTACTCCCCACACTTCTACATACTAGAAAATTGCAAATATGCACACAACAGTGAAAATACTTAAAATAGTAAAGATCACAGTCATACCTAAAACTGCATTTTCTCTCTGAGATATTGAAGTGAATTTTCTGCTTCTGGTAATTCCATGCTTGCAGTCATTTTTGCTTTCATAAATTTTGTTGTTGGTGTTTTCTACCACACGTGTGTTAATTATTTAATAAATTACTAACAAGGCTTAGCTCCCTTGACTTGCCCATATATCTATTTGGGGCCAAGTTCTTATGATTTGAAGACTAAAAAATTGAAAATGAGCTCTGACTTTTCCTTTTCATTTAATTTCAACATGAGGAGAACTTAAGAATCTTAAAGACTGATATTTATAAAATCTGAGTTTATGATAGCTTCAAGTGAGCCAATGTATGACTCAATGAAATTAAAGCTTGTCTGTGTGTCTTCTGGGGTACCAAGGCTATTTGATGCAGTTCAGGATGGAATGGCAGACCCTTCACATTCTGCAGACAGCATAGGGTTAAATAAAAAACAGATAGTCGCCATTTTGTACCAGCTCTGCTATGGCTTCAGTGAAAAGTGCAACTGGTTTGAATGTGACAATGCAGTCGTCCTCAAGGACTATCACCTGAATCAACAAGGTTTAGTGCTGAGCATCTCATAGGGAGCTCCTGCAACAGGCAAAAGGCAAATGAAATTTTTCATAACTTGTCATCTTGCAACACCAGGAGCATCAATGAGCTTGTTTAGGGGCAATTTTATATAAAATTATTGCAACTTGTGCAGCCTATGATAGATGACTATATACACTACTACTGTGTATACACAGCCAAACTGACACTGGTAAGCCAAGTGCTCCTCAATTCATGTGCACAACTAAACACTGAATATATGAGACCCAGAGTATCAAAAGAATTATTTCTATCAGAGAGTGAACATTTACCCCTATGGCATTTTGTTGTTGCCAACAACTAGCGAACCCCTTTAGATTTTCAGGATTTCTAAAGTGTCATGGATATGAATTTATATTCAAGAAGGAAAGACCTCTTTTGGATAGAAAAGGAATAATAACATTTATTATTTTTGTAAGCATACAAATACATTGTATGTGATGAAGCTTATTCTTATGTGGATGCCAATGCAAGGAATCAAATTCAGGGATTTTATGTCCAGTGTTTTCTGCACTTCAAACAGGAATGGCAGTCCAGCAAGTGCAAAGCTGAACAAGGGCAAGAATTGTTTTGTGCTTAAACTTGTGCTAGTGTCAAAGTGGGAGTAATATCATAATGGTCATGTGAAAATGCCTTACCAGTAAATCACAATTACCATTTTTATAGTAGGGCAGGGAAAAGAATGCACATATTTGTATTTTCATATTTATATTGATTTCAGTTATGTTTCAAGGCATTATGTAAACATTTTAAGAATAACATTAAAATTCTTTTTGGCGCCAATTTTGTATGACGGTATAAACAAATCATCATAGAATAATTATCAGAATAAAATCATCTTCCAAGTAGTGAGGGTTCTTGACAATGAATCTGAGAGCTTGCAATGCATGATTATTAAAATGCAAATTCATCAGAGTTCCCCCACTTGGATGCAAAATCAAACATTCCAGAATGAAAGAGTGTTCCCAAACAATGCTTTTACAAGAAGGTTTTGTTGGGATACGCTTTTACATGTTCACCAAAAATCTGAAAACAAGGTTGAAAAGGACAAGAAAAATTTGTCTATCTTTAACGAAGTTTTAGCAAATAATATTTCACAATCCACCGCCTCGATCTCTTAATCTCTGAGAATAAGTAACCGCCATAGAGCACCAATGTAAACCAGAAAAGCAAATTTTCGAAAATGGAAGGAAACATCCGACTACGGCCTTACTTGTAAGAGTAGGAAATTTGCTTGTTGATTTCATGCCGCTAAATAGTATCAAAATACTCGAACTTCCCCCCTTTGAATTAACCATTAACAGTGAAAATACGGAGTGACCGAAAGAGAAGTTTTACCTGTTTAGTCGTTTGTGTGGGATATATCACTGGATCTCGCCGTACGGACAGGGTCAAATACTACAGAAATACGGGGTCACATAAATTACGTTGAATTCAGGCTGCTATAATTTTCACACATAACATGCGATGATGCTGCTCCACGTTTCACAAAGTAAATCAAAGGGTATATCTTACTTAAATGCTACGCAGCTCTGCAGATCATGGACGATAACCCAGAAATCCGTAACCGCTTGAATGTCAACAAATCAACATATCACAACAAACGACCTCGTGAACGCTTTATCTGCTTCATCAGAGGAGCCGAATGGATGAAAATTAACCGGCTAAATGGTCCTTCTCTCATACATGACACTTCAACATGGCTTAACCAAAGTATCCATTCTATAAGACATGTCTGCTGTTGATTGGGTATGTAAAAAAATCTCCCTTGAAAGTGCTTCAGAACAGCTTTCGGCCATTGCGATTTCCCGTCAACAAGTGCTTTCCAGCAAGCCTGACGCATGCGCAAACGTTACCACTTGCTGTTCTCAACAACATGCGACAGGGTGCCTCATGACTTTTGAAAATACCCTCAGGCATTTAATTAGGTGGCCAGTCGAGTTATCTCGATAGTGTAAGCGAAAGGCCGTCAGTGCATGCATTTTGATTGACGTTGACGTTAAACGTTGTTTCTTCTAAATATCATGTGGTATTTCATTTGAAATTCACTTTCAAAGATAGCCGGCTTTAAAACTGTATCTGAAAGATAGCCAAGCGCTGTTGACCACCTTCTGTTCAGAGAGAAACCATTATGGAATTCATGATACTTTTTGCGTTTATCATCGTCAGCGCAGTGATTTGGTGCTTAAAAAATTGTCGTGATAGCAGCTACAATCGCCGCCATCCTGAAGAGAATGATTGCCAATGTGATTCATGCCGAGCTGCGAACTAAGTGAGTTTGTCTTTCGTAACTCTGTTAGTGGGGCAGAAGGATTGAAATTGGTCCGTCTTGTAGAAGCTGCTTGTTTAACGGGAAAGCTCTGATAGCTACTTTAAAATTATTAAATAGAGGATATTACACGGTGGCGCGAAGATATGAATTTTATTTTCGAGTGGCAAAACAATATTTTACGAACGAGCGCAGCGAGTGAGTAAAATATTGTTTTTGCCACGAGAAAATAAAATTCATATCTTCAAGCCGCCGTGTAATGTTCTTTTTATTATATAGACAAAAAGACATCGATAAAGTAATAGAGGGAAATGACCGAAATTACGTCATCGATAAACTCACTAGTGAGATTATGGAAAATAAACCACTCGGGTCCCGGATGTAGCGTTTATGAATTTTACGAGTGGTATATTTCCCAGTAAAACACTCGTGTCTATATAATAAGAAGAATTAAAACTTCTTCTTAGAAAATCCGCGCCCAGAAACAGCTCAAGAGGGTCTTTTAATCTTTAGATTATACATATCGATCAACCCACTCATTTTACCAGGCGCGGATCCAGGGAAGGTGAAATGGGTGAATTTTCACCCCCCATTTTCTGAGCCCCCTTCTTTTTTTTTCTTCTTATCCTTCATGACGGAACCATCACTTTTTGGGCAGTAAATATCGTAGAGGACATTAGTGGGTAATGTATTCATGATTGCATATTTTTTAGGAATGTACACTCGGTAAACTCTTATTGTTCTTGATAAAGACTAGCAACAATTCGAATGCAACAAGGCACCAAAAGCTAAGCATTTACTATTTCGGCAAGAAATTAGTCGTCCCGGTTTAGAAATCCGCAAACGAGTTTACAAATGTAAAATAATATAATTGGCATTTGCGTTCGCCTAAAATTCGAAAATGTTAATTATTCATCGGCAATCAATCATGCTGATGCACAGACCTCAAACACCTCAACCAGGCTTTGGTTCTATTACATTATTACAAAAATTCACCCCTCATTTCAAAATCCTGGACCCGCGCCTGTTTACGTGTATTTAGCGTTCTTTTGAGACAAGTAGCAGGACCGAAAGACAAAAACTAAACGCAACCCGTGGACCAATTCAAGACACAATGAGAGAGAATTCTTCGAACGTTTCGATGCGTGGAATATTTTCCTGGAGTCAAGCGCGCGCTAAATTAGACGGTGACAGGCTACGGCTCATGTCAACCGTACGTTACACTGTTTTATTCTGTTTACCCCAACATATTTATCAGTGTACGTGGAGGCGTATTATCACGTTTTTTAACTGCTAGTTTGCATTTTGTTTGTTACAGAAAAGAACAGGCGAGCATGACGATTTCCGTTCTGGTTTAAGTCAACAGAACATCGCCAACAGTTGAAGATTCTTTTATTTTCAAGTTTATATTCAGTTATGCCATTTTGAAATTTGTGTTTCTATGTGTATGAAAAGGACAGTAATGGACGACCAAGTTCTTATGGTGGAAAACTACAACCAGCTGAGCAGGCCGTGACTTACTGTGAAACTTTGAAAAAGACCTTTAATGTTACTTTCGATGTAAACTATGAAGTTGAATCTACGAGCAAAAATTAATTAAACTTATAAGATTGAGGAAATTTGGATCAGTCTAGAGTTCTTAAATCTGTGATGTTTTGCTAACTAGGACTGGAGTAACCAAGAGAAGACGACCCTGTACCCCCGGGGGGGGGGGGGTAGTCCCTTATATAAGCTACATAGGTATGTGCCGCCCCATCGGGTAGGGTTTTCGCGCCGTTTTGGTCTGGAAACGGGTCTGATACACTTTGCCCATTTTGCCCACTCTGCAATCGGGCATGGTTTTCAAGGAGAACTACGGAATTGTATGAACGTACTTATCGTTTCAATTTCAAGTGAGTGAGAAAGAAAGAGAAATATGCGAATTCGAAATGGATTTGAAGAATTGTTTTGTTTTCGCTCTAACGGCTAAGTAATGATAACATAATTTCTGCCTGAAGGCCAGGTCTGAAAAACGAGTATGGATTTTAGAGGTCTGGCCTCGGTTGTTCAAAGGCTGGATAGCGCTATCCACCGGATAAATCTCTATCCAGTGGATAGTGCAATTAGTTTCCCTAATGTGTATCCGCTGGATAGTAGGTCAGGATTTGGAGAACCAGGCGGTACACCCCCACCAAGAATTTCCAGGAGTATTCCCCCCCCGGGCCCTGTACCAGCTCTGGCATTAAGAAGTGGGTGCCTTGAAGCAAGCCAATGCTTTACCAAGCTTTAACCCGCTCAAGGTCGTTTTAATATAGCCTGCATGCAGGCTATTTTAATAAGTCTTATAATTTAGCAGTCCGTTCAGCGCTCGATATGGTAGTCCAATTGCGTCCACAATGCATTATCACAAAAATCTATTCATATCAGTTGATATGCCGATAAAAACATCTTGCTTATTTCCCTTTTCAATAAATTGTACCGCCTTGGCCTCATTCCAGACAAACAACACGTGTACAAGAGCGACGTTGCATCGCTTCTTTTAATCCTGCTGATACCTTCTTTAAAAGGGGCAACAGTCTTGACGCGTTTGATTTTAGGGTGTGCAATGGAGGCAAAAGATGCAATTTTCTGTCTTTTTTAGATTATGACTCTTCAAAAAGAGAACTGAGGGTAGAAATCGGCAACTACCATTAGAGCTACAAAGCTTTCGCATGTTAATCCAATGAACCAAAAACCTACTTTGCCTCAGAAACATCTGCTGTGCATTGGACTAGAAACGCCTAAAGAAAGAATTTTTTAAAAAAGGAAAAGATATATAGAATAATGACGCACAAAAGTTCGTTTTCATGTGACGTCACGAAATTCTTGCCGCCATATTGGTGTACAACCGCGGGTTGTGTGATGTATGCGCGTTTAACGAAAATCACAAATCGTAGCCATTTAAGAAAGGCTTTCTTAAATGGATTGTTCTGAAAGTGATGCTAATGCACCTATCAATGTTAAGCCCCAGGGAGGGAGGGGGGGGGGGGGGGGGCGGGCTACCCACGGGAAATTGACTGAGCGTGCCTTCCCCTGGGTAGGGATTTTAACATTTGAGCGTTGCCCCAGGGTCGAGAATTTGACATGGCCGCCATCTTGGAAGACCGAGAGAAACTGGAAATGAGTGACCTGCGATCTTGGTAATAGCCAGAAGTCACCAGAGGTAAATGACCTCTGCTTTTCTTGAAAGTAACAAGACAACATGAGCGAAAGAAAGGTGAGGAAATCTGTTTTATTTTTCGGTATATATATGAACCATCACTTCTTTCATTGTATGATCGAATGTTTATAAATAGAAGAGTCTTCGTTCCTTCTGTTTCTGTTTCTATGTGAGGTTGTAAAAGACATATCCTTTCCAACCTGTCAATTATTAACAGGGTTCGCACACACCTTGAAAGTCCTTAAAAATCCTTGAATTTTAAGTTCAAGTTCAAGGCCTTGAAAGTCTTTGAAAATTGCGGTCGGTGCTGGAAAGTCCTTGACTTTCGGTGCGAACTTTATAATGTAAATAGAACTCCAAAGGAAAAGGAGCAAACACAGAGAGACCTTCGAGATAAAATTACCTATGTTGTGGAAGAAATAAAAAAAGATATAGAATTAAGGCTCTTTTTGAATTGAATAGAGTCCTTGAAATATGGGAAATGTGTCCTTGAAAGTCCTTGAAAAATCCTTGAATTTTTTGTTCAAAAAAGGGTACGAACCCTGTATTAAGTCCTGACTTTGTTAGAAAAAGTTACCCCAGAGGGGCGGGAAATTGACTTTTAGTAGGTGCCTCGGGGTGGGGAATTTGACTCTGGCTGCCATTAAAATGTCAAATTCCCCTGGGTCTGCCCGCCCCCCCCCCCCCCCCCCCCCCCCCACCCTGGGGCTTAACATTGATAGGTGCATAAATCTCCTCAGAAAAAAAAGTTGAAGCTACGTCTTCTGTACCTCTTTCTGATTATGCTAGGTAACTGGACCAGCGAGTTAGAATAAAATTCAAAAAGGGTTAGTTAACGCTATATTCACATGATACCGAACGACTTTCCGACCGGTTGAAAAATTTGACCGGACACTTCGTTCACACGGAACCGTTCAATGTTTATGGTCTGTTAACACGGGACTGTCGAACCGTACAAAGCGAGTAATTAACGCGACTCGTAAATTCATGTTCGCAATATCTATACCTGCCAACTTTTTCTGAGATATAAGCGTGAGATTTTTATCCTGGGAGTGCTGGGATTTTTGAAGACGACACGATCATTTCCGAAGAAGTCCGAAGCCTTCCGAAGATGTCCGAAGTCTGCCAAAGGCGAAGTTATCGAGAAAACGCTTATCCACAAAATCAGAGATCGCGAGGAAGGTATTGTCATGTACTCATTTTACACATGGTTATCGTTCCGTACATGGGTCTGAGTTAACATATTTTTGGAAATTGTGTCAAGCAAGACGGCAACAACTCACATTTTTCAATCAGGCCTGAGAAATTGGCCCGCAAGCCTAAGCCGGCGTGAGATCGAAGTTTTCAACCCTCAGGCGTAAGAGTTGGCAGGTATGAATATCTGTTTGCATTTTTCTTGTCTTTTACAGCTGAGTAACCACGCATCCATGCAGCCACGCCTTTGGCGTACAAAAACAGGGTGTTCGAAACTTGCCGTTAAAATTTTCGACGGTACCGGTCAAAAATTTGTTCTCGATTTTAGCGTTCAAATTTTTGAACGGCTAGGCGTCCATATTTTCGTACGGTTAGCTTGGTTCCGTGTGAACAAAACACCTAACCGTACGAATTTTCGTCCGGTACCGTGCATTTTAAGAAATTAAAAAAACCGACTGCCGAATTTTTGTGCTCTATAAGAGTAGATTTTGCTGCAAAGCTTTTTCCTGCTTGTGCTTGCTCGTGTGAATGCTGTTTTATCCTGGTTGGATGTACTACTATTGTCAACTTTCCTTTCAGCTTTGTTTATTGGAACAGGTATGGCTAGTAGGGAACGAGTCTTTTCTTTAATGAAATAGGGAGCTTAGTATCTACAACAGCGAGTGAATTCGCGATGCCTCAAACTTCTTCGACCTTTAATATTCCATCCCGTTCAAACTGAAAAATAATGGCGAATTTTTCTTGTGTTATATTCAAAATGACTTAAACAATGTCCTTCATACAACGTAACACTAGGAAGGTTCACGTTGTAGTCGTGAAACAATAGCAAAGAAATGTACCAAAGAGTGTACTGCACTTGCATAGTTGTTGTTTTGCTAAATAAACCTATTCCTTTCAACAATAAGGTAAACACAAAAGACACTAAAAAAAGAGTAGAAAAGTAATAGCCACTGAAGAAAGAAAATATTCACTGTTTTAATAACCGAAAGAAACCCACAAAAGACACTCGAGATCTTCACATTCCTGGAAACTAAAGTTTAGAACACGATCCCTTTTTAGCTGCAAGACAAACTTGATCTGCCACGCGGATTCCGGTTTCTATCGCAGTCGGTACAGTTGAACTGGATCGAAGACGTGTAGCAGAAGGACGACGTGACGTAGGTCGTACGCATGGGCAGTAGGGGAAGTGTATCCACCGCGTTCACCGGCGAAAAATGTCTGATTGGTCGTCGCGCGACCACGTGACATTGCCAAATTCAAAATGGCGGCAATGCCTCCATACTTTGTTTATTCCAGTGGCAAGAAGGTTAATTGCGGCTTGATATGAGTTGCAGATGCACATCGGATATTTTTAGAACAGCCTAGACTTTTTATTATCCTTTTTCGCCTATTTCTATGGGATTCGTTTCCTGCGATGCTCGCGATTTGGCCGGTTTTCGGGATTCAACTTCGGATCACGAAGGACAACAATGTTTCTGAAAAAAGCAGGGTCACCAGAAAGAACGGCCTTTGTTCACAGCTCAATGCGGCAGATAAATAAGACACTATGGGTCCTTTGAAATTGCTTAGACACCTGGTAGTTATTTTATTATTATTTTTTTCCCTAAAAGGTAAAGCAAAAATACATTTTCTCCAGCAACACTTTCCAATTTACAAAAAAAGCTTGAACATGACCTAAATGAACTTTAGTGTCTGCATTCAGTCTTTTCATTGAGAACAGGTGGAATTTTAATATCAAAACTTTAAAGCCGTCTTTGACCGAGCAAGGCTTTTTTTCTTTTCAATGGTTATTGTGCCTGATCTGCAAAAGGTAATTAAATTTTTAAAATAAGGGCAATACTAAATACTATACTTTAAAAGAAGAGAAATTTGATTCAAGTGTTAGTTGGAAATAATACTGATTATATTTTTTTAGTATATGAAGGTTAAAAAAGTGATGCATATAGTCTAAAGTGCTACAAAGGAGTAAAAACCCAGATCTTTCCATAAATAAATTTTATTGACACTGTCAGGGACATGTGCTTTCCTTGAGTACACAATTTTTTGTTAAAAAATCTTGTTTGTGAGGCTGCACTTTGTTTGATGCAGGATCAACTAATCTTTTCTGAAGAGAAATGAAAAGTAAAGTATGTTAACATGTCATATACTTCAACACTGCCTTAGCCAACAACTAAGAAGAAACTGAACTTCAAATCAAAAAACAAAGTGAAAACTACTTCAATGTGAAACAACAACCACTTCAAATATATATCTCATTAAATTCATGCAAAATGTAGACCTGATGAGAAGTTTATAGGAATAGAAACAAACGATAATTACAATGAAACTATAATTTTTGAATGAGATCTGTGAGTGTCCTCTCATAATTCTGACAGAATATCAAAATTGGAAACTGCACATCCTACACAACTGCATTCATCAACATGATCCAACGAAAATTTCATTAAGACTCAAAGTTTACTTCAAGCTTTAAACTCCTGTTGGAAAGAACTTTTGAATACTTAGTAGCATGTTAACTCTGTCATTCATTTTAAAACTTGGCTCCCCAAAAATTTAAGCCAAAAACGATGCATATAAAAACAAAAGCATTCACAGAAAATTACCCTGTTCATCTCCTTCTAGGATCCAATTTTCAAGCAAAGAAGCACCCCCCACTGAAAGCCTTGTGTGTAAAAATTTAGTCCTAAAAAATTGTACACGGGGGAAATCATGTCCGTAAGTACGGTTCCCAACGAGGAAAGTAACAAGTAAGTCGTTGTGTGTATAATCCCAAGCCAAATTTATGAGCAAAATAATCAAGCAGGTTGTGCACATTGTAAACAGAATTTTTTTTACAAATCAAAATGTTCCGGACCTATCGAACTGTAGCACCAAGACGGTTTAAGCATTTTAATGAAAACACTCTCACATTTTCTCATTCGACAGTTCGGATAAAACTCAAATTTCTGTAACGTACAAAGCTGTAATAATGTGCAACAACAATGAAATGTGCACCGATCGACAAAATCACGTTACGAACTACGCACTTTAGAAAACTGCCGCAACCCGGCCGCTTTCGATCCACTAGACACAAGACAATTTACACAGCAAGACAATGGCTAAGAATATTCCTTTTGTACCGAGTGACACGAGATTAGGTTGAACCAAGCGTAAGCTTATTTTTCTGCCATAAACAGTGTAAACACACGGAGATTTAGCATCTAAATATAGTTTTTCGAGCAACAAAGTACAAGCTAAGTCATATTAACAAAAAAAGCCCAAAAATGTCTGTCCCTCTACTTTTTTTTGTTGAATCCGTGATAGGAAACTCGAACTAAACAACAAAAACATTTTGGGTAGTGTTGTAATACGTTCTTCGATCAATAGTCGAATGTTGTCAAATGTTAAAGTCGAATTTTGACACAAAAACGGGTTACACATTTAACAAGACTGTCGCTTCCGTGCCACTCGGTACAAGCTTATTTATATACCAAAACAAAGCCCAATAATTTTTCTTCCACTACTTTATAATTTCTTTTTGTACCGAGTGGCACGGAACATGCAGTAAACAAAGAGAGTAAAAATTACCCACCTTTTCGGCCTGTCTTCCACATGCAAACCAGCGATCTCAACGTCAACAAAACTGAATCAGACCATGCCACTGCGATTTTTCGCCAGTTCCAGGACGCTATATTCTCTAGAGAACACATCTCCGTCAAAACTTCGACCAAAATAATTTTTGGTCTCTTACAGTGGCAAGAAATTGCAACGTTGTCACTGCCAAAAAATGGTGCCATCGCTTCTTTCATCTCAACAACATTTCGCGGGCAGTTTTGCCTCGGAGCCAATGACATTGCCCGAAATCGATCACGTGCCAGTTTTTGCAGAGCATGCGTAGACATTTTTCGCCGGTGAAATCCACCGCGAATGAAGGGATGGTTTGACCAATGAAAATACACGTAGTCTAGGTTAGAATCGGTTGCAGGACGAGGATCGCTGGGTGTGCTATGAAAAAAAATCAATAAATTAATAATAATAATAATAATAATAATATAAGAGGTATTGATGCGGACAGTCCCCAGATATTACAGTTAACAAGACGAGACTAGTTTTTGAGGGAAACGTTATATTCGACAAAACGTTTGAACCAAGAGGGTTGCAATCTGGACCAATGAAATCACTAAATCCTACCTGGGTCCCAAAATACCGAAGGGGCCCACTTACCTCCGGCAAGACTCATGAGTAGCTAGAAAATCCTTAAATAAGAACGACCGAGACCAGATTTTATGAGCCCGCGAGACTGAGCACCCCACCCAAACCCTTGTTTTCACTAAAACCGCTGGACGCCACAACCTAGTTGAGGTCGTTGTTATCTAAGGTCTTCCGAGTAGCTAGGCCGTTTCGGCGGTTTATACGTGACACGCGTCCTGCATACTGCTAGGCTAAATCAGCGATGTCAAATATAACTTGTGTGGTGAAAAAATGAGATGAGAAGGCTCAGTTTGTGAACTAGACGCCTATAATAGACGTACATTGGGCTGCACGATGCAATGATGTAATGGTTTGGAGAGCGTATAACAAACCTACTACAGGGATGATATGAGACCGTTCTTTTTCGTGAATATTGACTCTTTGTTTCCTTTTGCCTTCGACTTCGGTCTTTTCATGGAAACATTTTAAGTTACACTTTATAATGACAAAATTTTCTTACCCAAACATCTCATCCAAATAGCTCAAGAATCCCTCTAAAACCTGTTGACCATTGAGGCTACTTTTCTGTTCCGCAGACTTAGCAGTTTCAAACCCAAAAACCACGTGACACTTGTCATCGTTAACAGGCGAGTCACGTGACCATATCCATATTTTACTTGTAAATCCCCGTACACTGTAAACTTGGTGAAGTTTCTCGGGCCAAAACCGGCGTTTGAATTGACAAATAATTTTCCACGCTCCAAGCATCTGGATCTTGTTTATGGCTCTGTTTTTGTCAGCAGGAAGTCCTGGAACAAAATTGATGTCGGCATCTTTGAGGATTGTGAGCGGCACTGTAATGACGACGTATTTTAGCGGTTATAATTTCCCCATGTTGATTCTTCAAAAGAATTATTTCACCAGAATTTGATCTGTCTCTGTCTTCATCTGCAAAAAAATAGCAATCAGTGCACGTGAAATCGAACGAATTAAAGCCCTAAAGTACCAGTCAATTAAAATTTTGGTCAAATTCTCCGGTATGTTGTTATTTTTGATGGTCAAATGCCGAATTTCCCCCATGCATCAGAGCGCTTATTCAAATGTAAATAGCCTACCAGCCTACCAAACACAACCGAAATGTCTGAAGTCTCGGTAAGCTGTCTTACGGAGGTTTGTTCATTTCAATAAAATTGTTCATTTCAGAAAACCCACAATTAAGGGGCTTTTTCAAAGGCTCTCAAATGCTCCAACAAGACAGTGAATATAGAGGCAATGATCCGTGAACGCGGTGCACATTCTGAATGCGGAAAGAATTACGAAATCCTTTTGCGTGCGACGCTGACCAGCGTTTTGACACGAAGTTAAATGCCCGACTGGGCGAGCCTCATTTTGGGTCAAATTCCCACTGTAAGGAGCAAACCTCCAGTCAAATGCACGGGGTATGCCCCGGGGGGGGGGGGGAGAGGGAAGTTTTGGAATTCACTGGTACATAAGACTTGCGTAGCGGAGAGTTGCAAATGTTTTACAGCGGAATGTTGCATACAAAATTTACTTTGCACAGTTACAGCATTTTAAACTTGGCGTCCAGCGACTCCCATGCTAAGCCTTTGACGGGCATTTTCCAGACCAATCATACATTTTAGATCACTTTTTCTCCGAGTCCGCAATAGTTGCATGACGTGCATGCTATATCGAAAACGAGAAACAAATAATCTTTACATTTTGTAAAACTTCTATTTTTCGGCCTCAGATGTTTGCTCTTTGATTTGCGGAGATTACTGCGATAGTCTAAAAAGCAGGAAAACCGACCAAACAGGTCTTAAAAAATGCTCCAACACAAGAGAGCATTCTCTCTTGTCCAACATCAATACCCCGAACTGGGCCAAATAAATCCTGTACCTGCAAGGTTTTAACACAAATATCTAGTGTTAAAAAATGTATTTACATTTGGCGGAGCTAAACGTAGTGGCAGTGACAGAGAATGTAAATACTTTCCTATTGGTATGAACGCACGTGAGCCGCTATGGCGTTCATTGACTCTATTGTTATTAGGTATATAAGGTTTTTGACAGTTGTAATTATATAATGTATTCATCTCAGCTCTCGAACTATCAACTTTTAAAATGCCGTCCGATGGTGATCTCGCGCGAAGCATTTCCGAGCTCAAAGACGAGTTTCATTCTGGTTTATCTTCTTTAAAGAGAGAACTTGCACAAGAAACACGACGCTGCGCTGAAGAAGCTCAAGACAGCTACTGCTAGTGTTCCGAAATTTAAAAAGAAAGGCAACGAGAAGCAGTTCTTACTTAATTCTGAAGTTCTTGAACACGTCTAGTCTGCTTCGACAGCCCTTCAGGCGTCTTCGCCTTAAGTTGAAAAGACCTTGGAAGAATCACAAGAAGGTTCTAATTTTTCGAACCCGTTCGGTGCTGTCAACTGGCCTAAGGCTCACCGTGGTTCGCTTGTTGGCAGTTGCTTTGCTTGTGGCAGTTTCGGCCATTTCAGGAATCAGTGCCCCGTCCTTAATTCAGGCGCAGTTTTTAGCTAGCCAACCTGGGAAACGTACGTGATGGTCTGGGATGTTGGTGCACTCGTCGAGGACACAGATAAGTTAAGGAACTTTGTTGACAATGATTTTGACTTTTTGAGCTATTTTGAAAAAATAGCTCATATGTCAGTGGCGTAAGCGTATGTATCTTTGTGGCTCTGTGGCTCTGTGGCTTTGTGGCTTTGTATGTTGGGATGTTTGTTGCAAGAGCCAATAAGGTTGAAGGTACTATGAGTTGATGCTTAGGAACCAATGAGATCTTGGCATCCATTTAAACATGGCATTGGTAAAGGTCGAACAAGGGCACTTTGAGACCGCCATCTTGATCCTTCACAATTTTTTCGTCTTTTATTACGGGTACAGGTGTTTGGAAGCATTACATAAAATATCTTCATGATTCAAACGCTATGAACAGTGATGCAGCTGTTGAAGGGTTCATATCATTTCTACCTAATTCGGCTATCGGTACAACGCACGTCAGTATGAGTTCTGTTTCACCTGCTACAACTGGGTAGAGTATAAAAGATCATATATTTTCAAATCTCTTCCAATGAAGCAATAATTGATATTTAGATATAGACTTCAATTCGAAAGCATGCGCCCTATAAAATGTGGTTTTAGAAGTTTAAAAGGCAGGGTTTTTTTTCTTAAAGCTGTATCGAGTATTGTTAATCCCGTAAACAAACTTTAAAAATATTATTCTCTCGCTTACAAAGTTCAACCGACCTTTTTCGTTCTATTTAGTAAAGATGCGTAACTTATGTACAAATAGTAGCGTTAGGGAATAAAATTGGAAGAAGCTAGTTGACACAATAATTAGATACTGTTAAATTCAGTGGAGTAACATGATATAAGTAGAAATATATTTCAGCAGTTTGATAATTTTCTTGGAAGTAAATAAATGATAGGCTATCAACCTTGACGTTGCATGAAACATAATTTAATTGCAGATGTTGTAATAAACCCGAGGTGATTTCTTAAAATCGTTTGAGAAAATTTTGTAGTAAAACAATTTGCCTCTTTTTACGTACGAATTGTGAAAGGGCCAAAGACCAACATCTTCACATGCAAATTGTGTGCATGAGTTATTTTTATAATTCTGTTTACTAGATTACTGTGTGATAACTCGAATTCCCTCACGTACGAACCACGAAAGGGGGCAAAGTCCAACACTTTCACGTGCCAGCTGTGTGACTGTACATCTCATGCAGATTGGCTTTTCACAATAATAATAGTAACTCGGACGTATGAAGACCTGTTTCGTTTAGTAACCAATGCCTTAAAAAAGGCTCTTGTCCTTTAAGAAGCAATGGCTTTTAAAACATGACGAAATAAGTTATCGGAGTTAAAGACTGTTTCACAAATGTTAATAAATGTTAGGTTATCAACCTTGACGTTGGATGAAACATAATTTAATTGCAGATGTTATAATGAAGCCGAGGTGATTTCTTAAAATCGTTTGAGAAAATTTTGTAGTAAAACAATTTGCCTTTTTTTTACGTACGAATTGTAAAAGGGCGAAAGACCAACATCTTCACGTGCAAATTGTGTAGGTGAGTTATTTTTAGAATTCTGTTTACTAGTTTACTGTGTGATAACTCGAATTCCCTCACGTACGAACGACGAAAGGGGGCAAAGTCCAACACTTTCACGTGCCAGCTGTGTGACTGTACATTTCATGCAGATTGGCTTTTCACAATGATAAATAGTAACTTGGACGTATGAAGACCTGTTTCCTTTTGAAACCAAATCCTTAAAAAAGGCTCTTATCTTCTGAGAAGAAGAAATAAGTTGTCGGAGTTAAAGACTGATTCACTGAGTAGAATCGCACGTGAAAACCTCGTGAATTATGATGATGCAACCATCTACCACCATGATAAAAATCCTGGTATTTCGTAACTATTCAGTATTCGATGAGTCACATTTTGGCTTAAGAAACTCTGAGGAAACCTTACAGTTTTCCTTCTAATCAACGTTTGGTGAGTAGAAATTTATTCCACTTAAACGATTTGTTTAACTTGCACCAGATGTAACAGGGAAAGACAGAAGAAATTGAATGTATAGCTTGAAGATCGATTCAGCTGAGCGTTTCGCGTTTTCATTTATGTACCGCAATACGCAATTTTGTACAAAAATCCAATCTACATTTAGGAGGAAAGAGGTAGATTCATCACTTTTGGTAAGGTTACACTGAAGCATTCAAAATAGCTCAGGCACGTTTAACGTGCCTATGTTTTGAATATGAGCAAGGTCGCATTTCTACTATAGTTGTAGCCGGTAGGCTAAAATCCCATATTCAGTTTTGGCGTTCTATAGGCGCCAGTCAATTTATTCTAGATGTTATTGAGCATGATTATCGTATTCCTTTTTCACTCTACGCCCCCCGTTAGTTTTTCTAGTAATAATAAGTCAGCTTTGGCGCATTCTGATTTTGTTAACGAAGCTATTTCCGAATTGTTGGTTACCAATCGCATTTTGAATCGGAGGTCCTGCCCCATAACGTCAACCCTCTTTCCGTTTCTGTTCAGTCATCCGGGAAGAAGAGGTTGACCTTGGACCTTAGGTTTGTGAATAAGCATGTCTGAAAGCAAAGGTCAAATTTGGGGTCCACATTCCGTTGATCGTTTTGCCCATTCCCATAAACGCAAATTACCCAGATTCTTTTTTCGTTTGTGGAATCCTGACTCGGAGGGGGTGGATGCCTTTTGTTTTGACTGGCGGGGGATAATAACTGGCTCGTTCCTCCAGTGTCCCTTGTTCCCCGGGTTATTAGGCATTTGTTTGTATGTAGGTCCATGGGCACTCTTATTGTCCCTAAGTGGGTCTCAGCTCCATTTTGGCCCATGCTCTTTGCTCCGCATTCCCTCTTTTTCCGTTTCCGTTAAAGAGACCGTCGTTTTTACCAATGTTTCTATATTTTTGTTCCGGGATCCACAGAGTCTATTTTTGATGGCCCTAAATTTAAGTCTCATGTGTTAGCCGTCCTTTTGTCGGCATGTTAGTCTTGTACTTCTAGGCTTAGTTTCTATTCCGGAGTTACGTCTAATTACCTTGTTTAGCCTGTATTAAGTGTGGTTTATTATTTTTTGAGTGATTTGTTCTGTGTTTCTTTTGCCTCGGTGGCATTCATGCGGGTCTCGGTGACCTTGTTTGTATCTTCACTGGGATGTATCCCCACGGTTCGTACCGTTACATTATTGCGTGACCTCGGTCGGTTTCGAATCCTTCCTGCAGGTCCCCCATTTTTGTGGTCGCGTGCGCCTCGGTGGCCACTCTCTTGTTATCTTATGTACCTGTGTGATAATTGTATGTTTTTTCACTACATATTACCGCGCGTTTCATTTTCCGCTTCTTTTTTCACGTGCATCATTTTCTTTTTTGAGTCTTTATTGAATCCCTATGGTCTTTTATTTCTTCTGTATTTTCAGATGTTTTCGCCAGCCCTATGTGGGCTGAGCTTAACGATGTCAGAGCTCCCTCCCTACGCTGCTTAGCACAAAAGCTACCGGAGATAGTCCTTGGTCCCAGGGCAGATTCCACGACTCTCGCCTACCTCAACGGTTTTAAGCGATGGCGTGCTTGGGTCAACAGATTTCCCGACGTCGCAGTGCTGCCTGGTACTCCGGCTTATGTTTCTTTATATCTGCTCAGTGTTCTCCAGGCTTCTAGTTCTCCTGCGCCGGTCCAGACCGCCTTCTATAGCATCCCGCAGCTGGGCTCATGATATTGCTCGTTTCGACTCTCCTACAAATCATACACTTCCCCAGAAGGTCGTGGAGTCCGCTAAGAGAAGGCTATTACACCTTACTTCCAAAAAGCTCCCCATTACACCCGGAATTTTACAAAAGTTCTTTCAGAGTCTTGATGGATCTTTGGTGGACACGAGATTCATGGCCATGGCGTTACTGGCCTTTGCGGGACTCTTAAGATTTGACGAATTGGCTAATCTGAAACTTAAAGATTTAGCTAAAACTGATCAATATCGCGAGGGCTCTATTGTTCCCATTGTCAAGTATGGCACGGATCTTTGCCCCTGGGGTAATTAAGAGAAGTACTTATCGCAAGCAAAATTCACTTTACCGACATCTTCCCAAGGTGGAGACGACTATTTGTTCGGAAATATTCAAACAAGTCTGGCTCTCAGTCCATCTGCCCAGGCTCCAAATTGTTCTATACAAGATGTAGAGAAGTTTTATTGAAGAAGATTACAGACTTAGCGTTAGATCCCTAAGTCTTTCTCTTGGCACAGCTTCAGAAGACTCGTTAGAGAACCGATTAGCAGTCGCTAAGTCTCTTGGACTGTAATTGTTTCCCGTTCTTTGTTTTCTCAGCAGCTCCATAGTTCGAGCTGCACACCCATTCCCGTCTCTTAGTCATGAATATAAATAGGAAATGTATTTACATTCGGCGGAGCTAAACGTAGTGGCAGTGACAGAGAAAGTAAATACTTTCCTATTGGTATGAACGCACGTGAGCCGCTATGGCGTTCATTGCCTCTATTGTTATTAGGTATATAAGGTTTTTGACAGTTGTAATGTATTCATCTCAGCTCTCGAACTATCAACTTTTATTTATATATCTTATATTATTCATCTCTCGATTGATTTTTTACCTTTAACCCTCAGAGGTTGTGCGACTGCATCGGTTGGGGAATACGTTCCCAATTTTTCCCATTGGGTTTTTTGGGTTTTCGTATCAGGCGGCGCACGTGAATAGTTTAGCCCTGAGTGACTATATTTAGGAATATTTGTATATTATTCTTTAGTTATGATGCTGCACTTTGTATGTTATTTGGACCGCATTAAACACTCAGGCTCCATAGTTCGAGTTGCAAATCCATTCCCGTCTGTTAGTCATGAAAATAAATAGGAATATAAGTCTGTGGCATCACAGGTTGTTTCAAGTTCTATAATACTTATTTCCCGTTAATTTTTTTATTGTGAACACTAATACCACCTTAGACTTCAATATAGTCGTGAGTCTCTTTATTCTAACGCTCCTGGTCCTCGAGTCAAACTTCTAAAACAAGAGTGATAAGGGAGAGAGTCGGGAGAGGCGAATCTTGCTACGCGCGCGCTTTGATGCGTCAAAGAAAACTGATGCCCTGCGGGTTAACTGTAAGTGAACTTTAAAAT
The DNA here is from genome assembly GCA_038088405.1 of Porites divaricata. Classification (NCBI taxonomy): domain Eukaryota; kingdom Metazoa; phylum Cnidaria; class Anthozoa; order Scleractinia; family Poritidae; genus Porites; species Porites divaricata. Next base: position 15,986,131 of record JBBMOI010000007.1, read on the forward strand.
TGCAAAACTTGTACATTCAAGTATAATGAGAAAAGCAAACCTAAACTAGAATGAAAGTTAAAGAAGTCAAACATATGTACTGTTCACTTATCTAATTATTCGTATACACTGCACACAGGTATTTTACCTTACCTTTCCAAACGATTTTCTTAACTTGCCAATTAAGTCGTTTTTATCCACATCTGTGGTGTTATCTAAGTAATACTTTACCAGTTGAGAATACGATTCAGCAAGTCTAAAACATTAGAGACAAGGAAAAAGTATGGACAACTATCCGAGAGGGACTAATTATCCATAGACTCTAAAGTAGAACTACCGTACGCAACATAACGAACTGACCTATACCAAGGAAATGAAAAGGACTGCTCATAGCTTTCATTTGAATGGTCACGGCACGCAAATATTTCATCAACAAACTCAACAGTTAGAACCACCATTTAAAGCATATTAAACAGTATCACCGGGGAGTATTGCTCATAGCTTTCATTTGAATGGTCATGTCACACACTTTGAGATTTCATCCACAAACGCAACAGTTAGAACCACCATTTAAAGCATACTAAACAGCATCACAGGAGGGTACTATTTTTGTATTTATTTGTATTTATTTATTTGCCACACACACGATTACAATAATTACAAAAAAATATACCAAAACAAGGAATGTAGGAAGAAATGGCCAGGAGGCTTAAAGGAAACTATAGAGCTTATATTAATTAGGCCTCCTCAATTACAATTTTTAGAAGATGGCAAAAGAAATTACGGCGACGGATACAAAATAATATCAGGTGGAAAATTAAACTAATCAATGTTACGGAAGTTTACAAATAATGTTGAATATTAAAAAGCATTTTCGTAAGATTTCTGTTGGAGTATACTAATAATTATTACAAATAAATGCCTTGAGTGCTCTTTTAAAGGAAGAAGGTGAGGAAGCGTTGATGATATTGGTGTTTAAGGTGTTATAAAATTTAGGTCCTTGATAAAAAACGGAAAATTGTTTGGTTCGAGTACGACAGAAAGGCAGATGAAATTTAAGCGAGTTTCTTGTATTATACGAATGAATTTGACTTTGTAAGGTAAATTTACAATGAAATTTTAAAGGTAGAGTATGGTTTTGATAGGAGTACATGAATAAGCCTAGTTGTATTAAATATATATCATGAAATTTTAAGATACCAAGATTTTGAAAGACTGGATCAGTATGTGCAACGAATGTGGTTTTAGCTATAGTTCTGATCACTCGTTTCTGTAAAATCTCAAGACGAATAAGGTTAGTTCTGTAGGTAGAGGCCCAAACTAAGTTGCACTGAGTAAAAAAAGTATGGATAGACTAGAGAAAAATATAGTGTTCGTAAGGTTTTCGTAGATAAATAGAAACTGGATTTACGAATAATTCCTATACATTTAGAAACTTTGCTTGATCAATTTTTTGGCTGTTAATTAAAAGTTGAATAGTTTGATTTGTACGCTTTTGGCATGGTTTAAATACAGTGAATTTGGTTTTTCCAAGTTTAATGAAAGCCTGTTAGCTCTAAACCATAATGACAACTTATTTAGCTCAGCGTTCAGTATATTAGTCAGGCAGTCTTTATCCTTGTGAGACACAAAAACGTTTGTATCATCGGCAAATAATATCAGTTGTAATATTGTTGACGTGTTGATTATATCGTTGATGTAGAGCAGAAAAAACAAAGGTCCTAGTATTGAACATTGGGGAACGCCACAGATGATATTAGCACAAGACGAAACATAACCATTGTATTCTAGAAATTGAAGTCTGTTGGAAAAATAGCTCTTAATCCATTTCAGAGCCAAGCCACGTATACCATAGTGTTCAAGTTTATCAAATAAGATGGAATGATTGCGTGTACACTCAAATCTCGTTAATATGGACACTAAAGGGGCCACAGAAAATGTCCGCATTAAGCGGGTTGAATTTAGAGAAAATGAAAGGACTTTCTTTCCCCAAGGGAAGTATTAATGAGGTATTCGTATTAAGTGCTTGTCCATAAAGCGGGATTTGAATGTATTGTTCAGAAGCTTTCATTTAAATGCTCACACTTAATGATTTCATCCTTGAATTTAAACCTTTGGACCACCTTGCACAGCAAAATCTCTTTACATTAAGGGAAACTTCGCCCGAAGTGGTTTTATCCTTTGACATACTGTACGACCTACAAAGTACTGAGCTCACCTGCAATTTCCAAGGCCCCACTCAAATTTTGATTCCATTCTCCTTCTTCCTTCACGTACTCCATAACGTGATAAAGACCCAGCTGAAATCCGTAGTTTCCAGTAATCAATAATGTCCAAAACATCCTGCGACAAACCCTTGTCTTGAAGCCTAACAGTTAGAGAATCTGAGAGCGAACCATCTTCACTGCCTTGGTGATTGTATCTATTGCTGATTATTTCGCTCCACGTTTCTCTGGCAGCTTTAATTTATGGCTGGTTGCTGGACAAAGAGTAAAATGCTCCTCTGTAGTAAATTTTTTCAACCTCTTCTTCATCTTCACTTTGGGCTGCCTGTAAGTTTCAGAAGAAAAACCTAATGTAGCAAACAACTTTCACTTCACTTCACTTCACTTATTTATTTGATGTAACCTCGTTCATTAAATGAATGATATAATTTACATCTCGGGTCAGCGGATTTCTGGAGAATTGTAAATAACAATGATTTGCGGAACTTAGCATCGTCCTCAATTTCTATAACATTATGTGGTAGATTATTCCAATCTCTAATTGTGCGTGGCACAAAACTGAATGTGAATATGTTAGTGCAAGCATAAATTGTGGTGCAATATCTATTGTGCATATGTCTAGTCTTTCTGCCCGGCTTTGATAATTCATCCAGGGGCAGGATTGCGTTGTTATCTCATCCCTTTTTGAGAAGACAGAGTCTGTCTACTTTTCTCCTGATCTTTAGGGACATCCAACCGAGATCCTTTAAAAGCGTAGTGACACCGCCAAGTTCATAATTCTGGTAATCAGATGTTACAAAACGCGCAGCGCGTCTCTGCGTCTTTTCGATCTCGTTTGATAGGTTATCCGTATATGGATCCCATGCTTGGCTCGCATAGTCGAGTAATGGTCTTACTAGGCCAAGGTATGCTGCCTCTTTTACTCTTCTGTCGCATGTTGAAAGGTTCCGTCTAAGGAGACCGAGTAGTTTGTTGGCCCGGCCTGTTATATCTGCTACATGGCGGTTCCATCTGAGGGCATCTGATATCGTTACTCCGAGATATTTCGTGTGCTGGACTGAGTCCAGACTTGTTTGTTCCATAGTGTATTGATAAGTGATCTTGTGGATGGTTTTTCGAGTTATGTGCATTATTTTGCACTTGCTTGGCTCAAAGCGCATGAACCATCTCTTGGCCCAAGACGTTAGGTGATCGATATCCTTTTGGAGTTGTTCACAATCTTGGACATTCGTGATTGGCCTGTAACAGACACAGTCGTCTGCAAATGGTCTGATTTCCGATTCAACCTCATCCACTATGTCATTGATAAATATATTAAATAATACCGGTCCTAGGACTGTCTCTTGGGGAACACCTGATACGACTAGCGTCCATATCTGATTTTGACCCATTGACTGCCACGCGTTGATGTCTGTGACATAGGACCCATGCTAATGTTCTACCGTTTATGCCGTTAAGCGAAAGAGTTTCGCTTTAAGACGTTCGTGGGGCACACTGTCAAAACCCTTTGCGAAGTCTACGATGAACACGTCAGATTGGAGACCTTGGTCAATAGTTGTGGACCAGTCGTATATTACTGTACATAGTTGTGTGGTACAGCTACGGCCTTTATGAAAAGCATGTAGTCTGATTGTTATCAACCCGTGTGAATCGAGATGGTTCATAATACTTGAGCACACTATGTGTTCTAGGACTTTACAGACAACACTTGTTAGTTACACAGGACGGAAATTGTTTGGGCATGATTGTTTGTTTTTTATTTAAATCACACTGGTATAGTTCACAAAAAGTACAATTACGTAATAAAGATTTTAAAAAGAGGGAAGAGACGAAGTGTATCTTACAACATTGGCTGTGTAACTAAATAGAGTTTATCAATCACATAATTTTTCTAGCTGGTATTTAATTTCTATTTGGTTGGCAAAGTCTGAGAGAGTAAGTGCTTTGTGGTGTAGTTCGCAAGAATGAATGTAAAATCTCATAAATAACAGATTTCCCTAAAAGGTTTTTGAGTTATCAGGAGTCAACTGTATTTGATTTTTTCGGGGGAGTGGGATTGAGGAGGGAAAAGAGTTATTCAATTTGGCCTTATCTGCTACTAGCAAGAGGGCCAACTGATATATGTCCAGATGTTGAGGTGGAGATGAGGGGGGAGAACTCATTCAAGCCTTGAGGTGAGGAAGGGGTCTCAATAAAAGCTGGTTACCAGCGGCCTACGCTTGCCTTACTGTTATCTGTTAAGATTTTAAGCAAGGAGGCCTTACAGTCCCTTTCCTCATCATAGCAGCCTTAATTCCACTATCGGCATCTACTCACGAAAAAAGGTTATTTTAGAGCCATGAGAAAAGTGAGCCTGCTCTTTGAAGATAAATATTCTCCTTAACCTGGTCTTGTGGTCTTTTTTTGGTCCAAAAAGGGGTGGTAGATCACCAGGGACCCTCTTCTAGATATGACACTAGCACCTCCCTCTGTGGGGTTATGGCACCAGGAAACTGAGGCAGTAAGAGTCTTTGGTAGATACACATATATATATTGTACTTACAGGAAGCATAAGCCAGCCATTATCCATCCTCAACTTGAAAGTTGGGAATCAAATCAGGTTTGTAAACAAGAAAACAAATGTCACTTGAAATTGAAGAGGCCTTGGTATCTATCAGGCGAAATCCTGCCGAATATAAACACTTGGATTGTTGAGACCAGCCATATTTGCCAGCCAATTTCAATCTATGATTCTTGGTCACAACACTGAAGATTTCATTACACCTTTTATGTCCACTTTGCTGGGCATACTGCAAAAATTGAAAATGAAATGTTACATTACAAGGTATAACCATTTAGAATTTATAATCTAATAACTGTACATAATCTAAGTCCTAAAACCAATTTGTCAATATAGAGGAAAATACAAGAAAACAATACAAGAGGTGAAGAGATTTTTGTCACAATTTTGCCTTCTTTAATTTTATTATTATCACATTCAATGCTACTCAATGCTGCATTTGTTAGTTGGGCTTTCAATGCACTATATCTTTCAGGTTCAGCACCCCAGATGGGGGGTACTCCCTATAATAAACTATACAGGAAAGTTCTGCCCAGAAGGGGCACCTTTTCAAGGATTCAGGTATATGAAAAGGTAGGGAATCCATTAGTTGAAGTAGATGAAAGGGTAGGAAAATCTGTCATTTTGGTCCGTAAAAAGGGCTAACAGATGCATTTTGAAGAAACAATCTGGTTTTGTGATATATTTATACTTTAACCTAGACAGTGCATTTACAGCAGTTAGGGACGTTTAGTTCTAATTAGGTATGTGAAAGGAGTACCCATTAAGCATTTATTTATAGAAGGAATATGAAGGGGGTACCTTTTCTGTCCAAAATGGTATACAAAAGGGCAAGGGTTGGACCTTGGGGGCACTGAGTGGGGGGTCATGTACACCATTTGAGGGATCACCAAGACCACATACTAATTTTTTCGTTACATTTAACATAACACTTATATGTTATCTGTCGGGTCAGGAAGCCTTTTTTGTCGAGTCATTGACCATCTGGAACACTGAGCCTCCCCGTCTAAAGCTTTTTGGAGTACCATATCAGTTTTTAGCTCTTTACAGGAAGTTTAGAAAAGTAGCCAAATTAAGATAGTATCCATACACCAGTCTTGCCTTCCCAACCCCTAATAACACCCCCACCACTCCCCTAAATAAAAAGGGACCAAAAAGAAGAAGAAGAAGAAAAAAAGAAAACACAAACTAACAAACAAACAAAATGGAAAGCACTATTGCCCTTCTCATTAGGCACTCACTACACACTCGCTGAAAAGAGATCCTCCCTCATAAGAGATGGCCTCCTTCAGTAACTCTCGAGTGTTTTCAATCTCCTGATTATTAAGATCATTCCATTTTAATAACTTTACAAATCCATAGTTCCCACTGGCAAAGTACTGAACGAACAGGCTACAAACAACGTTGGATAAACTCCCTTTTGTTTTAAATTGAAAATTCCTCCTCGTCCAAACCGACAAGGATAGTTTTCATTTGGACTTTCATGGGCTACCTCTTCCGAAAAGCATCCTTGATATAGTGTGTATTACTTCTGTCAACAAGTTTTAATAGGGATTCCTCGAGATCACCACTGCTAGGGAGGAATTCTGTAGCTAAGTCCAGGATTCGCATTGTGTTGCAGGAAGACTTCTGGCTACTTCTGCATGGTGCGTGAGCCCGTTGCGTGACTTTTTGCTCAGCTTCTCCTGACGTCAGTCGATTCCAGTCTCACACGAGAGAAGTCCCACGAGCGAGCAAACGTTGTTCAAAATGGTGGTAAAAGTGTCCAGGTCGTCTTCTTTTGCTTTTATTTGTTGTGTTTCCCGGATTTCGAGCCAGACATAAAGAAGGATGGAAAGTCTACTTGCGTATAACAGCAGTTCGGACGAAGAAAGCGATAGAACTACTAAAGATGAACAAAACCTTAAGAAAGGCAAAGTGAAGCTTCCAGGAACAGACCACGGAAAAGACCAAGCAATCGAAGATGTTTATACAAAAGAAAGCGGCATGCAGCCAAGTAATAATCGGATGGGGCCGTTTCTTGAACCAAGAAATGCTACTGGGCTCAATGAGTGCAGTTATTCTAAATCAAAACAAACTTCCTTGAGGAATGATCATGGTTCCATTGTTTTACAAAGAACTTTTAGTGAGCCACAGTGTCCAATGAGTTTTTCTAACCAAAACAAGAAAAGCCCAGCTTTCAACAGTTCACTGACTCAATATAAGTATTCAAATTCGAGTAGCATATCAGGCAGACAATTAAAACCTTACATCTCATCAAAGACGGAAAGAGAAAAATCAGCACAAACAGCTAAACCTTGTAGTTCCTCCTCTCCACCTAAACCTCAGTTGGCTCTGGAGAAGTGTAATTTTCGATCATACCTTAAATGAACTCGATTTGCAACCTAACAGACCTTGTGAAATATCAGGTGGAAAATATTTAGCTCGCACATACCAGCCACCTAAACAGTTGCATTTAAATTTTGAAGGTCATTCACAAGGAGTCAACTGTGTGCAATGGAACCCAACTCGAGGTAACCTGTTATTATCTGCAGCAATGGATCACTTGGTCTGTGTATGGGACACTTCATCTGGGGGTACATGCGGCAGGAGACTAACACATCATACAGCAGCAGTGAAAGACGCCAAGTGGAGTTTATGTGGAGAGAAAATCTTGAGTTGTGGTTATGACAAAACTGCGAGACTTTCTAATTTGGAAACAGGTAATGTGAATCATGTCTGTAGTTTGAAGATAATGCAAATGTCATTGCCAGGTGAGGGGTAGGAACTGGGGCTAACCAGGGCAATGAATGCCAGGGAATAGTTCTCTACACCTGGCAGGGGGGAAAAATCACAAATATTTTAAATTTGAACAAAAACGATGGGGGAATTCAAAATTTTGTAAAAATAGTAGACAGCAACCACTGGGAAGTCACCAGGATCTACTGCTTTCTCAGTCACCCCTAGATATCTGAAATATAAAGTTGCAAGGAGGGAAATAGGCCTTTTTTGTAACAATTGATCATGCGATCAGCTTTCTTTAAACACAAAACAGTTCGCCTTTGGAAAATTTTGTTGGCAGGAACCGAAAGAGCATATAATAGCTACTAACCTGTAAATTTTCTGCATTATATCTCAAAAGTAGTGATTGCAATGGCCACCAAAATTTAGAAGGATTTGTATGGGAAAAACAACTCTTGCCACCCAGTCTCCTCAGAGTGACTATAATATTTCCTTAAACATAACGGGGCTAAAATTTTCATTTTTTGATGGCATACAGATTGAACCCTTAAATGAGTAAGGACTTGTACAGAAAAGCAAGAGTTGTTTTTCCCATACAAATCCTTCTAATTTCAAAATAAAGTCAAACAGAGAGTGAGACTAGACGTAAAAAAAAGCAGTCCTGCTTTTTTCTTAACCCATCTTTCCTATACTTTAGGAAATCTTGTGATTCTTGTGACAAATCCCAGAAACATTAGCTTTGTTCCCAGTGTAGTGAATTTTGTGGATGTGCACATTGCTCCAGTCTGAATTCCTTGTATAAAATTGCTGTTCCTGCCGCCAAAAAGGAATAATGATATTGCTGATAAATTAATAATAAAGAAATTCAGTGAATAACTGAAGTACCTAATCTACATAACTGAATCAACAGTAATAGTGGTCATAAGTGGGCTAAGTTTTGATAACCTGGCCAATCATCCACTAAGCATACATGTAAGAAAGTCCTGTCAATCAGGTGAATATCAAGGGGGGTTTTTCGGTCAGGATGCTTTCTCAAGTTAAATTTGCTCACCCTTGGGGGAAATTCTCAATTTTGTTCCACCCATTGTACAGTCCACCCTTGTGTTCCTGGAGGTTTACCCTTGGGGCAGCAGGGTTCATACATGTCATGGAAAACCTGGAAAATCATGGAATTTAAGTACTTCATTTTCCAAGCCTTGAAAGTCATGGAATTTAATGGTCGGTCCTTGAAAGTCATGGAAAATTAAAGTTTTGTTTGATAGCTTAGTTACTGCCGATGACAAAGCAAGGACAATGTAAGATAGAGAGAAGTGACTGAATGAACAGTGCAAACGGCACGCATTTTGGTGGATACCAGAGTTTGTGTTTGTTGAACTGTGTAAGGTCCAAAAACACCCTAAAACAAGGAAAGTCCTTAAAAATTTTTAAAGTGACAGCTAAACCTAAGGTCATGGAAAAAGTCATGGAATCTGAAGAGGTCAAAAGAGTATAAACCCTGGGCACATGAAATGCATTTTTTATTTTCATACATTCTACTCTTCTCCAATTCTTTTCTCTTCCCTTTGCCTTTTTGCATGGTGGGGGCTCGAAGTTTGCAAGCAATCGCTCCATAAATTGCTTGATCTTCCAAGCAATCGTGTTAAATGCAAGTTAATAAACTCTTCCTATTGGCAGTGTTTTTGCAAAAAGGCTATATGTCAGGTACCACACAGAAAACACACAAAAGGTAATGGCAAAATTCTGGTGGCAGGGAAGCACTTAAATCTAGGGGTAAGGGGACCAGGAGAGGAGCCCTCCTGGGGGGAGACAAGATCGAGTGGTACCGGGGGTAGCCACCCTGGACAGGAGTCCTGATCAGTCTCCGGGGGTGAGGCCCATATCCCCCAGTCACTAGGAACTAGGGGGAACCAGGAGGTGTGGTCCTCCTGGGTGGAGTACAGATCAGGTGGGACTGGGGGTCCACACCCTGGAGTGGATATTTTTCCGGACCTGTCTCCAAGGGCTAAGCCTTACTGTGGGGTAAAGTGCAGCCAGGGGTTGCATTTCCCTGCCACTCCTTTTATTGGGAAACGAGACTGTAGTTCCTAGTCCAGTATAATACCATAGTATAAATGATTAATCTAAAGAGACCTGTAGATGTACAGAAATAAAATAGTGATCTGCTTGGAATATGTTCTGGTTGTGTTAAATATGTAGTGTAACTAAGGAATAATCGAAGGGGCTAAACAAAGGTTCCAGTCAGAGCAAAGGGAGGGTGGGAGGGAAAAAATGCTGTTGTGAATGAACCGAAGCCTAAGAGAACTGACTGGGAAAGGACAGTGTACGGCAAAAAGAGAAGCACATGTGCATGATGAGCATGTGATAATATGAATGGAACCTTTGTGGAGTCTAGTAGATATCTCATGCTAAGTTGCAGTGGACTTTGCCAAAGAGAAGGATACATTGTAATAGAACAACCAGTTACTGTTCATTGTTCTTTCTTGTACTTTGAACTAGTATCTACCCTTGCTTAGTACAAAGCCTTATCCAAATGTTGCGCATTGTGTGACATAAGAACAGAGACATGATTGTTACTAGTATGTCAATAAGTGTGCTTTCATAGGGCCTAATTCTCAGGTTTATTATTGAACGTACAAAGTGGACTGGCCTAAGCCTGAAAGTGAACCTGCTCAATACAAAATCCTAGATCTCTCAAAACAGCAAGATATTTTAGAGACAACGTTGTCATTTGTAGAAGATGTTGTTTAATGTGCTCTACCTTTAATTTTTTTTCAGGAGAAGAAATTGTTGAATTTCCTCACAAACACTTTGTCACCTGTGTCCAGTTTCACCCAACAGATCCAGCATTATTCTTGTCTGGGACTTTCAAATCTGCCATCCTATGTTGGGATACAAGAACTGGAAATGTAAGTGTACAGAGTGCATACTTTTTAACAAACTGTTCTCAGTCAGTGCCACTTAACTCATGAAACAGAATCTAAGAACTCGAAAATAAAATTGCTGGCCCACCAGAGAAATGTTATGTCAGTCATGTCTCTCTTCTGGCTGGTCATAATGTTAAGAAAACGCAATGATAACATGAATATCCTATCCCAACAAACTAAAATATAGAGTGAAAAAGGATGCTTGTCCCCTTGAAAAATGTAATGCTGTGTACATATATGTTTTTTTCTGGTCGCTTGTTTAAGTGTCCAGTCTAAATGACCAGTAAACCTAATGTTTGTTCGGACAAATGGCCATCTTGGCTGGACACCATCTTTTGACCGGCCACTATTTTGAGGCCTGGAATTGGCTATCATAATCTGTGTTTTAACATCACTTGCAAAAGGAAACTGTTTTCCATTGAACTGTTTGAATAAATTGATTATTTTTACATTGCATGGCAAATACTGAATAGGAAAAAAAATTTAGTAACTGGTGAAATGAAAATGCCAAGTAAGAACAATTTTTTAAGACGGTTGCAGATTGGGACTCAAACTCATGAGAGTTCAAAACAAAAAGACAACATTTTCATGTAATTTTCCCTCACAGATCACATCAACATACTCTGCTCTTTTTGGCCAAGTACAGGACATAGCATTTCTTCCTGGAGGAGATGAGTTTGTTTCTGCTGCTGAAGTTGTCAAGAGAAATTCTACGGATAAAGGAATCATGGTCTGGGATGTTAGATCAACTGCAGTATTATCCAATCAAATCTATCAGGTCCGTTTTCAGCTTTGATCCCTCCCATCTGAAAAGCATAATTGATATGCATTATTTATATAATTTTGGGAACGGGGTTTTCCCATTTAATCAGTATGATTGTTTTGTTTGGAAGCTCTTAAGAAACACAAAGTCACCACTGTCTTCCTGAAAATGGGACCAAACTGCACATTAGCCCCTCCAGGAGGTACTCCCTATTATGGTCTATACCAGAGGCTCTGCCCAATGGGATTCGCCAGTCTGCTGAGCTGGTGGCCTTAGGTTTAAACCCCGTCTGGACCAACACTCAGGGTGTTAAAAATAACTGAGGAGAAAGTGCTGCCTTTAGAGTTTGTAATAACATCAGCAAATGGTTAGACTTTCTGGTCTTCTCTGATAACGACGATAAACCGTAGGTCCCATCTCACAAGCCCTTGCACATGTAATAAATCTGTGGAATGTTAAAGAACCCACACACTGTTTGTAAAGAGTAGGGCATGTAGTGCCCAGTGTAGTGGTCTATCTCACTTTGACACTCATGTATGGGGGCATCATTACTCATTCCTTCATTACTTGTAAACTGCACCTTAAGCAGTCTGGCAAAGTCCTCCAACCAGTGTTGTAAATTAGCCCTGAAAAGCCCTCAGGGGAGTGGATAATAAGATATTAAGATATAAGGTAGGGATTTCATTTCTTGAAGTAAGAAAATTCATCATTTCGCTCTGTGAAAAGATCAAAAAGTGCCAACAGATGTAATTTATGGCTGTGAAGAGACAATGAAGACAAGTTCCTGGTTTTGTGATTTTAACATATTAGAAAGATGATACATTTACAGCAGTTCAAGTGATACAGTGTTCTAAACTAGATATGTGAAAGGGGTACCATTGTCAATAGAAGGTGAACAAAAGAGGTACCATGAGGTACATGAAAGGGTAAGGGGTTGAAGCCCATGGTGGAGCATCGCTGTATAAGACACCCTGCCTCCCCCGGGACATAAGAAGGGCATTGTCTGCTTCAAAAATAAAACTTACTATCTTCAATATTTTTTTTGTCATCCAGGAAGCCTTTACTTGTACATGCTTAAAAGTCCATCCTCATGAAGCTCATTTTGTAGCTCAGTCCAATGGAAATTACATTGCTTTGTTCTCAGCAAAGAGGCCATACAAGCTAAACAAGTTTAAAAGATATGAGGGCCACAAGGTATTTACTCAATTTCTGTTAGTTATAAAATGAATTCCTTGGAAAATGAGTTACACTTTACACTATACAGTCATTTTATATTATATACACTCAGTCATTTCCTTGGGCACCCATACCCCTCCCCCTACTATGGACGGCAAACTCCTGATGTCAGGGACACTAAAGGAGCCAAATGCCCTGCAGTGGGGACAAATGAAAAGGGAAAATCCCCTGCCCCCAGGACTGTCCCAAATTAACACTGCAGCAGTGTTCATTCATTGCACAGTAGAGTAGTGCCACTTTTAGCATTTTAATGTGCAATTTTGTCTTGTTTCTGTTTATCTGCCTCTCCTTCTTTTGTTCGTAATAACTTACTATCTCATGTAAATAAAGACTTCCAAGACAACACAACTAAATGATTTTCATTTTATTATTATTTATACAGTAGTGTAAACAACTTCATTTGTAAAAGTAGAGATTAAAAGAATAGTCTACTATAAAGTCATCTTTTTTTAATGTCAATGATGACAGACTCAAAACTAAAGCATCCTCAAGCACCCTTAACCCTAAAACAGCAGCACTACAAACTTAAACAATAAAGAGAGTGCCAAGCAATTTTTTTCTATGTGTATGATTAGAATTTCAAAACACCTGTGTGTATAGACTCTAACTAGTTAGTGAGCCATATGGCATGGGACCAATATTGTCTTCCACAGTTTTTTTCAACTTTTGACATGGACAAGTTAGGGAAAATCCATCCACTCTGCTGGAAAGAGGAGTTTTCAATTAGTAAAATTGCCAAGTTTGCAAATGATTTGTTGAAAACTAACGAAGATAATAGCTACTCAAAGTCCCAAAATTTTACAGACTTTTGTATTGTGGGGGACACAAACTTGCCACCAACCACACAAACACTTGTAAATTTTTGAAGCTTTGTGGAGGTATATCTTTGCTTGCTTAATATGTACCACTTTAAAATTTGGGAATGTTACCAATTCTAAGGCGCTCTTTCCAGTGGTGTCAACAGATTTTTCCTGACTGGTCCATGTTAGAAGTTGAAGAAACCGTAAAAGGGTCTATTCTTATCATGTCTTGCTTGTTATGAGATAATCATGGTAACAATAGTGGTCAATCTCAATCCTTTCCTCTTTGTTATATATAAGTATACAACCAGACAGTTAGGATTAACGTTTGTGAACCATGAAGCACATGAGATATTTGTGTTACTGACCAGGCATGAACCTAAGATGGCCCATCTTGCCTATTTGGGATTTTCCAGTCAGTCCCGCAGGAAAAAGTTCTCCTAATAGGAAACTTTATTGACAAAGCTTGTTTGGTCAAGATGGCTGGATATTGGCCTCGTTCTTTTTTGCATTTTTTTTTTACCTCGACTTCATCTTGGTCCATAAAAAGACACAAGAAATTTGGCCAATATCCAGCTATAGTGTATCTTGACCTCACACTTGGTCAATAATGCTACATATTAAAATTCTGGATTAATATTTTATTGTTAGGTGAGTGGATATCATATTGGGTGTGATTTTAGCCCTGATGGTTCAATCATTACCTCTGGCTCTGCAGATGGACAAATTTATTTTTATGATCATCACACATCTCACATGGTGAGAACATTACAAGCTCACTCTATGCCGTGTATGGATGTTGCTTTCCACCACACCCTGCCAAACTGTGTTGCTAGTTGTGGGTGGGAGGGACAAGTCAAAGTCTGGAAGTAACAATATTGTACTGGAGATTATTAAATGAACAATAACTATTAATTTTTGACTCTCGTCAAAATTTCTCTAGATATTTATCTGTCTTTTATAGTTTTGAGTTTAATTCTCAACTGTCCATGCACTTTATTTTTTCTTGAGTTCGGACTTTTTTTTTCAAGAGAAAAGTGTTTTCATATTTCGCCTACTTTAGGGCATAGTAGTCCTTCTATTTATTTTCAGTAATTTATCTCTTTTTAGTCATTAAAATTATAAACACCATATTCATCAATAATCTTAAAAACTATTAATCATGAATGATTTTGATATAAAATATAAATTATTATGGTTTTTGAAACACTTTTTCTCCTTTGAGTTCTTACATGTGCAATCCACTGCACTCAATCAACAAAATTGAATAGTTGAATAATAACATTTATATTAATCACACCTTTTATAAGAACAATCACTAAATAATGTTCTGTGTTTGACAATGATATTACTTTTGTTTGTGCAAATGGGAGGTTCAAATGAGCTATAGCCATGCTACACATTCAACTCCTAACATTTTCAACATTTCAAATGCAGTTGTTTTCAGACATAAACTCTTACTTTGTGTAAATAAGCTAAAATGTCCTAGTTTTGCTTCCTTGTTTTGCTCATTTACAGGCAACTAATAATGACCCTTTTGCCATGCAATAAAATAAAATAACAAAATGTGCCTCCCTAACTATTGTACATTGCAAAACAACAAAGTAAAAGCCAGACCAACAGTATTTTATATCTGAACTCTTTAAAGCCAAGGCCGTAGAGTGGAACTACGATTTAACAAACCTGTACATATTAACAAACTCCTCGGTGTAACGAACAATAATCCTCGCCCCAGTTATAGTAAAATATACATGGAAAAAAGAACCTCAGGATAAGGAAACTTCGTTATAGCGAATATATTTGGTCAGTCCCCTGGCCATTCATTATATCCTCGACCTCACTTGCATTTGCTTGTCACTTTTTCTTCCATGGCCTTGCAAAAATTTCGTAATATTTGTTATTTTTGCTGCTTCATCGAACGCCTTCCTCGACCTCATTTACATTTCCTCGTCACTCTTCGGTAACTGCCCACAAAAATTCCGTAATATTTGTTATTTTTGCTGCTTTGTCGAAAGCCTTCCTCGACCTCATTTACATTTCCTCGTCACTCTTCGTTAACTGCCCACAAAAATTTCGTAATATTTGTTATTTTTGCTGCTTCGTCGAACGCCTTCCTCGACCTCATTTACATTTCCTCGTCACTCTTCGTTAACTGCCCACAAAAATTCCGTAATATTTGTTATTTTCGCATTTTTTGTAGTTTTCGTAATTTTCGCTCTTTCATCGAGGGCCTTCCTCAGCCTCACTTGCATTTTCTCGTCCTTTTTTCGTTGATGGCCCAGCAAAATTTCGTAATATTTGTTATTTTCGAATTTTTGGGTAGTTTTCGTAATTTTCGCTGTTTGACGTCGAGGGCCTTTCTCGACCTCATTTGCATTTCCTTGTCACTTTTCGCCCATGGCCTTGCAAAATTTCGTAATATTAGTTATTTTCGCTGTTTCGTCGAGGGAGTTTAATCCTGCATGGGCATATCTCAGAAAAACGGCACCATTGTCGCACCTCATCTAAACCCGGGCAATTTCACGAAGTTCACAGCTGATAACATTGACAACAACGATTCGTCACTAGATTGAAAGAACACCTTCAATGCAACACAGGCAGCTGCTTGGCAAAGAGACCTAAGAAAAACAAAGCTTTTGGCCGGCAAGCTTTAGGCCTGCCGACAAAACTGACCACCCTTGTAATTCCCGGCCCGAAGAATTATGCAGCAACTACAGTTAGCTGATGTAGTGTTAGGCAAAAAGTGTCCCGGTATTTACAGAACCTGTTGAACTGAAGTGGTATACTGTTTTACTCTACGGTTTGGCGTCGGGTACACATTCCGAAACCGGTTCTTCCGAACCCAGAGGAGACAGCAGCTACACGCTAGCTGAATATCTATTGGTCTCTGTCTTTATGACCCTCAATTTAATCCCGGAGGCTTGTCTAAAGTTGATTTCAAGCCAGTACACCACTGGCTGCGGAACACTGTAATTGCAGAAAGTCGCCTGTCGTGTCAGTACAGGGCAATGTGAATGCACCTAGGTCGACGCTTACTACTGCATAAACCATTGCTTAAACGCTTTGATGCTTATGGAAAAAAAAGGAAAATCAGCTAAGGTCTTTTAAAGAGATTAGAAGATGTATTAAAAATATTTACAATATTATTGACTAAAAATGAAACTCCGAAGAGGGGATGCACTCCCTTATTTGGCCTATACGGGTATGTGTCGCTGAACAGGGTATGGTCTTCAAGGTCTCGAGTCTTAAACAGGGTATACAATTTCACTATTAATCGTCTTGAACAGGGTGTCTTTTTGGACTGAAGGCCTTTCAAAGAGTGTGAAGACTTGCGATGAGCGATCTACATTTGGAATACCGATATTTTTTCCTAAATATCTATTTCCACGATTTTAGTGTGAAAAATTACTTAATTCTGTATGCAAAACAAAGCAAATCAGGGTCGGAAAGTAGTGTCTCCTCTCTTAAACAGGGTGGCGAAATGAGCAATTTTTGTCTTAAACAGGGTCAGGGTTTGTAGGCCTCGGCGGCACACCTCTGCCCAGACTTCCCTTGAGTGTCCCCCACGGGATTGAAACCTGAAAGTAAGAAGCAATGTCTCTTATGTTTAATTTGATAATTTCACCATATTAAGGGGCCGAGAAAGACAAAGTGAATTGTGACATTACCAAGAGTCAACATTGTACGAGATAGAAAATAATTTGTACCTGTATTCCCAAGTGTTACAACAAAATATTTTTCAGCAAAATGTAAAATATACCCTTGATAAGGAGATTTTTCTGTAAGATTACGTGGTCAAGTGTCACGTATTGGTGGTGTTTACACTAGAACCTAAATAAGCTAAGAAATATTTCAAGACAAGTAGATTTTAATTACTTCAAGTAAAAGCTGCACATGCACACAACCGATTCTTTTTTTACTTCCCACGCAGCATCATTAAGATTGATTGACATGTTTCGCCTTTTTCAAAGCTTAAGGTGGCTGAACACAGTTTTGCGGGCGGTCAGTGGTAACTTGCGTGACGGCGCTTGTTTTAAGTTACACAAACAAACATGGCGTCGAAAAAGCAATGGTACACAGAAGACGATTTCTCAAAATCTACGCATTAAAATTTTGTGATATTTGGCAGAATTTTACTTTTATCGTACTTTCAATAATAAGAACTTTAAAATGGAAGTTGAACAGACGAATTTTGTGACACTTTTAATAATTACAGTGCAATCATATTATTGTTTATCATAAAACCCGTCTGTTAAAATTTGGTCAAATAAGTTTCAAATGGTAATGATTAATCATAGTACGCTGTGTAAAAGTTTATAGGAAAATCTAATGAGCGAATTTTATGTAAACTGAGCAAAAGTGAAATTTTAAGGTTGTATTCAATCGTTCATGTTGCCATGGAAACTACGAAAACGTCACATTTTGCCTGCTTGTCAAAATCTTTTATCAGTATATTTTTCACTTGCCAAGTTTCAGCTTATGAGCTGCAACCTTTCTTATGCCACGATTTGGCAAAGGACATATACTCACAAACTGCCAAAACTGTGTTCAGCCACCTTAAGAAACGCAAGTCAGCTAAGTCGGTCATAAGGAAGGTCTTCAAGTCGCTTGAAACTTCAGGGGCGTAGCTACCTGTACGCACGGTACGGACGTGCGTACCTGAAAAAGTCGTTCACAAAAAAGATATATAATGAATAAATAATAAAAAATAAAAAGTTAATTCTACAAGGAAAGCAAAATATCTAAAGATAATTGTTTTAAGAGCACAGTTTGCCTTAATTCATTCAACTCTGGTTGTTTCTTTGAAATATATATATTTTTTCTACAACAACGGCCTTTTTTCCCCTCTCCACCCAAATGTCGGACGGTTTCCCGAGATAAGAAGTAAATCATTGAGTAATGGGCCGAATCTTGGATAACATACATGTATATATCTATTGAACAGATGTCACTCCAGGCGTTTTTACTAAAACCGTGTTCGGATTCGTAACCGTTTACGCACATCGATAAATCCTGGGAGCAACGACGAAGGCGACACTGACGGCGACGGCAATGAGCCCAATAAATCGATGGAAAAACAACAAATTTTGCACGTCCAGCACGCTTTTCTTTAAAACCTGTACGAAACACCACCGTAAAAAATTTCCTTTTGCGATTTTGTTTGGAGTCCGAACTTGGGTGCGGTCCCCAGGACTCCGTAGGGAAGTTCACCGCCATTTTAAGAGAGTGGAAGGAAATAAACGCGAAAAAGTTATTTAAAAAAACGCGCATTCATTTTGATAGTCGGCTCATTAAAAAAAGGCCTTCGAAAAGGAGACAGAAGTATGAAATAACAACGGTTGAAAGAACAGCCCCAACAAATTAAACCTGCGCCACAATATTTTGTCTCCACGTGGCTGAGCTCTTATTTTAGTCTTTTCCTAATTACCGACCCTGATAGGCATTTTATTATTATTTTTGCGACTGGCAGGGGCTGTTTTGATTGACGTTAAATAAAACTCTTATACACCATGTAGTTTTATTTGAAATTCATTATCTGAAAGATAGCCAAGCGCTGCTGAGTCCCTGTGAGCCAACCATGCATGATAGATTTCACGATGCTGTTTGTACTTATCATCTTCCCAGTCAGCGCAGTGATTTGGTGCTTAAAAAGTTGTTGTAAAGGCAGTTACAATCGCCGTGGTCATGTGTTTGCGAGACGTGTGATTCATGTCAAGCAGGTGAGTTGGTCGCTACAAGGCTGATCCACGCTCTCTCTTTGTCGAGCAGAAGGCCGCATGAAAATTTGCCCGTTTTGTAAACGCTGTCAGTTTTCTGTGGCAAAGCTTTCGTAGTTTGAAACTTAGAAATAACAAATTCCTAGTAGAAAACTTACCCAGAAACAGCTAGGTTCTAGAAATCTTCAACTTATAAAAGCCATACTATATTTCCTGCAACCCAGATACTGTATCATTTTCCTAGATTTGTCGCTCATTTTACATGTAACTGGCAGGAAGACAAAAACTATATATAAACGCAACCCAGTATGTATCTATCTCGTTACGCTGTTTTCATCAATATATTTAACAGTGGAGGCGTATTGTTACGTTTTTTCTAACGGCTACACTAGTTTGCATTTTGTTTGTTACAGAAAACTCGCAAGCAAAACGAGGAAATCGGTTTCTGGTTCAATAATGAAGAGGCTGGGGTCAGCAGAACCACCCCGCGTTACAGCTGAATAGAGTTAAAGATTCTTTTGGTCTCTGCGTGGAAAGAAAAGTACTGGACGATCAAGTTCTAAGAGTTTAGAAGGCAGAGCTTTTAGAACACAGTCCGCATTAGTTCGGTAATTTTTGTTTATTAATAACGGAACATAACTGGAATGAACAGCTTTAAACTTTTCAGCTTTTTCCTTTGTTGTTTATTAAATGTTATAGTTTTGCCAGCAAAGTGATCAGTGTAACTAAGCAATAACACCCAAAGCCAAAAATGACTTCTTTTTTCCACTCATTAGCAGTTAAATACGATTTTTCAACGAAGTGGTATTAAATTTTTCCCTAATAAATACATTAGATTTGGCTACAAATACAATGTGCGATTACAGAAATTGCATGGTTGAATTCCGATGAATTTATGCGTAATGTAGCGGGATCGATATATTTGCCCAGATTCACACAAAGGTGTGTTTATTAAAGGGGAACGCTTGCGGTCTATATGGGCAATACAGACGTTTAACCGAAGCTTGCCTCGCGCCAAATAAAAAACCTTTTGTTTAAATTCATTTACCCTTGTATGAAATCCGCGACAAAGACAGATGCAAATACAAGAGAAAAATACCGACGGATACATGGCCTCCTCCTCAGGAGTTTTAGCATCGATGACGGCGACGCCAGCGAAAATGCCACTTAAAAAATGAAATCGCGTTTTTTCACACTTTGACGCGTTTATTATAATTTGCTGAAAATGTCACTAATGAAATGTATAGGTGAAGACGACGGATTTGGAATTTAAAAATTGCAAACGTACGTACCCCGCCCGCTACGAGGGCCTCGAAAATACGTTGCTCCGTTTCTTTTTCAGGTATGATATCGCCTCAGTGGATTGAGAGAAATCCTCGGCAGAAGCTTCATAAGAAAGTGTAATGCTTAACGACTAAGCGGATCGACAAGATGACCCAAATTCTCAACTCTCTTGTTCCCATTCAGTTTCAAAGGTTGCCAGGTTTATATGACGGTATAGACGTTTATAGCAAAGCTGAGGAGACTGACTTATGCTAACAAACACCTCACTTCTATTCACGCACAACGGACTTTAAGAAGGTCTACTATATATATTCTTGCGTTTCTGTACTATTTACAAAAAAAATCCTCGAATCTTTTTCATTCTGGCAAAAGCCATCTACAGCTATCCTACCATTCTTGTTTGTCATTTAGCGGCTTAACTGATGCAGAATTAATTAGAACCCTGACAAACTCCTCCTTCGGCAAAAAGTAAAAGCGCACCGGGCCACGTGACGATTTCGCAAAAAAAAAAAAGGAATTAAAAGGAAAGAAAGGCCTTTGAGAAGGACAGAATTAAATTACGCCGACTGGAAGAACAACTTCCACAAAACAGCGCCACGGGATTCTTTCCAGTGAAGTCTCCTTTTTGTTTCAGGCATTTCAGTAGGGGCCGACCATTTGACTTTTGAGGGGGGATTTGGCCGGGTGATTTCAGAAAAAATATCCCGCAGACTGATTTCGAGGGAAAAAATCTTGAAGGGAAATACCTGGGGAAAAATGACCTGCAATGAAAATATTTTTCATGTTCTACGGCAAAGCGATCATAGTTTAAAATCACTAACACGCACACTGTAAAATGAAAAGAGCCAATTCGGCCCCAAAAATGGGGCCGAAACGGGTGAGTCCAGAACGGTACTGTTTTTGGGGCCAATTCAGCCCTGTTTTGGTACCAAAATTTGGGGCTAAATTGGTCCTTGCATCGGGGCCAAATTAGTCCATGAAAAGGGTCAATATGGAAAATACTAGGGCCATTTTGAATTTTCTAGTAGCCAAAACAGCCCCCTCAAATTTTGGCTCTCTTAAAACTACCCCTCAAAAAGTAGCGGATTCAGCCCCATATCGGGCCATTATGGTTTTTTTTAATTTGGGTGGGGGCCTACAGATTTTTTTCCCTTAATTAGGTATTGACAAATAATGAAACCAAACTAAGGCTTATTTCAAACATTTATTCAGTTCTGCGTAAGTTACTGTGATCTGTGTACATCATAACAAAACGTATTCCTACCTATTTATGTAACCGATTATCTTCGGTTAATCTCAACTTTTCTAGACTGAACATTTAGAATTATTGGAGGAATTAAAATGGCCAAGAGAGAGACTTGTCTTTGGTGCGATCAAACTAACTACTTCGTAAAACTGTTTTCACAAAAGACAAAGTCAAAATCATAATCAGCATCATATATAGGAACACTTAAAACCTATAGTGAAAATCAAAAATTGGAGTTGTAAAGGGTTTCATTTATTAAAGCTCACTAGAATTAATTAAGGTTTCTATTATAACTCCCCTTTTGGCCCAAAAAAAAGATTTTTGGTCAAGTTCTCTTGCTAACAATTCTGACAATGTATATTAGATTGAAGCAAAAGAGTTGTAAGAGCAATAATGAACTAAGATGCTTCAGCTATATCAATGCTCAAGCTTCTGACTAAAACTCCGACTCTGTCTACTGTTTCGTTAATAAACTCGTGATTACAAACATTGATTTAGTTAAAGATTAAGGACATTGATTGACATTTCGAGATTACTAGATTTTATGCTGTTTTCACACATTGTCGGGTTTCAATCAGAAGTATTTTGCTAACCGGTATTGCTCACCAGTACAAGAGATTCAAGCTAACCAGTTTAAGGCTAACCCGTTTTAAGCTACGGCCCGCCACAGAAGTGAGTAAAGTTTAATTGTGAATTTAGAGTTTCTAATTGAGGTATTTTCAGCGAATCATTGTTCTAGAGATTATAAGTAAGTTGCGTAACGACGAATTGCCTGGAATTGTATTGCTCTGTTTCAGATCGAATAATATAATTGCTTCAATTGCTACAAATGTTAGTACCAATAAACATCAAGTGATTGATTATACGATATGTGGTGGTCGTTGGAATAACCAGTGTATGATAACGTAAAACATTTCATTCGATTTCTGGGTTGAAAAGAAAGTACAGTTTGGCAAGGATCTAAGCACCGCGGGAGAACCAAGCACATAGCAGAAGACGCAATTAAAAGCGCAAAGCTGGACGGGAGGACTGCGAAGGCTACCCTCACAAGATGTAGGAAAGCGTTGTCCAAACAGATTGAAATTAAACGACCTGGCATAGAGGTAAAGGACGCATTAAATAACCTCCAAAATGCATTCGATGACCTTGTAGTGAAACACGAGAAGTATTCAAAATTAATTGAAGACGATGAAGAGTTCGAAGTTCAGGAACGTTGGATGGAAGAATGTCAGGAAATGTTCATGGACGCCGAAATTCAAGCAAAGATTTATCTGGATAACTTAGTTACTAAGGGAAAGGGACCACTGAAAACCGGCTTCGCAGGGAAAAACACAAGTAGCGCAGAACCAGAAGCTAGTGTTAGCGGAATTTCAAGCATGCAATCATCAGAGAACAAAGGCGCAGTTGATGACAGCTTCACTAATCCAGCTGAAATTATTGAAGATGTTGACAATGCAAACGTTGAAAACACTGCAAATAATTCTGTTGAGCAAGCTGATCACCATAATGTTCAAAGCATAGGTTCTGTTGATATTTCGCAAGCGCCTCAAAGTCATCCTAACAATAGTATTGTAACAGAGACCGGACGCTCTGGTGACAACGATAACAGCGCTGCGTGTGGTTTTTTAAATGGAAAAACCGAAAATGCCGAAATTCACTGGAGATGTCAGAGAATATGCAATTTTTAGAGCGGATTTTAAGCATGCTATCGAATCCCGCTACTCCAAAAGAGATTCAATCACGTTTTTACGCGCTTGTCTTCAAGGACAGCCTCTTGATCTTATCAGAGGGATTAACCATTTTTTGATCGGATTACAGGTAATTCGCTTTTACGCTTTTAGATGTTATTATAGTAAACGGATTGATATATCAAGTCAATCAACGTTGTCGGTTCTTATCGTGAACAGGAACAATGAACAGATGTTACTGATGTATTTTAGGTTTGCATGCTCACGCGATATATTCAGATGTAATCAGCTTTGTACGGAACGGGTCCTTTTTGGAAATACAGTAGATCACTTTCGAAGGAGTTGGATTTATTACTCATTCTCAACACAAATTTGGTCCTTCGAGCCGGATTTGGAGGCGGATTCAAGGAACGAGGAGAATCATGTCTTTGGATGTTAAACAGCAAATCAGGATTCGAGGTGGCCACCGCGCGTATGTTTCGAAATTGCTCAAACGAGTACCAGAAGTAGCTCCTGATGACGAGGAGCAAATAGAACTGTTGAGGATCTCTCTAAAAGGAAAACTTTCAGTATTGGAAGACTTGGACAAGTCTATTTTGGAGCTCGTCGAGGAAGGCAACATTGATAAGGAAATTGAAGAATCGGAGGGCATCAAGGATGAAATTCACCTTAATTTACTCAAACTGGATTCACTCTTAAGGGAATTGAAGACACCTTCACAACCTTCGGAACATTCTCCGGCGTCTACAAGTTCTCAAGCTACGGGGTCAACGTCACATTCAACCAAACTTCCCAAACTCGTCTTAAAGAAATTCTCCGGTGATCCCAAAACGTGGCAAGAATGGTGGGATAGTTTCAAAGTTGCTGTTCACGAAAATGGTATTTCGGATGTCGAGAAATTTAATCATTGAAGAAGCCTAGTAGAGGGTGCAGCATATGCTACGATTGCGGGATTATCTCTAACGGAGGAAAATTGCAAAACGGCAATTGATCTTCTTCAAGAGAGGTTTGCTCAAAAACAGATCATCATCAATTCGCATATGGATGCTATGTTAAAGTTAAACAGTGTGAGCACGATGGCCGATATCAAGAAGATTCGCCAGATATACGACCAAGTTGAAATCCACGTGCGTGGATTGCAAGCACAAGGAGTGGATTCGGCGCAGTATGGCACGCTGCTCATCCCTATTATGATGGCAGATACCCGAAGATCTACGTCTTATCCTCAGCCGTCAATTCTGTGGCGACAATTGGAATTTAGATGAGCTATTACAGGCCTTCAAGACCGAACTAGAGGCCCGAGAAAGATGCGCGTCTTCAAGTGTGGAAACATCAAGCCGTACTAATCAAGTACACTCATCGTTACCAAAATGGAAGGAAGAAGCTGAAGGGAATCCAACAGCGGCAGCCTTGGCGTCATTTAATCGAAAGATAAATTGCACTTATTGTCGCAAGTCACATCCCTCTGTGCGTTGTAACGTTTTCACCGACGTGAAGGCTAGAAAATCCTTGCTTCTCAAACAAGGGAGGTGTTTTATTTGTCTCAAGAAATCACACATTGCACGCGATTGTCAAAGCACAACAAGATGTTTCAAATGCCAAGGGCAAAATCATCACGCAAGCGTTTGCGAACAAGATTCCATTATGCCGGGAAATACCGGAGGCGATCCAAAGATAACTTCTCGTGGGAACGAAAACACTGTACTGTTTCTTGATACTAAAACGTCAGTTTTACTTCAAACAGCAAAGATTTTTGCTTCAAGGGCCGATGATCCGAATCACCGCAGTCAAGCTAGACTTATTTTCGACACTGGAAGTCAACGCTCGTATGTGTCCACTCGACTGAAAAATGCTCTTCAGCTGCCAACTATCAATCAAGAGACATTGATGATAAAAACATTTGGATCCGAAACAGGCCAGATACAATCACGCGATTTGGTTCAACTTTGCGTGCAAGGAATGACGTCGGAAACATTCTTGTATGTCAACGCTTATGCAGTTCCTATTATCTGCTCTCCACTGCAAAATCAAGCTGTCAACTTCGCCGCAAGTACTTATCAACATCTCAGTGGGCTGCTTTTAGCAGATTCGATTTCAGCTAACGAAAATGAAAACAACGTGGAAGTCGATGTTTTGATTGGAGCCGATTATTATTGGCATTTTCTAACCGGTGCTATTAAACGGGGGGAGAGCGGTCCGACAGCTCTGCAAACCAAGTTTGGCTGGGTACTCTCTGGACCTGTTCAAGGGGGATCTGCATTAAACTCGACGCAAGTCAATTTCACAAACACTCACGCACTGCGTGTGGACACTCACGATCAATTCATTGATGAAAGTTCCGAAAACCGCGCCTTAGAAAGAAAACTAGCCGAATTCTGGGATTTCGAGGCCATAGGAATTTCACCGGAAGAAAAATCAGTGTACGAAAGATTCAACGAAGATATTACGTTCAAGGACTGCCGATATGAGGTCAAACTACCGTGGAAAGAGTGTCACACAACTCTGCCCGACAACTACACACTCTGTCAAAGAAGACTGAGGTCTCTCACGCGAAGACTTCAAACAGAAGAAATCACGCAGGAATACGATGCTGTCATTCAAGATCAGCTTGACAAGGGAATCATTGAGAAGGTGGAAGACAGCAAAACACCTCACCCTGGGCCAGGAAAAACACATTATCTCCCACATCACCCCGTCATCCGGAGAGACAAAGAGACAACAAAACTCAGGGTGGTGTACGATGCATCAGCTAAGATGAATGGAAACTCGTCTTTAAACGATTGTCTTTACTCTGGACCAAGCCTTCTTCCCAGTATTGCCGATGTGCTAATGAGATTCCGATTTCACAAGGTCGCCTTGGTTGCAGACATCGAAAAGGCATTCTTAATGGTCTCCATATCTCCCAGTGATAGAGACGCGCTCAGATTCATCTGGCTGGATGACATCCACAACGATACTCCAAAGGAAGTCGTTTACCGATTTTGCAGAGTCGTCTTTGTAGTAACGTCTAGCCCATTTCTTCTGAACGCCACGATAAAGCAGCACCTCCAGAAATACGCAAATGGAAACCCGGAACTTGTTAAGGCCTTGTTAAACAATCTTTATGTAGACGACATGACGTCTGGGGAGTCTACCGTTGAAAGGGGGTTCGATCTGTTCGTTAATTCAAGGAAAATCATGGCAGAAGGCGGATTTAATCTTCAGAAGTGGTAGTCGAATTCACCGCAACTACGGTGCCTCATACAAGGTTGCGACAAACGCTCTGAACACGAAGCGAGCCATCAAATAACAAAGGGCAGTTTCCGAGAAGAAGATGACACTTACGCGAAAACCACCATTGCATGGAATGGATAATGCGGCACATTCTCAGTGCGAACAGAAAGTTCTTGGAGTGAATTGGAATTACCTTGAAGACTGCTTGATTTTACCACTCAAACCCTTAGCACAGTTGGCCTGCGAGTTGCCACCAACGAAGCGAAGCATCTTGAAGGTCGTGGCTAAGATATTTGAGCCGCTAGGAGTTATCTCGCCTGTCACACTTCAGATGAAGGTACTATTTCAAGAGCTCTGCAAACAGAAAATCAACTGGGATGACCCTCTACCACCTAGAATAAAAGAAGACTGGGCTCGTTGGTGCAAGGAACTCTCAAGGATTGAACACGTGAAAATTCCAAGGTGTTACACTCACGGGGATCAACAAGATCCAGTCAGTTATCAACTGCACGGATTCTGTGATAGCTCACTATCTGGGTACGCGGCAGTGGTCTATTTGAGAGCAACGAGTGGTGCAAGTATCCTAACAGCATTTGTGGCTTCGAAAACAAGAGTGGCCCCACTATCTCAGCTCACGATTCCGCGCCTAGAATTGTTATCTGCTCTGATCTTGTCCAGATTAATCACTACAGTTGAGGAGGCCCTCAAACCACTTGTAGCAGTTGAAAAGATCTACGTAGTGCTGGACTGATTCCACAACTGCGCTTCATTGGATCATCGGGACGAACAAGGAATGGAAGACGTTCGTGGAAAACCGAGTAAAGGAAATCAGGTCTTGCGTACCTCCCTCATCATGGAATCATTGTCCGGGAACAGAAAACCCAGCCGATATCCCGTCAAGAGGCACACACGCATCAAAGCTGAGTGAGAGTCCTGTATGGTTTTGTGGTCCTGAGTGGTTGCAAACAAGAGAGGATATGTGGCCTTCACCCAAGAACGAAACCGAACCACTAGCAGAATGTCTCCAGGAAACTAAATTCTCTACTTTAACAAATCTGGCAGCGATAGAAGCATCCGCGGCTGCTATCATCGACTGCAACAGATACAGCAGTATTCAGCGATTACTAAGGGTCACCGCCTATGTCAAACGGTTCGTTTACAATATCAGCTGGAAAGAAAGGATTACTGGACCTCTGAGTACTAATGAAATACAGGAAGCCGAAGTCTTGTGGATAAAGGAGATGCAAGGGCATTTGCAAGTAGATGAACTCGAGAAGCAACTTGGACTGTTCAAGGACGAGAAAGGCATAATTCGTTGCAGAGGACGACTTGGCAACAGCCAAGCATCATATGACACAAAATTTCCCGCGCTTTTGTCACGGAATCACCATGTCACGTCATTGATCATTCGCTATTGTCACGAACGTGTCATGCACAATGGTTTAAAGGAAACTTTAACAGAAGTTCGTTCTAACTACTGGATCCCAAAGGGGAGACAAACTGTGAAGAAGGAACTGTTCGGATGTAACATATGTCGACGATTTCAAGGCCGGAACTATCCAGTTCCAGAATCGCCCGATTTACCAGAATTTCGAGTCAGGGATGCGCACGCTTTCAGCTGTGTAGGAGTTGACTTCGCTGGTCCTTTGTTCGGAAAATCAAAAGTGAAGGATGACTCAGAGATGACAAAGGTGTATATTGCTCTGTTCACCTGCGCCACAAGTCGAGCAGTGCATTTGGAACTGGTCTCAAGTCTAGACGCCCCAACGTTTTTACTCTGTCTTAGAAGATTTATTGGCCGCCGTGGTCTCCCAAAACTAATTGTTTCAGACAACGCGAAAACCTTCCAGACCTCAGAGAAGAACTTAGTGAGTCTATTTGAACTGGAAGACGTACAAGAGCACCTGTACAGCAAGGGGATAAGATGGCAGTTCAACCTGGCGAAGGCGCCATGGTGGGATGGGGTGGATTTTTTGAGCGCTTAGTGGAGCAAGTGAAATCCTGTCTGAAGACAACACTCGGAAGATCGAAGCTTTCATTTGACGAACTCACAACTATTCTTATCGAAGTTGAAGCCGTTCTGAATTCAAGACCTCTCACGTACCTCTATTCTGACGATGTTGAAGAGCCTCTAACACCATCGCATTTAGTCATCGGGCGAAGACTTCTAACTCTACCCGTGGGACCTCTTCAAATTGATGATTGGGACTTTGGAGATCATCTAACTGCTACCAAACGTTCTCGCTATCTTGCAGATCGAATTCAGCACTTTAGAAGAAGATGGCAACGAGAATACCTCGTCGACCTGAGAGAATTTCACCGTCCCAAGGGCGAGAATGTCACGTTACCTCCTGTGAGAATTAATGATGTTGTTATCTTGCATGACCAGGGAACCTCGCAGAGAGCGTTCTGGAAGCTTGCGAGAATTACAGATTTGATCAAGGGAAGAGAAAGAAAGGTTCGCGGAGCACGAGTGTTAGTTGCAGGAAAGAAGACTCTTATCGAGAGACCCCTTCAAGAGTTGTTTCCTCTCGAAGTTCATGCTAGCAACGCAGAATCAATCAATCAAATTAACAGCACGGAAGATGAACTTTGCGGAGTGAATAACGGAGTTTCAGCTACACGGACAAGACCTCGTCGAACCGCAGCGGTTGTTGCAGAGGAGAAAATCAAGCTTATTGACCACTTGTTAGGCTAAGAACTGAACTGTTGAACATTCTTTTGAACCACTAGAACAAGTGCTCAAGGGGGGAGTGTCGATAGCTTTCTGAAATAGTGTGACATTGTTTTGTTTTTTTTGTTTTTTATTACTTTGCCATTGCGTTACTAGGAGCTGTTAAGTTAACCATTTTTTGATCAGATTACAGGTAGTTCGCTTTTATGCTTTTAGATGTTATTATAGTAAACGGATTGATATATCAAGTCAATCAACGTTGTCGGTTCTTATCGTGAACAGGAACAATGAACAGATGTTACTGATGTATTTTAGGTTTGCATGCTCACGCGATATATTCAGATGTAATCAGCTTTGTACGGAACGGGTCCTTTTTGGAAATACAGTAGATCACTTTCGAAGGAGTTGGATTTATTACTCATTCTCAACAGGGATTGGCTCTGACTATGACGCGGCTTGGGATTACCTGGATTCTATTTATGGAGATCCACGCTTCGTGTCAGACACGGTGACGCAGGACATTGTTAAGTTTCGCCCACTGCAGCATGGCGAGGATGCACGATTCTGCGATCTTGTGCACTTGGTGAAGCGTTGTTACAATACGCTTAAAGAAGTCGGAGTCCCCTATGATATGGATAACAGCCATATGCCGAAAATGTGCGCAGATGATAAAAAGGTGTGGTCGAGGGATCTTGAACGAGAAAGGAAGTCAGCTTCGCTGAAAGGGCTCATGGAATGGATGTCAGTGGAGATGAAATCACGCATGCGTGCTACCGCCCCCTTAAGATCAAGTTCACACAGCCCGCGCAAAGTCAACCATCTTCAAGCTCAAGGTGGCGAAGACACGAAGCAGACCAATCACAGATGCTGGCTATGCAGGAGCTCCACCCATTGGCCTGACCAGTGCCCAAAATTTGGTGCCCTCAGTATTGATGATCGACTGAAAAAGGCCAAAGAGAATAATGTATGTTTTAGTTGTTTAAAGAGAGCCGGACGCCATCACAGAGTAGCAAACTGCACTCGAAGACAGTGTAACCAGTTTCATCACATTCTCCTTCACAAGAGTAAAGCCATCAAAATCACAATTGCAGCTACAACGGAAACCAGCAGCGCACTTCTGCCAATTATTACAGCAAATATCCATGGCCAAGATGGCATCCAGAAACGTGCAAATGTCCTGTTCGACACAGGGGCTCAAGTAAGCTTGATTAGGAACGATATTGCGTTGACGCTTGGGCTCAAAGGAAAGGATACTTTTGTGACCATAACGAAGGTCGGTGGTGATGAGGAGCGCATGCAAACCAAGGTGTACCGCGTGCCAGTTTAATCTTTGGATGACGGTAGGAGATACTCCATAAAAGCTATCGGAATGCCCAGCATCAGTGAAGAAGTTACGGCTGTTCAGATGTCTCAAATTACTGAACTTTTGGGACTTAAAAATGAGAAGCTTCGTAGAGGAAAAGGGCAAGTTGACTTGTTGATTGGAATAGACCATGCCCACATGCACACCGGCGAAAGTAAGCAGGCTGGACAGCTGGTAGCAAGGAGTACACCACTGGGATGGGTGGTGTTTGGTGGTTCATCAGGGGAAATGCTAGAAACCAGTCGCATACTTCATGTAAAGTTTGAGATGCCTGTTGATCTGACAGACTTCTGGAAAACCGAGACCATGGGCGTCGCTGTTAAGCCTTGCGTATGTGAAGCTGATAAGCTTACTCAAGTGGAAAGGGAAGAGTTAAAAATCATCGAAAACTCATGCCAGAAAGTCGGTAACCAGTGGATGATACCGTATCCGTGGAGAAGGGATCCCAACCTCCTTCCAGACAACAAGTCCTTGGCACTGAAACGATTAGTATCAACGGAACGCCGGCTTAAATCCTGTCCAGATCACGCAGAAGCCTACGACGCACAGATGAAGGAGATGCTGGAAATGAAATTTTGCAGAAAGTTGACGAAAGAAGAAGATGAAAGTTACCAGGGTCCAGTTCATTATATACCTCATCATGCGGTCGTTAGGCCTGAAAAGAAGAGTACACCTGTCAGGATAGTGTTCAATTCATCGTGTATGTTTCAAGGTCACCAGCTTAATGACTACTGGATGAAAGGTCCAGACATGCTTAACAATCTCTTTGGAGTTGTCCTGCGTTTTAGAGAGAGAGAAGTAGCCTTGGTTGGTGATATTTCCAAGATGTATTACCGAGTCTTGATACCACCCCAGGATCAACACGTTCACCGTTTCCTGTGGAGGAATTTAGACACTAACCGCAAACCAGACGTGTATGTCAAGACGGTGTTAACTTTTGGTGATAAGCCAGCCCCAGCAATGGCGCAGATTGCTCTTCGTAAAACAGCGCAAGAAAGTCAAGCCACAAACCCAGACGCGGCCGAGGTTCTAACTAACAACGTTTATAGGGACGATATTTGTGACTCTGCTGACACTGTTGAAAAAGCGCAAGGGCTAAGTAATGACATTGATAGCGTGCTGGCTAAAGGAGGATTCAGTGTTAAAGGTTGGATTTCGAACAAAGATATGTCAAAGGGGAACGAAAAGGAGAAGATTTCAGATGTAACGGAAGTATTCGAAGGAGGAGGAGAAGTAGACAAGGTTTTAGGAGTTGTATGGGATCACGGAACTGACGAGCTTCGTTTTAAAGTCAGGCCAGACTTGATAAAGGCATCAGACGTTACAGATCAAAACGCAGCCACGTTGACCAAGTGGATGATACTGAGTAAAGTCGCTCGTATTTACGATCCTATCGGGCTAGCTTCTGCATTTCTCATAAGAGCGAAGATTGGGATCCAGCACCTATGGCAGTTAGGAGTCGGTTGGGCCCAGGAGCTCCAACCCGCAATTCAGGATCACTGGACGAGACTCTTCCAAGAGATGATGGAACTTAATGAAGTGTCCTTCCCGAGAGGTCCGTTTACCGTCGGAGCCACTGTTTTCAGAAAGAAGGCCCACTAAGCAATGGGAGGGAGGAGTTTATTGAAAAGGCCGCTGCATTTTACGCTGCGCTGGGACAAGGTGCTCCCGTAGATGAAAACGACCCATTCGCGGACCTAGAGCCGGACATTTTCGAAGAAGAACGTAATGAGATTGTTGTCCACGAAGATTAGCCGATTAGAACACAAACATTATTGCGAACGTTTGTTGATACTAACATAAAGGACGTTGGCGACATTGCCGTTTTTAAACTTTAAACGTTTTGTTCTGTTTGCATAAATGCTGATTACAATATACACGTGCCGTATGTTATGCCGTATGTAATACCGTATGTATGACATACAGGGACATTATGTCAGGTCGGGTCCAAGGAAGAAATCGTCCCGCCTTGACAAACTGCGCACGGATCTCAAAGAATGTTAAATAATACATCAACCTAAAAATGATGAAAATTTTACTTCATTAATAAACGCCGGACCCCGATTAAGCGCCGACTTCAAATAAACGCCGGGTCCCTGAGGCGAAGTTTTAAATAAACGCCGGGGGCGTCTAATCGGGAAAATACGGTATATGCGCAAGGTGAGTAGTGCATGTTACATCCCCCTTTCGGGCTACTTGGCTTTGTCAATTACACGTATCTCCACTAAATTAAAATTATGCTTGTGGTTAAGTTTGTCATAACTGTTCTTAAATTAGAGGAGGTCACTGGAAATCTTCTTTCGAAGTTGTTGCCTCTTGATCAGTTAAATCCAGTTCATCTTTCTTGATCACTCTTGTCTATTCTACTTAGAGTCTTCAACCTTGGAAAATAAGACAAATATACCTCAGACGAGTTTCACAGGCACCGCTGAAAGTTGCTATCGACGAAACTAAATGAAAACTATACTAACAAAAAATATATATATATTTTTTAAAACTTAGCTACACAAGTTGACATACACTTTTAGTTTTAAGATTTGCTTGCTCATACTATTTGAAAGAAAAATAACATCCCTCACTGACCCCATATTTCCGGAACAACCCACGCGCGTGTAAATTAGGCCGTATACTCGAAATAAAACATTCAAAATTATTGAACTAATAATTGTTCAAACTATGTTATGATCATGAAGCCTATACCTGATTTAATGGTTACTCGCTATGTTCTATTGGTTGTTTTCTTCGATTCAAATGAGGCCACTGTATGTTGATCGTTTCCCTTGGATTCCCGGGTTCGCGATTATGTCCGTTCAAGTCTTCACAGTTTATCCTCGATGACGGAACGTTTTTGGTTCTCTTCAACAGAAAGAAGCACAGAGTTTGGACAGCACATATTATTACTGTACATACAACGATTAAAATAGCCAGGCCTTGAAAGCACCCCATATTTCTTCGCGTAATCAAGTGTCTTCTCTTCAGTATCTATTGCACCCGCTGCTGTTAAATCCAAAATGAGCTCAAATATAAGACGTTTGCGGTGTGATCAGTTTTTGACCAATCAATCCGATTGGTCGATTTTTTTCAAGGGGCACTGACGGAGAACAACTTTAATAGGACAATTGCACGATGACGATATTTGACTACAACTATTGAAAAATGTCGTAAATGATAAATAGCCGAAATATATCATTCGCTCAGTCCCTTGGAATGCATTGGGTATTAAAACTACTTCACAATAGAATAGACAATCGTTTCTACGTAACTGAAGAGACGTTTGATTGACTTAATTATTCAAAACTAAAGTTGAATTAGGGGGCGGTGCTCTATTGCCCTCGACAAACCTTAAGTGCCATTTAATATTCATGCGCGAACCTAATTCAACTGTACACACAACTTCTTCTAGACTTTTTGGTGTTTTGAAGAGGAACTATTTCGTGCGCCCTGTTGAAACGTGTTTATATAAGTAATTTATTTTCTTTTTCGCTTAGTCGTCGCTGAATTGTAAAGTTTTATTTTGCTTGCCCCCATCTATTCTTTTACCCCTCGGGAATTGTTAGCGGAGCCCTTTGGGTAATTAGTTTTCTTCTTAGAATTGTTAGATGGTGTCCCAATAGGCCATTTTACAGTAATGGATGGAAGCGAGGCTGGAGTTGACTTTGTTTTGATACAAACCTTCCTGCTTTATTATGCAAATCAAGTTATTCTTATGCTAACTAGTATTTTTTAGAACAATTTCCATAACAAAGCAAAGGAGGTTTGTATCAAAACAAGGTCACCGTCAGCCTCACTCGAGAATCACAAGAGAGATCAAACTTTACCGCCTTAATTGAGACTTATACACTTGATTTTGGCCATTGAACATGAGCCTTGATTTTTGCTCACTTTTGGCTATTGAACGCTAAAGACGAAACAAAGTCGAGTGAACATCAAAGACGTGCGTATGGCCAGTGTCCACCGATGTTTTATTGTTTGTTTTATCTTTTCCTTTTATAATAAGGCCATGGGATTAGATTTAAAGCTTGCTCTGGCGGAAACTATTTACTGTAATTACCTGGCGGGAAAAATGTCATTAGAAACTTTGATAGTACTAAAAATACACAAAGCAAAGTGTTATTTCAGTGTCAGTAAAGTCAGTACTGTAGACTGAAATGACATCAGTTAAACAGGTTTCCCTTTTTTTTCTGGCGTTTACACTTCAGTTATAACACGCAGGGCAAACAGTAGAAACAACACGTATTCAGTGAAACCAAAGGAAATGAAAGTATAAAAGACGAGGGCCGCACAACGAAACTCGAAATAATTAAAGGCGGTGTTGGAAGAAAGAAGGTGACTGTGGATGAACGACGCCTCGCCTATTAACACGAAATGAGTTTTATTATTCCCAGATCTTGAGAACAGAACGAAAAGCCTTACAAAATTTGTTTACAAGTGAGCCTAAAACTGGAGAGATATTTCACGCATTCTTACTCTCTTTCCGGCTTTTACTCAAGGGATTCATGACAATCAGACAACAACATGGTTTTTTAGACTAACTGGCAAAACTTTAAATTACTCGATGTAGCACTTCATTATTTTGTCGGGATTATTTCGCTGCGATTGTCTAGTCCAGAATCAAACTATAACTGCAGACCTTCTTTGATACGTAGTTTACAATAATCAGCTTCTAAATAAAACAACTAATCAGAATTCATCGGATAGTCCACTTTGTTTAATGTAATCTTGTTACCTTCCACATCCATGATGATCTTATTTAAGTGCGAATTTTAACGCCAAGAGAGTGGACAACGGTTATTAGAAACACCTAAGTTAAACCCATGAGCTTTGATTTTTCACAAGCCTCCACAGAAATGCGCAAACTAAGAAACCACTAGCGACCTCTTCAGTCGGTCTTGTCTAGCATTTTCGCCTCGGCTCGATTTATAGTTTCGAATAGTTCCTAGGATTAGGTCAGCCAGTGACAGCGACGTTTATATCTTCTACGACTCTTTATATCTCTTGACACGGCAACTTGAAATCGTATAATGATCAAAAAGTTTTCTTAATGACCACTTTTTCTTGTAATCGCATAAGAGCTTATCTCTTCAGTCACCCACGCGTATAAATAGTAAAGTTCCTGGAATGAACGTTAAGAAACGAAAGAAGACCAATTAGAGATTGTGACATGCCAATATCTCTAATTTAGCTGTTTTTCAGGTCAGTGCCTCTTCAAAAAAATCGACCAATCGGATTTATTCGGCAAAATCATTTTCAGGCTTTTGAAAAATACCTAACAAAATAAACAAATAAGAAACTAAGCATGACCAATATAGTACCAGTATCTCTGAATAGGACAATTGCACGATGACGTCATTTTACTACAGCTACCAGAATCCTTGAGTGTGTTGTTTTCTTGTGCAAATTAAGGCTATTGTTCTTTTATCCTCAGCGGAATTGGCAAATTTAAATAACAAAGCAAGAACGAAATGAATTCTGGTAGTTCGGTGTAGGCTATCAACCACACAGGGTCATCAAGTGCGGATTGAGAACAAGTTCCCTTGGAAAACGTACCCAATATGCGAGTCTCTACTGTTTGGTTGTTTACATTCGTCCTGTTTACATTCCAGTCCTTTCATCGTCTCACTGGTGGTAAGTTAAATTCAGTCTTCCGATCTAAGAAGATTACACCAATCAAAAGTTTATTCTCCAGATTAGCGGCGAGAATTGCTCAATTTCTACTCACTTTGGTTTCAGGTCAGAAATCAGGCATTTTAATTGCTTGTTTATTTCGTTAGGTTCATGTCTCAAGTATATGCATTGGGGGCGAAAATAATGTGTAACAACATCGCCGGCCTGGTCACCTACCAACGCCAACTTTGTCGAGAAAACCCCGATGTGATGGTTAGCATCGGAAAGGGGGCCAAACTTGGTGTGGAAGAGTGTCAGCAACAGTTTAAAGATCAGAAATGGAATTGCTCAACAGCAGCTCGAGACGTCAGCGTTTTTGGAAAAGTTATGCGAAAAGGTAAAAGATAATATCCGTGAAGGGAAGTACTCGGTTTAAACTACTTTTTAAGAGTGTAGTTGAGATTATAACTCCAAATCGTAGTTCTTGGTGGAGAGGTGTAATTTTAGCAGCGTACAGGTTGTCAATTTGGTGAAAACTGTTATCTTATCCCTTTATTTTGTGCTATTATTTAAAATAAAAAAAACTGACAAAATAATCGCATCCACGAAACTCAGTACCTTCACATGAGGTCTATTCAAGGATCCTTGAAAAAATTTCCTTACCCTCAAGTGTTCTCATGCAGTACTCTCTCAGGCGTTTGATTTATTCACAAGATCTTTCTAGACAAAGAGTAGTTGAAAACGAAAACGTTTCGTTTTACTTGACTGGTTTTTGTGAAACAGTACTTTTTTCTTGTCTTCACAGCAAGTAGAGAAAGCGCCTTCGTATACGCCATATCTTCTGCGGGGGTTGTACACGAGGTCACAAAGGCGTGCAGCCGCGGAGAACTGATAGACTGTACTTGCGATACCAAACGTAAGGGAAAAAGTCATAAAGGTTTTGAGTGGGGAGGTTGCAACGACAACATAGGTTATGGTCTTAGATTTGCCAAACTATTCGTCGATTCGCGAGGACAGGAGCGGGACGCCAGAACAAAA
This sequence comes from Porites divaricata, assembly GCA_038088405.1. NCBI lineage: Eukaryota > Metazoa > Cnidaria > Anthozoa > Scleractinia > Poritidae > Porites > Porites divaricata. The sequence goes on from JBBMOI010000007.1 coordinate 16,023,166, forward strand.
ATGAACCTTCATAATAACTTTGTGGGGAGAAGAGTAAGTGTTAAAAATTTATTCATTACTTGAATTGTCCGGGTTGTGCGAGGTTGCATCATTTTTATCGATAAATTAAATTTGTATCGACAAATTCGTTTAAAACTAAGTTCGTGCATTGACGGGTTTGTTATTGTTCATCGTGGATTAATTTTGGCTCAGTTTCAGTAATTATTATGGATGTTTTAAATTCATCTATTTCCCTGGAGTGTTTTTTATAAACAATACACCAGGATAAACATTTGTCTTGAAAGCTAATCTCGTACTTCCCTTATATGGCTGTAAATTTTAAATATATATCAAATGGCAATTTCTCATCAGCATGTCCTTATCACTGAAGAAAAATGAAGTGTAAAAATAAAAAAGAGGTGAAAATTTTTTTTTTTCAAAAAAAACCTCAGTTTGTAGTATATCTTCTGTCATACCTCTATTTTGTCGAATTTCAGTACTGTTCTAATCCCGACTCACACGACTGGACTTCATAGAAGTTTGTTTAGATAAACATGGATTTTGGTGCAACATCCGTGGCGCATTTGGGGTGCAAGGACCGATGACCAATCAATCTTGGTTGTCGATTTCTTCTTCAAAGGACCTCATGATAGCAAAAACGTAAGAACAATGCGGAGTATTGGCCATATTTCTTATTTGTGGTTTATTCAGTATCCGTTGATAGTAATTCCGCTTTCTATGTGTCATGCTCCAAAAACTAGGACAACTTGAACAGATCAATAAAGCCGGAAGTTTAATTTTTTTTAAGATACTCTACTCCATATGCAAAATCTTTGCAAACTAGCGTAATTTCACAGCAGAAGATGTAAAATGGAATTAACCAGTTAAAACAGTCATTAATTCGTGTATGCAGCGGGTCTGGATGGGGTTAACTGACGATTGACAAATGGCCAAAATTTTAACTGACTACTGACAATTGCCTTGGGTCGGTTTTTCTGACAACTGACAAAGGACCTCATTGTGCATTATTTTCTACAGAACCCGTTTTTAAGGCCTTAAATAGCATTGGTCCACTCTTTTCGCTAGACAATGTGATCAAATGTGCGTTTTTATCGGTAATCTTAGCAGCAAGACGGTCATATTTCGTTAATGATTTCCTGTAAAACCCATGCGTGTCATGTACCATGTATGATCTCAAATTTACGCTCCTCTGAGAACGCGTAGAAAAGCAATTGCAAGGTTTATCAAGATGATTCAGATGCAGTCTTTCTTGGTCTTCTTACGATCTACGTCCTAATATTATACCTGCCGACTTTTTCTGAGTCAAATGCGTGAGATTTTCATCCTGTAGTGACCGAGATTTCCGGAACGTCCCGGCGCGTTCCGAAGATTTCCGACTAATTTCCCAAGACTTCCAAACGTTACCAAAAATTAAATGTCCGCAGATGTTCCGGAAGACGTTTGAGCACTTCCGAAACTGCTTAGCGTGCTTTGGTTTCCTTAGAACACAAAAAGGGACACAAAGTCATCATGTGTTAAAGAACAATTTGTCTGGATTTATGAGTCAGGCGTGAGAAATTGTCCTTGGTGCGTTAGATCAATGTCTTTAGTCCACAGGCGTGGAAATCGCGCATGATGCGTATACAATATTCTGAAGAAATGAGAAATGGAGGGCCACTTGAAATACTTACAATAACAAAACTGATGAAAAATTAATGTACTATTTTAATTATCTCCACGGCCTTTGACCGAGGTGAATTTTCCGTTGGTATTTTTCTTGACCTCTCAAAAGCCTTTGACACTGTAAATCATATCATCCTTTTTGATAAACTTGAACATTACGGTATTCGTGGCTTAGCGCTGGACTGGATAAGAAGTTATTTTTCAAACAGAAAGCAATATGTTGAATATAATGGCCACCGCTCGTTAAGAAATGAAATCTCTTGTGGGGTCCCTCAGGGTTCTATCCTCGGACCTCTATTTTTCTTACTGTACATTAACGACATCAACAATGCTACTAATCTATTAAATCTGATATTGTTCGCTGACGATACAAATGTATTCATGTCACATAAAGATCCTAACTGTCTCTCAGATATGTTAAACTTGGAGATGAACAAACTGTCAATCTGGTTTAAAGCAAACAAGCTTTCTCTAAATCTTAAAAAGACTAAATTTATGGTCTTTAAACCAAGACAAAAGCGTTCAATTTGTAATATTCAAATAAGTATAGATAATCAAAATATTGTTGAAGTAAAGGAGACAAATTTTCTAGGCGTAATTTTGGATGAAAACCTAAATTGGAAGTCGGAAATTTCACACGTTGCAAGTAAAGTTGCGAAGTCAATCGGTATAATATCTAGATGCAGTTTCTTTCTTCCCAAATCGTCTTTACGTATGCTCTACTTTTCCTTAATCTATCCTTATTTTTACTACTGCAATATCGTTTGGGCTTCGACCTATAAAACCAATCTCCGCCGCCTTGTTATCCTGCAAAAGCGCATTATTAGAATTATTAATAAATCACATTTCAATGCTCATACTGACCCCATCTTTAAGGACCTCGGTATACTAAAATTTAATGATATCCATTTGCTTCAACTGGGCCAATTTATGTATTCTTGCAAAAATTCATTCTTACCCCCAAACTTTAATAACAAATTCTCTCAAAGCAATCAATTCCACTCCTACAATACAAGAAATTCCCAGGCCTACCGTCTACCGTTTTGTCGTACAAACACGAAGAAGTTCTCGCCCTTTTTTCAAGGGCCTAAGTTTTTTAATTCACTAGACGACAAGCTCATCAACTCTCAATCCCTCTCCTCTTTTAAGAAAAAACTGAAGATTAAATTATTGAGTAAGTATGAAAACAGTTTATAAATCTTTCCATCTTCGACTTTTCGCCTTCCTTTCTACTATTGATGTGAAACAGCTCTAGCTCATAGTTCGAGGAGGCCTAACCTCTCATAAGCTCCTATAGTTTCTGTTAGGTCTCCTCGCCACTTCTTTTTTTTTTCTTCCTCTTTTCAAATATTTTTTGTAATTATTATGTGGCAAATAAAATAAAATAAAATAAATAAATGTTTAATTTGCATTACATGTACCTTTTAACCTAAATTTCACGTCAAAAATATAGAAATAAGTTTCATAGTTAATCATTAATAACCATTTAACTGACAACTGACAACAAGCGTAAAATTTAACTGACAACTGACAAATGGCCAACCTTTTAACTGACAACTGCCATTTGCACCCCCCCCCCCCCCCCATCATCCAGACCCTCGTGTATGCACGGTGTATTTGTCGATTAATTTCACAATTTTTTCATTGTAAGAGTTTTACAATCGCGAAAAACGCGAAATTACAAGACCCACAAAGTAAAGCGATTCTTCGAACCAGTCTCGTTCGTTTTCTTTTCACCAAGGAGTTCGAAGAAAAAAAAAATGAAACTGGATTCTGCCTGCCTTATGCGAGATTGAGCCCAGGAGCTTCTATTTACGATCTTATACAATTAATATTAATATTTATCAGTGAAAATTATGAGATTATGCTATGATTAGCTCTACTGAAGTGAAACCTTTGTGGTTACTTGGTAAACTTGCCATCCTAAAAAGAAAGTGTCCGTATTAATGGCTTGTCCGTATAAAGCGGGCTCAATTTAGAAGAAATGTTAGGGCTTTCTTTCCCCAGGGACAAAGCAAACTGTCCGTATTAACGAGATGTCCGTATAAACACGTTGAATTTAGAGAAAATGTAAGGGATTTCTTTCCCCTGGGATAAAGCAAACTGTCCGTAATAACGAGCTTTCCGTATTAAGCGTGTGTCCGTGAAGCGGGGTTTGACCGTAGAACTCGTGCTTGCCTGCCCGTTGGCTCAATTTCAGACGCGAGGAATTCGAACGCAGGCTCGTTTACCGAACAGCGGTTGGTAATCGAACTTTTTGACCACAAAAGAAAAGTGCTCCTGGAAAAGTGATTAACGAAGCACTTCCCAGAATCGATGAAGCACTCGACCAAGCGTGTAAAATATTAATCACAAAAACACTTCTCTGACAATTCAGTTTTTGCCCTCATTTAAATAGTTTTCATTGGTTGATCAATAAACTGGAAGTTTATCGCTCAAGATTGACAAGCATGATGTAAAGTGTTGGACGAAAATGATTAGGGTACTGGAGTACACTTGTTTAAGAAAGGTCTTGACCCATTTTCTAGAAACGGATCGAAATGTTAGGATAAAAAAAATAACATTGACTTTTAACTCTTAAAATATTTGCGTTTTTTGACTCACTGAATGGTGCAAAACCTGGCAGTTGACGTTTAATCCCGGTAAATTAAATGTGAAACAATGAGAATAACGCACAAAACATGATAAGTCGAAAGAGTTCTATACACTTGATCCAAATGGTGAAATTCTAAAGAGTGTGAAAAATATCAAAGATCTCAGTACTACAATATCGTACGATCTGTCATGGATCGAGCGATCATATTTACGAGGTGGTCAATAAAGCCAACAAAGTCCTTAGGGTCATTAAGCGCGTGCTTGGGTCTAATAGTGTAAATGAATTCTCTTTGTTATACAAATCTCTAGTAAGACCGATACTGGAGTATGCGGCTCCAGTGTTGCGCCCCTTTCTAGTAAAGGACATTGTTTCGCTAGAAAAAGTCCAGAGGAGAGCCTCGAGACAGGCTTTAGGCCAAAAGAGGGACGAAATGGACTACGAGGAACGCTGTTCCATTTTAAGGTGGTCACCATTAAAGAATCGAAGACTGTATTTTTCTCTGATCGAGTGTTATAAATGTATATATTCTTTAAGTTATCTCGAATTTCAAGACTTTTTCCAGTTAGCGTCAAAACGAACAAGAAGTAATCATAATTACATGAAAGTGGAAGTTTCAAGTATCGAGTTGTAATTGTTACAAATATTCATTTTTTGTGAGAATTGTAAAAGAATGGAACGATTTACCTGAGTGGGTTGTCGGGCCGGGAAATCTTGCATGTTTTAAGCGTTCTTTAGGATCATTTTTAAATATCTCATAGTATTTTATCTTTATTTCTTATTGGTTTTATTTTTAGCTACCTTTTTGGACATTACATTTTAATATTAGAATATTTTAAAGATTTTTCTTTTGGGAGTTTTTTACATTGGGCCATGTATGTATGTATGTATGTAATAAAACTACTAAACAAAATTACCACAAATGAACGATTAGCGATCATGTAAGCTATAATTATCATTCAAAACCTACTTTGGTTGTAGGCTTCCACAATAAATATTACACGTCTTTCCATTAAATGCAAGTGCTAAAGTTTAATAAATATTCTGAAATTAGCGAACGTGACCTAAAATCTTCTTTACAAGTTGTTGCCCAATTCATCAGTTGAATCCAACTGTTCGCCATGTTCGATGGGTTGTTTTCTGCTGATCCGCCACTGTCACCCTGTATATAACGGTCACCTTGCCTCTTCCCAAGGGTGACCATGCATTGTACACAGGTTTGACTATAGTTAGTATCTTAGCTCTTTCTTATATTACTTCAGTAAATATGTACTGCTTGGCAGTTCTAAGCATATTTGATTCCCACTGCCTTGTCCGTCTGTGCTACAGGAGACATGTACAAGTACGGATGAAAGGAAGACGATTGTTAACGCGTACTGTAATTCTGGAAGGCTGAGTTGTCTTGCCCGCAAAGGAAACCGTGACGTTATGGTGGAGGTGGAGTTGAGAATCCTTGGAACTGGTTTAGGTGGTATCGAGGTGCCTCTGAATCTGCGCGATGGAACTGTATTCATACCTCGAAGATGTTACCCCAAATGAACGGGAAAAAGGCTGAGAAGGAAGGCGAGGCTTGGAAAAGTCTAAACTAGAAGACGGCTTTAGTGTGGGGATACAGGAATAAGTTTGCAGAGATATTGGAAGTCCAAGCAAGCCCACGTCTGTGGCACAGCTCATGGAAAGACTACAGAGTGGTCTTCTTGGTTTTCTACGTCTTCCGTTGATAATTTCCTTTTGAGAACTCGGGTAAATCTTTTGGGTGGATCATCCAGTAATAGGCCTTTCCATTCTCTGCTCTTCTCGCCTTGACGAAACAGTCATTAATGGACAGATTATGGCGTACACTGTTTCTCCAACGGGGCCCTTTGCTTTGTCAAAGTTGTAGATGGAACTAAGGGTTACCCGTTTTGAAGATGCACACCATGAGCTATTACAACCACGAGGGTTTCACTGAAAATGCGAGACTCGTTGGACTCCCTGGAGCTATCTTCATCTTCATTTTTTCTACTGCTGATACTCCTTGTTTTCTCCCGATCCGTCTGTCCTTTCGAGGACTCCACCTTTGCATCTTTGGCCATCGCTCTGCTTAACAGGTTTGTCTGTGTTTCTAGTCGTGAAACTGAGCGGCAACTGACTGAAATTTCGTTTATCTTCCTTCAGGGCAAGGAAACCTGTAGGTGCTGACGTCAAGGCTGTTTTCCTCGTGGCGGTCGGAGTGAATGCTAAGCATTCCGAAGCTTCAAGTGTGAGATCTTGCAAGCCAAATAAACGTGGGGCTGTTTTTGACAAACTATGTGGTTTTAATGTGCCGAGGAATTATGGGTCGAGTTTCTTTCTTATTAGAAAGAACCACATTGATGCTCTTAGCAGGGGGGTTAGGAAACGCCATGGGACAGGTGCGCTGCTAATTTGTATATGAAATAGCGGTCGAATTGAGTTTATCTCCGCACCTTGCGGCGTTCATACTTAGCGAAGCGTTTCTGGGGGCTTGCAGTTCTGAGTCGTAAGGAACAGACACCGTTGCATTGCTGTATCACTCTATTACCCTTAGGAAACTAATTGGCAGCCTGCTGCGTGGTTTGCGCCTGATGAAGCTTTGGTAAACCTACTGTTAGGCAAGCGAACGGTTATTAGCAATCATACTCCTAGCGTCGGCCAAAATAATACTAAAACTAAAAAAAAAGCCAAGGTGCATCGGAAAGACCGCCAAATAGATGTCAATATAGAAAAGCACATCTTGAGCGGGCTTTGAGGAGACACTTAGCCTTTTATCTAAGGAATCAAGAGGTAACGTCAGCCTACTCGGGCTGATAAGGGCCAAGACATGTTTATAAAAAGCTGACAGCTGGACTTTGGTTCACTGCTGGAAGGGCGGAACGTCCATTGTAATGGACACTACCTGAAGAACAGGCGTAACGACGTAAAGGAAATTGAAGTTACGTTTACTAGAGACAAGGCTGGTAACACTTTATCAGTGTTAAGTAAATACTTGAAAAACAGGAAACGTCAAACAGTGTTTTACTGCTCCTAGACCACAATTTGCGACTCTAGCTGCATGTAGTCATGAAGTGTGCAGGGTACTGGGTGGGTGGGGTGATTGATTTAATCATAATAATTGCGGTTGTTTGCCAAAGTTGCCGTTTTGTTTACGAGCCCTTTCAGACTTCACTAAACTTTATTACTGCCAAATGACCTTGGCTGGGTTGAGTATAACAAAGCGTAACTATATGCTACGTAAACAAACCAAACTGCCTTAATACGTTTGACAGTAACACTTTTCTTTTTCGTTGTTGAACGTTGTACTTTGTAAGATGGCCAAAGGAGTGGAAAATGGTGTTTGTTATCTTGGAATCGTTTTTAGGGAGTTTGTTTTATCTTACTTGTAGCATGTAAATTTATCTGAACATGACCGAAAAACGTTTTGAATCAGTTGTAAAGCTCACGCCCGAGAAAATATATTGAGAGGAAAAGGCTAAATTTAATTTTTACTTGTATATGAAACAAACAGAAAAAATTTATTCAAAAAAGCGTCTTCTCATTTCATTGACAAACACCCAAAATTCTCCATAGAAATGAAGTTCGTAATATTCCGTTTGTGGTACTGGCTAGTGTCTATACCTTTGAAATTTGTCGAAAAACCTTTAACTTAAACCTCAAACTGTATATTATAATTATAGTGAAATGTAAACTTCACACAAAACGGTGGGAAAAGTTACTGCTAAGGGAGGTTTTTTGTGAGCCCGCGAGACTGAGCAAGCCCCACAAACCCTTGTTTTCACTAAAACCGCTGGACATAAAACCTCCCTTGGGTTGATGTTACACTGACTATTAACACCAGGCCAATGACAGACTTAATACTGGAGCATGGCTGAACTAACAGAACGAACGAGTCCAGAGGCTTTACAAATTGTACACAAAGCATTGACTTAAAATCTGAATCACATTATTTATAATCGAAATGTATTTTCTGTCTTTAAAAAAATGTCAATGAACACTAATTTATTCTACTCCCTGCTTAAATAGATACTGCAATTACTTTAAAATGCATCCGGTTGCAAAAGGCAATAGCATGGCCCGGTAATATCGGCTATTATGCGTTTTTAAGATCACTGATAACACAGCAGCGAAGTTTATATTTTGGCCTCCGCTTTAAGAGTATCAACATTTCTCCACGGAATTAAAGCAAAAAGAGCATTGAACTTTTCTTTCACAATAAACATTGAAGACTCAAACTAAGTCTTAACTTTCATAACAATAAACAGCGAACGTTACCTCGACTTTCTCTTTATTAAACACCGGCCAGTTTTGCGATTTTATGTATTTTTTTTATTCAACTCAAAGTTTTATTTCAGACAATTTTTATCGTTTTATCATAAGGAATCTTCTCATTTTTCTAAAATATTTACATAGATGACGGCCTCGCCTTAGGGTAAACGAGTAAATTGGTTTATTTTCTTAAACTAGCCTGCGGATTCGAAGACTAAAAATGATAGGGACAGGTTCACGGTTAAGCGCATACTCATTAATTAAATTACTTTTTTCCAATTTATTATTAATTGTATCGGTTAAGGTGAAAAAAGTGAAAATGAGTAACTCTGTTTTGCCTGAGGCCAAACACTTACTTTTGTTCAAAAACTGCAAAAAAATTCCGCCAGGTGTTTTCTTTAAATCAATACTTAATTAGAATAACACTTGCTGATTTTGTTTTACCTAATTTGTTGTTTGAAAGCGTTTTTTGCCAGTAGAGGGATCGTAACTAAGCGATAACACTCGGAAACTAAAATATTAATAATTCAAACGGTAAAACAGTAACTTGGCGTGCGCGGTTGAACGGGACCGCTATACGAAACAATTTTGGAGACAAGGCTTTAACTTGTAACTTGCTTTTTTTGCTCAAAGTAATGAACGTGTGCACATTTTTAATTACTGCCGTGTATGGTATTGCCTCGAGGCTGACTTCTAGAACATTCTTATGCACTCATTTCCCTCTCATTTGCACTTGAATGCGATTTGCGAACGCAAGCGGTTAATTGCCCTATTATCATATATCAATTGATATATTGTTAGGAAGAAACAGGTGGCTAGGAATACCGATGAATTCCGATGAATTTATGCGTGACGACTAAGCGGATCGACAAAATGACCCAGATTCTCACCTTTCTTGATCCCATTTGTCTTTGTCTTTGCGTTCTATATGGGCAATATGGACCGGTTTTAAACGTAAAACCGGGATTGAGATCTTCTAACAAACACCTTCCATTCTTTCCAGAAATCCAAACACATGTCTGTCCCGTGCTGGCGGCAATTATGTTTCAACATATCTTCAAATAGCTTTGCCCACAAAACGACAAATATGAGCGACGAGATATATAGCCACAACCAAACGGACTTTAAGAAAGTCAACCGTTCTTGCATGTCTGTACCGTTTTGAAAAAAAGCCTCGAATGTTTTTAATTCTGGCAAGAGTCATTCACTACAGGTCATTTCACGAGGAACAGTGGTGGCGTCGCGAAGGTCGGCTGTATTCTCAGGCTAGCGTTTTCGCTGGGTAAAAAAAGAAAAGGAAGGCCTTCGAAAAGGACAAAGAGGTATTAAATTACAACGGTTGAAAGAACAGTGCCCACAAAACTGCGCCACAAGATTTTTTTTCCAGGGGCTGTTTGAACGCTCCTTTCAGCCTCAGGCATTCATGGGTGGCCAATTAGCACGGTTGGCTGTGCAGTTTTGATTGACGTTAAATGAACTTTTTATATATCATGTAATTTCATTTGAAATTCATTTATCTGAAAGATAGCCAAGTGCTGCTGACGGCGTCCTTTCCAGAGAAAAAACCATGATGGGATTCATTATGCTCTCGGAGTTCATCATCGTCAGCGCTGTAATTTGGTTCTTAAAAAATGGTTGGAAACTCAATCGCCGCGGCCCTGAAGAGAATATGTGCGAGTGTGATTCATGCCCAGCAGGTGAGCTTGCCTGCCACGCTGTCTTTTAGTCGGGCAGAAGGATTAAAATTGGCCCTTTTTGTAAAAGCTGCTCTATGGCAAAGCTCTCAAATATAAAAATTATTAACAAGTATGACAAATGCTTAGGAGAAAACCCGCCCAAAAACAGCTAGGTTCCTCGAATCTCATCAAACCATACAACATATCCAACCACCCAGATATTAGTTTTTCAGATTTGTTGCCCATTTTACGTGTAACTCGCGTTCTTTTAAGACAAGCAGAAGGACAGCAAGACAAAAGCCGAAACGCAACCCATCGACCGAGAAACAGTGAAAGGGAATTCCTAGAACCCTTCATGCGTGCAATCTTTTCCTTCGTTTTACTAATTTGTCTGGCCACGCACTAATCTAGACGATGAACTAAGACTCATGATAGTCGTACTTAACACTAATTTTACCAATATATTTAACAGTGGAGGCGTATTTTTTAACTGTAAGTTTGCATTTCGTTTGTTACAGAATAGAACACCGACGCAAGGATGATGACTTCGGCTCCGGTTCAGTACTGAAGATGCTGGGGTCAGCAGAACACCGCGTAACAATTGAAGATTCTCTTATACTATTGTCAAATTTTATATTAAGTTATACCTTCTTGAAATTTGTGTCTGTATGTGTATGGGCTCTGTACATGAAAAGAACAGTACTGGACGATCAAGTTCTCATAGTGCAAAACTATAACCAGCAGGGCGTCATTTACTGTACAACTTTGAATTATCCGAGTTTAATGTTATTTTCGATGTAAAGTGCGAGGTTTAATCTACGAGCAATAATTAAAGAAGCTAAGATTAGAGAGATTTGGATCAGTCTAGAGTTCTTACAACTGTGCTGTCTTTTGCTAACTACGACCGGACTAACTAAGAGACGACGACCCTGTACCTGCATTTAAGGTAACGTGTGCCTTGAGCCGAGCCATTTCCGTTCGAGTTTGTTTAAGTCGACAATTTTGCAGTCCGTTAACAGCGCTCAAGATGACAGTCCAATTCTGTCCATAACAGAACAATAATTTTATCCAAGAGCCATAACGGCTCTTGCTTTATCACTTTGTCAAAATCTTCAAGACTTGTTACCAATTCACTATCAGTAGATATGCCGCTGACAACATCTTGCTTACTTCCTTTTCCACTAAGTTTTTCCACCTTGGCCTCCGTTTCCGGACAAACACGTGTTTAGGAGCGATTGAAAATTGAAACTTATCCGCCAGTGTTTAGTTTGATTACCGCCTCATACAGTCTTGAATAGTCGACACTGGCTCTTAATTTACGTCTGTTTGATCTGCTGTTTGATGAGAAGTGCATCAAACAAGGGCAGCCTCCGTAAACTTATCATCGTATTTACCATGCGGAAAGGAGATCTAGGTAGACGTTCAGACATGCATTCATAAATACTCGATCATGCATTACTTTAAATTAATCCTGCTGATATATTCCTGTATACTGTAAGCAGTCTTGACTCGTTTGGTTTTAGGGTGTGCATTGGAGGCAAAAGATGCAATTTTCTGTCGTTTTAGATAATAACGTTTCAAAAAGAAAACCGGGTATAGAAATCGACAGTTACCATTAGAGCTACAAAGCTTTTGTTTGTTAACCCAATGAACCAAAAAAAACTCCTTTGCCTGAGGCCAAACACAAAACCTTTTGTTCAAATTCAGTGCCACTTGAATGCAATCCACAAAAACATCTACTGTGCAGGTGGATTGTAGTCAAAATAAAAACGTACAATTCGCTAGCCCGCGCCAGAGACAAAACTAAACCTCTACGGGGTAAGATTACTTGTGCGACGCAGGCTAACAATAACTGCGACTTCAAAAGATGATAAATTTTAAAAAAAGTTTTTCAAAGCATTTTTTAAAAGAAATTAAAAAGTTAAAAACCGACTGCCGAATTTGTGCTCTGCAATGGTAGTTTACAACGGTAGATTTCGTTGCAAAGTTTTTCCTTGCTCGTGTAAATAGGGAGACTTGCAAGTTTTTCCTTAAAAAGGGAAAAAAAGTTCTACCTTTTAACTTGTCAAGGAACTGGCTTCCTCGTGTGAATGCGGTTTTATCCTGGTTGGATGTCAGTACTAATATCGTCAACTTTATTTCCTTTTTGTTTTGTTTACTGGAACAACGTATGGCTAGTAGGGAACAAGTCTTTTCTTTGATTATATAGGGAGCCTAAAGTGCCCATCATCTAAAATTTTTTATTTTCTTATCTGAAACTACACCTTATTAAAACTAGTAATAGTTGACACTACAGCTGCCCCCGCTCTGTATATAGTATTCTTGCTCCTTGTGCAGCTCTTTGAAATATACTGATTCATAATGAAGATGTTCACACATATTCCATACGATAGGGGAGATAAATACAGGAAATAAACGCAAGGTTCCATGCACAGTTTCGCTTCGATTTGTTGGAATTATGATAATTTATGCTGTTCAATGAACGTTTCTCTTTGGCTAGTTTTTGACATGTGTTTTTCATATATACTAAGTACTTTTTTTCCCTTTTTAAGGAAAAACTTGCAAGTCTCCCTATTTACACGAGCAAGGAAAAACTTTGCAACGAAATCTACCGTTGTAAACTACCATTGCAGAGCACAAATTCGGCAGTCGGTTTTTAACTTTTTAATTTCTTTTAAAAAATGCTTTGAAAAACTTTTTTTAAAATTTATCATCTTTTGAAGTCGCAGTTATTGTTAGCCTGCGTCGCACAAGTAATCTTACCCCGTAGAGGTTTAGTTTTGTCTCTGGCGCGGGCTAGCGAATTGTACGTTTTTATTTTGACTACAATCCACCTGCACAGTAGATGTTTTTGTGGATTGCATTCAAGTGGCACTGAATTTGAACAAAAGGTTTTGTGTTTGGCCTTGGTAATTACTCGTAATTCTGATAATATTATTAAAGGTAGACCCATCTCCGATAGGTATATTTCCGATCATTGCTCTGTGTTGTGCAGTCTCTCTGTTCCCAGACCATTGCCTACAGTAAAACACATCAGCTTCCGGAAACTTAAATCTTTGGATCTGACTGCATTCAAAGATCACATTGACATTGCTCGTTCTGATTTGTCTAATGATGCTGATCCTGATAAACTTGTTGATCTGTACAACAACACACTGCGCCTCCTTTTGGATCGTCATGCTCCGATCATGTCTAAGAAAGTCTTATTTCGACCCAAGGTTCCTTGGATCAATAGCGATATCATCAAAGCTAAACGCCAACGTAGGAAAGCAGAGAGAAAATGGAGAACCACGAGATGTCAGTTTGACCTCATTCTGTTCAAGAAAAGTAGGAACTTTGTGACCTTCCTAATGAACAAGGCTAGGCGGGAATACTACAGTGATGTCATTTCTAATAATAGTAATGATCTCAAACATCTCTTCAAAGTAAGCAAGAATCTCTTGAACATTGCAAAGACTCCCGTTTTGCCACCGCATGAGGACAAACAGCTACTCGCTAACGAGATGGGCGCCTTCTTCATTAGGAAGATTGCTAATATTCGTTCCGATCTCGATAATCATTTACCACAAGTCTGCAGAGTTGGCTCCAATGACTCCAATGATTGCAAAATCGATCTCCCTATCTCCAAGTTTAATTTGCTATCCCAGGAGGAGGTGCGAGACTTAATTCTTGCATCCAATAAGAGGACCTGTTGCTTGGATCCGATTCCTACAAAATTAGTTCTCGATTGCCTGGATATTCTTCTTCCTGTAATTACCAAGATTATCAACTACTCTCTCGAGCATGGTGTCTTTCCGTCAGTGTGGAAAAATGCCCTGGTTTTTCCTCTACTTAAGAAAGATGGCTTAGAACCGATATTCAAAAACTATCGACCTGTCAGTAACTTACAATTCATCTCCAAATTGACTGAGAGTGCGGTAGCCAGGCAACTTCAGTACCACATCAACATGAATAATTTATTTCCCTTGCTGCAATCATCATATCGTAAGTTTCACAGCACGGAATCCGCTCTCTTGAAAGGTAAAAATGACATTTTATTAAACATGAACAGACAGCATGTCACCTTGCTTGTTTTGTTGGATCTGAGCGCGGCTTTTGATACCATTGATCATGGTATCTTACTTGAGAGGCTTAGGTCGGCATTTGGAGTTCGGGATATGGCACTGTCCTGGTTTGCATCATATTTAAGTGGTAGAACTCAGCAAGTTTCAATCGACGGCACACTCTCGACGAAGTTTGAATTGGAATGCGGCGTACCTCAAGGTTCGTGCCTCGGGCCTTTATTGTTTGTTGTCTATGCTAGCAAGATATTTGAAATTGTCGGCAATCATAATTTAGAGATCCATTGCTATGCGGACGATAGCCAACTCTATTTATCATTCTGTCCTAATGATAATGCTAATCAAGAGGCCGCCTTGGCTAGGGTCGAAAAGTGTATCGAAGACATTCGTAACTGGATGCTTAACGACAAATTAAAACTGAACGATGAGAAAACTGAATTTTTGATCATTGGCACATCGCAGCAACTGGCTAAAGTATCTATTAACAGCCTTCGTGTTGGCACTGCAACTATCACTCCTGTGTCGTCTGCAAGGAACTTGGGTTCGTGGTTTGATTCCAAGCTGACGATGGCAATTCATATTTCAAAAATATGTAACTCTGCCTTCTATTATTTGTATAATCTGAGACGCATAAGAAAATATCTATCTAAAGACAACACCAAAACTCTGATTCATGCCTTTATTACAAGCAGAATCGATTACTGCAACAGTCTTTTATATGGCCTCCCGGAGTATCAACTCAATAAGCTACAGCGTGTGCAGAACATGTGTGCTAGATTAATATGCAATGAAAGTAAATATTGTCACATTACTCCTTTATTAGTAGATTTACATTGGCTGCCTGTAAAGTTCAGAATTGAATTTAAAATCCTGTTGATTGTTTTTAAGATTTTTAAGGGCTTAGCACCTTCGTACTTAAGTTTTTTAATTACTCCTAAGCTTGTATCTAAATATAATTTAAGAAGTTCTAGCGACAGTACCCTACTTAGTTATCCGAATGTTAAGCTTAAGGCAACTCTCGGTGAACGGGCCTTTCTGTTTGCCGCACCTAAGTTATGGAATGCCGTGCCAAGAATTATTAGGGAATCTACTTCAATTGACACTTTTAAGAGAAAATTGAAGACTCACCTTTTTAAAAAAACATTTTGTGCCACTTAGATTATAAGATTGTATTCTTAGTTTATTAGATTATAAATAATTTTTAGCTTATAATTTTTAGTTTTTGCTAGCAGATTTTATCTTTTTAACTTTTGGTCATTAGTTTCTCTATTCCATATCTATATTATTATCTTATTTATTAGTAGTACTATTATAATTATAATAATTATTATTATTATTATTATTATTATTATTATTATATATATATATATATATATATATATATTTTTTTCCCTATGGCGCATTTGAATATATTTATATAGATATTTGCGCCTTATAAGTTTTGAAATTATTATTATTATTATTGTTCCGTTCTTTTCGCTCTCTCGCCTTGTGAACTGTAACACAGCGTGTCCAACGAGTACTGAGTGGATGAGTTTGAATCTTTCTAACAGGTTATGGGCCCAGGTGATTGTTATTTTGCCGAAGCGTATGGCGGAGATGTCCTTGACAGAGATCACAAAGATCGAAAAGTTGAACGGGAGAAATTACCAGTAATGGAAGTACAGCGTGAAGCTCGTTTTAATGGAGCGTGGTTTGTGGGGTTTCACTCGAGAAGGCCAAGAAACTCCTCCTGCAGCTGATGCATCTGCAGCTGCAAAGAATGCTTTTCGCCTTCGATCTGACAAAGCTTATTCGCTTATTGCGTTGAACGTGGAAAAGGATTTGCAAGTTCACATATCGTCGGTGACAGACCCGCTCGCTGCGTGGAAAATTTTGCAGAAGCAATTCGAATTTGTGTCAGTCACTCAGATTGTTCGTCTTAATCGCAAGTTTTACGCAGCAAGTATGAAGGAAGGCGCAGATTTGATGCAACATTTGACTCACATGACTTCTCTAGCGGAACAATTACGAGAAATGAATGAAGAAATTTCGTCGAAGAAATTTGCCACGGTCTTGTTAGGAAGTTTACCCGACTCGTATGATAATTTCTTGACAAGTTTAAACGCCCGAAGCGCTGATGATCTCGACTGGGAAAACGTGAAAGGACTGTTGATTGAAGAATATATGAAGCGGACTGAGAAGAACGAGAAACAAGAATCTGACAATGCACTTTTTGCCAGTAGAGGAAAGTCGTCGTTCCGAGGAAGCTTTCAAGCACGTGGTGGAGCTGGTCGCGGTTGCGGTGGCCGATTTCAGAATTTTAACTCCAATGCTCAGTCCAGCCGTGATGATCGTGATAAACACAGAGGTGTTAAGTGCTTCAAATGCAACCAGGATGGACATATCGTAAAGAACTGTCCTTACAACAACAAACAGAACACTGGTAAAAGAGAAAGTTCCAATATGGCCCAACTCGAAGGAGTTGCACTAATCTCAAGCACGATGAATCAGTCAAATGAATGGTTTATTGACTCAGCAGCGACAAAGCACATGACAAGCAACAAGAGCATTTTAGAGAACTATGCTCAGCACCAAGAACCCAAAAGTATTTACCTGGATGCTAAGGCCCACAGAGCAATTTTTGTTGGATATCCTCCTGGTATTAAGGGTTACAAGTTGTATGATTTGGGGAAGAAGAAGTTTATTGTCAGTCGAAATGTTCAGTTCTTTGAAGAGAACTTTGATCATTCTGACGAGAAGGTCAAACCAGATGATGCTGGCCAAGCAGATTTGAGGTTCATTCACCCAGATATAAACCAAGAAAATGAAAGTGTTCCTGTACCTCTCTTACCTGAAACTCCTCAAGTTCAAGACAATGTTAAACCTCCAGCTCAAGAAAATGTTGAACCCGCACCTGTGCAGAATGTTGAAACAGTGGGAGCACCGCCCAAAGAGAGCTTGAGTGAAGAAGAACCAGTTAGAAGAACATATGAAGATGCATTTATGGAAGAAGTCCGAAACTTAGGACCAGTAAGGTAGCGAAGAATGCCTAGCAGATTCCAAGATTATGATTGCCTATTAGTTGACTCAGAAATTGAGGATCCAAGCACAGTTCATGAAGCATTGAATGGTAAACAATCTGACCAGTGGAAAGAAGCTATTTATTTATTTATTTATTTATAAACATTATTTATACAGAAATTCCAGTTCAGCATAGCTGGTTTAAATGGAGATCTGTGCAAAAGAAAACGAATAAATAATAAAATAAAGAAATAAAAGCAAAAAGTCATTCGAAGAGCTCATGAAGGTGGAAAACTAACTAAAATGATTTAGATATTTCTTGACTTTCAGTTTAAAACTAGTGAGAGACTGATCATGGCGTAAGTTACGAGGAAGAGTGTTCCAGGATTTGGCGGCATTGTACTTAAAAGATGTTTGAAATTTAGTAGTCCTGGCAAGGGGCAGGCGGATAAGGTCTTTGTTCCTAGTGTCGTAGTTATGAATCTGCTCCGAGGAGTGGAAGTCGTCTAATAGATAAACAGGAGCCAAGCCATTGATACACTTATAGACCTGTATGCACTTCTGGTTTTCTCTGCGGCATTGTAGGGATGGCCATTTCAATGTTTGCTGTATATCAGTATCGGTAGCCTTGCGACCCGCAATTATTCCCGGAGCTCGCTTGAGAAGACGGTCAAGGTAGTTCTTATTTCCCTGACCGCAACCATCCGACACAACGCAACAATAATCGAATAACGGTAGAACCATAGCATTAAACAGAGTGATGCAAGCTTCTTTTGGGATGACTTTCCGTGCTCTACGTAGCATTCCAAGGCGGGACGAGATGTTATTACCGATATGCTCAATGTGATCGTTCCAAGTTAGGCATGGGTCCAGAATCACGCCCAGATATTTAAATTTGTATACCCTTTCAAGATCTTTGTCATTAACACTGACTGTGAATGACTGGACTGAGCTCAGTTTTTGATGGGTTCCCATAAGCATAACTTTGGTCTTCCAGTGATTTAACATGAGATAGTTTTGGTTCAACCATTCGACAACGTGGTCGAGGTCTTGGGACAGAGCAGCCTCAATAGCTTGCACAGAAATGCTTTCAAAAAACAACAGAGTGTCGTCAGCGTAAAGATGGACTTTACAGTACTTTGTTACTGTCGGTAGATCGTTAATGTACATTATGAACAATAAAGGTCCCAAGATAGACCCCTGGGGCACACCATATAATATGGGTTCAGCGTTAGAATGAATGCCATTAATGATAACACTTTGAGTTCTATTAGTGAGATACGCATTGAACCAATTCACTGAAGACTTGCTTAGGCCAAGACCAGCCAATTTCGTAAGTAGTAAATCGTGGTCGAGGGTATCGAAAGCCTTAGATAGATCCAAAAATGCCAGGCCTGTAAGTTTTCCTTTGTCAATGTTGTGCAAAATAGTGTTTGTAATATCGATTAGGCTGGTAGCAGTAGAATGTAGTGGACGGAAACCGGATTGATAAGGAGATAGTAGCTTGTGCTGTAGTAAGAAATTATACACCATTTCGTGAACTGCCTTTTCCAGAATCTTTGCAAAGACTGGCAGAACTGAAATTGGGCGATAATTAGAGGGATCAGATTTTGAACCAGACTTGAACACTGGAGTTACGATGGCATGCTTCCAGCTTGCAGGAATAGATCCCTCATTTATCGATCTATTCATAAGTAATGCTAGGGGTGTGGCAAGTGCGTCGGCACCGTCCTTGAGGAGCCGTGCTGGGATATTATGTAATCCAGTAGATTTGTTGCTTTTCAATTTCTTGAGTTCTTTAGCTACAAAGGATTCACTGACTTGAGAAAGCTTGACGTTGTTTGTGGATCGATTTGCAGGTGGTCTGGAGGCCGATAACACAGAAGTCATACACTGTTTCAGTTTTACAATTGCAGTAGAAAAATACTTAGCAAAGGTCTGCGAGATCTTCTTAGGATCCTGAATAACACCGCTGTCAGTCTCTAGTGACTCAACGGTTGACATCTTTTTGGTAGCAATGACGGATTTCAACTTTTTCCACAATTTGGACGAGTCTTTCTTATTTTCCTCAATCAAGTTAGAGTAGTAATCTTGTTTAGCATTTCTAATGAAGCTATGAAGTCTGAATACTCATCTTTATTAAAGAATGATACATGGGAACTAGTACCTCCACCTGAAGGAGAGAACATTGTTGGATCTCGCTGGATCTTGAAAGTCAAGCGTAATGAAGATGGTTCCATAGATAGTTTTAAGGCCAGACTTGTTGCGCAAGGTTATTCCCAAGTCAGAGGTGTAGATTATGAAGAAGTATTTTCACCAGTGGCTCGTTATACATCTGTGAGATCGTTACTTGCCCTAGCTAATGCACAAGATTTGGAGATACACCAAATGGATGTAAAAACTGCTTTTTTTTAACGGTTCATTGGACTGTGAAATTTACATGTCACAACCAGAAGGATTTGTTGATCCGGACAGAGCAAATCATGTTTGCAAACTGAAGAAGAGCATTTATGGACTTAACAGTCAGCTCGTTGTTGGAACACTACTCTTGATGAGTACTTGAAATCAGTTGGCTACTGCAAAAGCAAGGCTGATGAATGCATTTATGTAAAGTCTGTGAAGGAAGCTAATGGTCACATCAGCTTCGTGATACTTGGTGCGTATGTCGATGACATAATTCCAGTTTCAAACGACCCTGCAATGCTGAAAGCAGAGAAAGCTGCATTATGTGAAAGATTTGAGATGATTGATCAGGGAGAGATTCATTATCTTCTTGGTTTGTCAATCAAGCGAGACAGAGAGTCGAGAACATTAACTATAAGTCAACCCAACTACACAGAGAAAGTGCTAAGGAAGTTTGGTATGGAAAACTGCAAACCTGTCTCTACTCCACTTCAGCCTGGAAGAAAGTTTCAGCAGTTATCTTCAAGTGATGAGCCCTTTGATATTCAGACCTATCAACAGGCAATTGGATGTTTGACCTACGTGTCAACAGCAACCAGACCGGATATCGCTGCAGCAGTTGGAGTCTTATCTCAGTATATGTAAAAGCCCAGCAAAGACCACTGGATGGGTGTGAAACGTGTTCTACGATACCTCAAAGGAACTTTGAATTATGGTCTGAAATTCTCTATTAATGGAGAGCAAGAGAAATTAAATGGCTACAGTGATGCGGATTGGGCAGGAGATGTTGACACTCGTAGATCAACATCAGGCTATGTATTTCAGTTTGGAAATGGTACCATCACTTGGTCCAGC
The DNA here is from genome assembly GCA_038088405.1 of Porites divaricata. NCBI lineage: Eukaryota > Metazoa > Cnidaria > Anthozoa > Scleractinia > Poritidae > Porites > Porites divaricata. The sequence continues at coordinate 16,043,682 of JBBMOI010000007.1, forward strand.
AGGAAACAACCCACAGTTGCTCAGGCAATAACTTTGCGAAAAAAATTTTGCGACTTGAACCAAAGACGATTTTTTAGAATTTTTTGAAAATGTTCAAATTTGCCGCCATTTTGGCACATCATTCGTCTTAGTCTTCTCTCGGAGTATGACGTCACATGACTTGCTTTAAGGAACACATGACTTTATCGACACGAAAACAGAGTTCTGGTAGGTTTTTTCCGTTTCAGGAAAACTTTCTTCTTGCTAAGAAATTGCGATTCAATCCTTACTTGTAATCGATCTTTTTTGTGTACAGCTGGTGAAGGCAAGGTAACGCGAGTTCCTTAATTTACGTCACGTGACGTCATATGCGAGCCTGCTAGTTTGCGTGATCAGCGGCGCGAGTGTACCGCAACACACAAAAAGTGAATTCGCGCTGCCTCAGATCGCTGCCTCAAACTTTTCCGCTCTTATTCCATCTCGTTCAAATTGGAAAAATATTGACGAATATTTTTCTTGTGTTAAATTCAAAATGACTTAAACAACTGTATCCTAGTTCAGAAAAAGGAAAAAGAAAATCGTTTCTTATATAACGTAAAACTAGGAAGTTTCACGTTGTAGTCGTGAAACAATGGCAAAGAAATTTACCAAAGAATGTACTGCACGTGCAAAGTTCTTGTTTTGCTGCTTTTCTGCTGTTCTCGTTACCGTCGCCGTAGTCGTTGCTAAAGCTCCCTAGTGCTGTCTCAAAATGGCACCGTTAAAAAACGCTAAAGTAAGATGTACTGTATGAAATTAACTCATTCTCGGGAAAACACGAGTGGCGTGAAACAGTAAAGTAAACTCAAAAGACACTAAAAAGAGCGTGGGAAAATAATAGCCACTGAAGAAAGAAACACCTTCACTGTTTTCATTACGGTGGGAAACCCACGAAAGACACTCGAGATCTTCACATTACTGCAAACTAAAGTTTAGAACACGATCCCTTTTTAGCTGCAAGACAAACTTGATCTGCCACGCGAACTCCGGTTTCTATCGCAGTTGGCACAGTTGAACAGGATCGAAGACTTGTAGCTTCACCCGCAAAAAACAAGCGATCTTCAACAGGCCTAGCAAGGACGTGACGAAGGTCGTACGCATGGGCAGTAGGGGATGTGTATCCACCGCGAATGAAGGGATGATTTGACCAATGAAAATACACGTAGTCTAGGAAAGAATCGGTTCCAGGACGAGGATCGTTGGGTGTGCTGTGAAAAATAATAAAAACAGTAATTAATAAATCAATAATAATAATAATTATCATAATAAAATTAATAAGATAAGACATATTGATAATATAATCACCAGAGATTCCGGTAAACAAGACGTGACTAGATTTTGAGGAAAACGTTACATTCGTCATGTGAGTGGGACAAAAAATTTGAACCCTCAACAGGGTTGCAATCTGGACCCATGACATCACTAAATCGCCCTGGGTCCCAAACAACGAAGGGGCGTACTTAGCTACAAAGAAACTAATGAGGAGCTAGGCCGTTTCGGAGGTTTATATGTTACACGCGTCCTGCATACTGCCAGGCTAAATCAGCGATGTCAAATATAACTTGTGTGGTGAAATAATCAGATGAGAACGCTCAGCTTTGTGAACTAGACGCCTATAATAGACGTACATTGGGCTGCACGATGCAATGATGTAATGGATTGGAGAGCGTATAACAAATCTACTGCAGGGATGATATGAGACCGTTCTTTTTCGTGAATACTGGCTCTTTGTTTCCTTTTGCCACGAAATGACTTCGGCCTTTTCATGAAAATATTTTAAGTTACACTTTATAATGACAAAATTTTCTTACCCAAACATCTCATCCAAATAGCTCAAGAATCCCTCTAAAACCTGTTGACCATTGAGGCTACTTTTCTGTTCCGCAGACTTAGCAGTTTCAAACCCAACAACCACGTGACACTTGTCGTCATTAACAGGCGAGTCACGTGACCACATCCATATTTCACTTGCAAATCCCCGTACACTGTAAACTTGGTGAAGTTTCTCGGGCCAAAACCGGCGTTTGAATTGGCAAATAATTTTCCACGCTCCAAGCATCTGGATCTTGTTTATGGCTCTGTTTTTGTCAGCGGGAAGTTCTGGAAAAAAATTGATGTCGCCATCTTTGAGGATTGTGAGCGGCACTGTAATGACGACGTATTTAGCGGTTATAATTTCCCCGTGTTGATTCTTCAAAAGAATTATTTCACCAGAATTTGATCTGTCGCTGTCTTCATCTGCAAAAATAATAGCAATCAGTGAACGTGAAATCGAACGAATTAAGGCGCTAAAGTACCAGTCAATTGAAATTTTGGTCAAATTCTCCGGTATGTTGTTATTTTAGATGGTCAAATGCCGAATTTCCCCCATGCGTCAGACCGCTTATTCAAATGTAAATAGCCTACCAAACACAACCGAAATATGTCTGAAGTCTCGGTAAGCTGTCTTACGGAGGTTTGTTCATTTCAATAAAATTGTTCATTTCAGAAAACCCACAATTAAGGGGCTTTTTCAAAGGCTCTCAAATGCTCCAACAAGACAGTGAATATAGGGGCAATGATCCGAGAACGCGGTGCACATGCTGAATGCAGAAAGAATTACGAAATCCTTTTGCGTGCGACGCTGACCAGCGTTTTGACACGAAGTTAAATGCCCGACTGGGCGAGCCTCATTTTGGGTCAAATTCCCACAGGAAAGCTCCAGTCAAATGCACGGGGTATGCCGGGGGGGGGGGGGAGAGGGAAGTTTTGGAATTCACTGGTACATAACACTTGCGTAGCGGAGAGTTGCAAATGTTTTACAGCGGAATGTTGCATACAAAATCTACTTTGCACAGTTACAGCATTTTAAATTTGGCGTCCAGCGACTTCCATACTAAGCCTTTGACGGGCATTTTCCAGACCAATCATACAATTTAGATCAGTTTTTCTCCGAGTCCGCAATAGTTGTATGACGCGCATTGTATATCAAAAACGAGAAACAAACAATCTTTACATTTTGTAAAACTACTATTTTTCGGCCTCAAATTTTTGCTTTTTGATTCGCGGAGATTACTGCGATAAATTAAACTACAGGAAAACCGACCAAACAGGTCTTAAAAAATGCTCCAACACAAGAAAATATTCTCCCTTGTCCAACATCAATACCCCAAACTGAGTCAAATACCTCCTGTGCCTGGAAGGTTTTAACACAAATATCTAGTGTTAAAAATATAAGTCTGTGGCATCACAGGTTGTTTCAAGTTCTATAATACAGTGTACTTATTTCCAGTTAATTTTTTTATTGTGAACACTAATACCACCTTAGACTGCAATATAGTCGTGGGTCTTTTTATTCTAACGCGCCTGGTCCTCGAGCCAAACTTCTAAAACAAGAGTGATAAGGGAGAGAGTCGGGAGAGGCGACTCTTGCTACGCGCGCGCTTTGATGCGTCAAAGAAAACTGATGCCTTGCGGGTTAACTTTAAGTGAACTTTAAAATTGCAAAACTTGTGCATTCAAGCATAATGAGAAAGGCAAACCTAAACTAGAATGAAAGTTAAAGAAGTCAAACATGTGTACTGTTCACTTATCTAAATATTCGTATACACTGCACAGATAGGTATTTTACCTTTCCAAACGATTTTCTTAACCCTCCAGTTAAGTCGTTTATCCACATCTGTGGTGTTATCTAAGTAATACTTTACCAGTTGGGAATACGATTCAGCAAGTCTAAAACATTAGAGACAAGGAAAAAGTAAGGACAAACTATCCGAAAGGGACTTTATCCATAGACTCTAAAGTTAGAACTACTGTGTGCGACATAACAAACTGACCTATACCAAGGAAATGAAAAGGGCTGCTCATAGCTTTCTTTTGAATGGTCACGGCACGTAAATATTTCATCAACAAACTCAACAGTTAGAACCACCATTTAAAGCATATTAAACAGTATCACAGGAGAGTATTGCTCATAGCTTTCATTTGAATGGTCACACTTTAGGATTTCATCCACAAACGCAACAGTTAAAACCACCATTTAAAGCTTATTAAACAGTACCACAGGAAAGTACTCTCAAATCTCGATAATACGGACAATAAAGGGGCCACAGAAAATGTCCGCATTAAGCGGGTTGAATTTAGAGAAAATGAAAGGGCTTTCTTTCCCCAAGGGAAGTATTAATGAAGGTATTCGTGCTTGACAATAAAGCGGGGTTTGAATGTCCTGCTCAGAAGCTTTCATTTGAATGCTCACACTTAAGGATTTCATCCTTGAATTTAAACCTTTGGACCACCTTGCACAGCAAAATCTCTTTACATTAAGAGAAACTTCGCTCGAAGTGGTTTTATCCTTTGACATACTGTACGACCTAGAAAGTACTGAGCTCACCTGCAATTTCCAAGGCCCCACTCAAATTTTGATTCCATTCTCCTTCTTCCTTCACGCACTCCATAATGTGATAAAGACCCAGCTGAAATCCTTAGTTTCCAGTAGTCAATAATGTCCAAAACATCCTTCGACAAACCCTTGTCTTGAAGCCTAACATTTAGAGAATCTGGGAGCGAACCATCTTCACTGCCATGGTAATTGTATCTATTGTTGATTATTTCGCTCCACGTTTCTCTGGCAGCTTTAATTTCTGGCTGGTTGCTGGACAGAGAGTAAAATGCTTCTCTGTAGTAAATTTTTTCACCCTCTTCATCATCTTCAGGTTGGGCTGCCTGTAAGTTTAAGAAGAAAAACCTAATGCAGCAAACAATTTTCAGGGAGACAAACGGTTTTCAAGTAAAATTTGCAACGTTAAAAAGGTAGACACCTTCTTGAGGTTAAACTTATGATCTGAAGATTATTAACCAAGGGTATTGATTTTTATGCCCGCCCCTGTTCTGTCCGTAACCGCCCGTATATATTCACGTCCCTTGTATTACTTGTGACGTGATCAGTAAGGGCAACTTTGGCCTGGCAAAACGTCGAACTTTTCATGAGACGAACCTGAAACTCTAATTTGGGACGATGTAAATTCATCCTCGGAGACCCAGGGGCAGATAGTGGGAACGAGGAAAAGTCTAAACGGGCGGAAAAATATATGGCACGAAGAAAAGTAAAGAAAGGCGAGAAGAGCCCCTGGGGACAATGTCTTACCAGACCAGTTCCAAACGGTCGCCGCCGTTCTGGCTTCTGATTGGTGCCAGAAAACTTGTGTTTTTCTGGCACTAATCAGAAGCCAGAACGGCGGCGACCGTTTGGAACTGGTCTGGTAAGACATTGTCCCCAGGGGCTCTTCTCGCCTTTCTTTACTTTTCTTCGTGCCATATATTTTTCCGCCCGTTTAGACTTTTCCTCGTTCCCACTATCTGCCCCTGGGTCTCCGAGGATGATGTAAATTAAGTTAATTAAGATCGTCTGTTGGGTCAGACGTCGAACTTAGGACGCATCGAACCAATCAACTGATCAGACCAAAAAATTTTCTTTTGAACGAGGCTAAATATACAGCATCATACAAATTTTTAATTTATTAGTTTAGTTAATTATTAGTGTAGTGAAGATCGTCGAGTGTCTCGGAGACGATAGAATAGAATGTGCTAGACGATCCAAACTCTTTCTGAGCCAGACGTCGAACTTTTCAAAACTTTTTTTTTTAATTTTAAAATTTTGGTTTTTTTTAATTTAAATCACACTGTTATAGTTCACAAAAAGTACAATTACGTAATAAAGATTTTAAAAAGAGGGAAGAGACGAAGTGTATCTTACAACATTGGCTGTATAACTAAATAGAGTTTATCAATCACATAATTTTTCTAGCTGGTATTTAATTTCTATTTGGTTGGCAAAGTCTGAGAGAGTAAGTGCTTTGTGGTGGAGTTCGCAAGAATGAATGTAAAATCTCATAAATAACAGAGTGTAGTATAATTTTGCGTAAGGCGTCTATTGTTGAGTGAATTTTCGCAAAGTCCAAGTAAAGATTCTTTCAATGAAGGGAGTAAGTTGGAGTTGTTCTTAGAGTTGAACCACCTAAATAACACTTTCCCTGAATGACTGTGTGAATTAGCAGTTAATGAAGGTGTGGTCTATTGAATTCTCTTCGCAGCAAAATAAACAATCACTGTCCTGTTTAAATCCAAAACAAAACAATTTTTTTGGGGTGACAACTGTCCTTTTAAAAATTAAATTGAAATTCTCTTAGCTTGTTCTTACCTTACTTCCGGCTATTTTCTTCGACCTCCCGATAACTTGAACTTTTTTCGATTTCCCTAAAAGGTTTTTGAGTTATCGGGAGTCGACTGTATTTGATTTTTTAAGGGGGAAGGGGATTGAGGAGGGAAAAGAGTTAATTAATTTGGTCTTATCTGCTACTATCATGCAAGAGGGCCAACTGGTATATGTCCAAATGTTGAGGTGGAGAGGAGGGGGGTGAACTCATTCAAGCCTTGAGGCAAGGCAGGGGTCTCAATAAAAGCTGGTTACCAGCGGCCTATGCTTGCCTTACTGTTATCTGTTAAGATTTTAAGGAAGGAGGCCTTACGGTCCCTTTCCTCGTCATAGCAGCGTTAGTTCCACTGTTGGCATCTACTCACAAAAAAAGGTTATTTTAGAGCCATGAGAAAAGTGAGTCTGGTCTTGAAGATAAATATTCTCCTTAACCTGGTCTTGCCGTCTTTCTTTGGTCCAAAAAGGGGTGGTAGATCACCAGGGACCCTCTCCTAGATATGACCAGGAAACTGAGGCAGTAAGAGTCTTTGGTAGATACACATATTGTACTTACAGGAAGAATAAGCCAGCCATTATCCAGAGCAAGCTTATTAACAACAGTGTTTGATCCATGAATAAATTCTCCACCAAGATCAAAAGAACCAAAACCTTTGAAAGGCTGTGCTTGCTTAACTCTGCCACCTATTAAAGTATATAATTACCAAAAATAACGTCTCAGTTAAGGTCATTAATTGTGCCAAATATCCATGGCAGCCCACGTGGATCATACTGAAAGAATGCACTTTATTTGAGTTTCAATGTAGGTATTTGGCATAAAAGTACTAATTGGGGACACTATTTTTACATCTCCAGTTAACTGGAGACAGGTTCACCATTTAACAATGGTCACCCGAGCCACACGAAGGTCTAACCACTTGCAGTGCAAAGGGCGTACCTTCATTTCTCAGTTATTTTAAGACCCTGAGTATTGGTCTGGCCCAGGGAATCAAACCTGTAACCTCTAATGTCAAGCGCTCTACCAACTGAACTAATCGTGCTACAATTAAATTTTCCAATAGTCCTTTTATCAAGCAAAATTAATTTGTCAAATATTAATCAAAATAACACCATGGGCAAGTTAAAGATTTTTAAATTTCCTATAAATAATGTTTATAATAAGGAGCTTTCACCTGAATGATTTTACCCACAGATTCAAATGCTTTGATGACATCAAATTGTATAATATGATGCAGATCAATAGCATAAGATGAAAGCCATTCCTAGTAGCCACTGGTAAATTTGATAATCATTTGACTTTTATCAATGTTTGTCATGGGGGTTACTTCTGATTAATTATAAGGAGGTTCTTACAGTTGACTCCCGATAACTTGAACCCTTGCTAACTCGAACCTCGTACTTTTGAGTTATTGCTCAAAATATAACTCAAAGTTAAGACCTTATAAGAAGCACCCAATTAGAAACATAAATATCTCCCATTGTTAGGAGTGGAGGGGGAGACTTAAGAGAAGGGGGGAGCTTATTAGCTTTCTTCCCCTAAAAAGGGGGGTTTATTAGAGAGGGGGGGTTAATAGAGAATTTATGGTATATTACTTTGGAAACTAGTTTTAAACTGTTTTTCAGACTACTTCTCACAGTATTACTGGTATAAGTAAAATACTGCATATTCAAAGCACTGAAAAGGTCAAAGCAATCAACCTACCTAGGTAGTTAGCAGCCTCTAACAGAACCACATCAAACCCAGCCTTAGACAGCGACAATGAAGCAGCAAGGCCTGCTAAACCTCCACCAACAATAACAACTTGATTATCAGGAGAGGGACCTGCTAATCCTTTAATTGATAGAGAAAAGTTTTTAATGATATGGAAAAATCTCATTGGCATTTACTTTCAACACACTTAATATTAAAATATACGGCACTTTGTATTTTGTTGCACAATAGAAACTGAACTCCAAACTCTGATTTCCTTTTCTTTGGATATATTTTGTATTTTATTTTAAGTTACTGCTTAAGTTTACTACTATTTTTGTTGTTATTTTAGATTTCGTTAGCAATTATTTTTGTTTTTTGATTTATATAGCGTTATAGCTGCCTAGATACTAGGGTTATTCTTTGTGCAACGTTATATGAAGTCGTCTGAAATTTAAACTTCTTTACAGTATATGGCTACCAACTGACGAGGTCTTCTGACGAAACTAGTTTTGTAGAGCCGTATATTTATTAAGTGTGTTGAAAGTAAATGCCAATGAGATTTTTCCATATCATTATGATGTTCAGTAATACTTTCTTGGCTTCAGCGAACAGAATTTCACAAAGGAGAAAAGTTTTTGTTAACTTTCAATGTTGTGGTTACTGATTATATCACAACAAAAAAGACTCATCACTAATTTAATTGCTGACTTAACAAGGGGGATGCAACTTCTGCTAACCAACTTTTTTCTACATTGTGGCCCACAATAAGAGCAGAAACAAATATTTAAATGAACACTATATTAAAGGTGCATTTGATTTGATTTTTAGATATTACAATACAATGGATGCCAAGACAAACTAATGATATTTCTAGTCAAGAGTTTATTCTATTTATCTTATATTTCTGGAATTATACGGCCAATAAAACACAACCTATTTAAGTAAGAGAAGGCCATCTTGTTTTGTATTTATAAGCAATGAGGCATAGAACTTGGCACTATAGCAAGAACAACCCTAGCTAAAGACTAAACAATGATTTGAACACGGGTGACTGGTAACCACTCCACCATGCTGTCTCCTAAACACAAATTTACTAAAATGTAAAATTATGCAATAATATATTACCATTCCAAGGAAAAGAAGACCGGACTGCATTTAACATCAGCGTTGAACTTTCATTTAATGTTTTCATACAGCTTTGAATACACTGGGCTTCTTGTCGTCCATCTTCTGAAACACTCAGGGAACAGATGAGATCTTCACAAAAGTTTAAAACAGCAGAGGTTTCCACATAATCTCCTACCGTTCCATCCTCAACTTGAAAGTTGGGAATCAAATCAGGTTTGTAAACAAGGAAACAAATGTCACTTGAAATTGAAGAGGCCTTGGTATCTATCAGGCGAAATCCTGCCGAATATAAACACTTGGATTGTTGAGACCAGCCACATTTGCCAGTCAATTTCAATCTATGATTCTTGGTCACAACACTGAAGATTTCATTACACCTTTTATGTCCACTTTGCTGGGCATACTGCAACAATTGAAAATGAAATGTTACATTACAAGGTATAACCATTTAGAATTTATAATCTAATAACTGTACATAATCTAAGTCCTAAAACCAATTTGTCAATATAGAGAAAAATACAAGAAAACAATACAAGAGGTGAAGAGATTTTTGTCACAATTTTGCCTTCTTTAATTTTATTATTATCACATTCAATGTTACTCAATGCTGCATTTGTTAGTTGGGCTTTCAATGCACTATATCTGTCAGGTTCAGCACCCCAGATGGGGGGTTACTCCCTATAATAAACTATACAGGGAAGGTCTGCCCAGAAGGGGCACCTTTTCAAGGATTCAGGTACATGAAAAGGTAGGGAATCCATTAGTTGAAGTAGATAATCTGTCATTTTGGTCTGTGAAAAGGGCTAACAGATGCATTTTGAAGAAACAATCTGGTTTTGTGATATATTTATACTTTAACCTAGACAGTCCGTTTACAACAATTAGGGACGTTTAGTTCTAATTAGGTATGTGAAAGGAGTACCATTTGTTTATAGAAGGAATATGAAGGGGGTACCTTTTCTGTCAAAAATGGTATACAAAAGGGCAAGGGTTGGACCTTGGGGGCACTGAGTGGGGGATCATGTACACCATTTGAGGGGACACCTAGACCACATACTAATTTTTTTCGTAACATTTAAGGTGGCTGAACACAGTTTTGGCAGTTTGTGAGTATATGTCATTTGCCAAATTATAGCAAGAGAAGGGTCGCAGCTCACAAGCTGAAACTTGGCATATGAAAAATATACTGATGAAAGATTTTGATTGACAGGTAAAATTTGACATTTTCGTAGTTTCCATGGCAACATGAACGATTGAATACAACCTTAAAATTTCACTTTTGCTCAGTTTACAGAAAATTCACTCATTAGATTTTCCTATAAACTTGCACATAGCTTACTATAATTAATCATAACCATTTGAAACTTATTTGATCAAATTTTAACAGAGGGGTTTTTAGATAATCAATAATATAATTGTACTGTAATTATTAAATGTGTCATAAAAATCGTCTGTTCAAATTCCATTTTAAAGTTCTCATTATTTAAAACACCATAAAAGTAAAAATTCTGCCAAATATTACAAAATTTTAATGAGTAGATTTTGAGAAATCGTCTTCTGTGTACCATTGCTTTTTCGGCGCCATGTTTGTTTGTCTAATTTAAAACACGCGCCGTCACGCGAGTTACCGCTGACTGCGCGCAAAACTGTGTTCAGCCACCTTAAGGGACTGGCCATTATTTATCGAGAGGGGGGGGGGCTGGTGCAAATAAGGGGTGGGTCACCATTTTTTATGCAGAAGTTTAAGGGGGGGCCACAAGAAAACATGCAAATGTATAAGCCAATAAAATGTTGAGCTGCATCCTTATAATTAAATACAGCAAGAGAGGAGAGGACTACTATTAAAATAACTTCTAAAAATCAACATTTATTTCCACTAACTTTGCTTTACTTTGCTTATTTCTTAGTTAATGCATGTCTGATTTTTCATTTTTTTCTTTGGGGGGGGGTCTGGAAAGTCATGCTTAAGGAGAAGGGTGGGTCAGCAAAAATCAAGCAAGCCATATTTCATATTGCACCAGCCCTCCCCCTCTCGATAAATAATGACCGGTCCCTAACATAACACTTATATGTTATCTGTCGGGTCAGGAAGCCTTCTTTGTCGAGTCATTGACCATCTGGAACACTGAGCCTCCCCGTCTAAAGCTTTTTGGAGTACCATATCAGTTTTTAGCTCTTTACAGGAAGGTTAGAAAAGTAGCCAAATTAAGATAGTATCCATAGACCAGTCTTGCCTTCCCAACCCCTAATAACACCCCCACTCCTCCCCTAAATAAAAAGGGGCCAAAAAGAAGAAGAAAAAAAAAAACACAAAAAAAAAACAAACTAACAAATAAACAAAATGGAAAGCACTATTGCCCTTCTCATTAGACACTCGCTGAGAGATCGAAGAGATGCTCCCTAATAATGTTTAAGGCCCATACATATGATAGTTGTAAGTAAGCTGAAATATGAACCTTGTTTAGAGTAGAGAGGGCCTCCTTCAGTAACTCTCGTGTGTTTTCAATCTCTTGATCATTACGATCATTCCATTTTAATAACTTTACAAATCCATGGTTCCCACTGGCAAAGTACTGAACAAACAGGCTACAAACAACGTTGGATAAACTCCCTTTTGTTTTAAATTCCTCCTCGTCCAAACCCACAAGGATAGTTTTCATTTGGACTTTCATGGGCTGCCTCTTCCGAAGAGCATCCTTGATATAGTTTGTATTGCTTCTGTCAACAATTTTGAATAGGGATTCCTCGAGATCACCATTGTTAGGGAGGAATTCTATAGCTAAGTCCAGGATTCGCATTGTGTTGCAGGAAGACTTGTGCATGGTGCGTGAACTCGTTGCGTGACTTTTGGCTCAGCCGAGTCCCCTGACGTCAGTCGATTCCAGTCTCACACGAGAGAAGTCCCACGAGCGAGCAAACGTTGTTCAAAATGGCGGTAAAAGTGTCCAGGTCGTCTTCTTTTGCTTTTATTTGTTGTGTTTCCCGGATTTCGAGCCAGATATAAAGAAGGATGGAAAGTCTACTTGCGTATAACAGCAGTTCGGACGAAGAAAGCGATAGAACTGCTAAAGATGAACAAAACTTCAAGAAACGCAAAGTGAAGCTTCCAGGAACAGACCCTGGAAAAGACCAAGAAATCGAAGATGTTTGTGTAGCAGAAACCGGCATACAGCCATATAGTAATCGGATGAAGCCGTTTCTTGAACCAGGAAATGCTATTGGGCCCAATGAGTGCAGTTATTCTAAATCAAAACAAACTTCCATGAGGAATGATCATGGTTCCATTGTTTTACAAAGAACTTTTAGTGAGCCACAGTTTCCAATGGATTTTTCTAACCAAGAAAAGAAAAGCCCAGCTTTCAACAGTTCATTGACTCAATATAAGCATTCAAACTCGAGTAGTATATCAGGCAGAAGAGTAAAACCTTACATCTCAAAGAGGGAAAGAGAAACATTGGCACAAACAGCTAAACCTTGTAGTTCCTCCTCTCCACTTAAACCTCAGTTGGCTCTGTACAAGTCTAATTTCGATCATACCATAAATGAAGTCGATTTGCAACCTAACAGACCTTGTGAAATATCAGATGGAAAATATTTAGCTCGCGCATGCTGGCCGCCTAAACAGTTGCATTTAAATTTTGAAGGTCATTCACAAGGAGTCAACTGTGTGCAATGGAACCCAACTAGAGGTAACCTGTTATTATCTGCAGCAATGGATCACTTGGTCTGTGTATGGGACACTTCATCTGGGAGTACATGCCGCAGGAGACTAACACATCATACAGCAGCAGTGAAAGACGCCAAGTGGAGTTTATGTGGAGAGAAAATCTTGAGTTGTGGTTATGACAAAACTGCGAGACTTTCTAATTTGGAAACAGGTAATGTGAATCATGTCTGTAGTTTGTCATTGGCTTGTCCCAGGGGTAGGAACTGAGGCTAACCAGGGCAATGAATGTTGGGGAATACATGTAGTTCTCTACACCTGGGGCAGGAAGAAATTCACAAATATTTCAAACTTGAACAAAAGGGATGGAGGAATTCAAAATTTTGTAAAAATAGTGGACAGCAACCACAGTGAAGTCATTGGGATGTACTGCTTTCCCACACCCTTAGATAATTATCTGAAATATAAAGTTGCAAGGAGGGAAATACGCCTTTTGTAAAAGTTGATCACGCCATCAGCTTTCTGTAAACACAAAACAGTTCACTTTTGGAAAATTTTGTTGGCAGGAACTGAAAGAGAAAGCTACTAACCTGTAAATTTTCTGTGTTATATCTCAAAAGTAGCAATTGCAATGGCCACCAAAAATTAGAAGGAGATGTATGGGAAAAACAACTTTTGCCACCCAGTCTCTGCAGAGTGACTATAATATTTCCTTCAACAAAACGGGGCTCAAATTTTCATTTTTTGATGACATACAGATTGAGTCCTTAAATACGTAAGGACTTGTACAGAAAAGCAAGAGTTGTTTTTCCCATACAAATCCTTCTAATTTCAAAATGAATTCAAACAGAGAGTGAGAGTAGATGTAAAAAAAGCAATCCTGCTTTTTTCTTAACCATCTTTCCTATACTTTGGGAAATCTTGTGATTCTTGCGACAAATCCCAGAAACATTAGCTTTGTTCCCAGTGTAGTGAATTTTGTGGATGTGCACATTGCTCCAGTCTGAATTCCATGTATAAAATTGCTGTTCCTGCCGCCAAAAAGGAATAATGATATTGCTGATAAATTAATAATAAAGAAATTCAGTGAATAACTGAAGTACCTAATCTACATAACTGAATCAACAGTAATAGTGGTCATAAGTGGGCTAAGTTTTGATAACCTGGCCAATCATCCACAAAGCATACATGTAAGAAAGTCCTGTCAATGAGGTGAATATCAAGGGGGGTTTTTCGGTCAGGATGCTTTCTCAAGTTAAATTTCCTCACCCCTGGGGGAAATTCTCAATTTTGTTCCACTCCATTGTACAGTCCACCCTTGTGTTCCTGGAGGTTTACCATTGGGGCAACAGGGTTCATACATGTCATGGAAAACCTGGAAAATCATGGAATTTAAGTATTTCATTTTCCAGGCCTGGAAAGTCATGGAATTTAATGGTTGGTCCTTGAAGGTCATGGAAAATTAAAGTTTTGTTTGATAGCTTAGTTACTGCCGATGACAAAGCAAGGACAATGTAAGATAGAGAGAAGTGACTGAATGAACAGTGCAAACGGCACGCATTTTGGTGGATACCAGAGTTTGTGTTTGTTGAACTGTGTAATGCCCAAAAACACCCTAAAACAAGGAAAGTCCTTAAAAATTTTTAAAGTGACAGCTAAACCTAAGGTCATGGAAAAAGTCATGGAATCTGAAGAGGTCAAAAGAGTATAAACCCTGGGCACATGAAATGCATTTTTTATTTTCATACATTCTACTCTTCTCCAATTCTTTTCTCTTCCCTTTGCCTTTTTGCATGGTGGGGGCTCGAAGTTTGCTTGATCTTCTAAGCAATCGTGTTAAATGCAAGGTACAAAGTGGACTGGCCTAAGCCTGAAAGTGAACCTGCTCAATACAAAATCCTAGATTGTAACTTTATTTGATTTACCACAAAATGTAAATAATGATAAAACAAGACAGTTACACAAAAGCAAATGAAAGTGGCGAGGAAGCCCAAAAAGAAACCATGAGGCTTATAGACATTGGGCTCCCTCAGAGTAAAATTAAATTAATAACAGTAAGGCCAGGATCAAAAGTAAAATACAATGAAGGTAAGTATAAATTAACTAATTACATAGACTGAGTTGACAAAATATAAAGTATGGTACATGTAACAGTAAGTATAAAAATAATATCAGACATGTGAAGAAAGGTAACTATTTACTACAAGATTTATAACTAATAATTCATATAATTTTTTCTTCAATTTCGTTTTGAATAAGTGGAGAGAATTAGATTCTTTAATATCATCTTCTAAAGAGTTATAATAAGTAGGTCCTTGGAAACTGACAGAAAATTTACGAAGGTTTGTTCTACAAAAAGGAAGGTGAAAATCGTTCGCGTATCTAGTGGCATAGCTATGGACTTGTTTGTTTAAAGAAAAATAATTGTTGAACTTTGAAGGCAAAAGAGAATGGTGAAGAGAAAACATAAGTTTACCCAATTCTCAAAACAGCAAGATATTTTAGAGACAACGTTGTCATTTGTAGAAGATGTCGTTTAATGTGCTCTACCTTTAATTTTTTTTTCAGGACAAGAAATTGTTGAATTTCCTCACAAAAACTTTGTCACCTGTGTCCAGTTTCACCCAACAGATCCAGCATTATTCTTGTCTGGGACTTTCAAATCTGCCATCCTATGTTGGGATACAAGAACTGGAAATGTAAGTGTACAGAGTGCATACTTTTTAACAAACTGTTCTCAGATTGCCACTTAACTCATGAAACAGAATCTAAGAACTCCAAAATAAAATTGCTGGGACTACTGGCAGTCATGTTGACCCACCAGAGAAATGTTATGTCAGTCATGTCTCTCTTCTGGCTGGTCATAATGTTAAAAAAACGCAATAATAACATGAATATCCTATCCCAGCAAATGAAAATATAGAGTGAAAAAGGATGCTTGTCCCCTTGAAAATGTAATGCTGTGTACATATATATATTTTTTCTGGTCGCTTGTTTAAGTGTCCAGTCTAAATGACCAGTAAACCTAATGTTTGTTCGGACAAATGGCCATCTTGGCTGGACATCATCTTTTGACCGGCCACTATTTTGAGGCCTGGAATTGGCTATCATAATCTATGTTTTAACATCACTTGTAAAAGGAAACTGTTTTCCATTGAACTGTTTGAATAAATTAATTATTTTTACATTGCATGCCAAATACTGAATAGGAAAAAAATTTTAATAACTGGTGGAATGAAAATGCCAAGTAAGAACAATTTTTTAAGACGGTTGCAGACTGGGACTCAAACTCATGAGAGTTCAAAACAAAAAGACAACATTTTCATGTTATTTTCCCTCACAGATCACATCAACATACTCTGCTCTTTTTGGCCAAGTACAGGACGTAGCATTTCTTCCTGGAGGAGATGAGTTTGTTTCTGCTGCTGAAGTTGTCAAGAGAAATTCTACAGACAAAGGAATCATGGTCTGGGATTTTAGATCAACTGCAGTATTATCCAATCAAATCTATCAGGTCCGTTTTCAGCTTTGATCCCTCCCATCTGAAAAGCATAATAATTGATATGCATTATTTATATAATTTTGGGAACAGGGTTTTCCCATTTAATCAGTATGATTGTTTTGTTTGGAAGCTCTTAAGAAACACAAAGTCACCACTGTCTTCCTGAAAATGGGACCAAACTGCACATTAGCCCCTCCAGGAGGTACTCCCTATTATGGTCTATACCAGAGGCTCTGCCCAATGGGATTTGCCAGTCTGCTGAGCTGGTGGCCTTAGGTTTAAACCCCGTCTGGACCAACACTCAAGGTGTTAAAAATAACTGAGGAGAAAGTGCTGCCTTTAGAGTTTGTAATAACATCAGCAAATGGTTAGACTTTCTGGTCTTCTCGGATAACGACGATAAACCGTAGGTCCTGCCTCACAAGCCCTTGCACATGTAATAAATCTGTGGGATGTTAATAAAAGAACCCACACACTCTTCGTAAAGAGTAGGGCACGTAGTACCCAGTGTAGTGTTGTATCTCACTTTCACACTCATGTATGGGGGCATCATAACTCATTCCTTCATTACTTGTAAACTACACCTTAAGCAGTCTGGCAAAGTCCCCCAACCAGTGTTGTAAATTATCCCTGAAAAGCACTCAGGGGGAGTGGATAATAAGATATTAATTTGCAATTTATAAGGTAGGGATTTCATTTCTTGAAGTAAGAAAATTTGTCATTCCCACTATGAAAAGACCAAAAAGTGCCAGCAGATGTAATTTATGGCTGTGAAGAGACAAGACGACTTCCTGGTTTTGTGATTTTAACTTTAGAAAGATGATGCATTTACAGCAGTTCAAGTGATACAGTGTTCTAAACTAGATATGTGAAAGAGGTACCATTGTCAATAGAAGGTGAACAAAAGAGGTACCATGAGGTACATGAAAGGGTAAGGGGTTGAAGCCCATGGTGGAGTGTTGCTGTATAAGACACCCTTCCTCCCCCGGGACATAAGAAGGGCATTGTCTGCTTCAAAAATAAAACTTATCTTCAATATTTTTTTGTCATCCAGGAAGCCTTTACTTGTACATGCTTAAAAGTCCATCCTCATCAAGCTCATTTTATGGCTCAGTCCAATGGAGATTACATTGCTTTGTTCTCAACAAGGAGACCATACAAGCTAAACAAGTTCAAAAGATATGAGAGCCACAAGGTATTTACTCAATTTCTGGTACTTATAAAATGAATGCCATGGAAAATGGGTTACAGTTTATACTATACAGTCATTTATATTATACAGTCATTTCCATGGGCACCCATACCCCTTCCCCTACTGTGGACGGCAAACTCCTGATGTCAGGGACACTAAAGGAGCCAAATACCCTGCAGTGGGGATAAACGAAGAGGGCAAATCCCCTGCCCCCAGGATTGTCATAAATTAACACTGCGGCAGTGTTCATTCATTGCACAGTAGAGTAGTGCCACTTTCAGCATTTTAATGTGCAATTTTGTCTTGTTTCTGCTCATCTGCCTCTCCTTCTTTTGTTCATAATAACTTACTATCTGATGTAAATAAAGACTTCCAAGACAACACAACTAAATGATTTTCATTTTATTATTATTTATACTGTAGTGTAAATAACTTCATTTGTAAAAATAAATTGAGATTAAAAGAATATTCTACTATAAAGTCAACTTTTTTTAATATCAATGATGATAGACTCAAAACTAAAGCACCCTTAAGCACCCTTAACCCTAAAACAGCAGCACTACAAACTTAAACAATAAAGAGTGCCAAGCAACTTTTTTCTATGTGTATGATTAGAATTTCAAAACACCTGTGTGTATAGACTCTAACTAGTTAGTGAGCCAGATGACATGGGCCCAATATTGTCTTCCTCAGTTTTTTTCAACTTCTGACATGAACAGGTTAGGGAAAATCCATCCACTCTGCTGGAAAGAGGAGTTTTCAATAATAGTAAAATTGCTAAGTTTGCAAAATGATTTGTTGAAAACTAATGAAGATAAGTCCCAAAATTTCAGACATTTGAATTTTGGGGGCACAAACTTGCCACCAACCATACAAACGCCTGTAAATTTTTGCAACTTTGTGGAGGTACATCTTCGCTTGCTTAATATGTACCACTTTCAAACTTGGGAATGTTACCAATATTATTCTAAGGTGCTCTTTCCAGTGGTGTCAACAGATTTTTCCTGACTGGTCCATGTTAAAAGTTGAAGAAACCGTAAAAGGGTCTATTCTTATCATGTCTTGCTTGTTATGAGATAATCATGGCAACAATAGTGATCAATCTCAATCATTTTGTCTTTGTTATATATAAGTGTACAACCAGACAGTTAGGATTAATGTTTTTGAACCATGAAGCACATGAGATATTTGTGTTACTGACCAGGCATGAACCAATCCCAGGAGTGAACCTAAGATGGCCCATCTTGCCCATTTTGGATTTCCCAGTTAGTCCAGCAAGAAAAGTTCTCCTAATGGAAACCTTTATTGACATAGCTTGTTTGGTCAAGATGGCTGGATATTGGCCTTGTTCTTTTTTGCGTTTTTTTTTTAACCTCAACTTCATCTTGGTCCTTAAAAAGATGCAAGAAACTTGGCCAATATCCAGCTATAGTGTATCTTGACCTCACACTCAGTCAATAATGCATACATATTAAAATTTTGGATTAATATTTTATTGTTAGGTGAGTGGATATCATATTGGGTGTGATTTTAGCCCTGATGGTTCAATCATTACCTCTGGCTCTGCGGATGGACAAATTTATTTTTATGATCATCACACATCTCACATGGTGAGAACATTACAAGCTCACTCTATGCCGTGTATGGATGTTGCTTTCCACCCTACCCTGCCAAACTGTGTTGCTAGTTGTGGGTGGGAGGGACAAGTCAAAGTCTGGAAGTAACAGTATTGTACTGGACATTATTAAAATAATGTACAATGACTATTAATTTTGACTCTCATCAAAATTTCTCTAAATAAGATATTTATCTGTCTTTTATAGTTTTAAGTTTAATTCTCAACTGTCCATGCACTTTATTGTTTCTTTGGACTTTTTTCCTTTTCAAGAGAAAAGTGTTTTCATATTTCGCCTACTTTAGGGCATAGTAGTCCTTCTATTTATTTTCAGTAATTTATCTCTTTTTAGTCATTAAAATTATAAACACTATATTCATCAATAATCTTTAAAAACTATTAATCATGAATGATTTTGATATAAAATATATTATGGTTTTTGAAACACTTTTTCTCCTTTGAGTTCTTACATGTGCAATCCACTGCACACAATCCACAAAATTGAATAGTTGAATAATAATATATTAATCACACCTTTTATACGAATAAGCACTAAATAATGTTCTGTATTTGACAATGATATTACTTTTGTTGGTCCAAATGAAATGGGAGGTTCAGATGAGCTATAGCCATGCTACACATTCAACTCCTAACATTTTCAACATTTCAAATGCAGTTGTTTTGAGACATAAACTCTTACTTTGTGTAAATAAGCTAAAAAAACTTTTTTGATGTCTGTTCTCAAACGGTAGAACTGTCAAAGGTTCGAAGGTTCCATACAAACAAAACGTAGATTTTCACCATTTAATGTCGCCAAAACTACCCACGAGGTCTCACAAAACTCTTACAATCGAACAATGTCTTCCTATTTCTCACGTGTGAAAATGCGCCCGCGATACACTTAAGCGGTAATCTCCGAGGCAACAAGTTAAATACTAATTTCATCAAATTATTACAATTTATATCATTATTCGATTCTTAACAATGTCCTTGTTTTGCTTCCGATTTGCTCATTTACAGGCAACTAATAATGACCCTTTTGCCATGCAATAAAATAAAATAACAAAATGTGCCTCCCTAACTATTGTACATTGCAAAACAACAAAGTAAAAGCCAGACCAACAGTATTTTATATCTGAACTCTTTAAAGCCAGGGCTGTAGTCATAAGAGTGGAACCACGATTTAACAAGCCTGTACATGACAAACTCCTTGGTATAACAAACAATATTCCTCACCCCAGTTGTAGTAAAATATATGGAAAAGAACCTCTATAAGGAAACCTCATTATAGCGAATGTATTTGGTCAGTCCCTTAGCCAGTGAAAAAAACCGCGAACGACCTCGGACGTCTGAGAATCAGGCCAGTCAGTCCCTTGGCCATTCATTATATCAAGGTTCCACTGTAAAATGTTGAAAAAATTTTGTCTGAAATTAAAATACACCCAACTCGGCAGTTAAATGTATGCACCGCTATTCTTTCATTTCCTCAAGAACAAACAAGCAAGGATATTATTCTTTGTACCATAACAAGAACTGCTATGACAAGAATTATCTCTGACTGTTTTTAATTAACAGAAAACTCTGTTTCTTTCTGTTTGTACAAACTGTTAAGCTTGTTTAATGTCCATTTTGAGTGAATCCTGAATGATGGGAGGAGGTTGTAGAAGAGGATGAAGCACTCTTTGTTCTCCAAAGTTTTCTGCTCCAAGCAGGGTGGCTAAGAGGTTGATTCTTTGGTTTAAGTTCCAATTCTTCTTGCATCTTTTCTTTCAAATCTGAAGGCAACTACATACAATGAACCGGAACAGATGAGTTTATTTATTTATTTGTTTATTTATTTATTGAACCACAACTCACACATGCTGGGCCTTGCAAAATTGCTCAGCTAAGAGAGCTTAATATAGACTGAAGGGAAGACTATCCCTCAAACCATACTAAAGTCTTGTAATAACAAGGCCCTGAGTTCAAGTCCCACTACTGTGACCAGTAGCTGAATTTGTTCTCGGTAGTCCCGAGATCAGATTCTCAGCTATACTTGTAAATAGCCAACTGGTTCACCTCCTACCAGCTGGGATTCTTAAACATGTTATGTTCCATTTGAACTATTTGTTTTATTATCCCTGAAAACCCCCTAAAGGGAAGAGGATGAAAGTTATTAAGTATTAAAAAATACTAATAAGGTATTTGTCTTTTCTTTTAAGCCTATAACACTAAAATCAAGAAAATCTACTTATGCTCTTCCTGTTGCTCAGCTTAAATTTTCAACACATTTACTTTAAATCTTCATTTCTATTCCTCTGTTCATTAACATTATGGCTAATTTAATCTGTAACATAATCCAGGTCAAGATGAAAATCTTTCTCACCGTCTCCACTTTCTGAGACACAAACTTTCTGTCCAAGGACTGATTGCACTTCAAAAGCTGAACCACCAGTGAACAGTCCCTTTTGTTTTTTATCTGTGATCAATGATAAGAATAACCCACAATTAACCCCAGATAGCAGTTTTAACATTAATTTTTTTCAAGTTAAGAGAGATAGGCAGTCTTAGCCCAGGGGTTGGGGGATGGGGGGAGAAGTCCATGTAGGTACAGTAGAACCTCAATAACCTGAACTCAGTTATTTTGAATTCCCTGCTAACTTGAACTAAATTTCCTTTCCCTCGATCAAAATTTCACTGAAATTTACCCCGATTGCTTGAATACCCCACAACTTGAACTGTTTTTTGTTTCCCTGCAGAGTTCGAGTTACCAGGGTTGTACTGTATGTGCTACTGGAAGGCTAAGATAGGGTATAGAATTCGAAGGTTGCTGGAGTAGAATAATGGTTATGAATCATTTATGGGTACTGAACAGTGGTTAGAGGAATATTGGAGTTTCTGGCTCATCATCATCATATCATCGTCAATCTTTATTTATACACGAAATCATATCGTATATTTTACATGGTCTTCCTAGGAATCGTGTTTAAAATTAGACTAAAATACTCTAAGGAAGTATTTGACTATAAAGTTAAAAATACAAAAACTTACATTATTAATATTAATAAGAGTTACAATGAGCCAAGGTGTATTAAAATAATCTTTCCCATGAACTGAAGTTTTAAAAACATTTAAACTAGGCAGCTTTCTAATCTCTGAGGGAATCTTGATCCACAGAACTGATCCTCTGTAACTTAGTTTAGATAGCATAGGGATTTTTGGTGCCTTGTAAAGGTTGGAGTAATACATATTGCAATTGAACATAATCTAGCAAAAGCCAAGGGATCCAGGATCCCTGTAGCACCCCCACCCAAAAATGTCCAGAGTACTCCCCCCTCCTCTTTGAGTCTTCTTTACCTTAAGTTTACTTGTAATGTGCAATTGTACGTTCACTTGAATCCTCTCCTTTCTTTTTATCAGACTCAAAATTTGTTCTCAACTCTCAGCAGGTCTTCCCTATATTCTTCTAGTCCTGTCCTAATGCTCAGTCCTTCCTTGCATATTTGCAGCTAATCTCATACCCAGATCTCTTGTTGACAAAGCTGAAGGGTGCAATAGCTTATCTCTGCCAATTCCTATGCCCCTTCCAAACCATTAGCATTGTTTTCTCGCTAAATGGCAACTTAACTGCTGGTCAATAATTCTCAGTTAATTCTTAATTTACATTGTGTTTTTGCTAAGTGTTACAAGTATCCATCACCTGTCACAAAGGATGGCAAGCTTACGATAAGAGCCGTTTTCATATTCTATCAGAACTTTATAAAATGTTTGTGGTTCAACTTACGCATTCTTGCTCCAGATCGTTCATTTTCTCAACAAAGTCCATTAATTGCTTTGACATTACTCCTACGGTCTCTTCAAAGCGAGCTTTCTCTGACTGCATTTGATCAGCCTAATAAAAGTGATGTCAAGTATTTACATGTAGTGAAGATTGCCCAGTACTAAAATAACAATTCATTTATACAGAGAAAAAGTCACACAAAATTTAAGGGAAAAAAGAAAAAAAATCTCAGTACTCATTGATGACAATTCTATTAGAAGGGAGCTAGCAGCATCACATAGAGGCATCTTTCATCTCCATTTCCCAGCTTTTTTGTCTTTATTTTCTAACTACAAGAACTGCCTTCTTAAACAGCTTCCTCCTTTGTCAACTTTGATGTCTACTTTAAAATTTATTGAAGCCTGGTAAAACTCCAGGCAGAAAGTGCGAAAGGTTTTCATTTAAATCATGTATAAGGGGTCGGCGATTGGATCAGAAAGGCAACAACATTACCAGTTGAAGGATTCTGTTTTCTAGCTCTTGATTTTTCTTGACAACATCATCATAATCGCTTTTAAGCCTGCAAATTCAAGTTTAAAATTGTTTAGCCACTACAAAATGTTTTAGTAATTTTAAGAGCTTGAACCTGTAAATCTCCAGCAAAATATTAAAAATAGAAGAGCACATGCCTAGGACTTCCGAAGGATAAAGGTAGAAGAGTGCATATCTGCACTGTCACTTGGAGGATGTGTTTTTATTTCCATAACAAAAGGAGAACAGTTGTGACAAATCACGGGAAAATGTGAAATTGTAATTTTTGCAATTTCCATTAAATTGTAAATTCCACAGCGCCGCTTGAGGTTCATGTGTTGTTATTTACATAACAAAGGAGAAAAAGTTTTAAAATCTGCACCGCCACTTTTCGTTTGGGAAAAATTGTTAATTTTGTAAATTTTGTAGTAGAGTTATTTTATGGACATGGCTCAAAGGCCACAATGAGCCATTTTGACACCCTTGATATAGGTGGGTGATGTGATCTGATATATTTTGTCCAAGATGGTAGGTTTTCCAAAGTTAAAGATCACCCAATATCTAACAAGTAAGCACTGATAGTACCTTTTGATGTGTTCTTGTGATGAGTCTAAAGCTGATTCCGTCTGTTCATTTACGGGAACAGTATTTTCATTATTCTCAGCTTTGAGTGAAGCAACAGCATTATCATCTTTCTCCTCTGTGCATGTTGTCTTTTCTTCCAAAGTGTGTATTTTGTCCTTCAGTTCTTTATTTTCCAATCTGGAAAATTCATATTTTACAAATTATTATTAAAGAGGGTAAAAAGGTGGCCTAAAAAATCTTAAGCCAAAATACACTGTATTAAAAATACATACCGATGCATATGAGCATATTTACTGCCTTACAATGCACTGTTGCTCAATCTTTTCCAGCCCAATTGTATCTGGATTTTATTATGTTTTTTAAGTATGCCTTACCTTAACTGATCCCAGCTATCTGTGCATCCACAAGTCTGTTTGAAAATCAAAAATGATTATGATTAGTATTATAAAAATGATTAATAATAATGATAATATTATAAGTATTAAATATTGTTAATGTCTTTCTCTTAAGTGATTCAGGGCCAGGTTGTTTGAAACAGGGTTACGATAACCCGGGGTTAGTACGAAATTTGAACTAAGATATGAGAGCTCAAAAAGCAAATTCAGTTTAATTCTCTTTGCCTACAATTTGATGATTGGATACTCTAAAAATAATTGAGAAAATTATTCAAGAGAGTGCTTTTGATAAAAAGAAAAAGAAACCCGGGTTAAAATTTAACCCCAGGTTAGCAATAACCGGCGTTTGAACAACTGGGCCCAGGTCGTAGCATTTGTGTCACTCCATTGCAATTTGTTATTTTGGACCTCTCACACAGAAAAAAGACAAAGACAAAGGAAACCTATAGCAATAAGCCACTTCACAATTCCAAAAATCACTTTCAAAACAAGGCTAAGTGCATAAGAGTAGAAAATCATTTTAATGTTAAATGGCTTTACTCTTGGCCTCGCTTTGAAACAAAGGCTTGGGGCAACCCGGAAATAGCCGTTTTATCAGTGATCTCAAAAGAACCAGCTTCCCTTACTCCAACAGATCACGCCATTTGTTTTTCATTACTGTTTTATCAACTTCTCCCCACTACCTCTTTAGGAAATGAATAGTGGCAACAAATGAGATTTCAGATTTTGATCATGGGTATTAAAGGGTTAAACAGTACGTAAAATTTATGGGGGGTCATTTCTAAAAAGTTAGGATGAATTGGAGGAGGGGGTGGTTTGAAAATCTTCTAAGCTTTCTCAAAATAGCTGCACCCACCCCCACCCCCCCCCCCCCCCCCCTCACAGGCAACAGACAACTTTTTATATTATGTTTATTACAAGTATTATTTGATGTCAATACTTTACCCCACAGCAAGGCTGAGCCATAATCTTTCGCTTATCTTTTACTTTTAAACCGCCAACTACAAGGTCTTGTGTTGCTTGATCCTGGACATTTCTAATAACCTTTACCTAAAAGGAAAAAGTAAAATATGGAAACAGATCAATGAAAGTCCTTTTACATGTGTTCATTGTATTGCTATACAAATTTGAGTCAGTTATTAACTCCTTCCTGTCTGTGATTTCTAAATATTTGGTGCTGTTTCTTATGTTTTCAAGGCGGTTTTAATATCCTACCGTGTCGGTATTTTTTGAAGTAAGTTTGAAAAAAGCACTTTGCATTATGCTAGCACTTTTTCCAGTATTTATGAGGCAAAAGCATCAAGCATTAATCGAACATTTTAATGGAGTTCTCCCGATAATTTTTTTTATATAGGGGAAATGAAAATGAAAACATATTTTAAGAGAAAATGAACTTTAAAAAAAATTCAAATGCCATCCTTATACAGCCGTTCAGAGGATTATCATTTGCTGTGTTTTGTGTATTAAACCCATTAATTAACTTGTACACGTTGTTCTTGTACCATGTTGTATAACGAGCATTTTAGCGGAAAAAATTGAGTGTCAAAGTGAAGCATTTTACTGTGGAAACAGAAGCATAATGAACAAAAACTTTTCTCATGGTGGCATAACCAGGTGAAATTTGATCTAAACATTTAAAGTAACGTAAAATTATATTTCCTTTGTTTACAGTTTTAACAGACTGTTTATGTTAAATTACTGAGAAACTAGCCCCAAAAAACGATGGTTTAGAAGGCTTTAAAGATTAAAGGACAAGTGTTAGTAAAACTAACAACAGATCGAAGAAAGCCAACATTAATTTCCTCGTAAGAAGTAAAAAATTGAGGAGAAGCACGTAATTATGCTCTTGTCTCGATTGATTGAATAATTTTTTACTTATTTTGTCACGCATTACAAGTGTACAGTTTTAATTAAACAATGTGCGTTTTTCAAAACACGAAAGTACTAGAAACGTTCAAAATTTCTTAAATTAAATGCAATATTTAGTTTAAGGTTGCTTGGTCAACGATGTAGTCAAAACATCCGAGTTTTTTTTTAGACTTCCGTGTGTGGACTGTGTCTCTTTGTACCATTTCTTTGTGCTCACATTAGTCATGAATAGAAAGCTGTTGTCTCCTTTGAAACTTACGTATTTCGAGTTGTTTCACCGTCAGGTGCTCCATATGATATTTTTAAGTGTGCAACTGTAAAAATGCTGATAGAGTGATGTGGTTTGCTAGAAAGATAGCAATCGTTCAAGCGCTCTCTTGTACAGTCGAGTCATTTGTGCATTTTGGATACATGGTCTGTAGACAGCATTGGCATGATTAGTTTCTCTTACCAGCTTTCCTGGATAAAAAAGGCTTTCAAAGAAGTAAAGAAAGACCCTACCTTTTGAGTTGTTTCAACTATCTTGCCTTTCCACACGAGTCACAAATTAATGAGAGCTTTTTGTGGTTGTCAGTGTGTCAAGACTTACTGGGTATCAAGTAACCTATCGCCCACTCAGCTACGTGCGAAAAAACCATAAATCACAATTGACACGTAAGTTTGAGAGGGCATTCGCTCCAGTTTGTCGCGGTTACTGATACAGCGCCTAGACACAAATATCCGGATGTTTTTAAAGATATTTAGAAGATTTGGAGAATCTCATGATATTTAGGTAAAAATTGTGATATTTAGAATTTCGTTACGAAAAAGTACTGAAATCATGTTTTTTTTTCTAGGAAGTTACTTCAGTGCTAATTAGGGCATGGACATTTCAGTGACAGGAATGTAAACAAATCTCCACATATAGGGGTGATGAATGGTCCATTAAAATTTTTAGCTGCTCGCAAAATTTCAACGAGTCCTCGCTTGCTCGTGCTTCCCAAATTTTTGCGTTGCTCGCAAGCTCGCAAAGCGATTTTTTTTTTATTTCTGTTAGTGTTCGTGCTCGCAAACAAATCGCACTGCTCGGCATGCTCGCGAATGCTCGCAAAGACCATTCGTCACCCCTACATATGGGCCTGTTGTAATTAGATTCAGCAATATTCT
Source organism: Porites divaricata (assembly GCA_038088405.1). NCBI lineage: Eukaryota > Metazoa > Cnidaria > Anthozoa > Scleractinia > Poritidae > Porites > Porites divaricata. The sequence continues at coordinate 16,070,946 of JBBMOI010000007.1, forward strand.
CCATTTATAATATATGCAATGTAGCTAACAACAAAATGGCTGATGACGTAGTGTCCCTTTTAGACCACTTTAGACCTCCAGCACCTAAGGTACGAACCATTAGAAAACTTATGGGGGGGGGGGGGGGGAGGGAGGGGGCGGGCGAAGTACAAAAAAATATTCGCGCAAGGGAAAATTAAATAAAAATAATTCATGCACGCCAAATATCCCTAAATACTTATTTACGTCACTTAAAAGGTGTTAAACGTTGTTGATCTATACTACTTGTTTTTGACGTAACTGTAGTGAGCATGAAGTGCTGGCATCTAAAAACATTTTTTTCAGAATACCACAATTTAGACAGGTATTAGTTGTCATGACTACTTGTCATTATCAGTTAAGGGACGGACCGTTAGAACTAACCGGAGGTGGGGTGACAATTCCCCCCAAAAAAATTCCTACAAGGGAAACTTGTCTAATAAAAATCCTGCGTGCGGTGATACATAAAAAAAATTATTGCAAAGGAAGCGACATGCATAGATAGCATTTAGGTTATTTAAAGTTATTTTTACCGCCGCCTGGTTATCTCAGTTGGAAGAGGGCCAGTCTGCCGAGCGGGAGGTCGCAGGTTCAAACCCCGGCCGGACCAACACTCAGGGTCTTTAAATAACTGAGAAGAAAGTGCTGCCTTTGTAATGACATCTGTGAACGGTTAGACTTTCTAGTCTTCTCGGATAAGGACGAAAAATCGTAGGTCCCGTCTCACAGCACTTTCACTGGTTTGTTCTTGTGGGACATAAAAGATCCACATCACTATTCGAAAAGAGTAGGGGTCGTAGAGCCCGGTGGTGTGGCCAACCATTACGGGTTGTGGGATTGGGTAGGGATGGCACCTCGCATGGGACCTGAGTCCCGTCCGTGCACATTCCCTCTGGGTAGGCTTGTGTCCGGAAAAGCTGGTGAATTATTAAAATGTATGGGATAAGGGGAAAAAAGGTAACATCAAGCAATGCCTAAAGATAAAGAGAATTGAAAATCTTAATTTTGTGCTTCAGTTTTTTTTTTTGAAAGCAACTGTTATGTTAGATATTTCTTCATACAACAAAACATACAACAGCTCCCCGTTGTGGTTTGACTGTGGTACATTTTTGATTGGGTTACCTGGTGCTGTCAAGATAAAGGGTGACTGGTACTACTTTGATGGGCTATGGGAACAACAACAAGTCGGAACAGGCTTGGGGCCCGTTTCTCGAAAGTCCCGATAACTTTACGGGCCCGAAATCAAATATTCAAATCGAAATAAAAAGATTAAGAGCGGGGGTCCTCGCTAGCAAAATACTCCATTTTGTTTCATTAACTGATAGTTTTATCATGTTAGATGCAAAACTATTGAAATTTTCATCTTGTATGCAAACAAAAACAGCTTTACGGGCCCGTTAACTATCGGGACTTTCGAGAAACGGGCCCCTGGTCAAGTGTATGGGCTCGGATTTATTATGTCTCACTCTGTTTACTTTACTTTTCAAAGAGGCCTCTCAAAAGATTGAGCCGTTGTTCCATAAAATACAACGTCCTCTATGAGTGGTCTTTGTCTATGATCTGTTAGGGTGGCGCTCAGTTTTGAAAATGTTTGCGAGATTTATATTTAGGATGGAAATGTGGGGAAAAAAAATTCAAGCAAAGCTTGTGCCTCAGAAAAAAATTCCTGCAGACAATAAGGCTTTAAAAAAAATTCATGCACCGAAAATTTTTGACCTCCTCCTCCCTCCAGTTATTTCTAATGGTCTTTCAATCAAGAACAAAGTAAGAATCCTACTGAAATCTGAAGTCAACACAGTTAGTGATACGAGTCGATAAAGAGTCGGTGAAGAACTGCCAACAGCATCTTAGAAATGAGGCCAATATAATTTTGCGCAAAAATATCAACCTTGTTACCAGGCTACATGTACTTCCTTACTTTCTTGGAAGAAACGGATGTTAAATTCTTTGGATGACGTGACCTTTATTAGAAAAATTTTTGGTGTCATTTCATGTACAATCTCCAATCTGTGGTCTGCATGCAGTTTGCAAATGTCATACACCTTAAATTTTCTAGATGGCTGGTCTAGATACTTTAGGCTTCGAGTTGAAATGTGACAGCCCTTTTTTATTGATGTAATTTTTTTTTGGGGGGGGGGGGGGGCGGGTTTCCAACATGAAGACATTATTACTTTTAAAGGTAATACAGCACTCCCACTCTCCGGTGGAAATTCATCGTTTATGAAACAGGGTTTTAATTTAAACAAAAATGTGAGTGAATATAAGCATTTTTGAAATCAAATAACATCGCTATGCGGAATCGGAAGCCTAAAGTATGTGACGTTGATTGTGAAGTTTTGTTAAAACAAAGGCAATTGCGTAATGTCACGGTACATGAACATCGACAATACTGCCACGTGGTTGCGTGTCTTGCCCCAGCCTACTCACGGCTTAAAAGGAACAGCTTCGAGACAGGGGAAGGTCTTTCACCACACTGATGTAGTAAATCACAGAGCCTAAACAAAATGTCTGCTAAAAAGCTCTTGTCAACCGTCGCTGTCCATTACTTTGGCTTTACCATGGCCCTGGACTATTCTATTGTATTGGTGTCAGTGCAAGAACTGTGGTATTCACTCGGAGGTAGCAACGCTTACTACGGAGTCATGTTTGGTAGTTATGCCCTCGCTCAAGCGATAATTTCACCATTATTAGGCTATATTTCGGACTTGCGTGGCTTAAAGTTCGCCGTTATGTTGTCGCTGATTGTTAATGTCATAGGAAATGTGATGTATGGTCTATCTGTTGTTTCACAGTCTCTAAACATGATGTTTTTTGGACGTTTTATTGCGGGTATTAGTGCCGGATCTGTGACACTCGCGCTTGTGTATTTAACAAACACAACTCTCAGAGAGACGCGTGGAAAATCTGTGGCGAGCTTTAAACTTGCCCAAGCAGTTGGCCTGTTTGGAGGGCCTACGGTAGGGATGTTTCTAGTACCGTTATTCTCGAGCAAGGGCGACATAGCGACGACATTAAATAGCTCATTGACTGTTCAAGTATTCAATACATACACGACCCCTGCTTGGCTGGCGACCGGGAATGTCGTACTGTTTATGTTGCCCCTTATCAAATTCTGTTTCAAGAATCCATTGGCTCCACACATGGCAATGAAATTTGACTGGAGAGAAGCGAAAGGACTCATAGGGCACACTTTGACCCTTATGTTGTCGGTATTTGTCGGAACTGCGTGTTTCTGGGGAATTACAAGTGACTTGTTCACCCTGGCCTTTGGTAAATACGGCCTCGTAGCGGAACAGAGAGACTTGTGGAAAGTTTACATTTCTGGAGGGATAGCTTTCGTGCTTGCGGGTGTGTTAATTAGAAGTGGAATTCATAAGAAATTCTCACCCGCCATGTTTTCTATCCTTGGACTTATATTTAATGTCTGGGGTTTTGTATTGCTTTTGGATTACCGTATTGAGGATGAACGATTGAAGAACGGGTTTTATTTTGGTGGTGTCGCGCTGTCGACTTCCGGTGCGGCTGCATTTTTTACTGGAGTAGGGGTTTATTACTCTCAGAAGATAACAGACTTCAGTGATCAGGCCCGTAATCGCCGAGGTGTTTTCCTTGGATTTTTCAACTTAGCTGATTCCATGGGAAGATTCGCAGGTCCGGCCTTGATACCAGTGTTTTTACATTTGCGGAACAAGGGAGGCAAACAGTGTGAATCTGTCAAGTTTGACACAAGTAACTGTGAGGTGGAAAACATCAATATTGTCATTGCAGCACTTTGTGGGATACTATCTATAGATCTGGTCCTTTTCATATATTATCATATTGTACACGGCAAACGACACAATGATGGATTTTTGCTCACCAACACAGACCTCCCTGGCAGGTTAACATTCAGAGAGGATTTGGACGATGTTAGAGATGGGGATGCAGAAGATCCTGATCAAACTCAAATGGAGCTGTCTCCACCACAGAGGCACAGGACATCTCGTACATCATCTTCACGTGCTTCTTCACAAAATGGTAGCATACAAACTCTATAATAATATTAAATGGTTCATTATGTAATAATCCCTTTGTGATTTTTGTTTGACTCGCACTGGAAGAGGCTGTGAAGTAGGTGAGTCATTGACAACAAACCCTTGAATTATAGTAATTAGAATTGAACTGTGAAGAAGTAATTAGGACAATATTTTTTTGAAAGGTAATATTGGATTGGACTTTTTCATTCTCAAGAGCATCTAATTCAAAACTGAAAGAAGAAACATAAATACATAAAATGAGCAGGTTTCATTTTCAAATGAAATTAAAAATCAGGTTTTTTTTTTTTGAGTGATAATTTTATGCTCAGACCTAGTTTGATTTATAGGGGATAAGGGAAAACACTTTGTCTCTTTTTAAAAGGGCAAGCCTAGGAACAATGAGCTTTGGAAATATATTGTGTCCAAGACATTAAAAACTGCTTTCAAAATTTATATGTGTGATTCCTGAATTTTGGCTTCAACTATGGATGATTTTTATTTACTTCAAAGAAAATCTGAAGATAGAAAATATATTTGCTTTATTTTAACAGTGGTGGATCCAGGGACTTTTAATGATGTGGAGGGGCCAAATTTCCATCCCTTTTTACTACTGACATGTTTTCTAGTAAACTTCATTACTGGCAAATTTAAATATGCAAGTGATTAAGCATAAAGTTAAGAGGCAGTGGTTTCCAGATGAATTTTGGATGTGATCATTCTAGAAAGCAATTTCAGATTCAAAGGGTTTAATCTGTTAGAGCGATTTTCGTACGACCTTGAAATGAAAGCGTGCGAACAAAACAGAAACGACAAACGAACGGAAATAGAGCGATTTGATTGGTTTATCGAACGGACAGACAAACGCGCCTGGCTTTTCATTGGTTAAGTGAACCCTCAGGTGAAAAAACTTCATGCCCAAGAACTTTCTAGAAATCAATCGATACTTTGCTTTGACGTCATACTACAACACGATTGGCCAATCGAACAATGCCTTCTCCATATTAGGGTTTCTTTGGCGGGAAAACAAAGAGGCCATGTTTTGATCTTTTCATCCATTGGCTGATGAAACCTTTTTTCAAGGTCATACGAAAATTGCTCTAGTAAAAGAAACAAGAACCTACAATCTGATAGCTTCCTTGATCCACCACTGTTCAATCTTTGTCTAAACTACCCAATTCCGAGAAATGTCTGATTGATGATAATAAGTACTGCGGAAAATCGTGTATTTAATGTGATTAGATCTAGCTTGGCAAGAAAATGATTTACCTCAGATTGATGTATTGTAAAATGGTGCTCTACACTTTAGTGTATATTTTCTAATATCATAGTCATATTCAGTAAGGCTTGTTTATATCTCAGCATCTTTTGTATAGTAATTACTAAAGAGAGGTGTTGTCAATCTAAGTTTGACTGTGAAATGTTTCTTAACATTTCTTGCTCCTTAACAATCCCTATAGCTGTGTGTAACCTGGTAGTGACATAGCTGATGATGTGTTATAACAATAGGCAGACTTGGTAATGTCAACGTGATGGCAATGGCACACGTCAGAAATCTTGACCAATGGTACAAGGACAAAGTAATGAAACACTGGAAGTCATGTTCAGTCCTTTATGGCCTTTTTCAATGATTCTAATTTGAAGTTGCATTATCTTTGCTAACTCTGCCTATTGTCTTTCCGCAGTTTTCAAAATCATGCAAATTCTGAAGTTCAAAAGCCAACTGACATTTGCATTTTTTTGTCGTCAATCATATTAGTGGACCTCTTAGGAAACAGTAGTTTACTTCAACAGGTACAGAAGATTATGGTTTGTGATTAGCAGATTTCAATCCGTTTTGTGTGTTTCCGTGTGTCAAGGTTCGTTGCTTGTGAACATAATAATAATTGTTACTGATGGCAGCGAAAAACATAATAATTGTGAAGGTGGCTTTTGAACTTCAGAGTTTGTGTTTTGGAAAAGCACAGCAAGGGGGTTGCATCACAGCTGTGTAGTTCTTATTTTAAATGTTGCCAGTTACACATCCCTGGTTGCTATGGAACTTAACGTTTGTGAAGAAAGTCTTTGTAAATGACCATGTCTCACAAGCAGTATTACAGTGTATATCAAACTTTACAAACAACAAAACTGAACTTTGACACCAACAGGTTTTTAAAAAAAACACAACTGAAATCTGTTTAAATCTTCAAGTTTGAACATCCGTGCCTACATGTACCTTTGTATTTGCTGTGCTATTTATTCCCTGTTTTAGTAACAGTTTTAGGCGGCTATTTTGTTGCACTTTATTTGGTGTCATTTTTTACTTGAATTTTGATAAATTTCGTGACACATCTCTTTTCACTTAACAGTATCATAATTTAGTAACAAGGTGATGAGAATTCATAAAACGATCACTTGAATGGGCTGTGTCACGGCAGTCCAGTTCATTTTGTTTAATTTTACCAATTACTTGCCCTCAATCCCTATGGAACTTAAAGTAAGCAAAGAAATTACATGTAAAAGACAAAGTCAGAGATGTGAGACAAACAAATATGTCTCCTGAGCATTATTTTTGAAGTTGCAAGCAGCAGAGATAACAAACTGAACAGTTTTCAAAAACCCTAATTTTAATCCATGTCAATCTTCTTCAGTTTTGCCCATCCGTGGCAACTGTTGTGTTATTTTAACCTTCCTTTAACGTTTTAAGCTGTTATTTTTGTTTCTCTTGGATTTAACGGGCATTTTGTAATACCTAATTTGGCTGAATTTCATAAAACAGCACTTTTAAGGGAAAATTCTTTGATCTTTTAATCAAATTCTTTCAAACAGTTCTTTAAAAAGATATGTGGAGATCAGTCTGGAGAATTCCTATGTGGATATTGGGCTGGGGGAGGGGTGGGTACTCTCCATGATGGCCTATACAGGGAGGCCTTTTCAGGGGTACCTTTTTTTGGCTTAAGCTGTATGAAAGGGTAGGGATTTCACTAGTTGAAATATTTGAAAAGGTACAGAAATCTGTCTGTGGTCTGTTAAAAGGCCCAAAACGGTTAACAGATGCATTTTATGGCTGTGAAAAAGTCGAGAAAACGTTCTGGTTTTATGATTTAATTATTTACACTTTTTAACAAGACAGTGCATTTACAGCAGTTAAAAGGGGTACAGGAGACTAAACAAGGCACCCCCACAAACTGAGTACCACCCCCGGGATATTGGGACTTTAAAGGCTTAGAATGGAGTTGCCTAAGGGCTCTAACTAGTACTAGGTATTTGTTACCACAAAAGTTTATTTAAGTTAAATGCATGCAACTTGTGTTTATGGCTTTCTTGCACGTGTAAACAGCGTAAACAGTCATTGCAACGGTCTCCAGAGTGGAGACATTTGTATACATTTATAACATCAAGCAGGCACTTGTGGACATAGTCTTTTAATGAAATTTTTTGTAGTCTTTGTAATTACAGCCTTAATTGCGTACATATAAAGAAAACAAAATTTAAAAACCTTGAAGGCGGCTAACATACCACTACTATATAAATGCTGTTCAGTAAGTATTATCAATCAGAGACTGCCTCGTTGTAAAAGGTAATTTCTAGTGAATAACGATAAACTCAATGAAGTAGTTTACTTCCAATAAAGGCTGTTTAAGCAGATCAGTTGTTGCTTTTTGAGCGCTGAGTGTGGGAATGTTGTGCTACTTCTCTGATACTTTGCCCCAGTCCAGGAAACAGAGTTCTGATCACCAGGGGCTCTGCTCTGTGAGCTCTTCTTGTCCTTAGTCATGCGCAGTGGAGAACAGCTCTGATGTCGAGAATTGGTGGTGAGAGCGCTTGCCTCCCACCAATGGGGCCTGGGTTCGAATCCTGGCGTCGGCGCCATATGTGGGTTGAGTTTGTTGTCGGTTCTTGCTCCAAGAGGTTTTTCCAAATCGATCTGGAATGCACGGAAATGTTTCAACAAGTTCTTATGAACTCCTAAATGCTCCGTGTGTAAACAAATTACAATTTGACGAGACAGGTACATTCAAAGCTCCGCCTTAAAGAAATGATCCTCATCATACAGTCACCAGCTTGGAGAACTGATCGCTCATCTAGGGGCTGCTCTTTTCTGGTCGCGCTTTTATTACTTGATTGCTACCGATTTTTATCGATTGACTACTCCAGGAAGCATTCGCCCAGTTCGTCATCCTACCACCGCCCAGTTATTAGTTTACCTTGCCATTTTTCACTTTAGATCTCTTTATAACGGTTGCTTTGCTCCTCTTTCTTGATCTAGTCTCCAATCTTCGGCGTTCTATCCTATCGCCTTCCCCAGTATGACCAGTTGGATCTGGATACTGTAGTTTTAGATCCATCCACAGCTCCGTTGCAAACTTTTGTGCGTCTTTAACCACCGAGCGTCGTCCAGCCTGGGCCGGTTTCTCTTCAAACTCTCGAACTAGTCCCATTGTAGTATCTGTGCTGCCTTTGATATTCACAGTCGCCTTTATCTTTGGTATCTTCTGCTCTGCTTCTACTGACTTAAGCCCTCTCCCCCCTGAACCCCTGGGGAGATAGAGTAACATTGTGGAGCCTTGTTGGTGGTTTGCTCAATTCTCCATGATCTTCTGTGTCTCACGATCAAGTCTTTGCAGCTCAGCTATGGGTCACACTTGCGTCTGCGCAAAGTACTTAAATGCCGGAAGCACAAAGTGGCTGGTCACCACTGATTATTGTAATCTGATAGGGGTCTCTTCTAGATCACAGAGAGCCTTTTTATATACACTCTCGGCATTCTCCAGTACCAGATTGTCTTCCTGTCTGATGTTGTCTTGCACTCCAAGAAACTTGTACTAAATAGGGGCCGACCATTTGACTTTTGAGGGAGGTTATGGCTGATTTGGTGTGCGTAAGAATTTCTTTTCGCAAACCTCTAGTAATAGAATTTGTTTTCCCTATTATACAAAGCCATTGTATGACGGGTATTTCCTTGCAAGTGTTTTTCTTTTTTCGCTTGAAATCAGTCTGCAGGATTTTTTTTTCTGAATCACCCATACCGGCCCCGCCTCTTTTCAAGAAGTCAAATGGTCGGCCCCTTTCAACCATCCTTTAAACTGTCATCAATTTCGATTTCCCAACCCTCATTCTTTTTCCTTTCCTTGTTTTGCAGTTCTTACTGACCAAAACTCCGAGAAGCTACAGTTTCCTTCGGAGTGGCTGGAAGGAATCGTTATCTAGTTGGTAGAGAAAAATATGGGCTGTAATTTTCTGGAGTTCATTGATGTTTCCAGGGATTGTTTCAACCAGGTGGGCCAGCTGGTTTCAATGTATTTTCCCAGACCTTTTTAACTGGGCCAAACGCTCCAATAACTACAGGCACAGTATCCTTTTCAAGGCCCCACATCCTTGAGATTTCCATCTCTAGGTCCTTATCCTTTGATAGCTTTTTAACCTTTTTGACAGATGCATTTCGTTTATTACTATCAAATATTATTATTATTATTATCATAACTATATCAATATTTTCAAATCTGATTGGCTATCAACTGCCCTAATTTCAGCCATAATTGGACAGTCCGTGCCATCACGCGTGAGCTTAAATGGCTTTTTCACTGCTAGCAAAATAAAAATCTTGGAATTTCTTGTGTTTTGATTTAAAAAGAGCCTTATATGCCACAAATTTTGTTAACGTTATGATTAACTGGTAACTGAACTTCGTATCGTCCAATTCGGTCTGTAATCATATTCGTGATATTCGTGATTAAACAAATCGGACTCCCGCTACGCCTGTATGATTACAGACCCAATTAGACTCCACTCAGTCCTGTTACCATTACTTATTATTATTATTATTATTATTATCATCGTTTTTATTATTAGCTTACGACAACCTCCGTTCCCAGTGCCTCTCTTTCTTTAGGAGGCGGAAAGAAGAGAGACGCTGGGAAGAAGCGCTTGCACAGGCATACCACTGTACTACCTCACTGTTCGTGTAGTCACTGGTCTGTGTTCGTTCGACTGGGCACTAAGATTTAGCTTTTAAAATCTAGATTTGCCAGATTTCCAATAGTATGCAAAATCTAGAGCTCGGACTTTGTATCTGGGTCTGTTAGTTGAAATTCATTTCGCGGAAGGACTTCTGTCGGGCAAAATCCGGATTTAGATTCTCAAAAGACCAAATTGGTATTTCCCAATCGATCACACCAGTAATGTCTTATGCATTGCCGATAATAGCAAAAATCACCCTTAACGGGTCATACTTAACGATGATTTCATCAACAGACTTCTTTTTTTCAGCATAATGAACAGTGGCACAGAAGTACTACTCTGTAGCTCTCATCCTCAGACTCAAAATTTAGAACCACCTTGTATAGCATGATAAAAGTACCACAGGAAAGTACTGCTCAGTAGCTTTCGTTTGAACGGTTATACAATAGGATTTCATCCTCAGACTCAAAATTTAGAACCACCTTGTATAGCATGATAAAAAGTACCACAGGAAAGTACTGCTCAGTAGCTTTCGTTTGAATGGTTATACAATAGGATTTCATCCTCAGACTCAAAATTTAGAACCACCTTGTATAGCATGATAAAAAGTACCACAGGAAAGTACTGCTCAGTAGCTTTCGTTTGATTGGTTATACAATAGGATTTCATCCTCAGACTCAAAATTTAGAACCACATTGTATAGCATGATAAAAAGTACCACAGGAAAGTACTGCTCAGTAGCTTTCGTTTGAATGGTCAAACTTTAGGGTTTCACCCACAGACTGAGAAGTTAGAACCACCTTGTATAGCATGATAAAAAGTACCTCAGGAAAGTACTGCTCAGTAGCTTTCGTTTGAATGGTCAAACTTTAGGGTTTCACCCACAGACTCAGAAGCTAGAACCACCTTTTATTATGTAGACACCGATGAAATACCAGGATTTTTCAGTGACGAAAATTTGGTATCCAGTGAAGATAAAATTTTTATCCTTCACATGTGAAGATATCACGGCTGTCATGGCTACTTCAGTCTCAGCCAATAGGAAAAGAGCATCACAGCATCTCGCCATCGGTGTCTATATAATAAACAGAATATTGCATGCCCGCTTGTGGATACCAATTTTATCTTCGAGCGTTCAACTCGATATCTCGCTAATTCGCTGCGCTCACTCGTGAGAGCACTCGATGATAAAATTCGTATCCGCGCGCGAGCATGAAATATCCTCTATGTACAGCATAATAAACAGTACCACAGAAAAGTACTGCTCAGTAGCTTTCGTTTGAATGGTCAAACTTTAGGATTTCACCCACAAACTACAAAGTTAGAACCACCTTGTACAACATGATAAACAGTACCACAGAAAAGCACTGCTCAGTAGCGTTCGTTTGAATGGTCAAACTTTAAGATTTCACCCACAGAGTCAAAAGTCAGTTAGTACCACCTTGTATACAGCATAATAAACGATACTAATCTTAGTAGGTTTCATTTGAAGTCTTTGATTAGTCACACTTTAGGATTTTATCTTACCTACAGACTAAAAAGTTACAGCCATCTTTTTCAACATAACAAACAGAATCACAGGGAAGTACTGCTTAGTAGCTTTTATGGTCACATTTAAATGTTTCAAACACGGACTCAAAAGTTAGTACAGCATAATGTAAACAGTATCACAGGATAGGACTGCCTAGTAACTTGCACTTGAATGGTCACACTCCACTCAGGGTCCCAAAAGGGGGTGGGTTGTGCCTTGATTGTTCCCTTTCACTCCCCCCTCCCCCCTCCCCCCCCCCCCCCCCCCACCAGTTGGAGCCCTGACATTTTGACTGAATTGATCCCGGTGCACGGAGCCCTGATTTTATTTTTTTATTATTTATTTTATTTTTTATTTTTTTTTTTTTTCATGTGGAGCGCGGAGACGGTGGAATACTATTCATCATCCCAAATCCTTTGAAACCTAGCTCCGCTGAAGACACAATAAATTTTAATTAAAAGAAAAAGAACGTATCAGTCCCTTTTATTCTAATTGCTATACTTCGCGATTTCATCCACAGATTCTGAAGGCGGGACGTGGTTGAAAGAGATGGCTAAATTTCTCGTTTGAAGAAGGTAAGGCAATGTTATAATATTGTTTTACTTCAGTTACTTGTAGAAGTTATATAATACGAACACTAAAGAAACAGCTTGCGAGGAAAATTCCCCTGTTTGCATAGGAAGAGCTTAATTTGATGTTGCACTGAAATATTCTGTGGTCGAAAGGCGTTGAAATGAATGATCTTATCTTTTTGGTTTCAATCTTTTACCGCTACGAGCTATATTAAAAACAAACACCGAGCACACCTGCTTCGAAGACTGGAAACAATTTAGACGGGCTTCCTTTGACATCCCTTCATTTTGTCACTCACTTCCTACACAATAAAGTTTCAAGGGTATAAACACACTTGTCGGTCTTGACATAACCTTGCAAAGTGTGTTTTTCATGTTTTAATCAACTATGTTTTTAAACAACTCAAGTTCCTCAGAAAACAACTAGACGTTTTAATCATAACGTCCATTAGCGACTGAAATACTCCAAATATTCTTATTGATTAAATGCGCTTTTAGAACGTTCTATATGGGATAAAAGAAATTCAATGAAATCTATCGCTTTCGTGTAATTTTATGAACTGAAAAAGAATTTGAATTTGGGGTTATGAATTGATGATTGTCTAATCAACCGGTCTTTTTTTCCACAAGAATATGTTTGCCTTGCCTCAATCACCAATATTGTTTGAGCAAACGAACTTAGTTACGTAAGAGAAAAGAAACGATCAAGCCACGCGAGAGAATTTTTTGAAGAAGCAATTTTAAAAATCCGTTCCGTTTTTAGTTTCCTTCGTTAAAAATTTCCGTTAAACTGACTTATTTTCAGAGAATGGATCTATTCAAAACCTGTTTTCTGTAAGTAATAAATTTTTTATCACCATTTTCTACTCTTTTTTAGATTTGAGAGCTTTAAGTTCACCAAACATTGGCCCTCATAATCTTGTCTGTATATACTAGTAATCGCCCACAATAAAGACTTAAAGCTAAGATAAAGAAATCAGATGTTTTAAAGTCCTCATCTCGCGGTAAATAAGATTTTCTCATCCAATAAAAGTGGGTAAAGGGTTATATTCATCACTGGCGTTTTGTTCAAGGTTCATCAAGGATGAAAAAATAAAGCCATAACATACCAATTTGTTAGGTTGGGCTATGATATGATAAAATACGATACGTGTTGAGACTATTTTGGCGTAAAAGGTAAAGCCTTGGCGACAAAACGAAAGAGACTCCGAAACTGGTTAAAAAACACAAAAGTGAGGCTTTGAAAAAATTCCGAGACACGATTTTCTAAGCTGGTACCATTGGCCGTCCTTGTTTTGTTAAAAAGAAAAAGATGTGTACCATGCAGCTCTGAGTCAGTTTTTTTGTGCCGAAACTATCGTATTATTTTCCGAAACATTTTTATTTCATATAAAATCGCAGATAAAACAGGTAATTTAGTTCTCGTAATTACTCCTTAAAGCAAGGCACTAAAACAATGTGATGCTCTGGTTCAATATCCCATTGAGTATCACTTCATTTTTGCCATCTGAAATTGAAGCAATCACAACCAAATATCATTTCTGAATTACCAATGGAAGTTACAAAGCACTGAACATATTAAAATGGGGCGAACACTGTCAACTGTGGGCGCCATACGTTCAGTTTATTACACCTACCGTAGTATTAATATTAATACACGTCAAATAACCTTTGAGTGTGCGGATGAAAGGCGCAGAATTAATAAAGCTGACATCACGTGACAATCTATGAAGAGCCCATTCAAATAACAAGTAAATGAATAAATGAATAAAAAATAATTTATTTGTCACCCCAATAAAATGGTTTTTAAGTAACAATTGCATTAAAAAGCTATAAAATGTATAAAAACTATCCATCCTAGCTAGTACAAAAAGAGTCTACGTGTAAAAGGTTCTATGAAACTATAAAATTTTCCCACGCGCGACTTATATATTAAGAGCAACCTTAAAATTGATCAAAATATTTACATCTGTTAAGGTTAATTTTCACTGACGCGTTTTTGGCTACGCACGTTAACGCCCGTAAATTTTTTATCACGTAATTAAAATAGAGGCAAGATAAAAAGTGCTGAGGTTCTACTTTTACTCTTACGTGCGTCCTTTCATACCTTACGCACGTACGCACATAAAAATTACACGACAGTGGAAATCAAACCTTGAGAGTCCGAGGTAATTCATCAAAGCCGAGTGGCTCTGTATACAAATGACCGTTGGCCGGTAGCTGTTCTGAGTAGCAGTACATCCAACTTGCGGAACTTGCTTCTGTGTCTAGTATGGACATCAGCCCTAGCAATGAATTTGCTGCGCAGATATGCTTGGGCTAGTCCGTGTAAACACTTAAATGCCATTACAGCGTCTCTGACTTCAAGTTGCCGAGCCACTGGCAACCAATGGAGTTGCTTTAATATGGGGGTGAAGTAGTAAAATTTTCTTGCTCGGTGGCAACCCTAGCTGCAAAAGTTTGCACTTTCTGAAGCCGAGCAATGTTTTTCTTTGTTGTATTGGCCCAAACTGACAAACTGTAAAACATTTTACTGAAAACGAGAGAATTTATGGTGGTTATTAGCGTTGATTTATCAAATAGATGTTTTACACGATTTATTTGACACAAGCTACCTGTACACATGAACACTAGATCCGTCACATGTTCATTAAAACGTAGGTGTGCATCAACTACAACACCCAAATCCTTCGCGGAAAGTGACGGCCGTATCTCCTGGCCTGTTAAGGTAATGCTAAAATCTTCCGGCATTCATGCTATACTTTACCTGGATTAAGGTGGCTGAACACAGGTTTTCGGGCGGTCAGCGGTAACTCGCGTGACGACGCGTGTTTTAAATTAGACAAACAAACATGGCGTCGAAAAAGCAATGGTACATAGAAGACGATTTCTCAAAATCTACTCATTAAAATGTTTTGATATTTGGCAAAATTTTTACTTTTATTTTTTTTTTAAATAATGAGAACTTTACAATGGAAGTTGAACAGAGGAATTTTGTGACATATGTAATAATTACAGTGCAATTATATTATTGATTATCTAAAAACCCGTCTGTTAAAATTGGGTCAAATAAGTTTAAAATGGTAATGATTAATTATAGTAAGCTGTGTGCAAGATTATAACAAAATCTAATGAGCGAATTTTATATCAACTGAGCAAAAGTGAAATTTTAAGGTTGTATTCAATCGTTCATGTCGCTATGGAAACTACGAAAACGTCAAATTTTACCTGTCAGCCAAAATCTGGGAATAGATGTTAAACAGGGCAGGTCCCAAGACCGAACCCTGAGGAACGCCATGCGCTAATATGCGGGAATCTGAAAATTCACCTCCATTTCTCACAAACTGTCTTTATCTGTCAATTAACACCTAAACCATTCCGCGGCATCTCTAAAATCACCCAGTGAACGAAGTTTTTTCAGCAGGAGTCCATGTTCGATATTGTCAAATGCCTTTGATAAATCATGCAGCACTAAGGCTGCAACTTGCTTTCGGTCCATCGCCTCATAGGTCTAATCCATCATAAAAATATTCAGCGTTTCTATAGAATGTTGTTTCTTATTTCCGTTCTGATGTTCAGTGAGACAGTTCCTACGTATCATGTACTATGTTAGCTGGTTGGTAGTGCTGCACGCTCACAGAGACAGAGCAGGCGTGAGTGGCACAGGCCGGTTATTGTTAGGGATCCCATGATCTCCGTCTTTCAAAATTGGTACAACGTCAAATTCCTTCCAAGGTGAGGGAAAAACTGATGTTAAAAGTGAATGATTCAGAATGTTAGTTAGAAATGCCAGGATAGCAAGGAGGCCTCCTTCATTACTTGTCTTTCCCTGGTGTCTTGTTTGAAGGAAATGACTGAACAATTTTCCGTATTTCTAAGTATGTAACTGCATACTCGGAAATAAAATGGAATTAATCTGTCAGACAATGGGAATCAAAGGGGGTTCACAGCAGGAAGATTCTTTACTAAAGCAAGCCTTTTTGACTCGTCTGCAGTACGAGCCCGGTCTACTGAAGCAAAGAACTCGTTAAAATCGTTCGCCAGTTCCATCATATTTTGTGAGTACATCGGCCTAGATTTCTCCTTGGAGGGGATACGGTTCCGTATAACCTTCCATCTAGCACCGATACTGTGATTGTTATCCATCTCCCTCTGAACATATTTCCTCTCTGCCTCGCGTAGTTTCCTTTTAACTTCATTACGACAACAACGATAGTGATGCCAGTCTATAACCATTCCTGACTTTTAACTTCATTACGACAACAACGACATACTTGTCCAATACTCCGACAAATTTATGCATGGCTTTGTTAAATTTCTCATTGTTTTGCTTCGTTCTTTATTGTTATGCTTTTGTACAGTATTGTAATGTGAAGACAATACAATACAATGCCATGCATAAATTTGTCGGAGTATTGGACAACCCTCAACAACGATAGTGATGCCAGTCTATAACCATTCCTGACTTTTAACTTCATTACGACAACAACGATAGTGATGCCAGTCTATAACCATTCCTGACTCAAAGGCAATTGTATGTAATCGATCTCTTTTGTCCATAAGCTCTTTGATTTCTTATCCATAAACGGGCATTGCCTGCCTGTGTCTGATCAGACTGTTTTCATACCAAGGTACTTGAGCTACAATCCTCCGTCACATTACGTTTGGACACCCCGTGCAGCACCCATATTCCGACAAAAAGCTGTGCTTCTTCCCTTCCAGTGTTAAATTTTTTGCTCCTGTGATTGCCACTCGCAAAAACCAAAATTGTGGGGGCAGATAATATCATTACTGTGGTAACTAATGCGACGGGTATTGCGACTACTCCCGGCCCGATAGGAGTCGAACCCAGTAGCGGATACAAGGGACGGGCCTCTCCCCCGTATTTTTCTTCGGCCGAAAAAAAATGTTTTTCGAGACCACCCCAACCCCCACCCCCTTATATCTCAAGGTCTAGATCCGGCACTGGGGCACTGGAACCTATGGCCTTCCGGATACTAACTGGGTCCAACTTTCCAGTCTGTGGGTGGAATGATTAAAAGCGTGACCATTCAAACGAAAGTTGTTTGGAGTTAATTAGCAGTACTTTACTGTAGTACTGCACGTTGGATTTAGCTTTCATATCTCAGTGTTGATGTTCTAAAGTGTATCATTTTTCCAACGTGTAATTACAATGAGGCGTTTTCTGCACTTTCTCTCACGACGTTAAATGTGAGATGAGTCTGCCTTTGTCAGACTTGTCATGTCTTCGTTGCAAGACCACAGAACAAAAACCACCCGTTACATTTTATTCTCCCTCAACTGGAGGAAGTTCAGCATAATTGTCATCTAAGGTCAGGAGCTACTGACCTCCACTTGCGCCTGATTTGTAAGACCAAGCACACTCAAAATGTTATTACTTTTAAGTATTAGTTGTTGGTAGTTAGTAGTTTTTGAGGTACCTTTGCGATTTATTATCTATTTTTTACATATTATTTTACGATTGTAAGTAGCTCTGTAATTCAGCCTTGTATGTACAATGTATTGCTCCAATGAGTTTCTTTTAATAAACAGCCATTATAAGAGAAAGCGAATTAAGTAGTACACAGTTTTTCACTAAGGACGGTGTACAACATTTGATGCTGTAGAAACCTCTGAAGCTTTTGAATGAGTAAATCGTCAGACCGAAGTATGTTTTAAAGATGTATTTTGTTGTACCATTTTACAAAAGTATTCGAATTCACTGAGCTTGAAATCAGGAATTTTTTACTTCAAAGATGTTTACTCAGCAGCCTTTTTTTGTGATGTAGGCATTTTTTTCTGTTTTTATGCTATTCGAAGTTTGAAAGATGTGGTTTGTTTCGGTTGATGTTAAAATAGATAGATCAATGATCACGAATTAGCGGCGCGGCTTGTAAAAGGGCCAGTTTTGTTGATTGTTCTCCCAGATTTGTACGCAGTGATGTCTGAACAGATTTAGCCAAAAGTCTAGCAAATCCTATACTAGGCCTTTGCCACGGCGTTTTTACAGCATGGTTTATTTTTGGATGCATTTTAGAGCACTTTTTCAGCGAAAATGAAAGCTCCGCTCCATCTGTGAGCGTACTCGAAGCATAATGTACGAAAAAAGTAACATAAACGATATTAAAAGGTCAAAAATACCATTTTCAGGCGCGTAGGTTTTGCGGACTGGTTTGTGGGACAGAAGAGACATTCTAAATTCGCGCCAAATCTCTCTAAAAATAAGCTGCATGCTTGGTGAAAATGCCGTGACACAAGTACATGAAAGTTGCTTGCTCCGGATTGTGGGCTGGGCTCCTGTGTTCACCAGCTACTCCAGCCAAAATTCCATGCGAAGGAAAGATGATAAAATGAGCACCAAAGTTGGCTATAAAAAAGGAATGCAAAGGGAAAAAGTGAGTGAGAAAGAAAGATGGAAATAGATTCGCAAACATGAATAAAACTGGCTTATTATATGTGAATGCGCCAGAAACAAACGAGCTGCTTGTATAAGTTGTCAGGTTTGAAAAGTGAGTTAAGCCATTTGTCAGTTGTCAGTAAACTCCGTCCAGACCCTCTACTTTTGACTTTCATTCGAGCCCGCGAGCAGGCTTCTTGTGTGGCAGCAATAGGGCCGCGAGACAATATTAGCAAAGAAACCAAGTAGCCACTCCTAAAATGCACTGCAAAACAAAGGTAAACCTTGGAACAGATGGAAGCACTGTCAACAATTACAAAGTTAAGCTAGGGGATGACATTTCTCTTGAATTTGATAAAATGAAGTCGAGAGTTTCTATTAACAGGTCCATTGGTTTGAAAATAAAATAAATAAATACAGAGTACCAGACAGAAGACAGCGGTTTAAATCAAGCCTAGAACTACAACCACTAATTCCCCGCCATAAGATGCTTTTAACAAACTACTTGGCCTAGGAAGTGGGAAAATTAGTGGTGTTTTAACACCAGGCTAATGTTAAATTCCGGATCAGGGGGCCGGGGTTTCAATTCACAGATGCACTATATGACCAGATGTTGAGAGGGTATTGAAAGTGAAATGCAGTGTACATACATGTACATATGCAGGCTTGATAGTTCGGTTTAAAATTATCTTGTTGGTGTCTTGTTTCAAGAGTGATTTCCCCCCTCCAAACCCCCCTTCACTCCCAACCCCCAGGACTTTCCTAACTTATAACTTAACTTTCAGCTGGGCCCAGTTGCTTAAAGCATGGTTAGCGTTAACCAGCGTTTAATACCTTGACAACGTATTGGTTTTGATACTGCTTAACCAATGGCTAAAGCTAACCATGCTTTGAGCAACTCAGCCTTCTAGAAGGTGTACAAAAAAATTTACAGGGGCTGAACAAATATTTAAATGTGGCCTCATAAAGGGTGAACTTCTCCACGATCGGTCTTTCACGAGGTCGTAGTAAGTTTAACAACTCTCAGTATACTTATATACATCTTACTGAAGAACCGAAATAACTACAAAACAGCTCATTTATAACAAATTTTCGTAACCAACCTCACTTCAACAAGATTGCCAAATTATAACGGAGGAAATTGATTCGAATAAATACACTGATCATTTTTGTGGTTCACTCCCTGACATTTATTATATGCTACATGGATTCTGTGAGATATAAACTACTTTTGAGCGAAGCTACAAGTTTTCTCATGCTTTTTATCCAGAGAAAAACCAGATTTTGTCGAGCGAAATGCCGCACCGCACTCACATAATTTTCCTAACTTGGAGACTCACCAAAACGCTTCAGAAACCTTTTTTGCAGAATTTTCGCGTAGTAATCAAAATACACTTACCTCTTCCGTTGGAATATGAGGTAATGTTATCCTCGATCAAAAGAGAAACCACATTGCTGCTTCATTCAGGAAAAAATAAGCTCAAAGTGTTCACAAGAAAAACAATAACACCGCCATTTTCGAAAATTCTGCTCGTCGCACGCTTCACTTTGCTGTGACGTCACGATGGACATACACATTGAAATGGTCGCGCTGACGAGTTTATGACTCCCTCCTGGAGACGATCCAGCGCGCCATGCGAGTGGTAAATCCTCGCTCGAAAGGTATCGCAGACAACCTAATTCCGGGTTAATTAACTGTCTCGAACAGCCATCCAACATGTTGGTGTGATTCAGCCAATCCTGCAGCCAATTAAAAAATCGGAATTTAGCTCCGTACGCCTTAGAATGGAATAAAACGCAAACGTTCAGCTTTTTGATTTTGTGAAAGAAGAGTTGATTCATGGCCGAATGTGGTATTTTTTTTAATAAAATTAAATTACCCGTACAGACTGTTATAGGTTGTCCTGTCGGTTAGGCATTCCGAAGTACCTGTATCTTATCGCAAATGTGCAGTAAACTTCGCAAATATTTAAAGAGCCGTTACGGTGATCAAATTTTAGGGTAAGAAACATATTATTTTACGGCTCAGTTATATCTAAAAGAAATAAAACATCATTCTTTACAATCTTACGATTTTGGAGTACAATATTAAAACTTTCAAGCAAATTTCTCCTTCCATTTCAACACTTATTTTGGATTACCGTGAGATTTGACCTAAAGCTTACGCTGAAAAATATTAACGACCATAGATGCATTTGGTATGACCTGAGTATGACAAAAAATGGAGCGTCAAGGAGGTATATTTAAAAATATACGCCGTCAATTTATGTTTCTGTATCACAACGCACTAATTTTGTAATAAGCAATGATGTTTTTAACGCAAATTGTCAGAATCCCTAAGGCCGTTTCCACTTCGGCAGCATTCATTCGTTCAGCACGTATACGCATTCGAGGGAAACTTTTTTTAGTCTTACAAAATATTGAGTTAAACTGTCAAACCGCACAGGAGCCAAACGTTGGATGTTCTTCAATAAGAGTAAATAAAAAAACAAAGACTTCGGCGCATTTGTACTGAATAAGAAGAAAAACATTCAGCCGAACTTAGGATTGCTCAATAACCGTTTCGATAACACCATTAACGCGTTTGATCTTATTAAAACTAAAACATTATCCCAAAAATATGCCACAAAGATCACAATCTATTTTATTAGACGATAATCAACTGATCACGATTGTTTATCGACACAGCCACTATATGCCGACAACGCGCTCAGTGCTATAGATGTAATGTTTTTTCCTCCGGTCGTTAAGTTTTCACATATTTTAATGAAGAATCAATACTTATAGCATTGAGAACACCCGAGAAACTAAAACAACAATGAGATAGCAGTATTTAATTTTTGCCGAGACATTATCACTTTAATCAGATATTCAACGAAACCTTATCGACGCTAGCAAACAAAAGCATAATCTCAATTTAAAACACGTGAAATCGAAAAGAGCCATTACTTAAAACAATATTTCCACTTTCTTAGTTCAGTAACAATTCACTGTAAAATAACATAGGTATTGAAAAATGGCAAAACGCACCGAACGCTTTCATGATAAATTGCGTTGTTTATGTTATTTCTTTTTGTAACCAAAACTCAAAAGTTGCATCACAGATTATTTTAAGTCAGAAAGTCTTGAATATTCTAATTTTCGGAAGGGGCTGTTTTATTATTGACTTAGTTATCAGATAAAAGCTTCTAAAAGAATTTTCAAGCAATTATCTTTTAAGAGGACATGGCGGAAGAGAAATTGAAGTTGAATTGAATGCCGACAGCGCGCACAAAGGCGTAACAGTACCTAACAGCAGACATAGTTCTCGAAATCTTTTCATTCGCTAACATAGAAAATGTTGCAAGACAATACAGGTCGTGGCTATTCTAGACGAGGGCAAATATACGGACGTCCACCAAAGCGCACAAATAAAACAACTTCGTTTATTTTGCGCTACTGAAACTCTTTTGGTTTCTTGAACATCTGAATGTCCGCAAACAAGGCCAAACGGAAAAGAACTGTGAGTTAACGGCGTTTGAATCATCTCAAATTGGTCAACGGCTTGAGAGTTAAATTAAAAAGAAAGTTTTAATTGGTGGGAAAATCTTTCGGTGACAATGGAAGCGTAATAAAACAGCACTTTCTGAGCGGCTGTTTATCTAACAACATCTTTAACTATATATTGTAAGTTTACGGTTAAATCTTCTGAAAAAAATACCCTTAGCTACTGGCAAATTGCGGTATTAAAATATATTTCGGATGTGGGGAAGTGTGTTATAATGGGAAATCTCCTTTGAAGTGGAATGTCATTAAAGAGAGCTTCCTTTGTTTACTGCGAACAATATTTTCGCCCAACAAGCAGCAATAAACACTGTGTAATGTAAATTTATCGAAAATGCGATTATATGAAAAGCATCGGGGACCATGCCGAGTCAGTACAAAAAAGAGAGCATGCCTTTGAAAAATTTATCGTTAATCAGTGAATCACTAACGAGCTGACTCCGGGCAAATGTTCGCCTTCGAACAGTCTGGATTGAATTATCCTTTTTAAATTGCACCAATAATAGATGCAAGAATTCTTGGGAAAGTCTTTAAATTTATGCACCTGTTTCGAGGCCGAAACTATCAACGATCAATTTACTGATCCGAGACTACTGCGGCATGCTTTTAAGTGCTCAAATTTACTACACAGGCTCTCGGGATTGCGGATTTTTAGCGCACGTTCACATGAACATCGAAAACGTACGTGTTTTGAAAGCAAAGCAACAGTCTGTTGTTGAAAGGAATTGAGATGGTCTGGAGTTTGTTCGCGGTTGGGTATCATTAAGAAACAAAGAGGAGGAAACGAGATTCAAACTAAATATTCCTCTGTCATCTTACAAGGCCATTAAAGGCATTCAATTAGCAGCTATTGACGGTGTTCCTTTGAAAGAAAATTCGTTTATTCGGTGAAAAAGAGATATATCTCCAGGAAACGGTTTCCGCGCGATTTCGTTAATTGTTGAGGACGAATGAATAACTGCGTCATTGCATATGTCCCACACTATTCAGTGTAATAATTTAAAATAGGCGATCAACACATTTGACAAACACTTTAAGGGTTACCATGCAGTTTTTTAAAAGCATAAAATATGGATTCCCACTCAAATAGTTTTGAAAAATTAGGATGTTGTCTTAAAATTTTTCCGCGTGCAAGTCGAGGCATGAACACCTTCATAAAAGATGATGATTTTGTTCTGAAAGAGCGCATGAGCGCAGCAATTTGAGTCGCCTTTGTACGAATAACATCGCTGTAGCCGGGCAATCAGAGATTACCGAAGGGAATTTGACTCGATCAAATAACAATGGAAAAACGTATGTTGAATAATTTACACAAAACAAAGAATAGCCCCACTTCAAGAAAAACAAGTTGACAGTTCGTTTTTCAGGGCATTATTTGAGGTTTGGCCAAAAAAGTTTCTGCGGCGGAGAGAAGACAATACAAACACTTCGCTGTTTTTCTAAAAAAATAACGATGAACAAGTGAATTTCAAAATTGATTTGCGACCTCGTTTTTTGTTCGTTCTTAATTTTTCTTCAGACAGTATCAAGTGCATCATGTAAATTGGTAGTTATCAGTTATCGAATAAGAAATATTTACATCCTAACTTTCAAGTCAGCAGGAAATGGATTGTGGAGAAGCTCTTTGCCCGCCCAGAAAAAAAAATTAATTTCAAGAAGCAGGCTGCGATAAGAAAACAAGAAATTAAAAAGAATGAAATAACAAAGGGTATAAGGAAATATGCGAGCTCCGGCGAACAGTTTTTGAACAAGCGCTGTCTCGAAACACTTGCGATAAGTGCTTCAAAGAAAAACAGCCTTCCAACAGCAGTTATTTTTGTTCAAAAGCCAACTTAAACGACATAAACAGAAGGCTTTTGAAATAGGGGTTTAATGAAAGCTTACACCGCATGGCGCGGACTTAGCGAACAAAGATGAACGCGTGTTTCCTTGGTAACTTTGTTCATAATAAACGTGAATGGTTCAACTAAGGACGCGGCGGCATTTGAGCTGTAGCAAATTAGATGAGTTAAAAAAGAAATTACGAAAAGCCTCCTAAAGACAAATTGAGTAAAGTTTTTCCCTGATTAATTGTAGAGAGACAGCGAGGCGTAGATGTTACGATCAATAGAGTGCTCTAGAGATGATAATTGTTGCTAAATGAAACTAAATTGGGTTGACACAGAAAAAACTGATGCTTTTGTGTTGTTTGGCCAAGTCGCTAAAATAAGACACGATCTCTTGAGCTCAAAGCAAGAAAACAAAGTAACACGCTTAGTTTTTGTAACGCTCAACTAGCCCGGCAAACAGTATCAAAGCCTCGGGCTGTTTTATAACATTTCCGTATCAAACTATGAGGTTAGCGAGGAAGTTCTGTTTTCTCTGTTTTTCATGCGGCGATTCACATATAAAAACAGAATAAATATTCAAAGGCATGTGACCGAAATCTGAAAAAAGGAAAAAAACTGCCTGGTAACAGGCTACATGGGCAATCAGCTGTACCAACATAAATTCATTTACTTGCGTCAGTCGCAAAAAGCGCATAGCAGAATCCAAAGTGTTTTCTTTTCAATTTTAATTTCCAACTGAACTAGAACGTGAAGTGTTAAATGAGTACCCCGCAAATGCTAAATTAGCCGAGTGGGATTTCTCCCGCAATTAATTTTTTTAGCCGCGAACGATTGCCATCGAGTAATGGGAGGCTTGTTGAGTAAAAATCGCAAATTGTTAACTCATTTCTGCGCAGTCTTGGCGTTAAATGCTGTCATATAAGAGCTCTATTATAAAATAATTCCAGCTGACCCAACAAATAGGTATACAACAGGGCGTCCATGGAGCGTGGTCGATAAATAAAATGCAAAAACATTTCGATTTTGCCACTGTAAATGGAAGCCTTAGCCGATATAAATATGGGTATTTCTTGCGAAGTTCGACTGCTCGATTAAACTGTGCTGAAAAAATACCTCACTCTCTGGCCTTGTAAAGAGTCAACATTCGCTGCACCTGCCAAAAATATGATAAAAGTTTATAGTTCCGTTCAGTTAGAACGCGAATTCCCATTTCTGTAGTTACTAAGCTAATCCCTTTTTGGTCGTAATCTAAGGCAAATGAGAAACACAAAGTTTGTGTGGGATATTTCACTTTGTTCTGCATCGCGGGAAACTTTTTTAGCGAATTAAATTAACATATCTCACTTTATTGTCAACATCCTTTCGACAGCCTGAAATAAGAAGTCATTTCTTTTCCGCGGAAAAAGGAAAGACCATGGATAGATTTTGATCGAATCAGTTTCCCGCTTACTTCGCGAGTTTAACGAATTAAAATGCGATACGAATCGAAAGTTAGGTGGGTTTTAAGAATACTAATGAAATCGCAAGCTGCGAATCGACCATGGAATCAAAACTGCGTTGTATACTTTTTCATTCCACAAGCTCCGCATTCGCCAAATGTACAGAAGGAAAAAGTAGCAGTATTTCAGCATGAGAATTTCGTCCGCGACACGACAAAACGATACACTTTAAGACAAGTTCAATTGTACAAAGATCGGCCTTCAAAATGGGTCGAAGGGGCTAAACAGAGAAGGTTTTCTTTGTTGACACCAAACACAATAAAGTATAACTCCATCCATCGGAATCGTAGTCTACGTTTAACAGACGTAATAGATTCTCTCTCGAATTTTTCACCTTCTTTGGCGAAAGATTCCACGTGTTTTGGAAGGACTTAGTTTAAAGCCCATTTCACCAGGGCATGGTTGATGAGTTGATATGGGAGACGGCAAAAAAAGAAAACTGAATAAACGTTAATTAAAACATTGAAGCAAAATAATGAATATTCTTAATAGAACAAAAATTCCAATATGGTTTGAAATTATGCATTTCTAACATCACAGTTTAAAACTTATGGATTCCGAAACTTCGCGGTTCCTTTTTGGTTTAAAAAGTTTTCTTTAAGGAAAATCATTTCCAAGAGACTGGAAAATAATGGAAAAGTTTAAAGCACGTGCATAAATTCTCTCACATGGGGTGTGAAAAACAAAGCCGTAGGAGTTTTACTAAATGGATTCCGTAGACACCAAGAATCGCTTTTAAGTATCTTCCTTATTGATGCGACAGAATATGGATGATGAGTCAGGAAATTTAGTTTTTGAGTAAACAAATAAAAAAGACAGCCATGCTGTAAGCACAGGGTTTCTAATAAAAACATCTCGCCTCATCTGTATCCGATCTTCATTTTAATGTTACTGCGTTTGACTGGGACAGCGAGTCGCATTGTTGAATACTTGTGTGAAAGTAACAGTCGCATAGATACAACGTGTGGTGGATTTGACGAAGAATTCCTCGCTGGAATAGAAAGGTTGTCTTAACAGCGACCATGTACAACACACGGGCAAACAAAGACGTCCGCCTCGAGTTTTGCATTGCTGTAAATTAAAATGGGTGAGCGAATCTTCGCTTTTGACAAATATTGCTTTTCAATGACGACAGTACATAGCCATCTGTTTTTAAACTGTCCGAACTTTCTGAAAGAGCAATTCAATATTCAAATTCTGCTCAGATAAAGCCCCTCAACTGCGGCTATGAGAGTGCCGTGAAATGAAAGAAGAAAAATAAACACTTGTGATCTATAGATGATCCCAAAATACGATCTTCGACCTAAAAATGTGATCGTGCTCTTCATCTAGCGCGCTTTGTTTTTCCTTCTAAAGCTCAAATCTGATCAAATTGACAAGCGATCTTTTCGCGGAAAACTCTTCGCTAAAGAGGATACATCAATCAAGGGGGCTAGGAGACACAAGTCATCGGCAATTTTATTAGATTCCATTCTTTGATTTTATCTTTGACTCAATGAGATTCTTGAACGAGGTGATTACCGTATGTCAGCGACTTTATCTACGAAATTAGAAGGCGCGCGCTTCATATAGATGAGGAGTTCTCAATACCTTTAACCGCGGAAATCTACCATAAAAACTTAAAATGAGCAACAAAAGTCAGTTTAATATTTTCTTTCGTTTACTGAATAGGAACGTTTCATCAAAGAATCCGCTAACTTTCTACACTATATTAATATCAGTAAAGTGGGAAATTTTCCACGGGGCAGCTGCGCGCTTCTCAAACAACAAACACAACTTGCCTTGCATAACAGCGCGCGTTAGTCAACTAACAAATTGGACATAAAAAATTATACAGATTTGAACTACTTATAACTTTAAACTGTCTTTCGCAAATTTACAGCATGTGAAAGAATTCGCCTGAATATACCTTAATGCCCTTGCATAAAAATTTGTACAATACATTTTAAATTTATAAGGTTTTACCCTATCACATTGTCCTCGCGTCTTTGTAAATAGAATACTTTTTACCATTTTCATACAACAAATATACATTGTGGCATTTTTTTCTTTCTCTTATTTCAGGAAAAAATTGTTCAGCCTTGTCTTACTGGGACTTGCAGGACTATAACTTGACGATTTTCGGGTGGATGACATTTGTTAATGTGGCGAGTCAAACCAGGCGAGCTATAAAATGTACTAGAGCAATGTTTACAAGAGTAAATTTCACCTGTGTGGATTCTTGCATGTCGATCAAGGCTTCCCTTATTGGCAAAACCATTACCGCACACGTTACAAAGAAATGTCTTAGGTCCCACGGCGTGGTTAAGAACGTGTTTAGCGCGGTTTGTCAGGCTGCGGAAGACTTTTCCGCAGTACTGGCACGGATAAGGGCGATCATCGTTGTGGTTGTTCATATGTTTTCTCAGATAGGCCTTTCGCCTGAATGTTTTGTTGCATACTTCGCACACAAATTGTCCCTGGCTGTTACCTACAGGGCTGGTGGCTCGTAACTCGGATTCCGCTGCTGTGGTGCCGACTTTGCTCTCTTCGGTGCCAGCTTTCGGGCTGCTCGTCACTTGATCGCGCGTAGATGGCGATTGGGTCGGAGCTGGCTTTTTCTCGTGCGGCGAACGAGGTCGGTGCCATCGGCGGTGTGAAGCCAGATTGGCGGGGCAGCTGAAAACCTTGTCGCACTCGGGGCATCGATATTCAGTGTGCTGAATTCCACTACACCTGTGTTGGGCTAGAGAAAATGGATCTGTGTAAACCTCCTGACAAAGTTGGCAGATAAATTGAGACTGAGGCAGTGGACCTTTGGTCTTGGGAAAGTCGAACTTATCTTGGCAAATGGCAAACTCCTTGTGTTCGAGAACTGCGGTTTTACCACCATGATCCGTGTGTTTTTCGTTAAGTGCTTCGCGTCCGTTTGAACTGCTGTCTTTATTCTTACTCGGCTTGTCACGGCTCTCGATCGACGTCGGGTTAGGCTTGAATTTCTTGGCTGGGGAATTTTCCTTTTCTTTTTCCAATTTAAAAGGCTTAAAGGCGCTTGATGTGATGTTGTTGTTAGGCGCTGAGGTGAGCAGCGCACTTAACGAGGTTAACACCGGTGGTTTATCCTTCTTCGGCGATGAATGCATAATTTCTGAAACCGCAGACGTAGTGGAAAACACATCACTCTTGCCCGCGCGATATTCCGGAACTGCATCGTACTCCAAAAGCCTCTTTTCCACCGATCCAGCTCCGCCGCTATGCAGCCTCTTGTTCTTCTTCACAAGGAATGCTTTAGGCATGATCTTCTCCTTTTGTCTCTTCACCACTACCAGTTGCACTTTGAAAATATTTTTTTCTAGGTCAACCAGGAACCTCGCTCGAACAAGAAAAATAATAACAGTCACGAGCGTGAATATTTCACACCGTTATCAAAGCGCCCTCGCCGTTTATGTCTCTTAAGGTTGTTCGCTGCTGGACTTGAGCGTCGAAATTTCTTCACTCAGGTTTACTCGCGAGCTGTCTACGCTATCCGTTGGAAGCTGAAATGTTCTTGAGATCGGAAACGCAAATGTTTTAATTGTGTCTCCTCAGCGGCAGCTGTGCGCGCGCGTATACGGTGGTTGTTAAGAGGTCTTAGAATGTCCATTGAAATGTCACACGCGAGAGGCCCTCCCTTTGTTAAATAGATTTTTTGTTGTCATTCCCCACACGTGTTAGCCATTGTTTCTATGGCGAGTGCGTAGCCTAATTAACATTTCATTAAAACGCGAGGGTGTGTCGCTGTCTCTGAGCTGCCCAGAGAGAGCAACGGTTTCAGATTTTAGCACACCCTGCTTAAAACCACGAGAAAAATCCGCCCAGCACACGCGGATATTGAATTGGCCTATTTGCTCATAAAATCGCTAATATTTTCGCAAAACAACCACAAAATAATGCCTTATGCAAATCGAAGTGTTTATGCATAAACAACAGTTTCCGGCAGAAACGGAACGCACTGTCTAATTACGCAGTAATTTGAAACACGTGGCGATGATTGACAGCTGTCCCAAGACGAAGGCTTTTCATTGGCTTCTCTGCAGTTAGGACAGACCGTTTCATTGGTAGGACCTTGAATGGTTCATGCCAGAACACGATTTACATTTTATTATTATTTCAAACAGCAAGAATTTGGACTCTTTATATGATCAAGTCAAAGAAAGTAAAATCGAATGCCGGAACTAACCATAAATAGTCTAAAGCAGTTTGTTGTACAAATATGAGCAAAAGGAAACATCGCGAAAATAAAATATCCTCCATGAAAGCCATTTTCGTTGAATTAGTACCTTAAGATGCAGTAAAAATTCACTAAAGTTCCCTAAAGACCGAATTTAGCGATGAAGAAATTTTTCTACCGCGACAGATGTTTTTAGGCCACCAAAATGATTTTCAATAGATTAGGAATTTTACGAACATAATTCCAGGCTCACCAAAATGAAGATAGTATTCTACATTAGTTAACTTTCAGGTCCCTTCAAGCAACAGTGTAAGCCGTTATTAATTTATTTTCCAGACTATGCGTAAAAGAATGGCCTTCTCAAACTAGCCAAATTGCATTACTCAGATACTTTCATCTATTAAAAGGGAGAATACAAAAGCTGTGAAAAATATTCGAACGCGGTTATTGAAGAAAAAGTCTCTTTTTCGGAGAATAGATGTGTTATCGTCGAAAATGTCGTGAGATGCCGTAAAAAGAGCAAAATATTTCGAAATAAATTGTAATAAGTGAACTTGGACATTAAAACCACACGAGCAGCTGTGTTGTCTTTTTTTTCTGCTTTTAATTTCCTCCCGCGCTGAAAAAAATTCAGTCCTTCATTTTCGGCTTTTTCAACGATTCATATCTTCTGATCGCCAAGTTATTTTTTGTATCGGAAAAGTCTTAGCTAAGTAGAAGGTAAATTTTCTTGAACCTAAAGGTTTGCTGGTTTAGTTTCCAGGGTGAATTATTGACCTGTGCCGAATTCGCTGAATTTTTTTCATTCAACTCAAGGTGTTCCCCGGAGAAATAACTCAGGGTTCCTTTTAAACAGAAAGTAAACATCCTTCGCAAGCATTGTATATCACCAAGGCATCGCAATTAAACCTATTGACAAACTGTCTTCGCAGCTTTTTCAGTCTTCAATTCCATCGGCTCGAAGCGCGGATGTAAGCACACGGGAGCACTCAAGATTGGCCAAACCATCAAAAGAGACTTCTAAAGGAATTGTCTGTGGTTCATTACGGTCGCTCTGACTACCCACCTCCCAAAAATTTCATTTTGCGTTTTTTTGTTTTAACGTGAACAAAAGAAAAAAGCTTTGGTTCTAGAAGGCGTTACTTGCTTTAAGGCAGGCACGTTCGTACAAATCCAACATTTTGCCCTCAGTAAAAAACTGTCAGGAAATATTCACACTTTATATAACAAAGCACTTGGTCTTAAAGAATACATTTTCATAGTCACGTTCGCATTGCGCGCGCGAGTTTCTTTGGAACTTTTTAGACATGAAAAGGACATCACAGTACAGAGACGTGCAAAATAAATAATTTGGGTGAACTCACTCGAACGAGGATTAAGGATAGAAGTCGATGGATAATTACAAAAACACAGCCTTCGCCGGAGCAGGTGTAATCTTGAATAAATGAATACTATCTTCGCAGAGTATAATTAGAGAATTTATTGTACATTTCTCAAGACACTTTGCCGTGAATTTACATATGTATGGGAATCATCTGTGAAGTTGATCGCCTCTCTCACGGCTCAAATCAAACGATAATAGAGCAATTTCATGGCGACTTGACGGCAGGCCACAAGATCAATGAATCAGCCCGGGCGTTGTATAATAATTACTTAAAGTTTGTTCGCAGAGTTACCTGACTTAATCGCTCAAAACACTGATGAATATGTTTTGTGATCTTAAATGAACAAAAGGGCCAAGTGTAAATAGAAAAAAGAACGAGGCAATCGTAAATCTGTTGGTGCAAAAGCGACAAAACTTCAAGAATGTGTGTTTTGAATAACGCCGCAGGAAAGAAGGCCAGAAATTTAAAAGCAATCTTTCGCGCGCGTCCTAGACGTTAATTCCCCCTTCGGGCCTTGTTTAATTTTTCCATATGATTGACTTCGTTCAGAGTTTTAATAAAGTATTTTAGAAATAAAACTAAAATACTCTATTCTAAAAACCAGTTTCGGCTGAGAAGCAATAAAACGAGTGGAAAATTCCCTTCGTGTGGAATTAAAACATTGCTTACCATTTACAATCAAATGATTCATATGTTTGTTCCAGGGATGATTAAGAAAATTTATTACCACTGGAAAAATAATTATCTAAGGCACTTTGTTGAGTAAATTTTTGAATTTGTAGAAATTGCTTTGAGCATGATATCACGAAGAATTTGTCAGCGCCGTGTTCGTGGGTGTCGAATTTGCGTGCGAAATATTTGTACAATACAATCCTAAAGAATTCACTCGAGAAATGGAATTGGTCATCTGAGTCCTGTTAATTGAGTTTTTCTACAACGCTTACACACGAAGCAAGGTTTTGTTATTCTAATCAACAGCGCGAACGCTTTCAAAAGATGCTCAGCTCTAAACAGCTGTTTGCATTTGCATTTTAACAAATGAAACTCGACACAATTCGGGCAAAAAAAGGGATGGTGAAGAAAGAGAAAAAAGGACAGCGTATTGCTAAACACCTTAAATGCACCTATAGCAACGCCCGCTTCCATCGCGAAAGTTTTAGAAGTGAAAAGAGACAATATGAAAAACTTTAATTTAGCCTCCCTGCTGAATTTTTTACTACTTAAAGCCAAAAAGGCAGTCTCCTGAATTTTGTGCGTGATATAATTAATCGCCGAAAATTAGGAAAGGAGATAGACATCCGGACTTATCACGAATTTATCGTTCCCTAGCATGTAGCGTCATAAAAGCTATTCAGGAGTGGGGGAAACGCCAATCAATAATTTTCGAGTCAAATGTAATGAAATTAAAAATATCAAAATGGTGTCCTGCTTTTAAAGAAAGACGAGAAAACATCCGCAATTGGCCCGCCCGTGCATCGCGATGAGTACTAACTAAAAGGCTTTAGATCACTCGTGCAAAATATTTTGTTTTGTTCACCGAGTGATATTATGGAGTCCAGACCGGTAACCGCATCACTTAGCGGACTGAGGAGTAAATAGTTTTAAAGGAAATCGCAATGGATGTGGAGACACGCGACCGTGCCACGCGACAGAACACATGACGCACGACTTGTTCCATTCAACTGGCATTCAAAATCAAAAGACTGCTTGATGCTGGGCGGGACTGTTATAAAAAAAGGCAACCTTTAAAACACCTTTTGTATGTTTAAATTAGTCGCCTCTCATCAAAAAGAGCGAAAAATGTTTGGGTATGAAAATGAATATATTGTATTGAGGAGTTTTATTCAAAAAAGTTCTATTTTACTCCGAGCTTATGCTTAGGTATTAACAACTTTCGGCACGGCAATGAGTTGTCATTCGAGTGAATAAGTGTTTGACAGAATTTAAGTATAAAGATACTGCTTCCGACGAATTTTCTATTTTGCAATCATAAATTAGATTTACTGAGCGACAGAACGGCATATATTTACTTTAAGATAACAAACTTTCTGTCTTTTCCCCCGCCAATGACATGATTCCACATGTCAAAGAGCCTTTCTTGACAAAAATAATTGCGCGTCTCATCAACTTTTGTTGATTGCCTTGGTTTGTTTGGAGAAAATTCTAGCTGTCGAATGCTTTGGCAAATGACATTTTATGATAAATACTTGCGCACTTTTGGCCTCTAACGAGGTTTTAGATTGATTCAATACCAGGCAGTTTAACTTGTTCGGCAAAAACAGCTGCCGCGATTAATATATACAACGTGCTTGTAACAGTTCTCAATTTGTTGTTTTCGTTTTTTCAATTTCATTGACTGCCTCGCTAATTCTCTCAGCAGTAACTCGTGTTCTTGTTAATTGAGAACTTCATAATTTTTTAATATGTTCAGTCCGCAATAAACCTTTTTGAGCTTCCTTTTACAATTATAAACAAAAACTGTTCCATCACCCTTCCTGCCTGTAAACTGACCAATCCCTGGTAACATTTTCCTCGAGAGTTGATTTATTCAAAGTTTGCCTTTTCTCTCTCCCGCGTTTTCGCCAAAACGTATCCAATTACATTTAATCTTACCCAAGTTGTGCAATCTTTTTTTTTTCTTTTTTTCCAGTAAATTTTACTCCAATAAAACCGCTCTTTAAACGGAGTTCAATTTTTCATTCTAATCAGCTTTCTTCTCATCCTAAGTTCGTTGGCGGTCTCACGGTATCTTAGCTACAGAAAAGTGATCGTTGATTTAGACTTCGCCGTTTTGCCAGTAGATTACAATTATTAATGTCGTCCCCAAAGAAGGAAACTATCATTGCGGAAGTGACTCAATATAACCTCCATGTTTCAAGGGAACGAAGGATCAAGACCATCATTTTAAAAGTTCAATCTTCTTTTCTAAATTACTTATCACATAAGACGGAAGGCCAATATCAAAATTATCAGACTCTTGGTCAAGATATAAAACCAGCCTATACTGTAATGACTGACAAAAGGGGACCGCTAAAATTACTTTGAACATCATATTTGAATGTTCAGTTTTGAGAAATATCATTGTCATTTAGAATTTAGTTTTTGAAGCGGGAGTTAATTTGGTCTCAAAACTCCTCGAAATTAGAAATTTTCCAGAAGAGAAAGCAAAGACAAAATAATCCTCCAGGGATCCTATTTAAGAAACGTAGAATCAGCCTTATTTCATAAATTACTAAAAGTAATTTTGAGTTTTTGGATTTCAATGTAAATGATAAACGTACATCTGATATAATATGCCAGATATGCTTTTCAAGGTTAGAGAGAGCCGATTACATTATCGATTTTATGTTCTTTTAATTAACTTTTATACGTTTCTAAGCGCAAACCAACGAGGACGAACGATTATACTGCTGTATCAAACAAGCCATTGCATGCCCAATCGACCATCAACAGGGTTTTTTGTACGGCCTGGACGCGGCTATTTTAAACCTACACAAAATAAGAAAAGTCAAAAAGTCAAAGAAAACAATGGCCGCAGTGTATCCATATTGCTTAACAGTTTAGCATGCTTTGTGTTTGTCCAAAAGAAACTTTCAACACACGTGCTGTCGTGCATAGGCCACGCTCTCACTTTACATTGTTTAACCAACTTTTTCTGTCATAATTATTGTCATTCGCTTCTCCATTGTCTCAAAAGGCTTGTTCAGACAAGATTCCTTTCAAAAGAATAACCTTCGCACGCCATGTCAGTAATCCTTTGAACTGCAAAGACCAACTTGTTGTTTAAACTTTCAAACTAAATTACTCAAGTCGTGTTTATCTTTGTTAAAACGCTGATAATAATACCCTACGCAAAGTTTCTTTTGGCCTTTTGAACTGCTCAGAGACCATGCACTAACACTCTTAATCCGAGGTGGTGCCACGAAAACAATTACCGAAGTTTGCAAACTAATTAAAAGTCAACGGGCGACCCAAAACACGCGTGGACCTCGCCTTAAAACGCGTTGAAAAAAAAAAACTGTATTCATGTCCTTTGATGCATTTGGCAATTCAACTCCAATTTTCTGAAAACATGCCCAAGAAACAGTATTAAAAGCGAAGTGTGAACCTTTGCGTGGCTCGCTAGCAAGAATAATAGATCATCGAAAAGAGCGCGTAGGGCAAACAAAGGAGGTTAATATTCATAAAGAGAAGGCCCGCCCGACACGCTATCTTGTTAAACATCGTATTATTTTTGGCGGCAAAAGCCGCGTGGCGCACGTTTCATACATGTGATGGAACTAGAGGTACACAGCCCATTTTGGCGGGAGCTCCTTTGTTAGCGTAAAGGTTGAACACATGTCAAATTATGAATGAAATTCCATTGAATAATCAATAATCTTTGGCGCCTTATGTAGAAATTTTACTGTAATATTCATAAAAAGAGGCGACAATGTTATCTTTGCATTTTGTGTTAATTTGTGTTTTTTACCTTTTTGGATAAAATCATCATTGAAAAGTTAATAATTGAAGTTGACCTGGGTAAGACCCAATTTTAACAAAGCACTATCAAGGGCATTGCAGTTAAAATTTCCTCGTGGATTGTCATGTTAATATTGTGTGTTATGTGTTTTACTCTAACTTGAACATGCCATGAAAGGTGAAACCATAGCCGCAGCGAACATACTTGGTAGAATGGTCAAGGTTAACATGTGGCTATCTTTTAAACCGCCGATGCCAACCTAAATAAATTTCAGACCCATTGAAGAAGCACTAAGGGGCTAGTACGGTGAATAAAATTCCACCAGTAGGCACTTGTATCTAGTGTTTATTTGTCATTAAGCTTACGACAGCACCTGTTTCGTATATGAGAGTAACAGCTATGTTTAAAACAATACGAAATACCCAATTTGATTTAGCAAAACGCCGAAAAAAGCAAACACTTAGGAGCAAATGAAAATATTAACTCAAGAGCTTTCATAATAATCGTCACGGTTAAGGATTTTATGTACTAGGAATTTAAAAGTTGGAATCATTAAAATCTGCGTGATAAATGACGGCGTAGAGAAGTACTGTTTAGTAGCTTTCATCTTGAACGGTCACTCTTTAGTTTTATCTAGAGACTGAAAAGTTAGAACCACCTTGTACAGCGTAATAAATAGTACCACAGGAAAGTATTGCTTAGTAGCTTTCATTTGATTGATCACACTTGTACAGCGTAATAAACAGTACCACAGAAAAGTATTGCTTAGCAGCTTTCATTTGAATGATCACACTTGTACAGCGTAATAAACAGTACCACAGGAAAGTATTGCTTAGCAGCTTTCATTTGAATGATCACACTTGTACAGCGTAATAAACAGTACCACAGGAAAGTATTGCTTAGTAGTTTTCATTTGAATGGTCACACTTTAGCTAGGATTCTATCCACAGACTCAAAAGTTAGTACCACGTTAACTTAACTGCATAATTATCACCACAGGAAAATACTGCTTAGTCCTTTTATTTGAAATGCCACAGTTTCAAGTTCAAAATGTTTTATGCAAAGAATGAGTTAACATATTATTCTAGTTCTTGCAGGATCCTTTAAAAGACTGAACTAGAAGTGTTGTCTTGATGGTCCCATTTTTCTGGGACTTCGCACACAAGAAGTTTTAGTTCGAAGTTAGACCCGTAACTCTAGAGGACCAAACTGCTACAAAACGTTTGCGAAACTTCAAACTGAAAAAACTGTTCTTACAGAGTTTATGGCAAACGAAAGCCGTCTAACTGCTTTTTGGTCTAGCGCAAAAACGTCTGCTACCTTTGAGGGTAATTTTAAACTCCAGGTTAAGCCCTAATTTATCCTCGGCTTTTGAACTTTATGTCACGAATATATTTTAAGTTCGGGAATTAATGATTCCCGCCGAAGTGAAGCTCTATTAATTTTACTTTACAAGTACCTGTTAAAACAACAAATTGCTGGCTGTATGAAATTTAAAGCCGGGCTTTACAAACCAACCCTTTAATCAAATTTTGCTACATTGAGTTTCATATGACACAGTTAGCTTTATATAAATTTTTAGAAAAAAATTGGTCAGTTTGGATTCACAAGATAGTTATTTGGCATGCTAAAAAATTTCTGTCCGGAAAGCCTTGCTTAAGAATAAAGAAAGTTGAGTGGACAGATTAGAAAGTAGACTCACTTTACATGTGATAAAATGTCACCGCAAACTTTATTATCCTTTGAAATTTAAGTGAATTTTATTTTCGTTTTTTTGTGTGTAGTTTTGCAGTTAGACCAAGAGGTTTCTCTGAATTTTGTTTAGTGGAAATAGTAGAGCAAGCGCCCCAGAAATTTTACTGATACCTCTCACGAGGATTTAGTGATATACCATCAAGTGCAGAACAATGCCAGTTGAAACTTTGTACTGATTGTACAGATTCTTTTGCCTCAAATGTTTTCTACTATTATAATCTTCAGTTGATAGATCTCAAAAGATTAAACCATGTCAACTCTAGGGGTATTTGTTGAGACGGAAAACAATGGCAGTCTTGTGTTGCTACGAACACTGAGTTAATTCCTTTTTTGGTAATGCGTGAACGATCGAAGTATATTCCCCTGCACAACTAAGGTTGAACTTTCAGAATGGGAATTACAGTCGGGGTTACTTTGAGCTGAATATGCATCCGCACAGACTTGAGAAAACAAATTTATCAATGAAGTACAAACAGCTACAAGTGATTAACAATACTTTTCATAAAACTCGGGAAAAGTTTGCTTCGAAAACAGCAGAAAATTTTTATAAGGAATGGACGCTCTCTGTAGTAGAAAGAAAAAAAGGAAATTTTTCTCTTGGGAGTTCTATAACTATACCGTAGTGGGAATTTGCTGGGGCAGCGCCGGAAGGTTAAAGTACCTGTCCGTTCCGACTAACTGAAGCATTATTTTCCGGGAAAGAGAATTAACAGTGACGCAGAGCAACGAGGAAGCTGCTTGAAAGATGACGGTAAATATTGTTCAGATTTCACATTTTTGTCACCAGTCAAGACAAAACACTTCTAGAGTTTTGGTACCGGTGAGAATGAGTTGGCAGCGGCTAATACTGGTCTAAATACTAGTCTAAAATTAAAACCACAAAACCATGTACAATTATTATTATCGCCCATCCTTTCGCATGTTTACTAAACATTCTGGAACAATGGCCCGGCCACAAGTTCCTAGACTCTGACAGGTGCTAACAAGGCAAGACGCGGTTGTTTATAAGGGTTTTGCCGTCAAAAGTAAAAAACCACCATAACTTTTAAGTTTTATATAACAAGGGACCAATTAGCAAGTAATTCTTCGATGCGTGGGAAAATTCTTTTATACGAATACACGTCTTACTAGGCTAGAAAATAGCCGAAGTTACTATGTAGCGTAATGGCAATTTTCCAGTATGTATGCGCAAGAAAACGCGAATTAGTTAAGCAATAAACACTGAAGAAAACCGCGAACCCACAAGTTTCGTCATAATGCAATACAACCGACGCGCGTTAGTTGTCATACCCGGTGTACTAAAGCAAAAGGACATTATACGGCCGGGCTAAAATTGTATCACACGCTTTTAAATTCGTCTTTATTCACTGATATTAAGAAACCAAACAATGGGTCGGTTACTGGAGTTATAAATTTCTGGCAATCGGTGACTGATACCCGAAGCTACTTTTTTCAGTATAACGATGCTCTACAAGGAACTAGAAATTCTAACTTGTTGCATGAGAGCCTTGCTTGTGGCCAATCAAAGGACAGCAACAGTTTGCTTTTGTTTCTTTTTAAGCCTTTTGCAATATAAATTGCTATTATTTTTAGCTTGAGTGTGGCTTAGTCAATGTTTGAATCGGGCACCAGCTCCCACCTGTAAATCAGCTGTGTTCTCTAAAAAATGAATTATCAATAGCAAATATAGAATTTTCAGGAAAGGCACGAACAACGCCTTTCGGAGAATGGTGCATGCAAAAAGCGGTCGATTCTCATGGAAACGCGAAAATAAATTTTTCTTTCATTCACAACAAAGTGTTTATGTTTGAGTGAAGCGGACATGGCGGCTGCATGAAGGGAGCTGGCTGTTTGGTGATTCAAGATCGAGTGATCTTCAAAGTGTTTTCAAACAAAACTTTACACAGGGCAGCAAGCATGCGGCGTTAGTATTCAATGACATGCGGACAGCGATGAGAGTTACATCTCCGGCCACGTGTGGCATCTGTGAACTGATCATAAACAAAGCTCAGAAAAAAACCTGCTTTCGGTATAATAAAAAACACTCGCGTAAACTGAGCGCGGGATGACTAGGTTACTTGGCTAAATACACAGCATTTGTTTTACGGGGACGTCTTATTTGAACTGTTAACTTGTAACGTTATGGTATGTTGGACGACAGCTTAAGATTACGTTTAATGATAAGGGTGACGACCGGCGCAAGAATTCCCAGCAAGGAACAAAGCAACTAAGAGAGTTTAGAAGCCATCTCAGACACCTGCTATTAAACAAATAAAAAGATAAAACAACAAGGGGATTTTTTTCAACGCCTTTACTTTAGAATTTGCGGTCGTTACCTCTTTTCATAGGAGAGCCAAAGAGAAAAAACCTCCCTTCTCCCGGTGCGAAGCAGCTGTTGATTCAGTGTTGATTCCCTTTGAGAGAGAAAAAGCCCGGATTTGAGACTGAAATTATTAGATCACAACAAACTTGAAACTATCGATTTACACAAGCGTATTTTGCCGATGAAAGAACTTTATATGCAATGCGCCCGGCGTGTTTCACACTGGAGCTTGTTAAACACGTTTCAAATCTGCGGTTGAGTTAAACACGATTACAAATTATCCCGGATCATAAAAGCTGCATGCTTACTTGTTATATTTGGTTGACTACAAAGTTAACACAAGCAGAAAGTCACAATTTGAAGCTCACTTGAATTTTTTGCAAAAGCCAGTCTTTCAGTTTGCTGCTCCCAATTTTCATTTTTTTTAAACCTGTGTTAATTAAACGAATATTGTTTCTGTGAATGAGGATTTAGTTTGACCCGCTTAGTTAAAACTAGGAAAGGAAAACCTTGGTTTCAGTTTTTAAAACACAAGGTGTAGGGAAATGAGTTGGCAACGAGAAAGCGCCATTCACAAGCATTCGAGCCAGTTTACCTATCCGATTATCTTCCGCTAGGTCTCTACGATCCTCTGCAAGATACTTTTTCAAACGTACGTTCATGATCGGGGTAGGCCGTAAAAAACGTCGGGCCCGAGCCCTGAGCGTGAATTTTGGTAGAATTGAAGAACCCTTACGCCGGGAGGTCCTCACTAAATTTCTTTGAATAATGGAGTGACAAAGCAAAAGAAGTCAATAGAAGAGCGCAACTGAGATAATCAGGGCATGTACTAGACGAGGAACCAATGTCGACAAAACTGAAGGGCGAAACGATCAAGGAATTCTGTTAGCCTAGCTCAGCCTAATGAAGGAAGATGTATTTGTGTTTTCCTTTAATTATGAATTAACACTGACCAGTAATCAAAATATGTGCGCTTTAATTGCGAAATTCTGGAAGCTCATTGGCTGAGAGGAGTGCTTTATTGGCCTATTAACTAACGATTCTGTTAGGCATTTCGTCACGACGTCCTTTCGCGTTGGTGAGTATTTTTAAGGAAGTTTAGCCAGTTAACGTTTTTGTATTATCTATTTCCTTTGAAAGTTTACCTCGATTGATCTACATCGCGATTTGGACAGACTATTTGGCCTGGCCCCTGTGGTTTCTTTTAGACCCCACTAAGTAAAGATTAAATGATCGGTAAAAAATCAAGGAAAATGGCGAGTTTTTGTTGTTTTATAAAGAGGGCGCAGTCTGCCAAAGGTAACATTTTGTCCATATATAGCACACTTGAAAATGATTTAGACTGTTCCCAGTCCCCTATTTTTCCGTAAGATCGTCGGGGTCGAGCACCTACCCTTACGGACGGCCATCTTGGTTGCTGTACCCAATCTCGCTGGGGATGAGCATCAAACCTACTATAGGAGCGGGGGACTGATTGGGGGGAGCCGAGGATTTTTTTTTAGTTTTATTCTTCTCGCCTCCCTGTCCCCAAGGGCCCGCCCACTCGGTACTGTACATTTCAAGTGACAGGTACAAAACACAGGTCACAGGTCAGAAGTGTAAGTCACTGCTCTTTTGATAAATAACTAACATAAGAGGTTCCCCTTAAGCTAAAACTCGATTTCGGATTGTGAT
This sequence comes from Porites divaricata, assembly GCA_038088405.1. NCBI lineage: Eukaryota > Metazoa > Cnidaria > Anthozoa > Scleractinia > Poritidae > Porites > Porites divaricata. The sequence continues at coordinate 16,112,076 of JBBMOI010000007.1, forward strand.
TAGGGCTTGGAAACACTTTTAGTGTTGTTTATTTTACCGTAGCATGGTGACCTGTACTCTAACCTGCACTTGTGACCTGCGATGTTCGTTTTGTACCCGCCGCATTTGAAGCCTTGGTGGGTTGCCTGTGAGGGTAAGTGCTCGATCCCGACGAACGTACAGAAAATAACGGATCGTCAACAGTCTTAAAATGATTCTTCATGCAGACCATATTAAGCAAGCAGGCCAGATTTGTTAGCCATCAACAAGCAGAAAAACTGCCAAATAATGGCTCTGACAATCTCCTATTATATGAAGTGAAAGAGCAAATGCGCACCTTTTTGGAAAAATTGTATTTTCATCTTCTTGGGAGTGTATAACCTTGCTGATCAGAAATGCATGAGCTTTCTTTGGATAGGGGCAAAAATTCCCACCAAGAATAGACGATATTCGTATTCCCCGACGGCCCTGGGACGAGAGACTTCACAGCATGATTGCGAGGCTAAAGCGGGGAACTTTTTGGCAAACACATAAACAAACATTGGTTAGTCGCGGCTGAATCGCTGCAAAACGATAGAAATCAGCAAAAAAACTGCAAGATTTAAAAGCTGAAACCTTACGGGTAAGCTAAAGGGATATCTGCTTCAAAAAACAAAACTGTGGGAAGAGCTGGTGGTACTAACAGCAAAATTTAAAAGCCACGAAGCCATGCAAAAGAAGAAACAAGAAGTAATCAAGAAAATGGTATATTGTGTCAAAATGTCAATACTCGAATCCTTTTTATAAAATTTTCTTCTTGTTATTATTCTTTTTCTCTTGTGTGAATCTGTAGTGTGTAGTTTAAACTGCTTAGTATTATCGTCTGTACCAAACGCTGTGGTCAACTGCGTGCACGTTTTTGTACTGTCGCACAGTTTTTATCGAAGATAATGTAACTTAAATTTAAAAATAAACTTAACCTAGTCATCTTTGTTCAAACCGGTTTAACTTCCTTAAAATGCACATGGACTGTGTGCAGAACGCTGAGCCCCGTCCTGATGAGTAATTATCCACTGAATGAGTCGTTTGGTTTACTTCAAATACACATTCAAGATTTTGCATCCGCTCTGTTAGAAAATTTCAACTGTATAGTAGGTGTGATAACATCACTGCAACTTTATCGCAGGCTTTCGATAATTACGTCCATTCCAATAAAAGATATTCTTCAAAAAGTTTAAAGGACACTGAAAATTACAATTAAAATGGCTTAGGGGATTTTGAGGAGATCTCTGTTTATATTAAATTATAAACTTGCTCACCAAGCACTCTTCTCGTCAATATAATTATGGTTAGGATCGCTGTTTTTCTTAGTAATAATGAGCAGATCTTCCTTTTGTTGTTTGAAATAATGATCTCTCAAGTATGTAAGCCCTTCGGAACTTTACAATGTTAACAAGTTTCCTTAAATTCGGCAAACTCAGCGGCAGTTTTCTCATATTTGTTTGTCCTCTTGGCGAGAAGTTCCCCGCATGAGCCTTGCATTCATGATCAAGGCATACTCGTCCCAGGACTGTCGGGGAATACGAATACTGTCTATTGTACCAGTCACCCGGAAAACGAGTTAAGATGCTATGCTGCTAATCTAATTATAATCCGAATGTTTTATTTCGTTTGTTAACTTTATCGCTAAAGGGTAACAAACACAAACCTTCATCAACAAGATAAACTGTACAATCTTAAGTTTTCAAATCTGATTTAACGCTTATTCTGTTACTAAATAAATATTAGTTATTCAGAATTTCTTTACAACATTCTTAGTTGGAATATACAATAAAATGAAGAAAAATGGTAAGAAACTGGGTATTACTCATTATATCATTGTCAAGATCATCATCATCATCAAAACCAACAGTACCTTCATCATCACCAACACCATCACCATCATAGCACACCATCATCACCAACACCGTCACCATCATAGCACACCATCGTCACCAACACCATCACCTTCATCATCACCATTATCATCTCCACTACTTTCACCACGATGATACCATGACCACCATCATCACCAAAACCACCTTCATCATCACCATTATTGTTATCTTCACTACCTCTACTATCACAGCTTAGTATAATTACATTGATGACTATCGAAAATAGAGCGCTGTGATTGGCTAGGAGCTTTGCTTTATCCCGCTATAATCACCGCGCGGTGATTATAGCCTTGAAGGCTAGCAGTTTTCAAAATGGCAGCCACATTTTTTTATGTTTCGGGGTCGGAAATTGATCAATAATTTTATTTTCTCGAATAATCATCAATGTAATTATACTAAAACAATTAGTCGCCTCAGGTGACATGAATATTGGCGAATAGTCATGTCGCCTTCAGTGACTAATTGTTAAATAACACCATGACTACCATCATCACCAACATCATCTCCACTGCATGTACCTTTACCACAATCAGCATAACCACTATCATTACCATTACCATCTTCACTATCATCATCACCACTATCATTACCATTTCCACCACATGTACTTTTACCGCAATCAGCATCAACTTCATCATTATAATAGCCATATTGCCATTAGCATCATCACTATCACCACCATCATCAGTATCATCATCACCAATACCACCACTATTATCACCACCATCATTACTATTAACATCACCAACACCACCACTATTATCACCACCATCATCAGTACCATCATCACCAACATCAGTATCATCATCACCAACACCACCACTATTATCACCACCATCATTACTATTAACATCACCAACACCACCGCTATTATCACCACCGTCACCAGTACCATCATCACCAACATCAGTATCATCATCACCAACACCACCACTATTATCATCACCATCATTACTATTAACATCACCAACACCACCGCTATTATCACCACCGTCATCAGTACCATCATCACCAACATCAGTATCATCATCACCAACACCACCACTATTATCACCACCATCATTACTATTAACATCACCAACACCACCACTATTATCACCACCGTCATCAGTATCATCATCACCAACATCAGTATCATCATCACCAACACCACCACTATTATCACCACCATCATTACTATTAACATCACCAACACCACCACCATCATCAGTATCATCATCACCAACACCACCACTATTATCACCACCATCATTACTATTAACATCACCAACACCACCACCATCATCAGTATCATCATCACCAACACTGCCACTATTATCACCACCATCATTACTATTACCATCACCAACACCACCACTACTATCACCACCATCACCACCACTATTATCACCACCATCATCAGTACCATCATCACCAACACCACCACTATTATCACCACCATCATTACTATTGACATCATCACTCGGTGTCATCATCACCAAAACACCACCACCTTCATCATCATCAACACATCAAAAGCTTTAATTTTTCTTTCGAGATGTTTGCACCCCTAAACCTTGAAACTTAGTACCAGAAATCAATGTTGAAACTCATAGAGTTCAGGCTACTAGAGGGTAAATGCCCCCAGAAATACAGCAGCTTGAAACAGTGAAACATTGACCCTTTCAAGACTGATATCACTATACATATTCTATATACTGCTTGCCATACATTTTCTTTAGTATTTATAAGAAGAATTTATTTCACGTCTTGAAACATGGTTGTCACTAGTAAGTCTTAGGGGCTAAGAAACAATATACTCTGTTATTTGAAAAAACTAATAATTCAACAAACATTAAAAATAAATTATTATTATTATATTAGCAATCACTTTGTGTGCTCCATTCCACAAAAATTTCTGATCAAATTTCTGAGTGGCAAATGCAATGCAACATTGACTGATCATGTCTCATTTCTCTCCACAGATAAATTAGCACCCTGAATCAGTAGGATCAAACTAATCCAGTCAGTTTTGGACCATGGGAAGTGGGAATACAGTTAAACCCTGCAACTAAGACCATAGATTTTAAGAACCTGTTAGGCTAAAATTTGCCAGTTCAGTTCCCTCTATATAAGAACCTGTTTAGGCTAAAATCTGGAACAGGTTCTTATTTTCTTCACTTGGGCAAATGAGATAATTCAACATTCAGAATCCCCTTTGAAGACATAGGTGCCTTATTGCTTTAACTGCAATGTAAATGTCAATGTTTATACTCTTAGCTATATTGTATTTTGTTTTCCTTCAGAAAATAAGAATCTATATAAGAACCTAAGAAGCCTTAATCTGTGTTAACTATGGAAAGATCCAGGTTCTTAGTTACATGGTTTTACTGTAGTCAAATGGAATGGCAAATTTCGTCAGACCGATAATGTTTCCAGCTGTACCAAATGATCCATCTAATTTTGGACTGAAACTTTCAGAAATTTAGGTTAAATGGATTGCACCCAATATAATGGCTGCAACTTCTTATTATTCCTTCAGTTGGCCTTTATACTTAGTGGTTTCTGTGTCTGTAAAAATATTTTGTCAGTTCCTCCAAAAAGTGACAGCACGACTTGAATAGCCCCAATGAAGAACACATACCATCTTGCAAGCACAGATGCATACAGAAGAAGTGAAATGCAGACTGCGAATGCTACCCAAAATATCAAGCATTTCACAAAGAGATATCTAACAGTGATTTCAGTCTCGCTAGCCAACTCTGGAGGGGGTCCAAACTGTTTGCTTTTAGTGTAAAAAATTTTCAGTCTCTCTTCCTTTTCTTTCCAACGTTCACAGCACCACTCTTCCAGACCTTTTGTATCTCGAGGAAGCTCCTTGTCAGAGTAACGTCGAAGATGAAAATGAATTTCATCAGGAACATTTCCCTTGAGTAGGTCCATTTCTTGAAAACAGTAGTTTTGTGAATAGCCAATTGTGACATCATGAATTGCATCTAGTCTACCTTGACGAAGTTTTTCAATGCAATAAGTGAATCCTCGGAGACGAGGATGCAATACATAATCGTAACATGGAAGGTTGTTTTTTTTTGCGAATGAATCACTCTTAATTTTGCTTCCTACTTCAAGGTTGGTGCCCTCTGGAAACAGAAGAAGCTGCAAACAAGCTGATGAATCCACAAAATAACTGAGCACTGTGTTAAGATAGCTCTCATCCTGCTCCCAGCGACGTTTTAAGAAAATGTATAAGGCATTCTGCATGGCCCAGCCTGCAATTAAGGAAAATAATTATAAATTTAATTACCGTATTTCCTTGAATAATAGCTGTCCCTCAAATAATCGCGCCCTCAGACAGAAATATTTGAAATGATGTCCTCCCTCGAATAATCACCCTCTCCCCCTACCCCTCATCTTCTTCTCTTTCTTCCATCTCTTCCCTGAACCAACAAAACTGATTAGTGATGATTCAAGCTCTGATGCCGAGGATATTGACATTTAAAATTAATCAAGGAACCAAATGAAAAGCCCATGCTCAGTTTATTTGATGTGATCATTTTTGGATTTAATGGGATAATAAAACAAAATATTTGGGACACAACTGCCAGGGAGCAACATTTGAAATAATCTCCTCACTCGAATAATCGCCTTCCCTCAAATGTGAAAAAAATAATAATTGCCCCTGGCTATTATTGTAGGAAATACAGTAATCAATTTCATATTGATCAACAAATCTATCAAATATGCCACTTCCAAGTTATTTTACATTATTCTTAAAACACTTCTAGCTTTGACACTTATTGCATGGCCACTTGCAGATCTGAACTTTCTCTTCTCATGTTGAAAAATACTCCACTTGTTTGCTGTGCTCACTTGTGAAATACTTGAAACACTTAAAGAAAAATTTTGTATCTCTGCATGGCCATGTAATATCCTCTATTTATTATATAAACACCAATGAAATACCAAGTGAGCTCTCGCGCGAAAACTTCATATCTTCACGTGTGAAAATAACATGTTATCCTCACATGTGAAAATATCACCGTTGTTATGGCTTCATGACAAACCGCACCTTTCAGACCAAAAAACTGTTTAAGTAAAATGGTTTGGTATTTCATTGGTGTTTATATAATAAATAGAACATTACATGGTCACTTGGAGATACGAAATTTCTCTTCTCGTGTTGAAAAAAATATTTCACTCATTTGCTGCGCTCACTTGTAAAATATTTTTCAACATTCGAAGAGAAACTTCGTATCTCTGCGCAGCCATGTAATATCCTCTATTGAAAAACAATAATTATTATTTTGGGAAAAAAAGAAGCAACGACCAAACATAAATTATCCTTCATTTTGGATATATTCACTTTACTCATACCATAAGAAATGTATAAGAAACAGTGATGAAAAAATACATGTTGAGGCAAGGGTGAAAAGTGAATTACAGACATCGCAATACTGACCTGGACCTGGTGCATACTTGAGCTCATGCTTCATTATTATCTTCTCATGTTTAAGCTCTCCATGGCGCGCCACTGCACTCCAATAGAACATCCAGTCCAGACGGCACCTGTGATTCATTATTATGATGGCATTCTCACTCTTGGGTGGCATATCACCAGTTATTACAATCCTTACACCAAACAGTATCTCTGAAAATAGAACAATGACATAAGAGATGAGTTACAAAAACATTAAATTTCAAAATGAGTCCAACTGCAAGTTTTAAATCACCCTCAATTTAAAACAGACACCTGGAGCAATTCAGAATGGTCTACTACTTTCATATACTAAAAATGTTAATAAATCACTACAAAAAATATTGTGAGGGTTTTCCTGTCTGAAAAGAACCACAGCCCAAATATTTCAATAAATCCCAAGTGTTGGTAGCAGAGCTTTTTGCATTAGGCATATTCAAGTATGGTGGAAACTCAATATAATGAAGGGCCAAGGGACTGGCAAAATTTGTCCATTATAACTCTTTTTCATATATTTTACTACTACTGGGGTTTATTATATAGAGGTTCGTTATATCAAAGTTTCACCAAACTGGTCACTTGTATACCAGTTACCAGTAGTTCAAAGACTGGATAAATCCCTATCCAATGGATAACGCGATTGGCCTCCCTAATACTTAGCCACTGGATAGTGATTTATCCAGATGAAAGCACTATCTGACGCGATGTTTGAACAACCTGGGCCAGGTCAACAGTCTTACCCAGGGGGACTCCCACATTAAAGTGACGGGATGCTCGCCATCTCCCTTTGGGGTAAAAATTGCAGATTTTGGTCTCATTTAGGGTGTTTGGAATGGAAAGTCACTATATTTGCCCATTCAGGTATCACTTAGTACTGTACATAAAGAAGTTTACAAATAATGACCTGACACTGACCAAACAGGGGTCAGTTTAAGCTTGAGCCACACCCACATTAGTCTCCCTTAGGGGTTTAACTTGAATTTTCTGACGTGCATCCCCATCACTTTTATATGGGAGTCCCTCCCCCTGGCAGTCTAACTTAGTTCTAGTACAGCAGGAATGGAAGCTAAACTTGCAAAAATAAAATTGCTTACACAGTACCATGAACTGCTGCTTATAAACCCTGGGCTTACATCTGAGACGATGTATAATAGAAAATTGCTTCCAAACAAGCTACAGCAGTGCTGAAAAAAATATGTTTTGCATCTACTGGTTTTCAATAACACTTCAAAACATCATGATAAATCAAATTCATTTCAATACAAGCTAGAGCAGGGCTTATATTTGGATGGGCTTCTAACTGGATGTGAGGTAAAGGTAAAGGCACACACAAGCCAAAGGCCCAAATGGAGGAGCTTATCCCGCCTAGGAGTATTGCTACTCCCCCCTGGATGGGATGCTAGTCCATCGCAGGGTTACCCCCAGCAGCATATCCCCAGTAACCATTTATACACCTGGGTGAAGAGAGACAAAAGTGGAGTAACATTCCTTGTCTAAGGATTAACAACACAAGTGGTATATGAGTATTTAATTTTGAGTTCTTAAATTTTGTGGGGATTTATTTTCGTGGGTCTTTATTTTCATGATTTTCTTGCAATTGCGAAAAACGCAAAATTAAAAGACCTGCGAAATTAAGTACCAAGTAGTTTTTTGTTTACAGCTAGATGGGCCTAATTGTATAACTGGGGGGGGGAGGGGGGGAAAGGGGGCTTATAAGCAGCAGTTTATGGTATGGTATTTCATAGAGTAAAAAGAGAGTTTCACAAAACAAAATAAAAAACAATATAAATTAAACACACAATAAAACATACAATGGAAATGCAGAGGTTTGGAAATGAAAATCCACTTAATATCTACTAATAATAAATTTTATTATTATTCATTCAAAATATTTCCCCGATTCTGATTGGCTAAAAGCACACGCATAATTCACCATAACCAGCTATTGATGACCGAATTTGGAAGAATTTTGCGTTTAATGAACCGATGACATCAAAAGTGCAGCTTTTTAGCAGGTTAATGCACCATTAACCGAGAAGACCTGGGGATGAGGTTGAGTTGTTTTGGTTGTGAGAACAAATATGGCAAACAGTTTACTCGTTTCAAGAGTAAGAACTACTTAACAGTTAATGAATGAGGCTGAGTATCTTATGAAGAATTATGGAGATCGAGGAGGGTGTTATCCGTCGAGGCCATAGGCCGAGGCGGATAACACCCTCCGAGATCTCCATAATTCTTCATAAGATACGAAAGCCGAATTCAATAACTGTTTTATTATTCATTCAAAATAATTCCTAGTTTGAAAACGTAGCTAAAACATGCTTACCTCCATCGATCCATCGATGTTCAGTTCATCTTTGATAGTGTACGTTTAGGTTTGTCCAGCCCCGCAAATATTCTTCAAATAGCAGATGTCGCCCTTCGAGTTGTCTTCTTGCTGTTCTTGCCATGTTTTAATCTACTTTTCCACCTAGTTCTTACTCTTGAAAGGAGTGAAATGTCCGCCATTTTTCAAGTTCACAATCAAAACAACTCAACCTCGTCCCCAGGTCTTCTCGGTTAACGGTGCCTTAACCTGCGAAAACGCTGCATTTTTGACGTCATTTCCTCGTTAAAGTCAAAATTCTTTCAAATTTGGTCATCAGTAACTGGTTATGGTGAATTAAACGTGTGCCTTTAGCCAATCAGAATCGCGGAAATATTTTGAATGAATAATAAGTGAAATTAATAGCTACAAACATGGCAAGAACAGCAAGAAGACAACTCGAAGGGCGACATCTGCTATTTGGAGAATATTTGTGGAGCTGAACAAACCCTAAATGTGCATTATTGAAGATGAACTTAACATTGATGGATCGAGGGAGGTAAGCATGTTTCAGCCATGTTTTTAAACTACGAATTATTTTGAATGAAAAATAAAACAATTATTGAATTTGGCTTTCGTATCATATGAAGAATTATGGAGATCTTGGAGGGCGTTATCTGCCTCCGCGATAACACCCTCCTCAATCTCCATAATTCTTCATAAGATACTCGGCCTCATTCATTAATAATATTGTTAACTAATAATATGAGATTATTTAATTTAATTGGTGAAGATACGATGAAAACTTGACGTTTGTGTCAAGGAATGTTAAGCAAGTAAATAACTTGAAATAAACAAACAAATAAGTAAATATGTAAATTTAAATAAGAAACAGAAATTTTAAAACTAATCAGGAATCTAACATCATTTTTTCAAAAACAGTTTTAATTTTCCTGACACATCGGTCAGAAGTTAATCGCAAAATCTGATTTCCAAAAGAGAGTTTCATTGAAGATAAATGATTCATTTTTTGCTGCGCGTGAGTCTCATGAAGCTAATGTTTAAGCAAGCATACCACATGGTTAATTGTGTAACTGGAATATTTTGCTAACAAAGCCACAGCAGATTATTACACACAGTTCATTTTTCGGTAAATTCGATTTTCTTTTATTCGCTCTAGCTGATGAATGCTAGAAACTCCTCCCGGTGGCCAACTCACCGTGGTAAGTTAACGTTTTTTTCGATATATACTAACCACCCAGATAAACGCCAATTTCTTGCGTTCTTCCGTGTTGTGTATTCGTACAGGGTGTCGTTAACAACAGATAAATGACATTATGTACAATATCGTAACATAACATCGAAATCTACCGTCAAAGAACTCCGAAAAAAAAACTTACCAAGAAGCGCCTATCATCATGTACACGCCGGAGATTACCATAACAAAAAGACGAGATCATGTTGATCATGGGGAAGAAAAAACAAAGCACTTGTTATTTTCAGTTAAATCGAACGCGAGATTGATGATTATGAATGGAATCAAGTCTTCTTTCAAAACAAGAATTGGTGAAAAACACTTCTTGGAAAAAAAATCACTTGATTTGCTCACCGGCGGGAGAAGTAACCAAGACACAATCAGTCGATCGTTGATCCAGCGGAACCAACGCGGCCGCAGCCATAACAGAGGAAGAAAAGGGCCCATAAGAAATATAGAACCCAAAGTTGCAGAGAAGTACAGAACGAGAACGTAGACAAGTCCGCCAACAAAGTTACGGAGCATTTCAGCGGCGTCTTCTTTCTAGCAGGCTGACAAACGGCATGAGCAGGAAAGCGTGACACGTGACGTCACAGACCGTTTGCAGCTGGCAAGTTCTTTATGGTAATCGGGGCTCAAATGACCTCAAAAAAACACGGCGAAAACATTCAAAAATTTATCTTTTGAGTTGCAAGACAAGTTGACCGTTTAGGTCTCGTCTTGTGGTTAATACATCCTCGCACTCTATATTAAAATGAGCTCATCTAGCTTGCAATAGTTTTCGCTGTTTTTAAGTTGCTCGAAGCATGGTTAGCGTTAACCAGCGTTTAATACCTTGACAACGTATTGGTTTTGATACTACTTAACCAATGGTTAACGCTAACCATGCTTTGAGCAACTCAGCCCAGCGCCTTCCCCCGTCGCGCGTGTCTTGCCCCCTCGCTCGCTTCGCGCTTGCTACTCTCGCCTAAAAAAGACGAAAAAAACGGCTGTTTACAGGCTAAGCTCACCCGATTCGGATGCCCAGTGGCGTGAATAGTAGGGAGCTTAAGCAACAACAACGGTGACGGCTACGAAAACGTCACTTAAAAAGTGGATTCACGCTACTTCAAACTTCATCGCGCTTATTCCAACCCGTTCAATTCGACAAATGTTGGCAAATTTTTCTGGAGTTGAATTCTAACAGACTGTATCAAAGTTCAGGAAAAGAAAAACAAAGTCGTTGTCTTGTGTTCACGTCCTCAACAAAACGTGAAATTAGGCACTTTCACGTTGTAGACGTGCAATGACGCAAAGAAATGTTCAAAAAAGAGTGATACACGTGCAAAGTTGTTGTTATGTCAATCTGAACCAATCGCTTTTTTGCCGTTCTCGTCGACGTCGCCGTTGCCGTTGCTTAAGCTGCCTACTGAGTAAGCAGCTTCTGAGGTCACTGCATCATTGCAGTTTTCTGTTCGCGTCCAATCTTTGATGGGAATATGAGTAGAGCGAGAGGCAGTCCGTCAGTCTTTCATACTAACCAGGGGCACCCAACGAGAATATAGTTCAAAACCACTTAAACATAGCATTGTTAACGTATTTTAGTATTTAAACGGTAGATATAGGCATATTTTTATCCCCTAAAAATTTTTCATCTGTTCGGATTTCCTAGCTGCAATTCTAGTGATCCGAAAATTATAGGGATCAAAACTTACCTTTTCGAAAATTTCAGCCAAAAAAAAGGCTCCCGAAAATTCTAGGTGACCTTTTTGGGGTAAAAATCCGTTAAAAATGAGCAATTATACCATTTTTTAGATGTTCGAAAATCCTAGGAGTGGCAGGCAAGCAAGAAATTTTCCAAAAAATGTTCCGAAAATTCTAGATCTCAAATCGTCTTCCGAACAGATATTTTCCGAAAATTGTCGTTGGGTGCCCCTGACTAACCGGAATGAATGGACTACCTCAAACGTATTCCCCAGTAAAGTTCAGGTGGAGTTTCTGAAAAAGTTCAGTGATCGATGCGATTAAAGGGGCTGAGTCACCGCTGTCCAGTTCATTTTGTTTAATTTTGCCAATTACTCGCCCTCAATCGCCATGGAAGCAAAGAAATTACTTGTAAATGACAAAATCAGAGATCTGAGTCAAACATATATGTCTCTCCTGAGCATTATTTTTTGAAGTTGCAAGCAGCAGGGATCAACTTTGAAACTTGAAAACTGTTGGGCTGAACAGTTTTCAAAAATCCTAATTCCAATCCGTTTCAATCTTCTTCAGTTTTGCCCATCTGTTGTTTCTGTTATGTTAGTAATGTTTTAAGCGGTTATTTTTATGTTTCTCTTAATTTAACGGGCATTTTGTAATCTCGTAATTTGGCTGAACTTCGTGACACAGCTCCTTTAAGCAGATTCAAACACTCTACTCTGGATTTTTTTCACAAAAATGGACGCGCGCATCAGATTTAAGGTCTTATGGTGACTTTAAAGATGGCCTACTCTCCTCTTTTGGGCGGGACTGACTAAAGTGCCTGGTTTTAGTACTCTCATATAATCCACTCGTGGCAGTTCTCCTTGTCGTTTTTGCGTGATAGTCTAAACGCTGAGAAATCACCGCTCATGTTGATTAGTCAGCTCTCATAGTTCTGAATAGACTGCAAAACAGTCGGGTTTTTTCTCAAAGTCGGTTTAGTGTAGCTTAAGAGTCTCACACTCGCGAAACGCGCGAGCCTCACAAGCCCGTATAGCTGTTTTGCATCTTTTGCAGTCTGAGTTCTGAAATAAGGAGGTATGAACTATATATTGGAACTGCGGCATGAAGAACTAAATGGAAAGAAGATAATCGCAGTTAAAGACGAAACTTATGCAGCTGCGAAAAGAAAGCCTAAAAAAATTAGACTTGTACCGGATTCGAATTCTGACCTCGGCGATACCACTGCAGCACTCTGACCAATTGTGCAAGAAAGCTGACCAAAAGAGGGTCATTTCCCTCTATCATGAACTAACTAAGGCCCCGCGTAAAGGGAGAAACTAAGGAATAGACTGCAAAGCAATCGGATTTTCAAAGTGTTTCCGTTATTCTCGCCTTGACCTAGACTTGCCCACAAGTCGAGCTCAAAATTTTTCTCCAGCGCAAAGCGGGAGCTAGATATTTTTCATGTGTTCGGTGGCAAAGTGAGCAAGACCGAAACCGAAAACGAGAAGCGATGGACTTTGAGGACGTCTAGCCTTGACCAAATTGACCCGGTTGGGCTGGGCATGGGTGAGCGCAAAGGTTTTAAATGGAGAACAATTGGTCAAAAGTAGGGGGATGACCCTTCCATCGAAAATGGTTGACTCGACTAGGCGAGTGACGTTGTAGCCGAGCCAACTTTTTGTCTCATATATCCAGCCGATTTTTTTAAAAAAACGAACCAAACGAAATTTCCAGCCATTTGAGTGAAAAAGGGCCAAAAAAAGGTCGATTCCTCGCGCCCGATAGGCTCGTAAAAGAAAGAACGAGAGAAAAGAAAGAAGCTATGGTTGCCACCCTTAGCTTTTATAATGGCTGCTTTGGCGATAGTTTTTTGGCCGAACAAAACACTGTTGACGGAAGAGGTCTATTTGGCGGTAACCTTTCTAAAAATCGAGAGAGCTCAGTATGTAAACGGTTCGCCAAGTTTGTGGAAGTTAATGAGCTTGGCCAGGGTGGCTCGGGAAGGAGAGTGACCCTTCCTCCTGAGACAAGTTTTCTCCACATAAATTGGACTCTAGAACTAACAAATGTTTGTTTTGGATTTGGCCTTCACTGCCAGCTCATTTGAAACCGTGCAGCATAGATAACAGAGTTTTAGTAAAATCCTTATGGGTTTCTGGTAAAATCCATCTAGTGGTCTATTATCAATCTAGGGCAAAAAAAAGCAAGGCTGATTTTACAGTCGGGAATCTTTTAACCAATATTTCGGAAGGCACGGCCTACCTTCTTCAAGGTCTTACATATAATGAGACGTTACAATTTGAAAATCAGAGAATAGCGTGCAACATGATACTATGTTAGCAAGTGAACGTGAAGAAGGAAGGCCGTGCCTTCCGAAATATTAGTTAAAAGATTATATATTCCCGACTGTAAAATCAGCCTTGCCTTTTTTGCCCTATATTTTCACTTATTGCTGATTAGATCCTTTATTAGGATCCGGTCCTTCTTTTTTAATTTGTAAGCTGGTCCTTGCTTAAAAAATTGAATTCTATTACCAATGCTGCGTTCTGATTGGTTGAGCTACTACTAGGCTATATGTTATAGCCCACTAGTGGCGAAAAGCGCGGGCTTTTTGGCGGCAAAAAAGGGTTAAAGTCTAGCTTTAACTAGCAAAAATTTTTTTATTCTCCATATTTTTGACCAACTAGCTGGATTTTACTAAAACAATTATTCCTCTCGTCCTCATGGCCTCTGCGTCAGTAGCCCATTCGGCCTTCGTCCTCATGGGCTATTGACTCAGAGCCCATTCGGGCTCGAGGAATACTTGTTAAATAGTCAGGTTACATTTAAAAAATATATAGGAACCATAGTGAAAGCGTATTAAAGAACCCTGTCACTAAGATTGCACGACCTGCATGCTATTAAGATTTCTTCACAAAACAGACCTCTGACTCATTAAGGTGGTTGAGTGATTTTACTTGACGGGTGAAACAGAGAATAACAACTAGTGCAAAATACCGACAAGTAAACGAAAAAAAAAAAAAGACAATGGAGTTTAGCGCATATAGCGTGAAGTATTCTACTACCTATTTCACAGGTTAAGAAAAATCACTCTAAAACTTCTAATAATTGACTGCCTAGAAACTCTGACTTACCTAATAATGCCTTGAAAAGAAATGGATGTAGCCAACCGCACAGCGTGAAAAAGGAAGAAAAACAATATTTTAAAAGCATTATACAGCCTAGGGGCACTTGGAATAATTGATGTGGAAACATATTTGCTGTCAGATGACTGAACTTGTTGGAAACATGTTGCGGATATAAAATTTGCTGCTTGAAGACAGGAACACTTTTGAATTAATTTTATAACGCTTTCTTACATCCAAAAAAGTCAGTTTCCACAACATTTATTTCTCGCGGGGCTAGACAGGAAAACATTTGTATATATACATAATTTTGGCGCGAGAGATGTAAGTAGTTTTTAACAAAGTAATTTTTGAATACAGTCTAATCTTGAAGCATTAGAAGTGCGGCTAGGTAAATGGAACAGTAGAGACGGAAAAAGAAAGCATACAAAAACAGGTAAATTGAATTCAGATAACTCGTACCGGAGGCAGGGTAAGCCATATTACCATAAGTCGATCGTTTATCCAACGGAACCATCTCGGCCGTAACCACAGCAAAATCAAAGTTGGCCCCATAGCGAAAACTGTACCCATGAAGGATGTTAAAGAAAGCACAGCAACAAATAATGCTCCCTTAAAAAATAGTCGATTTGTAAACACGCTCATCATCGTGGTCAGACCAAGTAGGTTTGTTATAGATTTGATCGGTTTCCTATAGAAACACGTCAAAAGCTTTAATTTAACAACAATAGCAACGTTTATTTGCATTACCATTTACATAGTTGGTGTTGCATACAAAGGAAAAATAATCAAATCAAATAAATTGATAACTAAATTTTAAAAAGAATTGTAACCCCTCCCCTTTCAAAAAGATAGTTATAGTAGATTTAAGTAGGGTAGGGTGCATTAGAAGTGCTATGCTGGGCAAGATCGGCAAAGAAGGTATACAGGCCAGATTTCTTGTTCGATCTGTATTTATTGCAAACAACTACAAAAGCACTCTATCATCTGGGAACCTCCGAATACATGACGAAAATACATGGACTGTAACGCAACGGTAACGAGACACCCCCTGTCTGAAAAATAAGATAAAATGACATACGAGTAAAAGTATCGTCTCTGAGATGTACGGTAACGAGACACCCCCTCTCTGAAAAATAAGATAAAATGACATACGAGTAAAAATATCGTCTCTGAGATGTACAGCCAATATAGAGGCCATTGTTGAAGAAATGAAAACGGAAAAAATAAAACATTTACAAAGAAATAAAAAAAGCAAATGTGAACAATATTCAATGTACAATGTTCCTAGGTACGGGCACTGTTCTTGAGAGGTAACAGTTAATTAAGTTTCCTGGTAAAGGCTTTAGTCCTCAAACTGCTTTGGCATTCTATCTGATAGTTTGTGGCATGGTTGAGGTTGGCTCTACGGCATTAGGAGGAACTACATTTGTTTCGAGCACCTGTTGGTGCGGCGTTGTGGAGAGCAGAAAGGGCTAAAATTCCGCTTGATTGGGAGTAGCTGGTGGTTGGCCAAGCTTCCGTTGACTGAGGTCACTCGAAATTGTTGGCGTGCCTAAAGGGGAAGGCTGCGGGGTGGGCAGTGCTGGAGGCTGTTGTAGATTATTCTGTGGAGATGCCGCTGGTCGTAATTGAGTGCGGTTGCTGCGAAGGACGAGGTCGCCTGTGTCTACGCTGTAGGAACGTGTCGATGGGTTGCCAACAACTTGACCATAGACCCAAGGAGTTCCCGGCTGAGATGGACGAGGTTTTGCGTAAACATGGGAACCAAGTGGCAGTGGCAGGAGGGAGGGTTTCGCGTGCTTGTCGTACTGAGCTTCAGAGTCTTCCTTGCGGCGAGTGATCTCGGAGCAAACTGTCCAAGGATCCGGAGGCTCCGGTTTGAGTAGTCCGCTAAGTGTAATGAAGAACCTTTTTTGTACACAACAGTGAACTGTAACGCTGTAGGAAAAGCATCATTTTCTGCAGGTGTTTTGGTGCCGAAGCAAGATCCCTCCGGAAGATTGATTGAAAAGGCTGACGGTCAGTGTGTACAGTAATTTTGGATTTTCCTAGCAGCCATTGGTAAAATTTGTTGAAGGCTTCAACGATGGCCAGACACCCTTTTCTATCTGTGCGTAACGCTGGTCCGTTGGGGTAGGGCTTTTAGAGCTGTATACGTCAGATTGTAATGAAGAGTTGTGAAAGTTACCATCACTGTGCTGCTTACTTGGCTGTAAGAGTGCTGCTCCTAAACCATCGTCCGAAGCGTCCACTTGGAGGACTACCGGGGCGTTGACATCATAGTATGCTAGCCACGGCGCGCCTGTGGTTCAAAAACACGTTGGTGCTCAATTGACCATAAGAATGGCGTGTCCTCTTTGGTGAGGTCGCGCAGAAGTTATGTGACGCTACTTAGTTGAGAACAGAATTAATTTGCTGATGTAGTTGATGGCACCCAGGAATCTGCGGACAGTCTGTTTGTCAGTTGGAGTGGGCAAGGTGACCAAAGCCTGAATGGTTGCCTGTAGTGGTAACATGGCCCATAAAGGTCGCTCGGCGGACAGGGAACCTCATTTTGTTGACATTTAGCTTTACATGTTGGTGAGGTGGTTGGACGGCAAGGTATTGCAGGAAGCTGCCGAACCTATCTGGAAAGGAATCTGCCTACTGATGCGGGAGTCTGGGCTCCTTAATCAAGCATGACGAAATGGCCTTTGTCTGCGATAGGTGGATGAAGGGAGGGTTGGGTAGTTGCTATGCTAATTAGATCAGGAGGTTGTTTTTTCCGAGAGGGTAAAGCAGTTCCCATACTGAATGACTTCCTGCTAAAGTAGCCTGATGTGTGGCTTCCGCTGGCCATCTCTATGTAAAATGTCTTCCCGAAAACGTGTGAAGGATTCGTTAAGACCGAAAAGAAATTTGTCTCTCATGGATTTTTCTGCTAAAGTAGCCTGGCTCCCGGTGGAGTTGGTTTTTTTTTTTGGGGGGGGGGGGGAGATGGTTCTGGAGAGTCGCTGGTCTCTGGAGGCCTGCTGACAAACGTAAGCGAAATGGGCGGTTTTGTGGCAGTAGCTGCAGGTTTTTGCGGACGCTGGGCACAGGTCACGAGAGCGTTGTTGTTTGCTATCCCAGAAAAAAAACAGGATCTGTTTCCAGGTCTGTTTGCTTTACCGGGGGGTTTTGGTAGCCTTTGTTGGCGAACGTAGATGCAGTCTAATGGAACTGTTCTTCAATAGCAGAGTTTGCCAACAGCTTGTTTGTTTGTTGAGCCGTTTCAAATGATAAGGCTTGACTGACCACGAAAGCCAAGGTGAAAGACGGGTCATCAGGCTTCCGCTGGCCATCTCTATGTAAAATGTCTTCCAAAAACGTGTGACGGATTCGTTAAAACCGAAAAGAAATTAATTTGTCTCTCATGAATTTGTCTGCATTTGTACGAAATGAACTCGCGACGGCCTTCGACACTTTGCCTCATGAAAGGCTTCTCCTTAAGGCCAAATTTTGTAGCATTTCTTGGAAACCGAATAACTAGCTTCGGGTTTTTCTCACTGGTAGAAGGCAACGCGTAGTGGTGAATGGTTCATTATCTAATTGGTCAACTGTTCTATCTATTGTACCCCAGGGCACAGTTCTAGGGTCGATTTTATTTCTTCTATATATCAACGATCTACCCTCATCGAATGCGGATGATAGTGTGCCCTTACGCCATATTGTGTGTTCGGCTGACCATGGTACGCTCCAGCAGGAGCTGTTGCCACTTGAGCGATGGGCGCCTATGTGGCAAGTGAACTTTGCCCCTAGCAAATGCTACACCATGTCAATCACCCTCAAGCACCAGCCATCATCATTCTTGTAAATTTTGTGCAACACTCCTTTGGAGGGAGCCACTTTCCAGAAATATGTAGGGGTTTACATTACCAGCTCCCTTAACTGGTCCAAACAGACTGTGGAAGTGAAAAAAGAATGCAAACAAGATCTTAGGTGTACTGCAGAGGAACCTAGCGTCCTATAGCCGCACTGTTAAAGAGTGATCCTGCTTAACC
The DNA here is from genome assembly GCA_038088405.1 of Porites divaricata. Classification (NCBI taxonomy): domain Eukaryota; kingdom Metazoa; phylum Cnidaria; class Anthozoa; order Scleractinia; family Poritidae; genus Porites; species Porites divaricata. The sequence continues at coordinate 16,130,802 of JBBMOI010000007.1, forward strand.
TTAGTCCACTCAATGTGTGAATACGGCGCCGTTGTCTGGTCTCCATATACACAGAAGGACATTACCTGCGTAGAATCCGTTCAGCGTCGCGCAGCGGGTATCAGGTCACCTCGCGACAAAACCATCTCGCCACCAACGAAATCGCCACCAAGAAATGTGTATCTTTATACTTATCGAAAGGTCAAGTCTCTGAAAAGAATTCTTTCACTTTAAATTCGTAATGAAATTTAAGTAGGTAAGGTTCAAGTGACAATATTAACCAGCTTTCATAAGAAAGGCTGTTCGATTTTAAACAAATCGCACTACTCGAGCGATGAAATTAAGCCGTATTAAGGTATTACAAAAGTCGCAATTATTCACAAAAAATAAAACTTAAGATAAGAAGTTAGACGCAAGGTGTCAGTTTAAATTGATAAACATATATTTTGGGTTTGAGAAAGAAGTAACAATCTCACATAAGTAAACAGTATCAATTATTGCAGAGTTATAATGCGGTGGCGAGTAGACTTCTTGGTGGCGATTTCGTTGGCGGCGAGATGACCGTAAACCGCGCAGGACGCTTTGTTTTCAACGACTATCACCGAACCAGTAGCGTAGCAAACATGATATCAAAGTTAGGGTGGCAAGATCTTGAAATACTTGGAAAGATTTCTGACTTGGTTATAGTTTTTAAGATCCAAAAAGGCAACGTCAAAATACCTTTTCCTAATGATCTACTCGAGACAGCCTCCACGTACGTCATGTGAGGCAGCACGCAACACCCATTTCAGTATCAATGCTTTTGTCTAACATTAACACGCACAACTTCTCTTTTTTTGTTAGAACTGTCCCAGTTTGGAATGCCTTACCCCCTGCTTCTGTATACGCTGATAATGTTAATGCCTTTCACTCAAGTATTTGTGGTAGTTACCTTTTTAATTCCCGCTATTTTTGTAATGTAATTCTTTTTTAGCGTGAGTTATAACTCTTGCCGTAGACAATTAAAGCCTTAATATAAAGCTCATCCATAGTTTATTGTAGAGTGGGCATTCCCCGCATTTTTACACATCAATTTTTCAAAAATTCTTTACAGTAACTGATCGATTTCTGGCGCGCTGATTGATCAAGAGCTAGATTTGAGCATTTTGTTGTCATTTCTATGGTCGATAAGAGTACAAAATTGTTGTCGATTTGTTAAATGGAACGGCATTAAAAAGATTTACAATCATCCCAGCTGAAGACAAAAAATGCCATGATCACACAACAAAAAGATTTTCAGCTCCCAAAAAGAAACGAAAAAAAGAAAAAAAGAGAATGGAAAGAAAGATGCTGGACAGATTGCTGGACAGGACACGCAACAATGGCTAGGGCACGTGACCTTCACAAGTGAAGGCGTGGTTACCCTGCTTATTTCTTCATCCTTTCTTCCATCATGGCGACTGAAAATCGTAGTGAATCGACAGCGTGCGCACAGCAAACCAACAGTCAGGTTGAGAATGGAACAGCGGGGAATAACGAGCAACAGAATGCTCAGCCTCAACAGCAACAACAGCAAGGGTCAATTTGGAAAGGTCTTCTCTTTCGGATGTTCATTTTTTGGTTGATTTCGAATTTGTTTCGTGGCCGGCAGCAGAGCAGCAACACGAACACTGTGGCATCCACGAACATGTTCAAAACGGATCAGAAAATAGTAAGCTTAAGTTAATTTTCTTCAGCGTTGCCCAGATTGGTTACTTGGTTTTGTATTTGAAAAGATCTGTTGATTTGTTCAACCCTTGTGTTTACTGGCGAGTTTCTGTGGACTTCCTATTAAAGACCGGCATTTTCATCCCAAAAGTTACAACTTACAGATCAAAAGAAAACACCACTTTCCTATTTGTTTAAAGGAGTCTTTGTAGTTCATTACAAATTTGTAGTGAAGAACTGGGCAGAAAAATAATTTTTAAGAATGTTTTCCCGCTATTCTATTTTGTTCGTTATATAGAGGTTCGTCATAATTATTACTTCCTTTGTGTAAAGTTTACTTGCTTGGACAGGTGTTAATTTTTTCGTTTTGTGCGTGTGGTTATTTTTTCTTACTTTGACTAAAAGATATATTTGGTTTTATCTTTAATCTTTTCAAACGATAAAAATATCTTAATGGTCAATGGTAAGAATAAGTCATTGTTCCCGGAATCAACACAATCTTTTTTGTGTGTGTGTCAGTTAAGGTGGACACAGCAACACACCAATAACCATACCGTGGCATTTCATCCTTTACCTGGTACAGACCCTATATTTGTTTGATCCTCCAGTTTACATGGGGCGACAATAACCATAAAAATACATGTATAAGGTTATCGTACCATGAATAAATGCCTGGCATTTCTTCAAGATCCAGTATTGAATTGAGAAAATATACAACTGTATGACCACTTGCACAGACCACCTGGGTGGAAATCTTGCACATAAACATAAAACTATGAAATTGGACATCGTGGGAGAACAACCCACCAAAAATCACAGCCCATGTTTTCTGAAGCTTGCCAAAAGGCATGGCATGTACCATTTGAATTTCCAACTGCAATTTCCGGTTTTTCCTTGCAAATGGTGAGCACCCTTGGTTGTATATAAAAAAATTCTTTTCATGAAATTTTGTTCTCAAATCCAGAGATTTTTTCACAATTATTCTTAAAAAAGTTATTTTAATAAGTCTACAAAATAATTAAAGATATCTGCTTGCATCTTCAACATATGCAGATTTGTTTCATACATTTTGTAGGAACTTTGGGTATATTTGGCAGAGGAGAAGCACTTCACAGATTTCAACAATACTGAAAAACTTATCTGGCATGAAAAGGAATTGAAATATGGCAACTGGACAGATGGCCCTCTAATGGATGGGACTCGGCTATTCAGCACAACAATCCAGGCATCTGAGGTGAAAGATATTTCTCTGTAAAGTCAGTCTTAATTCCAGTTCGGATAGTAACTATTCATGGGTTTAACCTAATTTGGATGAAGTCCTTGAATATCTGTGTATCCCCTCCTTGCCACAGACACAGTTCTCGGTTGTTATTATCCATGCACCATGTAGTCACGTCAGACTTTATCTGAGGTGAACTCCACCCCATCCTCCCAGTCTAACACTTTCCACTGTATACCAGTATATGTTGTGGTTCAATTTTTTCTGTGGTTGAAATTTTATTTTTCTTTGTTTAAAACTCATTATCATACATTAACATACCCCAAAACAAAGAAAAATAAAATTTAAACCAAGGAAAAAATTGAACCACAACATATACAATAGCCATATTATCTCTGGCATAAACCTTAGTCCTGAGATGCTGATGCTGTACGCTGTACTTCGCATGAACCTAATCAAATTCAATCATTTATGTTCATGTTATGTACGGTATCTGAATCAATTCAAAACAGCTAATTGATTTGGATCAACTCAGCTGTTTTTCATGCCTGGTTCAGCTGGGAATAACAGCATTGATTCAGATGCTGAACTTCACTGGTAAACAGCGATATTTTTTGCCACAATACGAATATCGATATTTTGAACAACATCTTGCTGTATTATGATATTATGATTTTTCATCAACATTCCGAAGTTACTGTCTTTAATGACTCCTTATGCAAATCCAAGCTTTTTTACAGCTATTTAATATTAAACAAAGGGACAAGAAAGTTCCATTCTTGCTTTGTATAGCTTCACATGCTTCTGATCTGACACGTATTTTTAAACAATAACATTATTGGATGAGGTTTATTGTGATATCCGGAATAATCAAGATTGAGGTAAGTGTTATCAGCTGAGCCGAAGGCTGAGGCTGATAACATGGAAATCATGCATGGCACGTGCAACCTACAGATTAGTCAGTTACCTGTATATCTGCTAGTAGATAACTAACCAATCTGTAGGTTGCTCTGATTTCGAAAATTAGCTGTAGGCTCTTAGCCAATAAGAAGACAGATAGTGAGTACAATGTATAATAATTCAAGATGGCAGCACAAATGCATGCATTCATTGCGCAGTTCCAATTAGTTGTCAGCTGACACATTCTTGCGCACTGACGGGTAAAACACACTGTTCGAGAACAAGTTATGTATCAGTCAATTCCACCTGTGCCCAGCCCCCCCCCCCCCTTCCCCCAGGCTACTGCAGGACATTTTCCCACCTTGTCAGTCCCGGGGGTGGGGCATTTGCACATTTTGCACTGCCTGGGGGCCGGGCATTTGCCAACCTGGGGCCATTCCCAAGCTAGCCTGCGAGCAAGCTCTCCTATTTGGGTAAGCGAAGTGAGCCTTGCGAGAACGCGCGAGCGAGGGGGCCCCCTCGCTCGCGCGTTCTGGTGAGGCTCACTTCGCTTACCCATATAGGAGAGCTTGCAACGATCTCTCATAAATTTTCATTTCCACCCCGGAAACCCTGGGACTCCGCAAAGCGTGAAAACTGTCACCGCAAACATGCCGCAGATTAGAAAAGTGACAACCGCCTGTCAAGTAAGTTAAGACAGCCGAGGACGCGTAGAATTATTTATTTATTTATAAATCGCTTTCGCAACAGCACCAAAGCAATGTTTTTATATGTTTTTTTTCCACGGGGACATTGAACTTCAGCATGTCTGCCTGGATAAGAACTCACTAATTTGATTCTCGTTTCGTTTGCTTTTGAAAAGTCATCCCTACTGCAGTGTAAGACTACTCCCCATCGCAATCACCAACAAAAACATCATACCATAAATCCTCTATTAAGCCCCCCAGGGGGCTTATTTATTTCAAGCCCATTTGAGGGGGGGCTTATTTGAGAGGGGGGGCTTACCATATTTATTCGACTATAAGCCAAGCGATTTTTACACAAATTAAAACTGAAGGCAATTAAAATTTGGGCTCTAGAAGGGGTCTCGGCTTATAGCCGAAAGTTTTTGAAAAAAATTTTTTTCCAGCGCATGGAAACTCCACTAAATCGGGATCTATTTACTTATAAGCCGAGCTAAAGTAAACAAACACAACATGCAATCATTGCTGAATTCGAGAGTGCGACTGGATGGTAGTTCGAACCGCATTGGTGTCTCGTCCATGTTAAAGATTCTTGATAGGGAATAACCGTGACGCTGACGGGATGTGATTGCAAATCGATGGAACGTGAGTTTTTGCTGCTCCAAATCTTCTGGGAGACGCTGAGCGAGGGTTGTTTTGATGCGAAGGCTGACGGAATGGCGGCGCTTCCATTTCTTGTACCAACCGAGAGAAGCTTTAAACTCAGGATCATGGCTGAATTCTTTTGCCTTTAGACGTAGCATCAATCCACTAACAGCTATTCCTATGCGAAACGAAGCGAGAACGTTACTAAACGATCAAAAGGATAAAAATTTGATGATGTGATGAATTTGTCTTGACGCTTGTGAAAACTGGCCAATGAGAATCTTTCATACACAATAATTATGTTGTCACATGATACTACGATAGTTTTGAGAGTCACACATTCAACTCACATTCACTCTGCAATCAGCTGATTGATTTGATCGTGTTTCTGTTGTTCGACAGAAAGCTTACCTTGGCTTCTCTGCTCTGTAAACCATTCCAGTATTCTTTGATCGAGCTCCGGATACTTCGGCGTGAAGCATCCCATCGTCTTCCATTTCGGTGACAATTCAATCTCGCCGTTAAAAAGGTTCGCTTGATCTTTCCTCCAGCGACGGACCATGGACTCACTGATGCCATATTCTCTGGTGATTTCAGAGTTATTTTCAACAGCTTCTGCTTCGGCGACTATTTTAAGTTTAAACGCGAGGTTGTATGACGTGCCACGAGCCTTGACAACTTGACTTGAAACACGAGATTGTTTGGTAGACACTTACAGGTTTCGATTTGTAGACTGGTGATGCCGCTTACCGTAAAAACACAGTTAGTTTTAAGCCTCATTTATGACAATCAGTGTGATTTTTTCGAAAATGGTAGGTTTTCCCGTAGTTAACAATTCAGTCTTGTAATAATGAATGGGTCTCGGCTTATAGCCGGGTGTTTTCGATTTATTTTTGGTTCTCGTTATGCCGAGTCTACACGTTCAAAGTTTGGGGTCTCGGCTTATAGCCGAATAAATATGGTATTTAATTTAGAAACAACGATGGTATCAGTTCTCCATAAAGAACTAGAATACAAAGTGGAAAAGCTCAAGTACAAGAAGTTTTAAGTCATGCAGCCGAGGATCAGAATGAAATCCGAACTTCCAGTTGGTAATAAACCATCCTGGATCAGTCCACACGAAGTTTTGTGGTCGTGATTGATTAATACAGCCTATCATTTATTAGTGAAGAATAATTGGGGGTGGGGAGGGGGGCTTAATAGAGAGGGGGGGCTTATTAACTTTCTTCCCCTGAAAAGGGGGGGCTTATTAGAGGGAGGGGGCTTATTTGAGAGGGGGGGCTTAACAGAGGATTTACGGTATATTTGTCCGTCTGGAACTGGAGAACAGCGTTTTCTTGCACTTGGTTCTCTTAAGTTTTACTCCAGTAGCTTCCAACTCGTTCTCTTTTCCTTCTTTATGGTCATGCTACACATCTACACTGTCAAGTACATGTTTCTGAATTTTTCTACCCAGTAGAATTCAACCAGGCGAAGAAACCGGTGTTGGAAAACAGCGCTTGAATCACTCTTCACTTTCACTCTCCCGGTTTTCAGAACTAAACAAGGTGCTTGACACAAACGAATACAACTCAGTGATGAAGGGTTTTCATTTTCCTTCCACAAGAACTACAAACTCGATCTGACTTATCCTCGGCTCGCAATATTCTCTTTACGAGAATTACATCAAACGAGCCAGTCTGCTTTGAGGGCTGAAACAAGTTCTCGGTACCAATCGGATCCCCCTGAGAACCAAATTTGACACGCAGACGAAGCGGGTGCCAGCTTAGCCTGTTATGAATCAACTTTGATTTCTGGAACGTCATTTTTCAGCCAATGCTATTTCCTGTCATCTGGGCGAAGTACAAATGAAAATTTGTAAGGGATGGTTGCAAGCTCTCCTTTCACCGGCCCCTCACGGCTTTGCCACTCGCTCGCATGTTCTCGCGAGACTCACTTAGGAGAGCTTGCTCGCAGGGTATTCCCGAGCTTTTGACAGGCACTCAGTTTCCTATCAGAATATAACTACACACTCAGAAGGTTTTACTGGAAAAAAAAAAGCAGATTGGCTTATCTGTCAAGAACAGGAATAAATTGTAGAGGGTTGTAAAGGCATGTTCTTGATTTTATGCACGTATTTCTTCATTGCTTATCAAACCAGAATTACATAGCAAAATTGGAGCTATCGATGTGAATCAACGTTTTTTGGTTATTGAATCAAATTTGTTGATATTATTTGAAGAACATCCTTTCATATTTATAAAATATAATTTTATAGTGCTCAATTAATTTTAATGTCAATAATTTTATATCAATACTAAAACCATAAACTGGTGCAAGTCATCACGGCGTGAAGTCTTAATTAGCATCCTAGTGTTATTACAAAGAAAGACATTAATTGAAACAAAAAATTGCAGATTAAAATGCTTAAAACAGCACTATTCGACTGTGCGATCAATGAAAAATGTTGCAGTGTTGACGGCGGATGGGGCTTTTGCCCTCTTTTTTCGTCCCCACCCCAGGGATTTGACAGCTCAAGAGTCCCCACCGCGGGGAATTTGCCATCCAAGGCAAAAAAATCCTAATGCCCGGGATTCAGCCCAGAGGGGGGGTGGGGGTGGGGGTGTTGGGGGTTCTGGGCGCAGGTGGAATTGACTGATGCATTAGTTCTCAGTTGAAGTCTTGAAGTTGTTCAAGAACAGGTCAAATAGACATTTCTTAATTTCTAATTTCAATCATTTTTATGATTCTATCAACAACTGTTAAATACAATCGGTGCAACAAATACATAGCTTCTTACATTGAATGACTATTTCTTGAGTTTTTCACACTATAATTGTGCTCTGTTATTGACAGTGTGTTATTTATTACCATGCTTTGTTATGAATGGAAATAAATTATTTCAAAGGCAGTTTAGTAAGATAACGCCACTTGTCAGTTGCGCGTAATGATCTATGGTATCGTGTATCGTGTCACTGCACCTGTATTGAGACATCTATGATATCGTGAGAAAATGTATCATTGTAACCCTACACTTGAGCCAAACCAAATGTATAAATTTTAAAAATGCAGTCTTTTTTAATTACCGAAATGCGAATATTTTCCCTTTTGGATTTAGTTCAGCTGGAATAAAGATCAGCTGAGTCGGCCTAAATCTGAATTTGATTCAGCTCATGTGAAGTATGGCATCTAAACTGGGCCTTTTTGTCATGGTTTAACATGTTTGTAACAACGATTCTTTTGACTTAACAGAAAGTTCAGAACAATGGAACACTTTATGTTCATGTTTACATAACCAAACGTGGAAAATTTCCAGATCCCTTGCATCCAAAGTTCAACAGGCTGGCTGTTGTAAATAGATCTATGTGTAAGTACTGGCCTCAATTTCATTATGGAGAGAGAACTTAATAAATGATGGCTAAATTATATATCCCAGTTACTGGATACATTAATGAATAGTTTTTTAATGGCTCCTTGTCTATGGGGTTAAAATGCATGTGGCTCACTAGCATAGGATTATTTAAAAAAAGAAAGAAGCTCCAATAGACTTGTTTCTTATGCAGTGATGCAGAGATTTTTTTCCTTAACAAAACTAAACTATTAGCATAGTGGTTAGCTCTCCTGTACTGATGTCTCTGTGCTTTTGAAAAGTAAGACCTGTCATTTTATTATCTTAACAATCTCTAATGGGCACATGTTCTAATTTTTTTCTGTAGTGTTGACAGTGTTCAGGAAGAAACGAGTTCATAAAACAGTGAATTTGTTGACTGGCAAGCCTGATGCTAATCCAGACATTGTAGATGTGGTTAGTTTGGATGTAAAATAACTGTTGTTTACTTACCTGGTATTACCTTTTAAAAATGGTAACCAGTACGCTAGATCCCTTTAGACAATTATATCCTTTTGAGTGTGACTAATATGCGAGCCTGCGAGCCTGAGCCATTTTTTGCGAGCCTCAAGCCTCTTTTTTGCGAGCCACTGTGTTTTTGCAAAATCTTTCTGTTTTCTATTATTTTACCTTTGTAACCCTTGGTCACCTTGCTTTCTCAGAGATTTTTAACAGGGTAGACTTCTATCAACATGTATAGTAAGAAAATTTAGACCTTTTGTCCAGTTGGTGCTTTCTGTCAATTTGATACATCAGTGTAGTATTGAAGTTGAGGGGAGTCATAAAATACAATCCTAGGTTACTCCAAAACTAATATTAAATTCTCTCTTTGATTTAAAAACATGCAGAAGGGGAAATAAGAAGGTGAATCTGGTTGTCAATGTGAATTCATTCATGGAGGGGCTTCTTTCCAGCAACGCACCCTTCCCATTGCTAATTTTCATTTTGGTTCTTTCCATCTGCAGCAATCGTCAGGAAGTAACAAACCTGCTGAAATTATTTCATACTGGCATCCAAACCTCACAATTAACCTAATGGACGATCAGACACCATGGGTCCAGGGCTCCGTCCCACAACCGATGGATGAGTGTATGTCATGAACTTTCCCTTCTGATTTGTTTTTTATTTTTCTTTGATTTGGTGATGAAGAAAGATGGTAAAAGCTTTGAGTGGAATCATTTGTCTGATTTGTTTGATAATATATTTTGGTTTGTTTCAGTTCTTATGTTTGAAAACATAACTGGCAAATACTACCCTCTTTTGTACCTTAACAACTATTGGAATCTAGCAAGTGAATACATGCCCATCAATGAAACAACAAAGTAAGTTTAAAATAAATCATTATTTTTTCTTTGATGAATTTTGAAAAGGGGAGGGCTTCAATGTCTTTCATTTATAAAAGGCTAATGCCACTGTACTACTGTGCATTCATAGTCGTGGAGTTAGTCCTGTTTTAGTAACATCCCATAAATACATCGATCTTCCGAAACTCCTAAAAAATGTAATCACATCAATTTCATTGACACAGGGACCCCATGTGCATGTTCACAGGGTAACCATGTGCATATGAAATACACTGAAGCTTAGTATGCTCATCTGAATAAGATGACTCGTCATAGCCTGAGTGACAGGTATAAAGAGGTGGATGGGAGGAGAGGGGTGGGCAGGGAGAAGGGATTTGGGTCCCATGCTTTTGTGCCTGTGTCACAGGTTACATCCTTTCTTCAGTCTTGAAACCATGTGAAGCTTTTAATGTTGTTTTCTATTTTTCTCGCAGGACCCTTGAGTTATGTCTGACTTACAGCCCCATATCACTGTTCAAATGGCAAATGTATGAATCTCAGAGAATGAGACAGAAATGGTTTTCATTGTTAGGCGATGAACCAGAACAGACGGAAGAGGAACAGGATTCTATTAAGGTACATTTCCAGAAATATGGGGAGAGAATAGCAAACAAGAACATCGCTATCTGATCATGCCCTTGTTAAAAGCACCTTTAAAATAAATTATTGCGGACATCCTTTGTATAAAGTTACTACTTATAGCATTGATTGTTATACTGTAGTTTGTCTAACAGAAAATTAAAAAAAATAAAGCAGGAAAAATGCTTTTAACTTCAGCAGGGTCAGCTTTGTCAGTAGAGCTTTCTTCTGCAGAGTGGGTTGTTGTGGGTTCGATTCCTGGGATTGGACCAATAAAGGGTCTTAAAATCACTGACGGAGTTGCTGCCTTTGCCTTGCAAATGCCTACACCTTTGCATGGTTCAGCTTAGTGCTTTACACCTACATTACATTGTTGTTGTTTTTTTGCGTTAGCAACTCCTTTCTATTTGGATATAAAATACTTAGCTAATATGTTCCTTTTATTAAAAAAAAGTTCAAAAACTGTTGACAAAACAATGACATTTTAACATTAAACTAATGTCATATTTATCAAGTCAAAAAATAAGAGTCTGCTACAAAATGTAAATACTAAATAAACACTGCTACACATACTATTGGAGCAGTATTTTATTTCCAATTGTTTATCGGAATCGTTTTAAATCCTTTCTTACTCAGTCTTTGCTCAGTAACCTACATTGTAGAACCTGACTGGTCCACTTGTAACAATATTTTTTTACTCATTTAGAGAACCTTGGTGGAGACAAACCCTTATCTATTGGGCATTACCATGATTGTCACATTAGTTCACACTGTCTTTGAATTTCTGGCTTTTAAAAATGGTGAGTTAATTTTCTTGCTTACATGTCAAATATCCTCAAATGCATTCAAACCCTAATATTAGCCTTTAGTGTGGCCAGCTCAGAATATTGGATGTCTGGATCTGTGTAACTGTTTGCTGATCTTTCATGTAATGACATGGACGTTTATGTGAGCAAAGCAATATTTAACTATTATTCGCCGAAGGCTAAGTTAATATTGAATAATCCCCGAGACGAAGTCGAGGGGATTATTCAACAATATTAACTGAGCCTGAGGTGAATAATATTATTGTTTTAGTATATTCACACGAAGTGATCTCAACAGAATCAGAAAGGAAACCATTAAAAAACGATTAGTTTGATTGATGGGTGAAAATTCACGCTTGAACACGAAGCCGTCAACAGTGGGTGCGCAAAAGTTAGATCTTTACAGTAACTTCAAACATGGCAAATGGTAGTTTTCATCCTTTTGTATTGAGTTTTGTAAGCTTTAGCATCAACTGTTTAAAAGAAAACGCTGAAAATTTAAATTACTACCCAATTCTGAGAAGAACAGTATCTAGAGCTTTATTTGTTTCTGTCAACTCACCGTGAATGAGAAAGTTTCTTCGTCGCTTCTTGCAAATGCTGTCAACAGTGGCTGTGATCAAGGTGAGCGTTGTTTATCTCCAAAGTTCTTTGCCTTGTTAACATGCTGGCACGTACAATTTTCGAAAATGTTTGCCTTCCTCTCTTCTCCATAAATTAACTTCTATTTATAGGCAAAATTAGTCTTGCGAGAAAATCCCGAAATCACAAAACAGTGACAAAGCGACCTTGTTTTCCTCGATAGTGGTAAACATAGCTTCGAGTGTACAAAAAGTCAGCTAAAGTAAACCACTTCACAATAAATCACGCTGTTTAAACACCATGAAGTCTTTTCTTGCCTTCAAAGTCATCAGCACTTGGATATTTGTATATTTTCAAAAAGGTTTTACTTTGAAACTTTGGCAAAACACCCAGTTCATGACAGCGATTTTGTTCGGCTTTATATTCACCGCCTAGCGCGATGAATGTAACGTCATAGTCCGAGATAGCTAACCAATCAGATTGCTTGAATTACCAAGATCACTGAGTGTGTATATACTAAATTGTGGTATGGCTATAGACCCTGGTGAGGGGGTACTTCCTAGTAACGGTAATAATAGCTATATGCCGTGGGACGGGGTCACACATTTTCAGGATTTTCGGGGGTAAGAAAATTTGAAAAAAACTGTGCCAATTAATCTTAGTATAACCTATTTAAAAGGCTTTATAAGGTAGAGGCATAAACAGAAAGTGACTAAGTTTGGATCCCAAAAATTAGATTGGCCCAAAAGTGAGCAAGATGGGCTCTATATTTGGGCACAGAATTGACTATAATAGGGTAAGGGTTGTGACAAGCTAGTGGCACATACACAGCAAAAATGTACCCAAATTTCCCCCTCTTTAAAGGAGCTGATATGGTAGGGTTTTCATGCCTTGGGAATTGTGTTAAACTCCACTTGCACACTTTAACCTTTCTGTGAAGACAGGCAGTTCACCTACCCTTGATGTCAGAGGTCTTTTTGCTCACCAGTATTGAGAGTCAGGGATCTTTTTTCTCACCACTTTGCTATGACTCACTTTTTGTGATTTGTCGCTCAATTCTGTCGCCTCCAAACCCCTGGCACCCACAGTATAGTTCACCTTATGACGATCAAAACCCATCATCACAGTATGCCTAATTCTCCTTACCTTGTTTAACTTGTTTCCATTTAGTAGGCTTCTTCTAAAGGTAATAGTTTTGACATGATGATGAAGTTGGGTGATGATGATGATGATGATTGAGTTATATAACTTTCAGATATCCAGTTCTGGCGAAGCCGCAAGACTCTGGAAGGCCTGTCTGTTCGTTCTGTATTTTTCAATGTGTTCCAGTCAGTCATTGTTCTCTTGTATGTTATGGACAATGAAACCAACACTGTCATCATCATAAGCTGTTTTGTTGGACTCTTGATTGAAATTTGGAAGATAAACAAAGCTGTCGACATTAAGGTACTTACTTATCTATCCTATTTTTATTCTCTATACTTCTGTGAGGGATACTAAAAAAAATCTGAGACTGCCTTGTCCTTTCGCTTGCAAAAGTGGCCAAAGTCAAAATTCAGCAAAATGTTCAAATTTCAATTATTTGTAAAATGCTGAAAAATAAATAGCACCTTGTGAAAGTACTGGCAAAAAGGTTTCATTTGAGTGGTAGCACTGCAGGATTGTGTTCGCAGATTCAAAAGTTAGAGACACTTTACAAGACTCTATCATTCACTCTAAGATTGTTTTTGTATTGCAGTTTTTGCATTTTGTTTTTTCTCCACTCAACATTAATTACAAACACTATTAATTACAGAAAATGAAATAATACTAAGTAGGAGAGGGACACATCTAGGTAGACTAATATTGTGCCCCTTTGTAAAATTGTATATTATGAGTAAGAAAAATAGATACGGTACAGAAATAATACTTAGGGCAGCAGAAAAGAGAGATATTTTTTGTTTGTTTGTTTACCTACGGAGCACTTAAGAGTTCATGAGAACTCATTGAAACATGTCCGTGCGTTCCAAATCGAATTGAAATTTGGAAGTGTTGGTTTTTAAGGAGAGGGGACAAACCGGAGTACCCGGAGAAAAACCTCTTGGAGCAAAAGAGAGAACCAGCAATAAACTCAATGCACATATGGCGTCGACGCCAGGATTCAAACCCGAGCCACATAGTTGGGAGGCGAGCGTTCTCACCACCGCGCCACCCATACTAATATTAGTACTGAGCAGCATAATAACTTGTCAGTGTACATTTAAATTCTTTTTTCAAGATTTTTGACGGATGTCTGTAGGAACGTGGTTCTAAAGATACTTACCACTTATACTGGGAGAAAATCTCCATAGGTTTGTGCAGAAAGATTCAATAACTAGATGATCTGATGATGTACTCTGAGCATGATAAGTATGTTAAGTATGCTGTTCAGAGTGTAAGGTCCGAGAAAAACTGGGAACTTTATCATTAATTTAAAGTACTCATAAAACAACAAACACGTACTAAGTTTAACTATACCAGGAAGTTGCAATAAATGCAGAGCTACAAACGTACGTCCTAGGTTACGCACTCTAGGATTGAAAGGGGCTAGTACTTCCTATCTTCTGATAGTTTTTTGATACATCTGAAAGTTGCGAGAAACGCTGACATAAGGGGAAATCGATTTTGATGATACTTTTGTTGTTTTCTGAATAACACTACACTCTTCTTTCTTCCACAGGTGGATAGGGAAAACCTTTGGTTTGGTATTATACCAAGAATCTCTTTTGCTGATAAAGAGACCTATGTAGAATCTGAAACAAAGCAGTATGACATGGTAAGCCAAAAAATGCTTCCTTTATTTCCCCCTTTCTGGAAATTTTAGGTGTCACTCTGACCTTCAACTCAATACGGAAAGTGGAATAAAGCTGCTTAGAAATTTAACGAAAACATGAAATAATATTATTTATTATATAAACACCAATGAAATACCAGGTGAGCTTTCGCGCGAAAACTTGATATCTTCACATGTGAAAATAACATGTTATCTTCACATGTGAAAATATCACCTTTGCTATGGCTACATAATAAATCGCGCCTTTCATACCAAAAAACTATTAAAGTGAAATGGTTTGGTATTTCATTGGTGTTTATATAATAAAAAGGAACATTACATGACCGCTTGGAGATACGAAATTTCTCTTCGAGTGTTGAAATATTCTGTGAAATATCTGTTCGAAAAAGCTAATATTGCCTAGAATTTTCTATAGGTTGAGGACGGCTAAAAGTTCCTAGATGACTGCTCCATCCTAACATCAATTCTCAGTCAAACCAAGCCTCCATACATGTATTTAATCATTTCCCTGCAATTGTCTTAGGTACTGATTTTACATAAAATCCACAGATTTAGCCATTATTTGTTGAAAAAGGGAAACCTAACATTTTCGGATTCAAGAATGTGATGGAGAAAGTAAACCTTAAAACTGCAATTAAAATTTTCAGGAAAATAATACTGGAGCCCTTGTAAATTCGGAAAGGCTCAAGTTGCCCTAGGATGACCGAACAGATACAAATTTTATAGCGCTGTTACAGAGTGCATTTCTAGAGATCCAAAAGTACTCTGGAGAGCCTTAGAGCTATTTACATGAAGGGAGGAAGATCCTAGAAGGTGAAACAACTTCTCGTTGGGTTTACATGCAGAAATTTCGGTCCGTTAGATTGACAGAAGAGAAGGAATAAAGAATTAAAGATTACTCATTGAACGACCCGCCGCCATTTTTGTTCTGTTTGTCCCTGGGACTGGGATCTTTCTACATCTCAGCCATGAAGACCTAACTACTAGGAAGATTATAGCGCTAGGGACAAGCACAACTTTTTGCATGTAAAGTGAATACAGAAAACATGTGGCATTAAGATGATCCGTCTTCTAGGATCTTTCTGGTGCTAAGATCTTCCTCCCTCCATGTAAACATCCCCTAAAATGCATTTTCAATGATGTAATTAGAAGAGAACCATTGTTGTGTCCCCCTGTCTAAATGGATGGAGAGCTTGTGCACTGTATATCTGTAGAACGAGCAGGGAGAAAAAATTGTTTCAAAAAAGCACAACTTTTAGTGTATCCTTCTTGCATTTCCGTGCACCCACTCGCTGGCTGTGTTACTTTTATGGAAGGTGGCTGAAGATTCTTTTGAAAAAAGTTGTTGAGTTTTGAAAATCCCTTTTTTGTGATTTTTGTTTAATGGTAGAATTTCTTCTCAACTCTTCTGCCACCCTTTTGCTATTTCGTAATACACTCATCCATATTTCTGGCAAAAAACACAATTTATGTTATTGCCCTTGATCTAGCCTCCCACACAGACGTTCTTAGGGGTTCGTCACGTCAAAAGAACTTCTTGGGGGGAGGCTACCATTGATCTTCCTGTCTCATGATGATGGTGATGATTATTATTTATTGAATGGCATTCAAACTCCGTTAATATGGACACTGAGGGTGTGGTCGTCAGGTCGCTTGTCTAAAGACATTACTCAGGTTTCAGTTTTAACACAACTTTATTCATGTGTCGATATCGCACCGTTTTCACTGAGGGCGATGGGTTACAGAGGGATTCGCTACAAACTAAACCAAGTTTTGATATGAAAAATCACTCTGGATTCAAGGTTTCAAAATGCGTGTACTTACATTAGCGTTAAGCGTTTCTCGAGTTCAGTTTAATTCACGAATCTTCTCAATTCTCAAGTGCTGGAAAAAACCAAATTCTAAGTCTCGCACTCCGGCTTTTAACCACTGCTAAGAGAATAAAAAGTACGCGTTGTTAAGAGCAACCGATTTAATCCATAATAGAGGAGTGCATAGAAAGTGTCCGTATTAAAGGAGCCGTGTCATGAAATTCAGCCAAATTTGGAAATTACAAAATGCCCGTTAAATTAAGAGAAACATAAAAATAACCGTTTCAAACTTTAAAGGAAGGTTAAAATAACATAACAGAAACAACAGATGCCACGGATAGGCAAAACTGAAGAGGATTGAAATTAGGGTTTTTGAAAACTGTTCAGCCTAACAGTTTTTCAAAGTTGATCCCTGCTGCTTGCAACTTCCAAAATAATGCTCAGGAGACATATTTGTTTGTCTCGGATCTCTGATTTTGTCATTTACATTTAATTTCTTTGCTTACTTCAAGTTCCATAGCGATTGAGGGCGAGTAATTAGCAAAATTGAACAAAATGAACTGGAGTGCCGTGACACAGCCCCTTTAAGCGGGTTGAATTTAGAGAAAATGTAAGAGCTTTCTTTCCCCAGGGTTAAAGCAAACTGTCCATAATAATGAGGTGTCCGTGTTAAGTGGGTTGAATTTAGAGAAAGTGTAAGGGATTTCTTTCCCCTGGGACAAAGCAAACTGTCCGTAATAATGAGGTGTCTGTATTAAGTGGGTTGAATTTAGAGAAAGTGTAAGGGATTTCTTTCCCCAAGGAGAAAGCAAACTGTCCGTAATAATGAGGTGTCCGTGTTAAGTGGGTTGAATTTAGAGAAAGTGTAAGGGATTTCTTTCCCCTGGGACAAAGCAAACTGTCCGTAATAATGAGGTGTCCGTATTAAGTGGGTTGAATTTAGAGAAAGTGTAAGGGATTTCTTTCCCCTGGGACAAAGCAAACTGTCCGTAATAATGAGGTGTCCGTATTAAGTGGGTTGAATTTAGAGAAAGTGTAAGGGATTTCTTTCCCCTGGGACAAAGCAAACTGTCCGTAATAATGAGGTGTCTGTATTAAGCGAGTGTCCGTGGAATGGGGTTTGACTGTACCGCTCTATTTTGCAGATGGCATTCAAGTATTTGTCGTGGTTATTGTTTCCATTGTTACTCTGCTACGCTGTATATTCACTCTTATATGTTGAGCACAAAGGATGGTATTCTTGGGTACTTAGCATGCTGTATGGCTTTCTGTTAACATTTGGTAAGTACACCAGGTAAAGGGCTGTGAATCTTTGAGACCAGTCTCCAATGCAAAAAGGTTCAGTACATGAAACAGGATATTTTTTAATTTAGGAGCAATGCTTTGAATTTTCCTTTTTTATTTTGTAGGATTTATTATGATGACCCCACAGTTATTCATCAACTATAAAATGAAATCTGTGGCTCATCTTCCGTGGCGCATGATGACGTACAAGGCACTCAATACTTTTATCGACGATCTTTTTGCTTTTGTCATCAAGATGCCAACTCTTTACAGACTTGGATGTTTTAGAGATGGTAAGGACAATTATGTCACTAAAACGTACAAAATAATCACCTCTTTTGGGACATTTATCAAAGTGAGAAACACAGAAGCTGTAAGTTCTGTTTTGTAATTCAGTGAAGCCTCTGTAGACTTCGAGCAGTCTCTCTCTTTTCTTAGTCCGCCCTCGTTTCCCGCGTGCTGCTCGACGCTCGCGTGTGTGTGCACTCCCCTCATTAAATCTGCGGGTTAGGGACACTTCTTCAATACGAACACCTCTTTCTGACTCTTCCTTCCTTCGTCTATGATCGTTAGGGACCTTACAAAGCTATGACGGCGACAGCAAGAAGAACGTCAAAAAAGCAAAAAGGTTTTTAAAACTTCCTCGGGTTTGGCGCATAGAAATCTTTTAAATTTTAGATATGTTATATTTTTCAACATAACAAAGCAATAGACGAAATAAAAAGTTGTTCGAATGAGCCTTAAGCTATCTTAATTCAACTCTAAAATTCAAATTTCACGCTTTTCGCTGCATTGACCAACCAGTGCATTCAGATTTAATTTGATTAGAGAAATTAGCGCCTGGAAAGTAACTGACGCTATTGCCGCAGCTATTGTTTTTCTGCCTGCTTCTTAGGGGGTGTTTACATGACACCGGGGCGACTTTCGCCCCGGAGCGAGTTCACTCCGGTTCCCTCTCATGGCTCTACATTTGTTTACATGATACCACCAAAAATTTCATGCTGGCGCAAGTCACCCTGGCGTAAGTTCACCCCGGTTCTTGTACCGGGGCGAGAATTTCACTCCGGTACAAAATCTGGCAACGGTATCATGTAAACACGAAACGACCACCCGTTTCGGTGTGAAATCGGTCTGCCGATAGACTGGAACGGGTAGCGCATGCGTAATGTTCGCGATTTTGACTCACACGTGCATTTTATCAACATGAAGTGTACCTTCAAATAACGAGATATGAAATGACCCAGTCGTCATGTAAACGCGATACGAAATCAAAAAGTCATATCGGTATGAAACTCGCGCCGGTGCGAGCTTTCTCATGTAAACACCCCCTTAGCTGGACCATAACTTAATGAGCAAAATAACAACTCTGCACGTGCATTACGCTTTTTTGCACATTTCTTTGCTGTCCCTGCAGAACTACAACGTAAAATGACCAAATTTTAAGTTTACTTGAGAATGGGAACAGCAAGGCAATAAATTCTACCATCTGTCTGAACTCGGGCACGGTCCCCTCTCTTCAGCTTCAACCAAAATTCCCCTCTTTTAAGTAACAGGGCAAATTGGGATGATCGCAAAAAAGCTTAAAAGGATGCGAAGTCTTTCAGCGACATTTTCATGGACATCACCATTGTCGGATCGTAAGGTCCCTATTCTTGCGTGGCCACGGATTGGTTAGCGGCGGGGGAGGGGGGGGGGGAGCTTGGATGACAACTTGAAGATGGGAATGGCATCTGTCAGTCGTCTCCTCCTTAGGCCCCGTTTATGTCGAGAAAATTTTCCCGGGTAAATGGGTCACCCGCCTATCCGGGCCACCCTTTTTGTTGGTAGGGTCCCCCTCCTACCCAGGTCAACTTTTCACCATATAAACACTTTGGCTTGCCTAGCCTGCGATCAAGCTCTCCTGGGGTTCCTGGGGGTATGGAGATGGGGGAGAGAGAGCTTCGCAGGCTGTAGCTCACCCAGCTGGGTCAACTCAGTCCCGGCGAGACAATCAGAGCCTGCGCAAGAACTGTTGGCTCAGGCAAAGGAGTCAACTTTTTTTTTTCTCATATGTGACCCTCCACAGGATTTTGGGTAAAAGAGTGATGACACGGGCACGCGTGCCATAACACGACACGCTATTCGTGTCACAATGTCACGGATATGCGCATATTTAATAGGTAAAACAAAGACTGTCACGGTAGGTTTTGTTTGACATGCTTAAGGTTTTGTTTCAAGCAGTGTGCTATAAGTCACGTCTCATGTTAAATGACACGGCACGCGTGTCATAAGGCACGCGTGCCTTATGACAACGCTGGATAGTCCCAGGCACGCAAAGCACAAGATCAGACTGAAGTCTAACGAAAGAAAAAAAAACCTTATAAACGGTCTAACTTTTTCCGGCTGTTCTTTACTTTCCTTTAAAAGATGGTCCACAAAAAACAGAGCTTCAAAAGGCGAGGAATGCAAACGAATGATTTCAAAAAAAAGTAACGTTTCTTTTTTTCACGTTACGTACCAGCACAGAGTGAGATGTATTGAAGCGAATAAACTGCTTTCCCCAGCGGATAGGCCGAGTCTCTCACTCGCTGTACAAGATCTTCTCGTTTACCTCTTAATTTTAAGCCCTTACATTTTAACCACCGTTTTAGCTGGTCTACAGTGTATTCTTCCGGTTCTCTTTCAAATTTGGAGCCAGAAACGCCGTCCTCTTCGGTCAGAACTGTAAGGGAATGAAGCGAACTACTCGCCATTTCCCTTGTAGCTCTCAAAGAAGTTTGTTTGTCTGAGTCACGCGGGGGGTCTAAAATTTCATGACGTCATTTAGCATAAAGCGCCATTCCGGCGTGACATTCGAGTTCGCAAAAAATGCCGAGTTCGCTGGGTATGTTAGTTTTTAGAGTTCGATTGTATCCATAAACCACGAGGAATATCTATATTTATACTCCTTAATCCTGTTGCCGTAAAAAGAGATGAAGCTTTTGATATAATTATAGAATCAATAACAATTATTATAGGGCTATTACTGATGCGGGTTTTCGATTGAGAATTCTTCTAATCGAAGAGCAACAGAGCCGCTCGACCACAGCAGGATCGATGGTATTCAACGGATGCTTCTCAGGACTGTTTTCTTCATATGCTTGCTTGTCAAAAACATTAAACAGAATCTGATGCAAGTTAGATGAACAAGGCAACGCATCCCGCTCGTCTTAGCCGATTTTCTGGAACTATCTTTGGACAAACTTAAACCGCCAAGCATCGGTTTAGAATTTCCAACTATTTTAAATCTGCCGCTGATACAGTGTATAAGTCGAACGAGACATTTTTATTATACTGTACTGTTCAGGGTTATTGAATTTTTAGTTTCATTACATGTATAAAAACAGTAAAAAGGCTGAAGTTTTGCATTACAAGCTGTTTACATGGCGTTGGAGTTCGCGCTCCTAACGACCGAACACGAAGCTTACGCAGCTTTGGACACTACGGAATACAAAGAAAAGTTCGCGAAGACACATTGATCCATCGCGGATGTGAGATTATTTTGTTTTATTTTTTTTGAGAAGAATCTTTGGCTTTACAGACAAAACGGACCCTGTACCGTTTGACAACACGGTAAGTTAAAGGAAGGACTCGGCTTCTCTGCAGCGTTTCATTTTGATTGAGCTCACTAGCGTGTGATTTTGCACATTAATTTAAGCTAGCGTGTCATTTTGCTCACCAAGCTAGCGTGACATTTTTCTCACTAGCCTGCTATTTTGATCAATGTCACACGGCATTGTTTCACAGGACACGATCCTTTGTGTTTCGCCTGCGATGTAAACAAAAGAAAATTTCTCTTTAATCGTGCCAGTTGGCACACTGCTCGCACGCCAGCGTGTCATTTCGCTCACTGCCTATTGTTTAGCGTGTCATTTTAGCGTGCCCGTGCATTCACCTTTTTACCTAAAATCCCGTGGAGGGTCACATATAAATGTTGGCCAATGTTGACTCCGCTGGGAGGGTGAACCTTCTACTCGGGAGAGGTTTTTTCTATATAAAAAAGGGCCTTAGAATTAACGGGTTTACGTGGCTAAGGTCAGTGTTTTTTATCTCTTGCAGACATTGTTTTCTTTATCGCCTTGTATCAGCGGTGGATTTACCCAATTGATCCCAAACGCGTTAATGAATTTGGTACAACTGGAGAAATGGTCGACAACACAGCTGTAACAGCAGAACAAGAATCCAAGGAAAGTAAAGTCAGTGAAAATGGCGCTGTGACAACCGAGGCTGAAGTGGTATCAGATAAAAAGAATGATTGATAAGCTCGAGAGTTTGAGACTGTTGGAAACATTGCTAAAATTGTATTGCTAAAGCTGTATGTAGAAGTATTAAGAGTACCATAAACTGACGCTTATAAAGCCTGGGGCCCGTTTCTTGAAAGTCCCGATAATTAACGGGCCCGTAAAAGCTGTTATTGTTTACATGCATGACAGAGGTTTCAACAGTTTTGCATGTAACGTGATAAAACTGTCAGTTAATGAAACAAAATGGAGCAGTTTGCTAGCCAGGACCCGCGGTTTTGATCTTTATATTCCGATTTGAATGTTTGATTTCGGGCCCAAAAAGTTACCGGGACTTTCGAGAAACGGGCCCCTGGACTCATACATCTTCGTAAGGGGTTTAAGAAAGGCTTATAAACGGAATAGAATAAGTGCTTTGAAACGAGCTGTAGCGGTGGTGATCAAAATACGTTTTGCATTTACTAGTGTTTTTAATATTATGCTTCAAAACATCATCATAAATCAAATTCATACATTTGGGAGGGCTTATACTTGGGGGGCTTATTATCAAATGTATTTTTTGTTTACAGGAAGTCGAGCTAATAATGGTGGGCTTTTCAGTGGGGGGCGCTTATATCCGGGGGACTAATTAGCGAAAGTATTTTTTGTTTTCAGGAAGTCGGGCTAACAACAGGGGGCTTTTAAGTGGGGGGGGGGGGCTTATACTTGGAGGGCTCAGCATCGAATTACAGGAAGTTGGGCAAATAACTGGAGGGCTTTTAAGTGGGGGGCGCCTATATCTGGGGGGCTCATTATCAAATAAATATTTTGTTCACAGGAAGATAGGCTAATAACTGGGGGACTTTTAAGTGGGTGACCTTATAAGTGGCAGTTTACGGTTTCTGGTAATCAAGTGCTTTTTAATTTAAAATTGGTCATCATTGTCATCATTAGAAGTTGGCGTGTTCGATTTTAACAACCACATAAATTGTGTCACTTTGGTTTACATTGCTTTCATATTTATCAACAAGAGGGGAAAATCTGTATTAAAAGTACCAAAAATGATTCAGTTCACAATGATTAAATATTGCTATCTGCTATCATTGCCAGAACTGAAAGTTATTTATTTGTCATTCCATTTTTCTCATATTCGTTCAAAATCAGGTATAGATATTTTACAATCAAACTCACTTTCATTTTACATGTACCTGGTAAACCACAACGGGCAAACATAAAATGACTGGAAAGGATAACCATATTTTAACAAGTGATTACCTGAAAGTATTTAAAGAAATAGCTTCTTGGATTATACATGTAGTGCTTGTAAGTGGGAGGTACAGAGGGCGGGAGGAAGGGAGGGGCAAGTCTCTACCGCAGATATTGCATAAATCAATAAAATTCGCCACTTTACAAACCAGACAGATATTGGGCCGAGGTAATTCTCGCAAAGACTTCTGGAGTTGTTACCAGAGACAGGAAAAAAAATTGACCAATAGCTGACCGTCACCTCCCCAGTAACGATCCCAGAAACAATTGCGGGAAACGTTTCTGCTTCAGTCCCCCTTCTTCTTTCTAAAGTGGCAGTTTTCATTAAGATATTGAGGGAGGTCCTAACCAATGAAAACTCTTTTGTGAAGGAGCCGGTGCAGATTTTTATGGAACAACATGTTGTGTAAATAGGCCGAAACTAGTTCTTTCCTTATTTTACAAAGTGTTTCAAGTTTATAAATGGCTACAGCCAAGACAAATCCTAGTAAAAATCTTCCATTAATTATAAATCGAAGAAATGGTTAAGGTAGTTATTTGTGCAATTCATACAACAGTTAATTAAAAGCCCGAAAAATATCAGTGCTTGAAACCTGGCTTCTTTTCAGTTTAATTGCCTGCATATAAAGATAAACTATGGTGATCATTTCCTTCTTTAATTTCATCTGCCTAGTTGATATATAATTTATTTCATGTTGACTTCTGAGAAAATTTCAAACATCCTGCATATAAGACAAACCATAGCCAGTTATCGCTACAAAGTGTTTGAAATACTGGAAAACAGTGATAACCCACACTATTGATGACAATTCTTGCACACTCTTGAGACAAAATAGAGATTTAGACTCTCATTTACGACAGATGACAAATGTTAATTTGTACCACTTGACCAAGTTTTCCCTTTACTTGTTGTTTACTGTTCTATATTACTACATGCAAATCAGTGGATTCACGGCAGTTTTATCCATAAGAATAAAATTGTTCTAAGCTGTGACATTAACGACCAGGCCCCGGTTGTTCAAAAGTTGGATAGCGCTATCCACCGGATAAATCGCTATCCAATTGATAAGTATTACGAAAACTAATTGCGTTATCCACTGGATAGTGATTTATCCGATGGATAGTGCTATCCACCCTTTGAACAACTGGGGCCAGTTGTTTGAAAGGTGGATAGCACTATCTACTGGATAAATGTCTATCCAGTGGATAACTCAATTGGTTTTGCTAAAATGTGTCTGCTGGGTAGTGATTTATCCATTAGATTGCACTATCCGAAGTTTGAACAACCCGGGCCTGCTGTTTTTATTTTTGAAAATTTCTCAATTAGAATCTGACGTTTGCCCTAAATGTAACTTTAAGACTTTCTAATACAGCAGAAGTTCCTGCTAGAATCCCGTAAACTTATTCTATTGTAAATTAAGAATATACAGTTGATACTATTTACTTCTTTCACACTATTTTACCCATCTAAAGCTAAGCAATATTATTGCAAGTCTGTACTTCATATCATTTTTTGAGCTAAGTCGAATAACTAGGTTTTAGAGTTTTTTAAATATTATATCTCAGTTTAACAAGTCTTAAATCTAAAAGATAGAACACTACTACTCTCTTCCTCATCTCACTAAATAAATAGGCCATTTCTGAGTTGCCCCATACTATACTCATTTTCCTTGGGAAAATCTGTTCAAGCGGGGAAAGGTGCAATGAGGTTAACCCTATGCGAAGCACCAACCCGTGAAACAAGGCCAGATCACTACACCGGGAACTCCATGCCCTAATCTTTATGACAAGTGCGTGGGTTCTTTAACGTCCCCTGCTGACTATATAACACTGAAGATGCAGGAGATGGGGCCTACGATTTATCATCCTTATCCAAGAAGACTAGAACATCTAACCATTTGCAGATGTCATTGCAAAGGCAGCATGTTCTCCTCAGTTATTTTAAGACCCTGAGTGTTGGTCTGGTCTGGGGCTCGAACCCGAGACCTCCCGCACAGCAGTCCAGTGCTCTACCAACTGAGCTAATCGGTCGGCGGTCTCAAGCCACTGTCTCAAAGTGAGGCTAAGTGCGAGGCCAGTGATATGAAAATGATTTGTCATTGTCAGGCAATTGAAAGTGAGGGTTTTTGGGCTCAATGTTAAGGTTATTTGGTAGTTTTTACCATAGTTAGAGGAGACTGGTTAGGAAAGCCGTCAAACATCAAAATTGACAACAACAGTGCTGCAGTTTATGTTGGAAGCTCCCTGACCGTGCACAATCCTTTGTTTTTTGTTCACAAATTGTGACTGAATAAATTAACACGACATTTCTATTGGTCAGTAAGTTCAAAATGATAGGTCGATTGCTATTAAACGTTGTGCACAGTCAGGTCCAAAAAAGCTAACAAACACGTATAACAACAGAGTCTGACAGGTTTCATGACCATTCCACTTTAATAACTATGTTTTTACTTAGTAAGTTGTTACCCTGTACGTAAAAATGCAGTTATAAATCAATTAAAACGGTGTTTATTTTACTTATCTCCTTCAGTCACGACCTCTTATGGTACCCAGTTTCAGTTCCTATTGTCAATATTTACAAAGTGGTTGATGCATGCTGTGACATCCACTCGATCTAAGCGACAGTATGAAATTGGATGGGACAACAAGTTATTTTGGAGGCCTCTTTCACTTTTACCATCTGAAATATAAGATTTAATTCTTCCTTCTACACCAGAACTAAAAGAAGCTCCTTAAATTCCATTTAACATCAAATTATTTTGAATTTTTTCTTTTATAATGAACACAATGACCATTTTATAAACAAGACAGGGTTAGATCCAGAAATTTTTTCTTGGGTATGGAGCAGGGGTGGGGGTGGGGGGGGGGGGGGGGGTACTCAACTGGTGCATGCTAGCAGTTGAAGCAATTTAACCACCATTAATTCTAGTAACAAACTTTAACAGTCCTTTCTGGCCATTACATATCCTTCAAAAACAAGATAAGCTAAGAAGATGCTTGCTGTCATGATCATGATGCAGTACATGTACGTAACATTCTATTTGCATTCATCTTTTGAGTTTTATAGTGACAATTTTTTCAAGTTGAACAATTCTGCAATCAAATGACCCAGAGTGGTATTCTGTGGTTGACAGGATACATCTAAAAAAGTTTCCATATTAAGCTGAAGTTAGCTCAATAAATGATTAGGTCTGATGGGTCTGTTATAAATCAGGGGAGCTCAAACCCCTCCCTTCCCCTTCCCCCAGGATCTGCCAACATTCCAGTACCTGTTATAAGGGGTGGCGAATGGTACCTCGAAAAACTTTGGTCTCGGAAAATTTTGGCAGGATCTCGAAATCTCGGAAGCGTTTTTGATAAGTCTCGAAGTGTCGTTTTTGCATGGTTTGTTTTTACTTTTTCTGTCTCAAAACTTTTACCAAAGAGTGTTGGGCTCAGATTTCTAACTAGGATCTCAGCGTCTCGGTGAGTCTCAGATTTTACCATTCACCACCCCTTGTTATACTAATGTAGTAGATTAATCTGTAATTATGTTTTTAAAGTCCCACATGCTCCTCAGAGGTCTCAAATGAAGAAACTCAGCTCTCCAATAAAGTTAGTCTGGACTCGCTCATATCACCCCAGCTGAAATCCTACTACTGATGCTATCTTGTAGTATGACCAAAGTAATTTGTGACCCAGCCTTAGTAGGGGTGGTGAATGGTCCATTAAAATTTTTAACTGCTCGCAAAATTTTACCTTTGCTCAATTTGCTTGCAAAATTTAAACGAGTGCTCGCTTGCTCGTGCTCCTCAAATTTTTGTGTTGCACGCAAGCTCGCAAAGCAAATTTTTTATTTCTGCTCGTGCTCACAAAAAAATCGCAGTGCTCGGCATGCTCGCGAATGCTCGAAAAGACCATTCGTCACCCTTCTTAGTGCAGCAGGGTTAAAACAGTCATGTCCATTATGTAATTCTGCCGTAATTATATAGTTACAATTAATGTACTTTTCAGGATTATTCTTGAAATATTGATCATGATGAAAAATATAAAATCAGCAAGGTTGCAAGTTTATACTTAAAACTAAATGTTTCGAATGGTGGGAGCAGCAACTGCAAAATATGATCATGAACCACCATGTATTAATTCTAAGATTAAAAGTTGTTATTTTGCTCTTATTCCATGCCAATGTAGATATTTGTTCTATTATTTTTATAAGTGAAAATACTGTTTGTACTGATAAATATATAGAGGATATTACACGGTGGTGCAAAGATATGAGTGGCAAAACAATATTTTATGAACGAGCGCAGTGAGTGAGTAAAATATTGTTTTTGCCACAAGAAAATAAAATTCATATCTTCAAGTCACCATGTAATGTTCTTTTTATTATATACTAGACAAAAAGAATTTGATAAAATAACAAATTCGCCAAAAAGTAATTGTGATGGCTCAAATTACAGTACAGCAATACAAGACATATTGTTTACAATAATCTTGAGAAATAACACTGAGCTGAATTATAGAGCTCTAGTAGTCAATGACAAAATATAAGCAAAGTTTTGAAAAATGTGTAAGTAAAATTCAAAGGACACAAGACGTCTACAAATTTTGGAGGGAAATTAATTGAATAAACCACTCAGGTCCCAGATGTAGTTTTTATGAATTTTACAATAATAATATTGTAATTTTATTGGTATATTTTCCAGTAAAACACTTATGTCTATATAATAAGACCTTAATAAACTAAACACTTTATTTCTGGAGTCACTGATATTAAAACCCTGAGGGCACTTAATGAAAAGTCAGGACTGGCTGGATCATCAGGTCAGTTTTCACAAAAAAGTCACCACTGCAATGCACTATAATATACTGATCTGAGTGAAAGTCCTAATTACTGAATATAGAATTCTCTTCGCAAGAGTCTAGCTATCCAGTTCTGACTAACAGAAATTATTAAGTGCCCTAGGAGTAATTCAGTCACTTGTGTGCTCTTGACTGATAGATTGTGGGCCTGATTCCCCACTCATTTTCCCTATAAATTCCCACTGTTGTGTAGATATTTGGTTTGTCGTACAAACGTTCAGTTATTCCAAGTTTCCTGAGACTTTTTTCAGCAGCCCACACTTCCTCTTCATTAGTGAAGTCTTCAGTGTACACACAGATGACATAGTAACTTTCTTCCTCACTGCTGTCACTCTCAAACATCTTAGCGGCAGTCCCTAATGTTCCACTGACCACGGCTTTGGCAATAGCTGTCCAGCTTACATCAATCTTAGATCTTGAAAAGAACAAAATTTGCCAGAACATTTTGGTAATTAATTGCATGTATTTAGTTCTCTGGTTTTCCCACATTTTTATCTTTTGGTTCCCCTTATCATTTCTTGTGAATATGCTAAAGCAATTGCTCTCATTTTATGGTACAGCCTGCAAATGTAGACGCAACTCATCACTCCCCATCCCTGGCATTACATTGCCGACAAAAATAAGGGCGGTGGTAAAAACATGTTGAAAACATAACTTATATGACAGTTGAAAATTGAAAAATTCATAGCAACTACAGAATACCCAGCCACTTTGAAGCGATATCAATCAACTCCTCCAGTGGTCCAACAGTGTTTAAAATAAGTAATAGTGTGGTTTCAGTTCACACTCCTGCAGTCTTGCTCCATGTAGTCAATGAGTCTGTCAAGTAAAACGACTGCTCCCACAGTCCTGTAGTCAATGAATCTATTAAAATCAGCTGTATAAGTCAACAAATATAGTACATAAGTATAACTTAATTTCACATCATTGAAGGCTGTAGGGAACAAAGAATCACCCTCATAGGATTGTGCATTACTATATTTGAAGGCCTAATTAAAGAACAAATAATGATACATACACAGTGTTTGACTTATCTTTGCATTTGTTATGTTAACATTTTTTATGAATGTGGGAACCGCTTTTACAGATGCATGTACACTAAGTGGCCAGGTATTCTGCAGTTATGTTAACTAAAAATACATCAAATGCAATGAAAAATAAAATTTAAGATTTTGCAATATTATATATATGTTCATGAACAAAATAATTCTAAGCAGATTTGAGTCAACAAAAAAAAGGGTTGAGATAAAAGAAAAAAAAAAATGACTTGAAAATAAGAGAATGCTGACCAGTTGTCTTGTTAGTTGATGGCTTTGTTCCGTTAAGACAAATCTTCCTCCCTTTACTACAGATAATTTCTTCTCCCTTTGGCTAGACTCATAAAAGACTTAAAGAGGGAGCTTAGCTCAGCGTCATCGTCATCCATTTTGGCTCCTTAACGAGTAAAGAACACTTTTTATTTTGTGAGCCAGACCTGCACATCAAGATCAAAATGCTGTCGTAGACCTCACATACCAGGAGAGGAAAACCCCTGCTTTAAATAATTCTCTGAGCATTCCTCGGAGTAGAAAATATGACAATTAAGAACCCTGAAGTGTGAAGAACGCAAATTCTTGGCCATTTTGTTGAGCTTTGCTCTCATAGGTAGTAATACGCTAAGTAATACTACCTCCGAGTGCAAAACTCAACAAAATGCCATTTAAACCAACCTCTGGAACAGCAAGGAAACATTTAGTTAAAGGTAATTAGGAGCTCTGTTTTGTAATATTTCGATTTTTCGGCTTCACTGAATCTGATCCATTATACAAGCTTTGGCTGTACCAACCCATAAGATGGGGGTGTCAAATTTGGTGGGAAACAGAGGAAATTCCAGTTGAAAATTAACCAGGAAAACCATCTATGGACAAGGAAATGTATCCATTTGGAACTATTGCATATTTGTTGACTCCTTTTCAGGTGAATATATTCTACTCTCCAGCTCCAAACCTCTTTTGTTGATCCTGTCGAATGTAAAGCGCATTTGACACCTTTGAAGTGAATTATTATCTGTAATCCCAAGGATGTGCTCTTACAGGTATTGACTGGGCTGCCTGTGGATCGACTCAATTTTTCTCTTTTTTGTGGACTCATTTCCTTTTGATTTTTTTGTCACAACATTTGCTTCATATCATTTCGTTCATAAACTTGCATTTCTCATTGCATTCGATGTAGTTTTCAAATTTTGACTTACCGTACGTATTATTTTTTTACCACCGATCTTCCCACCGTGGCGGGTGCTAATCGCTGATGCGTAAAATCGTGGAAATCAGTCTGATTCCGCGCTTTTAATAAACTTAAATTAAACTATTAAATATTTTAAAAAAGATTAAACCAAACCAAAACAGAGTGCTTATGAAATAAAAATCACTTATGATAAATGTACATTGCCTGTTTAGGTGTTCGGTCATCCTGGGGGAACTTGAGTCTTTTAAAAATTACAAGGGCTTCAGTTTTATTATCCCGAAAATTTTAAATACAATTGTTGCAAACGGGAGTTGATTTCGTGGCCAACAGGTAAGTGTCGACTGCTTGAGGATCTCTAGACCTGGCCGGTTTCGGGCTATCAGTACTTTTTGCACATACTCAAGTACTGATCACATTCATCGTTTATTGCTAAATCAAGGTGCTTTATACATATTGGTAGCTAAATCTGAGAAAATATAGTAGAGAATGCATGTGGTTTCCTTTCTAGTAAACAACCTAATTCGATTGAAAGCTTTAAAAAGCACTATATTACACCTACATTACTTAAGTAAATCCTGAGCGGCTAGGTTTGAATAATCATTCCACCCTACACAAAATCCTACTAAAGGGTGTAGCTTTTACGCTATTCCGATCGGAAAACACATCTAGCTATGTACTTTACACGATGGACACGATGCACATTTTTGCACGCTTGCTTACACAATAGGGATCCGGTTCCTAAGATTAACAAGTCACGATTCATTGAACAAAGTGTCACGAATTCTTTAACTCCTCTACAAAATGAAACGTATTACGAAAGTGAGAATTTTTCTGATTCCTCTCTTCATCAAATTTTTGAATCCGAAAACTTCAGGTTTAGGTTGCCTTTTTTACGAAAAATAGCCTAACATGGGAAGTGAAATATGAAAAAACTTATTAGATAAAATTCGAAAATTTTACATGAATGGAACGGGTCATTTAGAAATTATTAGCCGTCCTCAAGTAATAGAAAATTCTAGGCAATATCTACTTCTCCGAACCGATGTTTTACAGAACGAAGCAGTCTTTGAGTGCCCCTGATTCTATATTTCTCAAAGTAAACTTAAGCTTAAATGTTAACTGTTGTCCTTCTTACCTTGGACAATAAATTACCCACTTTCCAGACATGTAAGCATATTTCTTTGCAAGTTTCTGAACGTAATTACGGGTAATTCGCCACGGCTTTTTTATCATTTGTTCCCACTCTTGCAGAAGCGTTGTCTTTTGAGGTTCGGCTATGGCGTGTGGGTATTGGAACTCTCTTGGACGCTGTTTTGGATCGCCTGCAAAGACTCCCATGTTAATGAAATGAATTTTAGTAGGTTGGTTTTTGTCAAGAAAGTCATCGATGGTAACGTCGCCGTCGTAAACGATCCAGTTCTCCATATCTGTGCCACGACAAACAGCTGTCGCCACGACAAAATACGTCTTTGCAGTCCAAGCATCCTCGAAGACCCACAGATAACCCAAGCCCACGAGTGAGAATCGTGGTTGCAATTCAAATAGATTAAAAGGCCTGGGTCTAAGTCATTTATGGTTTTAATAAACCATATGGTTTAAAATTAAAGTTAAAAAGATTTGAAAAAAGAAATCTAAATTATTTGGTCACGTGATCGAACACGCCCTCCAGTGTTCGAAAATTGTAACCAACGATTCCCACATTCCCACTACTTGCCCTGCCTCCTCCACAGGCTTTCCCAAGGCTAAGTGAAGAATTGGGGAACTCGCGAGCACGCGAGAAGCGCGAGAGAGGGATGATGTGAACGAGCGTAGAGCGCGAGCGGAGAGTGGCTCCCTTCGTCACCGCTTTCCTTCATAATTAATTCAAATATCCCCCAGTGATCGCGAGCGACCGGGGACGAGGCAGCCACTTGCCAAACGAGAGGCCGCCCGCTTCTTTGTATCAAAACATTGTCTCTACAAAGTGTCTTCAGTCTTCCTCTAACCAAAGTTATCGACAAGAGAAAGACGTTTATTGACCTCGCCTCATTCCGATTGTTTTTACGAAAAGACTATTAGTAGCCACTTTTTGGACCTACTAAAGGAAAACGGTTTGCCCTCTATCTGGTGGGAACTTCGAGATTTCTCAATAAAACAGGGCGTGGCTGGTCACTTGATCCACATGGGCTCCTGACATCAAGAAGAGTTAAGAAATAAAAGTATAAATATAAATAAAAAATTAAAAGTAAAAAATATATAACTAAGAAATTGCATTACTTAAAACAAAACTAATTTTGCTCTACAAAATACTAAATAACTACATCTATTGATGCAGCTATAGACAATTTTTAGAATGAAATTGGAGGATTTCTTAGTTATAGTTGGCCTTTAATTGTCAGTCATGGCATATTTTGAAAATGCTTTACGTTGCACCACTCCCCTTTAAAATCTGTAAAAAACGTCCGCCGAGGGCGCTTGCCGATTATCGAAAAGAAAGAAAGAAACTTCTGTGTATAGACTACGGTTTGGACTGGCTGGCTGCCACAACTGGGTTAAGTTGATCTCATGTCTTCATTTTTTCTTGCCCGGGGACTGGTATCCATCAATCAATAACTTTATTTAAATTCAATTTTGAAAGCAAGGACCAACTTAAAAAAAAAAAAAACCGGACCGGAACTTAATAAACGATCTAATCCGTAGCTATAAGTGGAAATGTTGAACAAAAGAAGCAAGGCTGATTTTACAGTCGGGAATATATATAATTTTTTACCAATCAGTTTCGGAAGGCACAGCCGTCCTTCCTCAGGGTCTTACAAACAATGAGGCTCTACCACGACTACCTGCAGTACTACCACGACTAGCGCGACTACCTTAACCAGTACCCACCACGACCAGCGCTCGGTACGACTACCACTCCGACTAACACGACTACCGTAACTACCATGGCTACCGAGACTACCAGGACCACTGAGACTACCACAGCACTACCAGCATTATCAGCACTATTCAAGACCACAACGGCTATCTCCGCCACTGTTACCATATCGTCTTTTGGCATCGTTGTTGCAGCGACTTCCCCGAGTCACGTCAAAATCGTGACGATAGTAATAAAACATTAATATTGCGCATCCCTATCATAGCAATCTGCCACTTGTCATCCTTGCTGTTACTCGATTAATATTCTGAAATGATTATATCTTATCTTAAATCGTGAAAAAAAGATGCCTGGAAAATTCATGCCAGTTATGACGTAATGATTCTTTATAACTGGATTAAACACCTCGCAGCCAATCGCTAGCGTCCTTGCAAACCGTGCATGTTGACTCTCAGTGTATCCGGAAAGAAAAAGTTGCAGATTCAAAAATATCTGGATACGTGTGGAAGGGAAAATTCTATTTGAATCTGGATACAGGTGGACGTGGAAATTTTTGTATCCCGGAAAGGAAAAGTTGCGGATTCAAAAATATCCAGATTCGTATGGACAGGGCCCACGCAATGAACCATGATGACAACGAAAGGAAACCTGGATTGGTTTTTAAATGAACAAAACAAGAGCTAGCTCTGCATGAGCATCACTCTTTTTAGTACATTTCTTTAAAGTCCACCGCACGAATTCTGCACGAATATGACGTGAAACCTCCTAATGCAATGCCTCATGGACTGGAGGACGTGGACATATGAAAACAAGACGCTGTGGGAGCGTATAAATGAGCGACGATATACTAGGCGTTTGTGAAAGTTTTTATATGTATTAGGGATGTGTGAGTATTGCAGTAGCGTTGCATATTTTAGGGTTGGTTGAGACGCGCTTGAAGTGGAAGACGTAGAGTTATATTGGACGTGAATTGGTAAGATAACGGCTGTAGTTTGTTAATCAGTGAAACGTGTTTCTCGTAGAATTTAATATGAAGTAACAAAAAATAATAGGTGTTGCAGTGAGGTAGTTGTGAAAGTGCTACTTTGGTTATGAAGGGATAGGGTAGTTGCAGTGTATTGAAATGCGTGGTCGTTGTGAAACGTCTTAACAATAGTCGAAAACATACTTGTACTTATTTTAAACGTTGTTAAGGTTTTTGTTTAGGATTGTTTTTCGCTTATTCTTGATAATACTTGTATCGAGAGAACATGGATTGGGCCAAAAATTCATTTAATATAGAGAAGAGAGTATGAAGATGTTGAGGCGGGAGGGCTGAAATTTTGTGTGTGTGCGCTTTGGAATTGCCGATTTCGCGGTTCGTGCGTGAGAGAATACGACTTAATCTAATTAAACCAAGGGTTTTGAACATAGAACGCGGTTTGCACGTGAATATGTTGGACTCTGTCCCTTTTACGGTTCGACTGTCAAAGAATGCAGCTTGTTTACGAGGTCATTTTGCTTAATAAGGTTTTAAGAAATCACTTCTTTTCCAAAAATATGCAATGAAATTATGCATCACTCAACATTACCCTTAATTATCTCATGCATGAGATCATGGAATTTTGCGTGACATCTTCTTTGACGCTCCACAACTGAGAGCAAAAACATTGTCAAACTCTTGGCAATAAGCCAAACCATTCACACCGTGTGCTGCGAGGATGATTATTTTCCAAAGGGAAAATTTAAATTATTTAATAGTTTGTTTCACACAGTGTACCTTGTTTTTCCAAAAAGTTTGTTTTCTATAGCAAATTTGTTTGCCGTGCGTTATCTGTGGGACGTACGTAACGAAGATAAATGCTGTAACACAGCGCGCGGCAGTCATTCGCGTCGCTTGGCTTGTTTACGTTCGCACTTATTGCGTGCCTATTGCAACTTCGAATCAAAACAAGCGACCTCGATTACTCTATTTGGGCGACGCCCAAATAACAAATTTTTCTTTTTCTCGTTGCACCTGGATAAAGTCCTTTAGAATTCAGCTCTAGAATTTGACAAATTGATAGCCTGCGAACCGCAAACGTATTTCCGGTCGTCGCTTCTCTTCCTTCCTAGAAACTAGAGCAGAAGAAACCGAATGCTCTCGAAGGCTAACAAATTGAAGGGGTCCAATACAGACGAGATAAAGTTTGAAAGGACGCAAATTCCTTTTTAGCAAAGTTTTACTGCCGTGGTCGTCGTCTTTGGTTAAGGGAGCTCGATAGGGTTTTTCAGGGTCAATGCCTTCCAAGTTTGAGCATAAACTACGTCGCCATTAACAAAGATTTGCCAAAATTACCACCACAGCTGTATAAGATAAAGATGAAAATTTGTTATGATCAGGGTTGTAATGACATCGGAATTGTTGTAGCAACGAATTGACGACATTACCTATTTCACTTGCAGCAGTATTTGTCAATAGGCCCTTTAAATTTGCAGCTAGCCATTCACGTGGTACAAAACCGCCGTACTGGTGAGCAAAAGTCGCACTGGGACAAGACAAACAAAGGAAATTACCATTTAAAATTATGTATGCCTTTTGTTTGTCTTGTCCCAGTGCGACTTTTGCTCACCAGTACGGCGGTTTTGTATCACATGAATGGCTAGCTGCAAAGGGCCTATTGTGTCACTTTGTTTTACGTTACTTT
The DNA here is from genome assembly GCA_038088405.1 of Porites divaricata. Taxonomy (NCBI): domain Eukaryota; kingdom Metazoa; phylum Cnidaria; class Anthozoa; order Scleractinia; family Poritidae; genus Porites; species Porites divaricata. The sequence continues at coordinate 16,166,590 of JBBMOI010000007.1, forward strand.
CATATTTATCAACAAGAGGGGAAAATCTGTATTAAAAGTACCAAAAATGATTCAGTTCACAATGATTAAATATTGCTATCTGCTATCATTGCCGGAATTGAATGTTATTTATTTGTCATTCCATTTTTCTCATATTCGTTCAAAATCAGGGATAGATATTTTACAATCAAACTCATTTTCACTTAACCTGGTAAACCACAACGGGCAAACCTGAAAAGGATACCCATATTTTAAAAAGTGATTACCTGAAAGTATTTAAAGGAAGAGCTTCTCCGATTATACTTTATTGCTTGTAAGTGGATAAATCGTTCAGCTCAAGAACATGTCTCAACGGACTCCTCTTTAGATCTTTGGGAGGGACAGAGGGCGGGGGGCGAATTCTCTACTGCTACCCTGCGGAGGCTTTTCCCTTGTGTTTCTCAGCGTTGTACTGCCATTCTCTTCGCGGTTTTGGCTGCTCGCGTTTTGTTTTGTTTGTTTCTGTGCCGAGGAAAAGACCTCTGCAGACAACCGTTCGGGATTCCTGTTGAGCATGCGCGAGATGAAAATGCGGTTACCATGGAATTTCTGGGTCACGTGTTGGTAATAGTATGCCGCCGCCGGAGTTTGCCCGTCAGTTTCACTTTCTCGCACCTCCGGTTTCTAGCACTTCTGGGCTGGTGAAGAGGATTTCATGACCAGCCAAACTGACGGTATCTTCAAGAGATGAGGCATCGAGCTTACAGGCTGCAATTCCTAGCTTGGTAACTGAGGCTATCTGATCATCTATCAGAGCGTTCAGCGGGGAAATAACGAGTACAATCGGCACTTCAATGAGGAGGCCAAGATACTTGGAGACCGATGGAGCTAGTTGATATATCAACGATTTCCCATGACCCTTTGGTAAACTGACGAATGTATCTTCGCCATTCAATACATGAACCAAAGCTTTGGATTGATATTTAGTCAAAGACTCGATTGAACTATCTTTAAGGGCTTCTAAAGCCTTTTCAACAGCGTCGTTGAAACTTTCACTGGAAAGACTCGCACTCGCCATGCTGATATAGCGGGCTCACTTTTGCACAGCAAACTAGTACAAAAAAGATGCGCGAGTCGATAAAACCGGTTCCACAACCGGTTTAGTCATGTGATTACCTCCTAGAGCTTGGAGGTATCTAATACGCATGCTCAACAGGAATTCCAAACGGTTGTCTGCAGAGGTCTTTTCCTCGACACAGAAACAACCAAAACAAAACACGAGCAGCCAAAACCGCGAAAGAATGGCAGTACAACGCTGAGAAACACAAGGCAAAAGCTTCTGCTAGCAGGGTACTCTACTGCAGATATTGCATAAATCATTACATTTCGCCACTTTACAAACGAGACGGAAATTGGGCCGAGGTAACTCTTGCAAAGACTTCTGGGGCTGTTACCAGAGACAGGGAAAAAATTGGCCAATAGCTGACAGGCTACAGCCAAGACAAATCGTAATAAAAATCTTCTATTAAGTATAAATTGAAGAAATGGTTAAAGTAATTATGCGCGCAATTCTTTTCAGCTTAATTGCCTGCATATAAACTACAATGGTCATTTCTTTATTTAATTTCATCTCCCTAGTTCATATATAATTTATTTCAACTTGACTTCTAAGAAAATTTCAAACTTTCGACGCAGACGAGCCATGGCCAGTTAAAAAATCCTGGAGAACAGTGGCTACCCAAACTTTGGATGACAATTCTTACTCACTCCCGAAACAATATAGCAGAATTTCCTGCTAGATTTCCATAAACCTATTCTATTGTATTTTAAGAATATTACAGTTGAAAATATTTCACTGGTTTCATACTATTTTACCTGTCTACAGCAGACTGAGCAATTGCAAGTCTGTATACTTTGTAACGTTTTTGAGCTAAGGTACGTTTCGGTTTTTTTTTTCAGTTTAACAAGTCTTAAATTCATTTTTATTCTCATGCAAATGAAACTCATCATAACAAGAAAGGTTTTGCATGAAGCCTCGTTTTAAAAGTAAGGGTTTAGGTACTCGGAAATGGCCTTTCGACTTTGTTAATAGTTTTTGGGCTTAAAGAGAAGGTTATTCAGTGTAAGGGCCTGTTTACAAGGAGAGAGGGTTACTCTTGTCCTAGGGTTACCCTAGCAAGCGGGTTAAAGTTAGCTTTGGTTTACAAGTAATTTTTACAGGTAGGGTTACCCTATCACCCGTGTCAACTTTACCAGCTTTGCTGACGTGTTTCGTAATACATGACATTCTTTGTAACGGTCCAGATTTTGAAATAATCTTGAAGTTCTGTACAGAAAACACGCTAAATTCACGAAAAAAGGGAAAATATTATCATCGTAGACAGAAAACAACTTTTTAGTTTTCAGATGTTTATAATTACTGCGCTTTTCAGAAACATGCGAACTCTAAAGTTCAAACTGCCGTCAATCATAATTACGATCACAAGCAACGAACCTTGAAACACAAACACACAAAACGGATCGAAATCCACCTGTTAAAGTAAAGTTTTGTTTCCTAAGAGGTCCGTTAAGATGATTGACGGCAGCGAAAAGCGCAATCGTCAGTTGGCTTTTGAACTTCAGAATTCGCATGTTTGTGAAAAGCGCAGTAAGCTTAGAAATTGGATAATACCAAAATACAAATTGGCACGATTACTGGTCACGCATGACGGCGGAAAGTTAACCCGGGTAGGCGACTTATCCCTAGCTGAGCGTTTACAAGGCAGGTAGGGTAACCCTCTTTCTAGGGTAACCCTAGCACTCAGGTAGGGTTACCCTAGCGCTAGGGTAACTCTACCTGACTTGTAAACACGTCGTGTAAATAAGAAGATCAGAAATATGCGAGTGCTAGGGTAACCCTCTTGCTAGGGTAACTCTAACACCGGGGTTACCCTCCCTCCTTGTACACAGGGCCTAAAAGGTGTCATTGTTCTCAGTTTGTACAGTCGAATTTCCATGTGCGACCACCTCCCACAAGCCACCATATATCCCTGCAAAGCACCACCACTTTCCCCAATCAAAGCCCTGTAGTTGAAACGACCACCCCTGGTAAGCGACGGCCACCACTTTAACGGTGACGATTTTATTATCTCCCTTTGTTTTTAACCTCTCGTGGGCGACCAATTGATCCATTGTCTCATCTCTATATTCGAAGAACTTTTAGTGATCGGTGACAACAAGTGACCACGCATATTGTAACTTAGAAACTACATGAAATAAGTTGTTTACCAAAAAGTAGACATTTCGGGGCCTCTCCTCGAGAGAGACTCCTGTACAGGGCCGTAGCCAGCATGAGGCAAGTCGAGGCAGTTGCCTCGTCTTGATTTTGGCCTTTTTTTGTTTTTTTGTCTTAGTCCTACAAATATAAGAGATGGCAATATTATGACATGGCTGTCTCAAAGTTGAAGGCGTATAAATTGTGGTTTTAGATGTTTGAAAGGCTGCTTATTTTTTTGGAATTTGTATCGAGTATTGCTAATCCTGTAAACAAGCTTTATTCTCTCGCTTACAAAGTTCAACAGACCTTTTTCGTTCCGGCAGTTAAGACATGAATAAGTGAACAACATGATACATCCTTCCTGCTTACTAATTATTATATTTATTGAAACGTATTTTATTTAGTAAGGATGCGTAACTCAAGTCGAAACGGTAGTGGTCAAGGAATTAAATCTGGAAGAAGCTAGTTGACAAAATAATTACATACTGTTTTATAGAGTGGAATAACATGATATGAGTAGAAAGATATTTCGGCAGTTTGAGTAATTTTCGTGGAAGTTAATAAATGTTAGGCTATATCAACATTAACGTTGCATGAAGCATAATTTAATTGCAGATGTTGTAATGAAGCCGAGCTGATTTTTTAAAATCGTTTGAAAAAATTTCCTAGTAAACAATTTACGTTTTTTTACGTACGAATTGTAAAAGGGCCAAAGTCCAACATCTTCACGTGCAGATTGTGTGCATGAGTTATTTTTATAACTCTGTTTACTAGATTACGGTCTGATAACTCGAATTCCCTCACGTACAACCCAGGAAAAAGGCAAAGTCCGACACTTGCACGTGCAAACTGTGTGATTCTATATCTCATGCAGACTGGCTTTTCACAGTAATAAAAGTAACTTGAACGTATGAAGACATCTTTAGTTTTGTAACTAGTGCCTAAGCAAAGGTCCTTTTCTTTTAAGAAGTAATAACTTATAACCCTTCTAGAATTAAGTCGTCAGACTTAAAGACTGTTTCATTAAAGCAGAATCGCACGTGACAACCTCGTGAATAATGATGATGCAACCATCTACAACAATGATGAAAATCGTGACATTTCTACGCTATTCAGCCTTCGACGAGCTTCATTATTTTAAGATATCGTGAAGAAACCTTGAAACCTTCGAGTCTTCCCTCTAAGCAACAATTGGTGAGTTGATATTCATAGTACTTTAACAATTTGTTTATTTTGCACCAGATGTCTCAAGGAAAGACAAAGAAAAGTGAATCGGTAGTATGAGGAACGAATCAGTTATGCGCAGCGGTTCTCGTTTTCATTAATGTACAGCAATACCCAATTTCGCACAAAACATAGCCTTAAAGGGCAACTCTCGGGAAAATTACCCCTGTTTTTTAAGTTCTTTATAGTTTCCTAATGGCATGTAATATCTCTCTTTGGTGAAATTTCCGATATATCTGCGAAACTTATTTTTTTATAATTTTTCGAAAACTCGATTTTTGCCGCCATTTTGAAAACATTCGGATTTCACATTAGTCACGTGATTTTACGTCACAAGTGTGGAACACGGATTGCCAAGTGAAGATTATAAGAGAAAAACCCACCAAATTTCTCTTGCAAACAAAGGAGAATAGAGCCTCTACTGTCATATTAACGTTCAGGAAAAGCATTTCGATGATGTTTCCAATTTTTAAATTTACACAGGCATCAGATGCGGGCGATTTGGATTTTTTTCTGTATTTTTTTTGTTAGGGTATTCTTGAAGTCGCGTGAGACATTTATCGACCCGAGGTCAATAATTGTAAACAGGTAAGCTCCTAATCTGCTACGTATAATACAAAGAACATCTTTCCTATAGCAGATTTAAAATTTTGATACAACCATCAACCATTGCCTGATGGGTGTTGATGCCCTTCATTCCTCGAAAGCGACTTAATTTACTCCCGGGAAATACTCGCATCTTTGAAGAGAACTCCGTCACAGACCGCCGTACCGGCCTGATTCTATACCGCCTTTGTGTTTTCACTTAAGTGTGTTGTTCTCTTGTCTGAAATCTGCAGGTTCCATCCATTTACCTTTGCATCTAAAGACGCGAAGTAAAACTCACTTCTCGCCGAAATTTGCGATTTTATGATCATCATTTTGAATGTAGTTATTCGAGATGTGCTCTCGAGATTGTCGCGTCATTCCATTGAAAACCTGCACACACGCTAAAATTACATGTAACATGCCTTTTAAGGATAGAAAGAAATTAAAACAGTTCAAAAAAAGTTGATTAAAATAGGATTGCTTCATTATCTTTGGTGGTACTTTGTACCCGTCCTACCCGCGAACACTATAAAACTGCCTTGATAGCACCCGTGTCACGCTTCTTCTGCAATACTTACCTTTGGGACTTCTCACAAGAAATGAAAAAAGAAATTATTAACCCGTTTTTAAATCCCCGACGCGGTACTTATGGAAAATTCCAAGGAGAAAAATGCGATCCATAACGGGAGTGAAAAAGGAGAAAGAACTAGGCAATGTTCACTCCTGCAGTATGAACCTTTTTATTGAAGTTTATGGCGCAAGCACCATAACCGAAAGTCTTTGCTGGCTATTAAGAAAATTCAAGGGCTTTAAAAAACTACATGTTGAACCTGCAATTGAATACCCCTGCACTACTTGCTGCATCCATAGAGAGGCCCAACAGAGATGAGGCAATGGGTTCTTTCGTTAGCAGATAAAATCTTTCCACCCTTGTCAACTAAAGAAGGACTACAATGCCCTGCAATGTTTTGATTCTTTGTAGTTTAGGCTAAGCTAGGTCACTACTGCAATTAGTGACTTAGATGACCATGCACTGTGTGGTCCACTTAAACTGTGACCAGTTTTCTTTATTATTATTGCCTTATCAATTAAAATATGCAAGATGGAAACAATCCATTTGTGAATTCTAATTGAAAATGAGGATTTCCCATTATAACCTAAAGATATACAGCAATGAACAATAAAATATCATTTCATTATTACGATATAAAGTTTCAAATTGTACATTATTTCCCAGTTAACAGTCACACCTGTTGGAAAAAAAAGGGTGACACGTTATTAGTCAAACACTAATCCGCCATTATTATTCAGAAGCTGTGAGCAAATAGTCGATAAGAATTATGTATTTCCCACCCACTGACACCATTGGACTTTAAAAGACCATGTAGTCTTATAGATTTTTTAGTTCCACCAATTATTGTTGACATTGTTTGCTGGGCAGCAACCATTTTAATGGCAACAAAGTTACTCTAGCCCAGTCTTCCAGTGGTGAGTGAGAAAATTGCATCATATTTTATATACAGTAGGGTTATTTGCAATACATGGTATATTTATTCATCTGGGCCCAGTTGTTCGAAGGCCGGTTAGCACTTAACCCGGAAATGAGGTTGTATGCACTTAACTGCGCAGGAAGGGACATAGGAGTTACATTACCGTCCTTGAAACCATCACCAGACACAAACAAATAATGGCCTGCCAAGGGAGCCCCAGTATCACCTTACCAATTGCCTGTAGGCAATGTGCCTGCTTTTTTTTTATGATCTGATTCTTCATATGCCGAGGTACCATACTACTGCTTGTATTGCCATGCAGCTTGTAACACCCAGTAATTCAGACAAACTGCCTGGGATCCTGGGTGTTCCACTATGCTCCTCCATATTTTCAACTTCAACTGCCTTCAAATATTTACGTTTTACAACAGCCACCTCTTGGAAGCAGATATTTCCCCCCCCCCATCCAAGAGTAGTTATTTTCTTAAGTCATAAATACTGAACATCGGTTAATGGAGGGCAACAGAACAAGTGTTGAATATTGACCTTTTCATTCTGCACCCAGAAAATTATCAAACCGCCATAAGTCAAGACAGAATATTATTTCAGTTTTGAGCTTATTCACTCTTTAACGTTTATGGCTTCATCATACTATCTCCTGCCCATAACCACAAAATAGTTTCAAACATGTACACGTTTTCAACACTAGGTGTATTAGGTATAGAAGTTCCTGCAGTTATGTCTCATCAAATGCAATATTCTTGTAGTTAACACAACCACTGTTGTGCTCCAGACAAAAACTTAAGTGAATACGACATGTCCCAACCTCGAAAATCATATACTGGGGAGCAGAAACGTTTTATGCAAGCAGTTAGTTCACATGGGTATGGAGGTGAATCTCATCCCAACTTTAATTCTCTTAATAATATAAACATCAGGATACACAGAAGCTAGAATAATAACTTCTGAACCAAATTCATTGACAGAGCAAGACACAGTAAAAGTAAGTGAACGACTTGTAGGAAAAGAACTGTACAGCGCCTTTCAGTTATTATGTATAACAATCTGTATAACAACAAAAGAGACAAATTTTAAAGCGCAAGCACTCCACGAGTCGAGCATGAGCGGCTGTCAAGGGGCAAAGGTATGGAAATTTATTTGCGTTGCAGTCAACGAATTACGAGAGCGTAGATATTGCTTCCGATATAAATCACTGCTGTTTGTAAAACCAGGATTAAGGCAGAAATTAAAAAAAAACTACACCGAGACAACTTGCCCAGATTATCATTTCGAGTAGTCGTTAGAAGGGGAAGGTACGCTTTCGACCACTTGTGCATATGAAAACAATGATCTAAAATTATAAACGCACAGTATACAAAAAAATGCGTGTTTAATTAGACCTATTCCTTTTACAATTTGAAGCATTCATAGCATTGATGAAATCGAACGATTTGCGGATCGCACTGTACACAAGAATTGTTCAAAACCATCTAGGCACTCACCATTCTTCACTATCGAGATCGCTGCGGGCGAGTGGTAGGCTCGATGTTTTCTGGCGACGCACGAACTTCATCAGCTTCGGACGATCTTCCAGGCGGCTCAAAACGCCGGGGTTGAATTTCCGTAAAGGGCTGCCCTATACTTCGCATTCTAAAAGTTTTTCTAGATCCGAATAATCGGACAAAGAGGTAGCGCTATCACTTGAAGAACTACAGTCAGCCATATTGGAGATCATCTGTTGTTCCACACCTGTGACGTCATGTCACGTGATAGGCAAAATCGAAGCGTTAATGGCGGAAGTTCGAGTAAGCGGCAAATTTAACACTTTGAATCTCGATTTCGGAGCCAAATAGATCGCTGAAGAAATATTTCTTGATGGTATTACAATGAGAAAAACATTTGCAAGGTTTTTCTGAAAAATGTTGTCCTACGCGAGAGTTACCCTTTAATTTAGGATTAAAACAGTAGATTGCCGATCACTGAACAGACTGAAGCATTCAAAATAGCTCATGCACGTATAACGTGCCTATGACCTATGTTTCCTCAGGGATAGTAGAGCGAGCGAAACGCGAGCGCGCGTGAAAATCACCCCACGCGAGAAAAGGCGACACGCGGCGGGAGAAAGAGAAAACTGAGGGACTACAGACAAAGCCCAAGCTTTTGAACTAATGCGTTGCTCTCACAACGCAAAACTCTGATTGGCTCTCCCATAGAAATCTGTCAATATCTGTCAAAAACGCGCCAGCTGCTATCAACACTCGACATAATCACAATTACAGAACAAACAAGACGCTACGGAGCGTACACTTCGGCGTCGTTGTTGTGGAACTGATTAAGTGTAAATGCGGAAAAATGAAAAATGAAATATGGTAAGAGTAAGGTGTTAATTTGTGAAATTGTGCGATTTGTCAGGATATTCTGAAAAGAGCCATATCCAAGAGGCCTACTAGCCAAAAACTAGCATTTCGGGACAAATTGTCTTTGCGATAGTAGCCCAGTTATGCTCTGATGACTCCATACAAATCCTTCTAACTTTGACTTGGGTCTAAACGTTTAGACCTAAGTCAAATATGAGGTTATTGGAGGTTAATAACAAGTCTAACAAAACAAACAGTGAAAAAAGAATTCTCTATTTTTCTTAGTCACATCAGGCTTCAAAAACGGCATAGCAGTCTCATGTACTGATTAAAGATATGTAAGGCATGGGTAAGCAGTCAGTTACGTTGAGCATGGAATTGGCTAAAACTCAATGTTACGAGTTCGAATGTTTTGAGGATAATTATTCACTGACTATCAGCCTGCAGGGATGTCGGATTAACACAAGAAAGTTTAATACCAGAGGAACATTAGCCTCCCCGCAGACGTCTTGTGGGGTTTGCTTTCGTTCGCCACGCATTCATTTCTCCCCACGGACGTCTGCTAAACACAGCCGACATTTACGTTGTTGTTTGCTTGAATAAGCCAATAAGCGGTCAGTTATTGTGTCATGATCAGCCAATAACGAGCTGTGATACAAGGATGAGACTCCAAAGAAAGTTGTAAGAAGCGAATTTTTTTGTTTTCTTTGCAGCTGTAATTTAGGAAAGGACCAAGTTCGCGTGTTTAAAAAAAGCGCAGTTGACATCACAAGGCTCATCAAACGTGCTCTGGACGTTGATGTGTCCTTGTATTATTCAAGTGAATCATTTATTTGCACTGCTATCTTCTACCCGAGACGACTCAAACGTTTTGAAAAAATCACAGAAATGATGCAATGAGGCGGTAGTCAGCTGCATAGTTTTTTTCGGAAGTTGTTAAGTGTAAAATAATCTGCTTTTCTTTGATGAAAGACTTCAGATAACAGTCTCCCACACGAGCGCGGAGCGGTATACGTATTCAGCACGGTCGAAAACAATTACTATTAACTCTGTATATATTCGAAGTATTAAGAAAAGAGAACTTGTAAACGTTGATAGGGAAGATTTTCAAAGCATTCTTCCAAAACAAAGGCCGTTTCCTTTTTTTGCGAAATGTAATTCCACCAAGGTCATGGGTCGCGCGGACCAAACACCAATACGCAAAATTTGGGTATATTTTTTCAAGAGACGGTAAAACAAAAAATTCGAAGTCTACAGCAATGTGCTTCCAACGGCAGAAAAAGGTTTACCTGAAAACTAGTTCTGCAAAAAGGCACGTCTTCCCGTTGCGTTTTATTTATTCACAAGCTAAGTGCCACCGAAGTCTAAACTTCAAGCTAGGACGACAAATTAACCTGCCTGTCAACAAACTTTAATTTCGCTCCTTCAAAGAAAGGAAGAACGCTTATAATCAATAAATCATTGGACCTTTCATTTTTCACCGTATTTTATTTCTCGACGAAATATTTAATCATGCTGCAGCTCGGAAAAGTCGCGGACCAAGGACCACATGCTAACTGTACAAGTCACTCCATTTCCTCCACCGATCGATCTTCAACCAAGCTTCTGGGCTTTCGTAAACAACAGAGAAAGCCCCTCTCTCGACAACCTTCATATTCTCTTCGCTAATATCACTGAGCGTTACAGCAGGAATACCAATATTTGCCAGCTTTGTAGCTTGATCTTTCACAAGATTTACCAGGGGCGAAACAACAACAACATGTCCAGTAGTTCCACGCACTGAGTCGCAAATAAGCGGCAAAGCTTGATATGTAAGGGATTTGCCAAATCCCCTCGGCAAATTTATGAACTCATCGATCTTCTCTATAAAATTTGCAGGATAGCTTCTCTCTGATACTTGTTTAACTCTGTATTCTAATACTACAAACTTCTCGCACACCCGATCAAAAGCCTCACTGATCGTGCGAATCTGAACAAGCGGCTGGGGTTACGTTTTACGTCTGTGATTGGTGAACGTAAATGTCGGCTGTGTTTAGCAGACGTCCGTGGGGAGAAATGAATGCGTGACGAACTAACACAAGGTTTATTTGAACTTAAGTGAAACTAAACAGCCTCTGCCAATAATAACAAAATCTCACTTGAACTTCAGATATCTTACGGCTCCCGCCAACTTGTAAACACAGAACTTGGAAATCGACCTTCGTCACACTTGACTAAACACAGCAGTCAAGCTCGTGGGAAAAAAATTTAATTCGTCAAAAGAACTCGCTTGAAACTTGTATACCGTTTGATATAAGGTTCTAGGAAACACTAAACAGGCGAATAGTAGTAGCTTTTCGACATATTTTATGATTTCAGTAACTGATAGAAATCTGCTGACTCATGCTGAAATGTAAACATGCCCTAATTAATTATTCATGAATAATCCAAAAACGTAGAGAACGTTCGAGAAAGTCACGCAACGCATGAAAGCAATTTTACTACTTAGAAACACTCAACAAAGACAAAATGTCTTTGTGCAGGATCTTGTAACTTTAAATTCATCATAAAACTGTTCCAAAGGAGGGCTCATTCGTGAAATGTTTTTTAACACTTGAAGAGAAATTTCGTGTCTCTGTGCGGCCACGTAATGTGCTCTATTTATTCATCGAGTAACTTAAAGACTCGACTCGACATGATCTTAAGATGTTACGAAGTAGTCCGGTCTCATTTCGTGAAATAGCCGAAACAAGCCGAAAAGTCACGAACTTGCACGCCTAATCTTGTCCCGAAACTAGTGCATCATTTCATAACAATTTTTCGTTTGCCCAACTACCTTGGGTCGCAGTAGCGCAATCGGCTAATCCCTCTACTTAGAGTCCCCTCTGATCTGACGGGTCACATAGGTGAGTCGGTTCAAACCCCAGGGAAGCCAAAATAATAATTCTTTCTTCCTCGAAAAAGTCAAGGAATAAATCAAAGAAATCGAAGTGATCTCAAGATATCTCGGCTCTCACTTCGTCAAGTAACCGAATAAATCCGAAAATCTACAGACTTTGCATGCCCAATTTTGGCGAAAAATTGTAACTTTGATACATTCCTGAGCGTCGCGAAACCTTTACTTCGCGCTCCGCCGAAGTAATAACTAGAATTGCTCTTGTAGAAGCAACTAAGAAGAAAGCCAACCCGGCAACTGATGAGGTTCGCGTGGAGCGTCGCGAAACCATGGTCTTGCCTGATCCAAAGTGGGAATAACAGAACAGTCGCAAGCTAAGGCTGTTAAGCTTATTCAAAAGTTACATGTATCACCAAGGGAGGAACTACGCACTCCAGTCCAAAGGCTCACATTATCCCCCGCAGTTTACCAATGACAAGAGCAATGACAGCTCAATGAGGGAAGGAATCCCATTGCATGCGCTTAATTGATTTGGAAGGGGATACGAACTTCACACTCCAAAATCAGTCGGTCGTTAAGGGTCAAAAGCTTGGGCTTTATCTGTAGTCCCTCATTTTCTCTCTCCCCGCCGCGTGTCGCCTTTTCTCACGTGGGTTGATTTTCACGCGCGCTCGCGTTTCGCTCGCTCCACTATCCCTGAGGAAAAATGGGGGACTACTCGTTAGTCTACTGTATTTGCAATAGAGAGGACTACCAGTACCAGCCCGAATTATTTCAGGTCCATAAGGTGTGGTTATACTCAATATGGGTACATGACAAGTGTGGATCGTGTAGTGAAGAGCAGCAGGATTGTTGAGGGAGTGGGCGCAGGGGCGAGATCTTGTGGGCCTTGTGGGTCGCACTCTGCTCGCAGGATGAACAGAATCGAAATTACAGTAAAATTCACTAACTAATCACTCTGTACTCTGTCACATAAAAAATTCCTTGAAAGTCTTAAAAAGGTTCTGTAATCTTTACAGTTTCTAATAGTTTCTGGTAGATTGTTAAATAGTTTCGACGCATTATCTTGGAAAGTGCCTTTTTTGGTCGGGGCCGCTAATCTAAGCTACACAGAAAAGAAAAGTTGAAACAAGGATGTGGTGTTGCCGGGGATCAAACCCGGGACTTCATGCATGCACCGAAGAACACGCACTAACCAATTGTGCCACCCTTGCTCACCTCAATGAGTTGTACACCTCATGAGCACCTGAGATGGACGAGTTCATGCAAGAGAACATTAATTCTCTCTCGGTTCATCATGAATACCAAATTTTCTTACTGAGGGTGCTCTGCTGCATTGCGCATGCAAGAGCTTGGCTATCACTTTTTTTTGACACCTGACACTTATACAAGTGAGCCCCAACCTTATTTAATTATGCTTGGAAGAAGTTTAAATTACCCAAAAATGGAAAAAGCAATAATAAGAAAAATTACCTGAAAGCTAGTCTGTGTACAGCAGCCCCCTTTCCTCAAACAAAATCAGGAGATTTTGTTTGAGGGAAGAGGGTGGGGGGGGGGGGGGGGGGGGGGCTTGTGCACTTAAAGGCTTAATTACTGAAAGTCGACCAAGACTGCTTAATTCTGTAAATATTCCAGCAGAAAAAACTCACACACCCTTAGGGAACTATGCAGAAAACATTTTTCATGCACTGATAATTTTATAAAACTATATTTTTTCCCCATGACTTACACAGATTGCATGGCTCGCTTACTCGCAGATTGTCTGGCCCCACAGCAGTTGAGATAAAATTGTTGATATTTCATTTGAAAATGAAAAGAGGGAGATATGGCAAAAAATAATTATGTGGACATTGAAATCCATCTCATCACTGGTGATACATCATTAATAATGGTTGAATTGCAGCTTAGAAAAAAAAAATTTCAGTCAACTGTCCATATACACACATACAACCGTTACAACTGTGTGTACATGTACAGCTGAAATATGGAATAAAATTGGGATGACTGATACATTTTTCACTGTGTTGGTGTGTTTGTGTCAGTATATTTCTTTTAGCCTTTTATTATTCCTTAATTCTGATGGTGTTAGTGGCCTTTTTCTTCAGTAAACACCCTACCTTACCAACTAGCTAGAGCTGGGTAAAATAAAAAATTAAAGTCTACTGCATTTTCCCGCATATTAATTTACTGAAAATGTCCAGCTGAGAAAGCTGTAAATGGCCTTTCTGAGGGAGACTCTAAATTAAAAAATTTTCTGGGGGAGCATGCCTTCAGACCCCTAGCCCTAGATTGGCTGCCTTTGGCGCTACAAATTTTCTCCCTGTGTGCATACACCTTCAAAATTTCATGCTACACCGTACCCTTGCCTAGGACTAAATTATTATTTTTGTTATTAATTACAGAATACTGTTTTACTCACTAGAAGTGGAATCATTTTGTGACATATGGATGGTTTGTTAATTTCCATATTTTACTTAATCTTCTCTAGGAAAGGCCTTGTATGCTGGTCAGTTTATGTTTTTTCTGTCACCACATATTTACAAAGTGGTTGATGCAATGACGCATGCTGTGACATCCACTCGACCTAAGCTGCGGTATGGAGTAGGATGGGACCACAAGTTCTTTTGGAGGCCTCTTTCACTTTTTCCGTCTGAAATACAAGATTTAATTCTTCCTTCTATGCAAATGCAAGCACACAGAGGAGTTCCGTAAATCATACTTAGCGACGTAATATTAAACTAAAGAAGGATTTGATTAGTAATTATCTATTTAGGCGCTCTTGTTAGCAGTTTTGTAAACAATGGATTGACACGTATATGTACTTTTGACATGTATGTGGTTTCCTATCCAAATATAACTACCTACACAGAGGATTTTACTAGAAAAACAAGCAGATTGGCTCATCTGTCAAGGATGGGAGAAATTGTAGAGGAATGTAAAGGCACATTCTCAATTTTATGCATGCATTTCTTCATTGCTTATCAATTTAAACCAGAATTACATAGCAAAATCCGGAGCTATAAAGGGGGAGGGGGAGGGGGGGTCTCATCACGAGTTCAGGAACAAAAATTTTGTGTTTCACGAGTCTCAAAACAAATATTTATGTTTTCATGCTTCTCAAAAGTAGAGGTTGTACAAAATGTCAAAAATGTTATGTTAGTCCCATTTTGTAATTTAAACAGTCTAGTGCCTCGATTATATTTTAGCAAGTTAACTAGTGTTTACGAACCTTATGAAAAATGTTGCGCGGCTATAAGTTAGTGAAGGGCAAACACGGCACCAGCAGTGTTTATAAAAAATTTAGCCTGCAGGGATTAAGCTTAAAGCCAATCAAAATAGCAACCTATTTTGAATACATGCAGAGTAAATAACAAATTCTAAGACAAACAACAAACCACATAAATAGTTATACACTTTATTTTTTACAGATATAAAAAACAGTCACACTGTCAAGTCCAGGTATATGTTCATAAAAATTGAGGACTTCCTCATACACTTTACAACCACATTCTCATATTAATCCTTTAACTGTTATAATTTATTGTCAAATATTAGTGTAATTTCCTTACCCTCTTTGTCTTATTGGCCACTTAGAGCTGTTCTAAGTAACTATACTGCAACAGTCTTTGTTTAAAACTGTTTGGTTTTGAATGTCTTCAAATGGCTTAAAGTGGTTAAAAATTAATATAGATTGTTTTCAGTCACATGGTCAGCAGCTTTGCAAATTGCTTGGAATAAAAGAAAGTTTTAACATGTGAAAAGAGTTCACTTAATTCCCATGTGATTTTTTTGTACACAAGCATGGCTGCTGAATCATTGTTTTCATAACACAAATATGGCCATTGCGATGTCATGTGAAAACGATCTACAGGATAGTCAGCTTTAATGGCTGATAAATGTTCAGTAAATGTTACTTTGAAGTTGGAGTTGAAGTTGCACTTTGACCCCAGGAAAGGTTGATGCATTAATGTTCTCATGAAATATGTTAGGCTTAAAGATTATCATGCATAATTATGATTTGGTTATATTATATTTAAAACTCTGGATAAATTATTATTAAAAATGAAGGAATAGTCTGTTTTTTCCCTTGTAACAGTATGTTACCAAGTCCAACAAATTAGATAATAAAACACATATAAACTGGCGGCTTTTGCAACTGCACCACAATATGGTTGTCAACCTTCTGCACATTAAGCGGGTGTCCATAAGGTAGGGTTTGACTGTATAAGATCAAGATTTGAATTCTCATTTGTTGCCCCTATTCATTTCCTACAGAAGTAGTAAGGAGAAGTTGATATAATATCAAGCAAATTCATCTTGTGTGATCATGTCCGTAATTCTCATGACCACTCTGTTTTACAAAGCATTGATATTACACTGAGCAATTTGATGCTGATCACTCTTAGGGCATAAAGGGATAAATTCTCCATTTACCCTCAAAATATGACAGTAGTAAATGGAAAATATTGTTTACCTCTCGACTATGCACAAAATCTGATCTGTTAAGGGAGAAGAATTCCACAGAGTGAGAGATGGGATGGGGTATCCATATATAAATTCTCCAGACTTTTCTGCTTACATCTCCTTAAAGAATGTTGAGAGAATTTGCAAAAAGATCAACACAATAATTATCCCTTTGGTGATCATTTCCTAAATTCTCACATACTTTTCTCTTGATGATGTAAAAACAATGTTAGCAGAAAATATTATTGATGTTTGTCACTCTTGGGATTGAGAGGGTTAAGTGAAGAAGATGCCACTCTGAGAGCAGAGAGAGCTATTGTCTTTTACTTTGATTGCAGCGTAGAAGAGGATGCTTGAATCATGGCATGTTGCTGTATCCTAGCAACATGCTACTCATGCTCAACAAAGATCTTAGTCAGTGGCGGATGCAGGGGAGGGCCTGAGGCCCCCCCTTATTTTTAGACCGAACTGAAGCCCAAAGGGCCAAACACTTTTTTTGGAGACCAACCCCCCCTCCCCTTATTTCAGGGTCTGGATGACCCCCCCCCCCCTCCCTGCTCCTTATCTCAAGGTCTGGATCCAGCACTGTTACTCTATTCTTGCAGAGTTTTTCTCAAGTACACTAAAATTAAGCAAGCAAAAGAAAGACTCTGCTGATAGGGTGAGAGGATGCCATCCTGGAGAAAAATGCAGGACATCTGGATATTAAAATAATGCTTTTCTACAGTTGAACCTCTCTACAACTGCCACATTGGAGACAGAAGAAAGTGGCCATTGTAAAGAGGTGGCCACCATGGAGAGGATGAAACAAGAGTGAATGTATGGACTGTTTCCGCCAAAAAAAAGGCTGTTGTAGAGAGGAGGCCATTAGTGGAGGTTCGACTGTATTCTTCTTCCAACATAAAAATAAAATCAGTATACAACATAATCCCTATCTGCTTTTATAGCTTTTCTTGGCCTCCTCTCCTCCTCCTCCTCTTCTTCTTCTTCACCTTCTTCCTCAGCTCCTTCGCCAAAGTCATAAACATAGTCGTCTGTTTTGAATGACGACCTCCTGCGATTTTTTGGCACACTCACTTGGGACTGAGCTGTTAATTGCAGCTTGATAGCGCTAGTGTTTATTTTGCCACTAGTTGTCAGTAAATCTCGCATGCCTTTCATTTTTTGGCTTCTAAGATTCAACACCACTGGTTCTTTAGAGTTTTCTACACTTGCTGTTGCTGAGCTGTTGTTTTCAATCTCAATGGATGATGACAGTGATCGTCCTTCCTCTGCAAATGGCTTTATTTCAGGTGTATCATTTTTCACAGCCTCATGAACCGACGGTAATTTTCCTGCATGCATAGATGACAATGCAGATCTACAAGCAGGGGAAAATCTTGAAATTGATTGAACAAGCTTCTTTGCCCAGTCAGCATGTATAACAGGAGTTTGGCTGCCTTCCTCCCATAGACAGATGCCATCATAAAACTGAAGAACAAGACTAAAAAAGCTTGGATCTTCAGAAAGATTGGCAGACTGGATGGCACCACTGTCACCTTTGATGGACGATGTAATCTTGAGAATGTTTGGGATAAAGTCATTGGCTATCTCGTAGAATTCTTTAAACATCTCTTCATCTCCTTTTGAATAGTTGTACCTACAAGGAGTTGCTGTAAGTTGTCACCATGCATAATAATTATATATTGCATTAAAGGAAGATCATCCCACAATTTCAGCTTGCACATTACAGCCCATGAGAAACATGGGAAACATCCCATGAGAAGACAGGCCACACCATTGTGGTCTATGCCCCCCTTTTTTCCGACATCTTTGTACTAGGTTCTTTAATGTCCTGTTCCAACTAATAAGAAAGTCTTAACATCATTGCCCAAATGATGCAATTATCTGAACTGACACAAGCTCCCCTATACAACACAACCGGCATGAACTAAAACAGTTTTTTTAAAGACCCTCAGGTTTGGTGGTCCAGCCGGAGCTCAAACTCAACCCCCACCCCCCAACCCCATCAGCAGACCAGTAGCCATTCAATCTAGCTTACCAGCCAGCAGTGTAGATAATATTGCATGTGAAACATGCCACAGCCTAAGAGTAGTAGTCAGGAAATAGACACCAGTGTCTTGGTCTCCCATTTGTGCTGTAAGATTACATTAATGGGTGAGTGGGGAGAGACCAATCATATGTTGATCTCCAATGTCACCTCTCTGGTTCAAGGGAGTGAAATTGGCAGTGTTTATTTTTAACCGCCCCTTTTACCTTACTTAGTTACTGCTACGTACTTTCCAGCGACATATGCTGCTTTGACCCAGTGATCCATGGCTTTCAGATACTGTTTCTGTCTGTAATAATAACCAGCAAGGTATGTATAGGGGTACACATGGTAATCTTTGTACAGGGATTGGCTCACTCTTATGCCTTCCTTAAGGATGTCTTCTGCTGATGAGTGGCCAGGAGTTGGTGATATTTCTTCCAAGTCACCAAGATTGCCCAGAGCCAATGGATATCTAGTGGAGCAATATACAAAATTTCAATTAATTAAGCCTCCTGGGTCCAGCTCCTCAAAAAATGGTTAAGTAAGGTTTCTTGTCTAAGAACATGTAACTTGAGCTTTCAAAACACTGATGTGCCTTTACTTCGAAAAAAAGAAATGATTTATGATAACCTGAAATGTTACTGTAAGCAATGTATAAGAAGGTAAATACAAAAAGTGGAACAAAATAATTATTTTAATCCTGCATTAGCGTTAATTGGCCTTTCAGGAACCGTACCTGATAAAGTGCTGGAAAAAACTTATGTCATACATGTATTTGTACTGGAAGGAAAAGATAATTTTTTAAAACAGTAAGTTACAAAGAAGTGTTTTTCTCAAATGTGTTACATATGCCTTTTTATCTTAGAAGGAAGGTCAATTACTTGATGGAAGGGATTTTCATACCACTACAAGAAGTATAAAACCAACCAAATTTTTTTTCAATATATCACACATCCTGCTGGAATATTTTAGATCTCCTGTTTTACTTGTTGTCCTTTAAAATTTTCACACTTTTGACTTGACACACTTTTAATTTTGTTCAATGGTTCATCTAGACAATGGAAAACATGAAGTGTCCTACACAAATAATTACTGATGGAACATTGGAGTTCACTCTTGATTTCCTAACAAAATATATTCCTACATTTGATACTGTTGGAAATTGTAAAAAATTCTTTACCTCTTAAGATGGCCTTGATCATAGAGTAACCACAAAAGTTGCTGTTGATTAAACAGAAAACAATCAAGCATCATAGTGTTGTCATTCCAAAACAAACAAAACATATACTTAAACAATACTCACTAACTAAATGCTCAAATTTACAGGACCTTAGGACCCAGTCCCCCTCACTTTTCAACCAAGCAAAAGATTGAAGAGTCAAAAAATAAGTTTTCGAGACTTGGTCCCTGTTATCACACGTTTAGAAGAGCACTCCTTCCCTTTTTCTCAAGTTAAGGATCCACCCACCCTCCAAGAGGGTACTATCATATATGGGCTACATAGGCATGTGCTGCTGTTAGTACAATGGGACCTCCATATAACAAAGACCCAAGGGACTCGAGGCAAAATTTTTTCATTATAATGAGATTATGTAATATCGAGGTTCCTTTTCATATATTTACTATTAATGGGACAAAGAAAATCGAGGACTTTGTTATATACACAGGTTTCTCATATCGTGGTTCCACTGTATGTGCTAAACACATTGGCACTTCAAAAACTTAAGGAAGGTTTTTTAAATTCAAGTTTATTTTGAAAGAAAAAGAATAACAGCAACGTACTATACTGTGGCAATGGACTAGTAGACCATTATGATAGATGGTGTCTTATGTACTACTATACTATGATGGAGATTGACATGGATTACAAGAAACAAATTTGAAAAACTTATTGGCTACATATTTCAAGACACATTGGAAACTGCACCACAAGTCCTTTCACACCTTACCTGCTGCAAACTTGCTAACTCCACACTGTCGCTTGTGCTGTTAATGTTAGGGTTTATTGAGGTTACCATGGAGGCAACCTCCATGTGTCTTGTGCATTTTACAGGGTATCCACTCAGGTACAACCAGCTGTGTGCAGTGCTCTCATCAAAGTCCACAGGGCGACCACGTTTATCTTCATTTCCTTTACCATGCCATGTGACCTCTGCTGTCTCTTTGCCACTCTCACCAAAAACCACCCAGGCATGGTCTTCTGACAGTGCTAAATGAACGTCATTGTAACCCAGCGCCTGACAAATGGCAACTACAGCAAAGGCAACACCAAAACAGTCCAGTCGATTTCCTGTTAAGAAATAATGAAAATTAAAAGATTATAAAAAAATAATAAATACCATTTCACATGATTTCAATGGGTAGCTCTTCTAAGGAAATCTGTGATCTTGAACTAACTAAGTGGGAAGATGGTATAACAATAAAAAAAAACTAATAACTTTAGGATACATAAAATATGTACCTGACAACCTTTTATCACCTTTTATATAACACTCCATATTCATACAACCAAAATTGGATCACATATCTTATGGGGGGGCATTGATTGATGTATCGACCAATATCTCAGTTGACTGACGATCAACATATCGGCCGCTATGTCAGTCGAGAGTTGGTCGATTCCTGACTGATATGTTGGCAACTATTGGCTACTACGGTCTATCAGTGGACCTTTGGTTGATAGTTGGCCAATACTTTGCTCATGCAAAATCAACAGATCGATCGACAGTCGACCGAGATATCAGTCGATACTTGATCGACACCCCCGTAAGATACACGATCCCCAAAACTTTACACACAACTCTCAAGGTCATTTTAACTTTTCGAATATTTACTGAATCAAAGAAAGACTATCGTCAACTCGTGGGTACGCTGTTTAGAAAATAATCAATTAGTTATCACCTCTGCTTTTCCCACAGTAAATTTTAGGAAATGAGAGAAATTCAGATTATAAATATACTATCCTTGTTCTGGAAACACAATACATATCTTGCTGCACAAAGTGCCGAGTAAAAAAATGGACAATTTCCGTGTTTTATACTATAAGCCGACTCCTCAGTCTCTTGGTTTGCCGTCTATAAAATGTGTAACGAAACGACTAACGAAACCATAACACGATCAAAATAACCCATATTTTCAGAGGTTTTCGATGGGTTTTGATGTTCTAACGACAAACACATCTCCTCTGGACCCTGTGGCCATACTTAACTGATTGAAAAACGACTCGAAGCAATCGCAATCGGATGAAATTTAAGGCTAATTGAAATCAGGTTACTGACAGTAAAAAAACAATGTAAACACATTTCATGGCAATGAAAGAACATATGCGATACAAAGTCGACACAACTCCTCCACGAAATAAGATGCAAAACATAAGCTTATATGTTTTCTTATCTCGATTTCTAATGTTATTTTAAAATGCTCAAACTCACATCCATTTCCCCCCGTGATCTTAAGGAGTCCTTAGAAAGAAAAAGAAGAAGTGCCTTTATTTATTATACATTCATTCATACACATAACCTAAAAATACATTACTACAAGGTATGAGATCAAGCCAGCGTCAAAGTTGAAGGAGTAGAAGTGCAAATGCTCATCTTCTCGTCAAGTTTAATGCCTGGACGAGTCAAAGGCTCTTAAATCGTACTAATCTGAAAGATTCCTGCATGTCTTAAATTTGGTAAGACCTTTATCCTCTGAACGTGCTGTAGCGCACGATGCACGCTCTCAGCGAGGAATTTGATGCCACCGAACTTTGGCGAGCACATGCTTCTTTGGAAACGATAGATCTTCATGCTCTCGAGTTCAGACCCAATTAATTACGAAAACGTCTACTAAGAGTGAGCGAGTGACTCATTTGCATATCCCTGTCCCTGCAATCACTCGTGGTATGCTCACGCGTACCCACGAGTTAAAAATGAAGTTACCAAAACAATAAAAAAATTCCATTAGCCCATGAATAAACCAGATACAAAGTTACCAGTATTTCCCAGTGGATCTATGAAGTGGGCACGAGAGGCGTGGGACCCCACCTTATTTTAAGGTCGCTTGAAAGGGTTTTTTAGGGTGTATAGCTCCCAGGTTTGAGCATAAACTACGTCACCATTAACAGGCCAGCTGCCCCAATATCTTTGGGTTCTGGATGAATGCTCCCTGCCCCAACTTGCTTGAAGATATGAATCTACTGCTGTTCAAAGTTTTTAACAATGCATTACTCTCTTATCATTCTTTCTGTCACAGATCTCTTATGAGAAGGTGTACTTGCACAAATTCAAAATTGACATTCTTCAAAGGGAATGCTCAACAACATATAATAATGAATGTAAGTTCCTTTCCTAACGATTCGGGCCTGCCCCTTCATCACTGGAGTTACAAGTATGTTAGAATCGTTGCAAGGTTTGCACATGCAAACAGCTTAGCATTCTTCAGCATAGCCTGTGCAACAGACAAAACTAAATCTCTGGTTAAGTCTGTTTACAAACCAGCACTGAAATCCTTGTTTTGGGCGCTCACCTGTGTACCAGAGCAATTGGAGTGTGCACCATTATTGCCTGTTAAAAAATCTATACTTAATTTGCCAGTCAGGCTAAAGAGGAATTCCATTGCACTTTGGTTATTTTGTTGACTCCGTTAGCGGCCAAAAACAAGGATCTAGGTGCCATTTCGCAGACATTACTTACCAGGGCTAGATACATTTGTGACACAAGCTATCTTCTGCTTGGAGCCACGTAGATTTTCACATTCATAATAACTACATTGCCAAAATTATACAACAGATTCCCTTATTAATAAAACTATTATATGTGCATTCATCAGATTAAAATTGCTTTGAAAATCATTCAACACCTTCCCTCAGAATGTTTACATTGTTGTCAAGGAATAGTTTTCTGTTTGGTGATCAATGTGAAATCAGAGTTATACTCTGAATTGAATATTAATTAGCTTCGATTCCCACTGGGTGAATCTTTCTAAAGGTTGCAATTGAAAGGTTAAATCGAATCATAAACAAACAGAGTCACACACTTTGGCTCAAATAATATATAAAAATTATATTAAAGGATTATCTGACAGAAAACAGATCAAAATAGAGAACAACTAAAAAGAGTAGACGTTTTATGATTCGATAAAAATAAATGATTCAGTTTTGATTTTGTAAATATCCAAAAAAATCTTAGTAAGTAGTAAAGTGCGGATAGAATTATATTGTTCATTGATGAAAAAGTTAAAAGCTTAAAAATCACTGATGGCTGAAAAACACTGGAGACTAAGAATGGAAACATAAATATATTAAGTTCACAAAGGATTGTAGTGATCAGCCCATGTTTCATCGTCATTCATAAAGACGTTTGTAACAGATTATAACAATTGTTAAAAAAAAATAGTGGAACTTGCCTGTCAAAAAACTATATAAATTCTGGATGTGTGGCTTGTCTTTGAAATAGGACTTTGAAAGACAACTCCAGACCAGATCGGCTACATCTACGACGAATTCCCTCGTTGTTGGTTTTTGTTCGTTGTTGGTATTCAAATCTTTCTGAACCAAGGCCTGAAATTTACCGCCAAGTGCGTCGAAGGTTTCTTTATCTAAGCTGGGACAGCTATTGGAGGATCCCTTGCAGGTCAACGCGGTCTCGAAGAACCCTAAAATGATAGATAATTTGGCCAGGTTCGGTTCTATTTTTGCAAGTTCCACCTTGAAAACCTCCACCACCGATGCGATGTCTTTCAAAGGAAAACTGGAGTCTGCCTCCATTCTGGAGTGGACGGACGGGCTACTCCTTTCTCAAGCGAAGCAGAAGAGAAGACAAAAAGCAAAAGGACTACGCAAAAATCTCCCCGTAATTTAGCAACTTCGACTATGAAAATACAGCACTTTCTGACTCAAGAAACAGCTCGTAGCTGGGTTCTAACGGATCCCAGACATAACTCGACTTTCATTACGGTGATCGCGTAGAATAACCACAATCAAAGGATAAACAAAACTTGTCAGAACAAATGAGAAAGTGGAAAAAAGAAGGGAGGTTGGGGTGGACTTGGGAACGAAAACGAAAAGAAAAGTACTTGGGAGAATGGGTATGAGTAAACGTCATGAATTATCACGTGACAAGATTTGCATGGTCTGCCATCTTGTCGCGGGAGACTTAGTGAGTAGCGGATGGCAATTTTGTTCTTGGCGTTAAGTCTTTTTTTTTCGGACTAGAATTTATACGACCGTCAGATTTCTTTACTAAGAAAACCTTAAGTGTATTTTTATCCTTTTTAGGTGTTGTTGTGGCGTTTTGCTAGTCAAGTGCGTGTTTATTAAGAACGATTGAAGTGCAGGGAGATTTCGAGGAATTTCGTCATCTCACGACAATTTATGACGTTTATCTGCTCAGGTAAGAAAATAAAACAACTTAAATTCTCCAAAAAGTGCTCCTTTTATCAGGATCATTGTTTTTTCATCACTAAATCTGAAAGTAGCGAAATATTCAAAGCTCTTTAACACTTTTCTCAGTTTTTGTGAAACCAGGTGAAACGTGTTAGTCGTGGTATTGGTTTAAACTTACTGATATTGACTCGGAACAGTGACACAGAAATATACAGCAAACTCTTAGTGTGAAACGTGGTTAAAATTAGCGGTAACTATTTTTGTAGAAACGCAAAGTTTTGACTTCCTTTCTTTGGAGAAAACATTTTGAAGATGATGTGTTGTCTTCGAATTGGTCAATTCATAATTTTTAATGTATGCACATTTTACATAAATCCCCCCGTTTGGCCCTCATGAGAGGGAATCGTTAAATATAATGACAAATGCAATTTATGCGGTGCCATGTCGCATTCATAATTTGACTGTTTTAAATTTTCACCCTTAAAGAAAAACTCCATCGGTTATGGGAACAGTCTTAAAAGAAAGTGCTTTTTTTTGTAAACAGGTTTCAGATGAACCTTAATTGCTCATTAGTGCAAGAAACATAACCTTGCAGTGGGTGTGAATGTAAAAAAAATGTGAAAAGGATGCAATAGTGTAGAAAGTAAAGCTAATTATAATGTGACGATAAATGGAGAGCATAGGACTAACAAGAAATCTAAAAATATGTATCAAATTATGGTGTGGTAATTTTAAAGAAACATAACAAATGAACAATAGGCAGAACTAAATAGCCAGTGGAAAATTGACTTGAAAAATCTGCCTATGGAGTGAGGATTTGTTCCAGTGCATTTTTAATCTCCTTGATTTTGAGCTGGAAGGGGATGGAGTCAATGTCCAGTGTGGAACTTTAAACCAACTCAGCGCTTCATGCATTTGCATGTGTTATATTTGTTTCTCCACCTGTGGTTTTTCTTAATTCAGAGGGTCATTATTTTTGTTCTAAAAGTTAAGTTGCCTGTTCTTGTCAACTTTGCTATAGAAGGCGGGCAAAAGACTTCCGTTCACAAATTACATGTGTATCCATTTGTTCTGTGTCTGCTTTAAGAGATGTGACATCTGTTTAAACGTTTGGATCATCTGTCTAAATGGTGTTTATATCTTTTTCTCTAAGATAGTAATGATATAAACAATTTACATAGCACCTTTTCTAAAGGTGCGTCACAAACCACTCAAAATCTAAAAATTAAAAACTATCTAAAAACCATCATCGCAAAGTCCACAGTCGCTAAGATAAATAAATGATTCAATTAAAAGCTTTCTTAAAAAGATATGTGTTCAGTCTTTTCTTAAAAAATGTCAACAGAAGAGCTGAGGTTATGTAAAAAGGCAGCGAATTCTTAAGTCTCACCCGCAAGTTCTAAGATTAAATGAGGGCGAATTAAGCAACAGTTTTGAAGCAGATCGCAAACTGCGCAATGGAGAGTAAGGCTCTAGGAGATCACTTAAGTACTAAGGAGCCATGCCCTGTATAATTCACCTTACATGTAAAAAGCAGTACTTTAAAATTCAATACGCTGCTCAACAGGCAGCCAATGTAACTGAAAAAGTAGAATGCTGCAGAATTCAAAACATGTTGCAGATGCTGTAACATTTTCTTGGGGAGTCCATAAAGCCAACAGTTACAATATTATCAAGCTTTGAGGTAACAAATGCATGGACAAGGATCTTTGCTGTCTGGAGACTTAAAAACTTTCTGATGCGCAAAATGTTCCTAATAGAATAAAACAAAGATTTGCAAATTTGTGCAATGTGCTTGTCGAGTGAAAGCATCAAGGTGAGAACAACTCCAAGATTCTTTGCAGAAGCGGAAGAGGCCACAGATGAGATGGCTACTTAAAGTTGATCGAGGAGGGGAGCAGGATGGTGCTTAGCTTGGAAAATCTCCATCCCTGGCATATAGTCATTAGGTTTAAGTTTATTACATAACATTCATTTTTATTATATAAACACCAATGAAATACCAGATGAGCTTTCACGTGCAAACTTGATATCTTCATATGTGAAAATAACATGTTATCTTCACATGTGAAATATTACCGTTGCTATGGCTACATAATAAATCGTGCCTTTCACAGCAAAAAACTATGAAAATGAAATGGTTTGGTAATTCATTGGTGTTTATATAATAAATGGAACATTAAATGGCTGCTTGGAGACACAAAATTTTTTTGTCTTGTTTTTAAAGAATAGTTTAAAACTCGAAGAGAAATTTTGTGTCTCCACGCAGCCATGTAATATCCTCCATATCAATATCATGACCACAGGCTTCCAATGTAGAGCATGCCCTGGAAAGATCACCCGAAATAGACGATTTAAATGATATATAAAGCTGAGTGCCATCAGCATAAAAGTGAAAAGACATGTTATGATGCCTCATTATGTCACCCAATGGATCAACATAAAACAGGAATAATATTGAACCCAAAACAGACCCCTGGGGAATGCCACAATTCAATGGCAGAGTGGATGAGCGGGCACTACCTGGTAGCAATGAACTGCATTTGCCCACCAAGTTATAACTTAAACCAGTCATGAGCCTTGCCATCTACGCCAAATTGTTCAGTTAGTCTAGCAAGCAAAATGTGATGATCAACCGTATCAAACACTGCTGAGAGGTTGATGAGCAGTAATATTACGCATTTATCATTGCCAATGGCTTGCAAAATGTTGTCTTGAACCAGGCTTTAAAAGTGCTGATTCAGTACCATGACTGGGTTTGTAAGTGGACTGGAACTGTTCCATCAGGGAATCATCAGTAAGATATTTGGTCAGTTGAACAGCTACCACCCTTTCACAGAATTTAGAGGTGAACATAAGATTTGAAACTGGATGATAATTCAGAAATTGTTCTGGGATTACTGTAGCAGTTGTTAGTAAAATTCAATTTTGTAAATGTAATTCATCAGCAAATATTTGTTTATGTCAAAATGTTCATTAAACCTGCAGCTAAAGGGATAAAACTGTAAAAGACAAAAAATCTTGTGGTTTGTTTAAGAACTAAAATTGAAAAATAAATGCTGTTTCACCAGCCAAGTTTTTGGGTGGCATTTTCACGGTTGGTTTCAACAATATGAACATTGGTGAAATGTGATCCTTATGATCTTTGTCGTTGTGTAGGACTTGACCAAAGTTTAGTGCAAAGTGACATCACTGTTTTTCAGAAAAGAACTTGATATAGAGAGAAGTCTATTTATACACATAGTGTGTCTCGTAGTCCTTCATCAAGGCCGAATTTTAGTGATGAAAACAAATAGTGCACCTCAGAGTGGAAATAAATTAAGGAAATAAATTATTCCTTTAGATTCTGGATGATTTGTTTCTACTCTCTGCAAATCTGGCTGTTAAAGATTTAGCACCACAGAGAAAAAGGAAACTTTCCAAATCAAGGTCAAAATTTGGGTGTGTGTATGCTATGCCAAAAGTGACAAAATATCAAAGATGCAACTTTATAATTCAAATCCACAGATTCACTATCAAGATCGATACAATTAGCATCAACTTGTTTTTTGAATGTGTCAAGATTGTAGAATTTAATTTCAATTCCCACGTGTTTCTTGTCATGTATCAGGAGATACGTTTTCTAAATCAAGATGCATGTTTTTTCTAAATCAAGATGTGTGTTTTTTAAATCAAGAAGAGAGACGACAGGTTTTGATCAGTTCTGTTTCCGAGAGGGACTGAAAACGAGAACATAGGTTGGAATTCAAGGTGGCTTCTAATCTTTCTATATTCCAAACACAAATAAATTTTCGAAGGTTTGCTCTCCCTTTTGCTGTACTGCGGGGACTGTGTGAAAGAAAATACCGATGGGGGGCACGCAGAATGTCTTGCAAGACGTCAAGAGGAATATCAACGCACTTTGTGTGATTTGTGGGTGATGTATGGTCGAGTTACGGAGTCTGCTCAGGAGAATCAACCTACTCAGGATTTGGATCTTTTAATGCAGATAATGAACTCCAGATTAAAATCACTTGCAAACTAAACAGTGACTTTGATTATGAAGGCACTACAGAAGAATCAAGTATTACGCAGAATTCAGTTGTTTACTCTCGAAAGACGTCAGGTAATGCTGAAAGGCCTATAATATATGAAATTAGGCAAGAGCAAATCTATGGACTAAAGAGAGTCATTGGTCCGGGTTTCGCGGGATAGATATTGCAAGGATGCTAGGAATGTCTCCTAGGACACTTAGTGGGCGTAGGCAAGAATTTGGTATGCCATTCGGTCAACAGCATAATTTTTCCTCCTGGTCTGACACCTGGACAATATTGTGAGAATTATTCATTCAGTTACTCCGCTGTGAATTCTGCATAGTGCGTGACTCTTCTGTAGTGCCTTGATAATGAAACTCACTGTTTAGTGTTGCAAGTAACTGTAATATGGAGTTCATTATCTGCATTAGAAGTAAGTTGATTCTGCTGCAGTAGTCCTGGGCCGATTCCGTAACTCGACCATACATCAGATATGATCACCCGCAAAGTGTGTTGATATTCCTCTAGACGCCTTGCAAGAGATTCTGCGTGCCCCTCATCAGTATTTTCATTCACACAGTCCCCACACTGCTCCAAGAGGGAGAGCAAACCTTCGAAAAATTCATTTACATTTGGAATATAGAAGAATATAGAAACAATTAGAAGCCATCTTGAATTCCAGCCTGTGTTCCCTTTTTCAGTCTCTCTCAGAAACAGAACTGATCAAAATTTGTCGTCTCTCTTGATTTAAAAAACATACATCTTGATTTAGAAAAAAACATGCATCTTGATACATGACAAGAAATACATGGGAATTGAAATTAAATTCTACAATCTTGACACATTCAAAAAGCAAGTTGATGCTAATTGTATCGATTTTGACAGTGAATTTGTGGATTTGAGTTATAAAGTAATTTTTGATATTTTGTCACTTTTGGCATAGCATAGTGTGTGGCTTAAACATGAGTTATTGCAGTAAATTGCAGTTGTTGATTCTTGGGACTCTTAACTTGTCAATTCATTATAATGCAGTGTCAGTGAATGTTCTACTTCCAAGTCTGTAGCAGCTTTATCACAAAAATGAAATGGAAGTTGTGAGCAACAATGTATATTTCAGAGGAAATGAATGTGGAATTTTTGTGTTATGTTGAAGTGTAATACACTGTACCTCTTAAGACTGAGAGGGCTGATTTATAAAAGGTAATGATGACAACAGCAAAGGCCTGAGAGAAATAAACAAAGGACTGAAATAAAATATGACATACTGCTAAATGATGACTTAAAGTAATACAACGTTTGAATCCTTGGCTGATATTTTGTCTGTGGCTGCTCTCAGTATTTTAAGCAGTGCTTCTAACATTTTTTTAGCTGGGGTCTGAATTTTTGGCAGTGCAACTAGAAATTTGCTCCTGGTCGCAATAGTGTGTCCAAGCATTGGTTGGTCCTACTCACAAAGCCCATCACTGAATTGTATCTGCTGCTTGTTCGTTCAAAAGAGAACATAAATCACAAACAGCTAACTGCAAATAGTGACATGCTATTAACCCATTTCATTCAATTCAGGCATCAGTACAGCTTCTGTTCTTATTGAGCTGTACCAGCAAGCAGCTTCAAACAACTTCATGTACAAGCCTTGCACAAGTTTTTTGTGTTGCAAATAAGAAAATCTTAGTTTATAACTACACTAAAGTTCCAAATTCAAAGTAATTTAGATGGCCACACTTAAAATCCTTTTCAGTCCCATAACGTGATTTTTTTTACTGTCAAGCAGAGTAAAATTTGAATCCTGATGAGTTTTTAAAATATTGTTTTTTTTTTATTAGTTCAGTCTCTGATACAAGACCTCATCCACACATACTGTTATTATCTTGTAGATTACCATATTGTTTATTTCTTTCCTAGGTTGTACTCGGTTGAGGAGGCTCAAGATTCATTTTCACGAAGAAACTTATACAGGGCTACAACGCCTTTCTTGTTTTGCCACAAGGACAAGACATAGAACTTTTATGAATTTAAAAGGGAAAATATCTCCTAGCAGAAATTTTTGCATGAACTGCAATCACTACAAGCGTTTGTCCAAAAGGAAGCTCATTAAAACAAGTAACCAATCATGGCTCTCGTCAATGTCAACAGAAAGAACATGGACCAGTTCTATCGTTACAAGATGCCAAAACTCCTAGCTAAGGTAAGATTTTTAGCGATGAATTTGATATCTTTAGGATGCCATGTGCAGTTTGTACCTACATTTAACCCTTAAACTACATGTCACCATATGCACAAGTTCATTGTTTATCTGTTGTTTCAGCTTTAGTTAACCCATTCACTCCTGGGACTTTTGCGCGTGACAACCCCCCAATTCCCTGGCAATTTCGGCAGAAAATAAGCGTACTCGAGCGCCTAAAATAAACCATATGCGCAGTAAAACCAGAGATAAACTTTGGCTTACAAACAAACTTTTTCTTTTCGACAAGTTAATGGGCAGCCAAGGTATGTAAAAAAAATGCCAATTTGAGAAAGAAAAAGCTGTGAAAAGAGCCGTAAACAATGGATTTAAACAAAATTTCTTCGCCGCGCGATAATTGCACTGATAAATAAACGGTGAAATGTGGAACAAAAACGCAGTTAAAGTAATAAAGACAGTCGAAAAAACATCAACAACACTGTAAAGTCATTTTACTGATAGTTGTTTCATCAAGTTCTCTTTCAGATTAGTCCGGTCGAGAAGCACCGTAGAAAAATGTAGTGAAACTTCGGTGAGGATCATTTCACGAAGAGCGTTCTGAAGAGTTCCACATCAAGCATGAGAAAGTTTAATAAAACAAGGGAATGCTGGACTTCAGCCTCCCACACTTTCATATATTTTTCGATTCTTGAATTTCAACAATAAATTAAATGATCGTACTCGCCAGAGAAGGTGGCAAATCCGCAATCTTTCAGGGAAGCGTATTTGATATCCTGAACTGAAGTGCCTCCCCGATCATGTCCGATCAACAAAGTAAAGCAGAAATAAGTTAAATCCCAAACTTACTTTATTAATTCTTTATCTACCAATGCACAGATCGATAGGTGTAAATAGTTATACACAAAGAAAAAAAGCACACAAAAAGTATCATTTGGCAACTGTATATAATTGAATAAAAAGACGGTTATCGTTTATTCTCCGTGAGCTTCCGCGCGATGTGCAGTAAATTTTATTAATGGGGATTGTCAATCCAAATCGATCGTCGCACATAATCTGTTTCTTTGCACAAACTTTTAACACCACAAAAGCATCACCACCAGCAGTTCAAGAAACAGTTCATTTCAAACATTTGCTGCGAAGCACACGGTACTTGGATGTAAGTAAATGAAATGAAAGAGGTAAGTCTTCATCGATAGTCCACGTGGTTTGTTTGCCTACGAAGTGCTTGGCAATTTGAGGGCTAGGATTGTCTTTTTCAGTCTTAAAATCGTTTAACTCTCAATCAGAAGGTTTTTCACAAGGTCTGTTCAACAATCTGAAGCGATCAAAAGTCGAATTATCTCTATATTCTCTCAAACGTGATGCGAACTTTGACTCGAAATCGACACGGGCGGCCATTACTCTCGCGAATTTCTTTTACTCGCGCTCTTTCAAAAACCCGACCCTGTGGTGCTTCTCATCGTCTGTCAAAAAATGCGCAAAAGATGGCAAATGATTGGTTAATTATCGATCAATCACTCTGTGAAAACAAAAGACAAAAAAACACCAGGGTGGAGAGGGGAATGGACTGAATCCAGTGGCCATTTTTACGGGCGGTTCAGGGAATTCGGGGGTTGTCGTACACGGGCGGTTCAGGGGCAAATGGGTTAATAAAGTGTGTCTTATTTGTTGTACTCTATATTCCCATCAGAGAATCATGCAATATGGCTAGTAACAAAAAAATAATTAGCAATAATTTATTGTTATTATCAGACAAGGTTGAGCGAAATATTGGGATTTGTCAGTGATGAGCAGGGCTGAGGCAAATAATAATGTAATATTATTGATCTGTAAGAAATCAACAAATCGCAATATTTTGCGATAACCAAGTTCAATAACATTGTGTTATCATTTGATCACCGAGTTTGTTTTTTAGGGCCTGTTTACATGGAGGTGGGGATCCCAGATAGGTGAGGTAACATGTGGCAGGTCACCCCACCCATCATGTAAATGTGATCAAATTAAAATGAGAGATTATATGGTCGGGCGGGTTACCCCACCTACCTGGGGTCTCCCACCTCCATGTAAAGAGGTCCTTAGTGAATATCTTTGGTAAGCAAAGCAATCTGCCATTTTCACCCAAGAGCAATCACAAGAAGGAGAAAAGTGTAGTCTCTCTGCCAATGAGAAGGAAAAATAAATTTTAAATTTAATTTGCATCGAATGATAATGATTTAAATAATTATTAGTTTCTGCTCTATATATAATAGTTTTTTATAATTTGATTGAAAAATATTGTGTTTACACTTCAGGTGGAAGGGAAAGGAAATGGAATCAAAACAGTAATTGTCAATATGGTGGAGATAGCTAAAGCATTGCAGAGGCCACCTGCATGTAAGATAGCATAAACTGTTGTTCATGTTTGTCTGTTTGTTTTCTTGTTGTTGGTTTGTCTTGTTTGTTTGTTGTGGTCACTACCTCTTGAGGAAGGGCGTAGCCATTGTGTCATGGTCCGTGAAAGCAAGTAAGTTAGTAATCAAATAAGTAGGCAGGGAAGTAAGTTAACTTCCATAGGCAACCTAATGCTTTGCTTTTGGGATGAAGTTTGATGGCAGAAGTATTTTATAGATAATTTGGAAGCAATTTAAACCATTTGCTTATCACTGTAAGTCAACAGCAACAATCTAATTTGGGGTGAATGATTTTCTTTATTTCTCACTGTTGCTATGTTTTTTCTTTCTTCCAAATGAATATTATGTTAAATGAAAGGTTTCTTATACTTTCAATTTGCAACACGTCATGGACTTCCAGGTTTCTTTCTTACCTTAGATCCAACTAAATACTTTGGTTGTGAGTTGGGAGCCCAAACCCAAATTGATCTAAAGAATGAGCGTTACATTGTCAATGGGTCGCATGATGCAGACAAGTTGCAAGAAATACTTGATGGATTTATTGAGAAGTTTGTGTTGTGTCCAGATTGTGAAAATCCTGAAACTGTGCTGGTAATGTGGTATTTGTTATTGAGAATAGAGCATTTAGGGGTGGGGGGAGATAGGATTGGGACAATTGGAATATTTGTACTACTATAATCTGATTTGCATTTAAAATGCAATGCTTGGATTTTCTAGTGGTACAATGGTACATCTCCTTCTGCTTAAATGTGAAAAAACCCTTGCGACACATTTGAAAATAAGGAGCTTGTGATAGTAGTTCAACTTACCATTTTCTCAGAACAGACATTGTACTGATAGAAAATGTAGGGTTTGGTGTGAGGGTGGAAGTGATTTTTCACTTGGTAAAAAGGTGGCTTACACCTGTAGTTTCGTAAAGAATTTGGCCAGTCTATAAGGCTTATTTTGAAGACGTTTTTCTTTCAATTTTAATGTGAAGAAATTTGACTACATGTATAAAAATGGGCTGTTGCCATGATCAAGTAATTCAGATATGTTTTGTCATTTTCAATTTCTAGAACGTAGAGCCACGCAAGGAAAGGATTGGACAGTCATGCAAAGCATGTGGATACAGTGGATTTCTCCATATGCAACACAGACTCATAACCTTTATTTGCAAAAATCCTCCAAATGAAGCAGCAGGAACCCC
Organism: Porites divaricata; assembly: GCA_038088405.1. Lineage (NCBI taxonomy): Eukaryota > Metazoa > Cnidaria > Anthozoa > Scleractinia > Poritidae > Porites > Porites divaricata. The sequence goes on from JBBMOI010000007.1 coordinate 16,200,975, forward strand.
TTCTAAAAAGTGAGAAAAGTGCATGACTAAGTTAATAATCTCTTACAGATTTTAAGATGGTTTGCAACAAAAAGCAAACATGAATATCTTACCTATGCTATTTTGAATTTGTTTCTAATGCTCGCACGCTAGAACATGCATTTACATACTGTACAGCTATACACCTGAACTACCAACCATGGGATAGGTATTGTCCTTTGGAAAGCCCATTAAGGCCCAATTTTAGTTCTCAGACCCCCTTATATAAACATAAGCAACATGTTTCAAAATGGCAGTAAATGGAAGCAAATGAAATACATTCATTTTCTCTAATCAAAATTGTATGTAGAAAACATTCTGAAGATTGATAATCAAACACCCTTTAAATTTAAATTTGTTTCGCTTTTGGTGTTACACACGGAAAGTCTTGCATTACTGAAATTTTTATACATTTGACCTTTCATTCAATGGAAATGTTTGTGAACAGGAGTTGGCTGAACATGGGTCATTTTGTCAAACATTTCCTTGTAAAATTGAAGAGTTTAGGGTTAAGTAGTGTTTCTTTCTTTTAGCAGTATGATATTGCTTATGTCTGGTGTTTAAAGTGGTAAAAACTTGTTCTTTACCTTGTAGAGACAAAAAGGAACGACGCAGAGAAAAGCAGAAAGGGCAACAGAATGGAGAAACTAGCCCTACCCACAATCCAATGCAACCTGGGGAAAATGGAATTGAAAACCCTGACTTCAACAAAGAGGTAGGTTGTAATTGTCAAAATAAAGGCAGCTTGTTTGTTCTTTCCATCGGTAACAACAGTAATGAAAATTGGGCCCAATTTTTTTGTCACTGCAGAATTTCCTCCGAGTTTATTGTGGGGCATCTTTAAGTCCAGTGACCTCATGTAAAATTGTACTTAGCTGCATAAAGCCTGGATACCCTTTTTTGTCCCAGCCATTCAGGCTTTGCAGTGCCTGAAGGTTACAAAACAATAATTTAAATCCTGATTTCTCAAACCCTTTGTTTTTTTCTTTAAGTTCCGATAATTCAAACCAGTTTGCTTTTCCCAGGGTGGTTAGTAAAATACAGACTGTAGGGTTTCCACGGTGGTATAAATTGCAGAGTAACTTTTTTCTTGTTGTTGGAATAATGCATGTATTTATTGCAGCCAGTTGCAGCTGCAGATGAGGATTGGAGTGTAGATACAAGTGAAGAAGCTGTGCAGAAGAGAATGGGAAATCTTACCTCAGGTGTTAAAGGATTAGCACTAACTGACGATACTGAGAAGACGCAAGAAGAGCGCTTCAATCTGTTTTATTCCTTTGTTAAGGTAACAAAATATGTACAACCTGTGCTCATTGTTAGTTTTTCTAAGTGAGCTGTTTTGGAAGTCTCAAAGAGCACCGAGTTCAAGTAACTTAGAAATGATTTTAACAACAGAAATAGTGATTTCAGTTTTAAAATGGAAATTGGACTGTAATCTTTCACAGTAACTTCATACCATAATTTTGGTCCCAGTCGTTAGGTCGTCCCAAATGACTACAGTCTCATATGGGCTATTAAGATAACTTCAGAAGTCGCCCTTCAGATGAATGAGGTTTTGCTTTTCATCCAGTTAAAACTTTTAGAATAATGGTGAATAACAAGCAGCTTTTGTCTGCAATGAAATCATAAGTTTGGGCACCATCTTTGATGGTGCACGGCGGGGCTAAAGTACAGGTCAGGTTACAGGTTACAGGTCAGATCAGAGGTCACAGGTCAGATCACAGGTCACACATGAAAACAATAAGACACTAGACAAAACTGTTCTTGATTGACATTAAATTATACAAAAATAAAACAAGTCAAGGAACCTCAATTATACTTTTTCTGTTCTGAACTGTACCAAATTCCACACATGAGAAAATATATTCACGTTGATCATGCAAGGATGACTTGTGTTACAGCATAACCAAAGTTGGTAACAAAATCAAAGGTATGCAAAATCACGTGATTTGTAAGAAAAAACAAATCTCAAACGAATGGTTGTTGCATTAAGAATATCATGACGTGTTTGTGGATGTTTTGAAAAGCATTCGACAGGAAAATGGAAGAAAAACTTAAGGACAGTCTAAAACTTGTTTGACCACTGAAATACAGCAACTTTCTTCAGACTTTCCTTGTCATAAATTCTTCTTGCCATTATATCAGTCTTCCATCTCTTTTGAAGATGGCAGCCCGTTGCTCGCGCTTCGTACCAGCCACAAAATGCTGCTGTGTTAAAGTGTAGTCTATTTGGGCCTCTCGGATAGTTGCTGGACCATATTTCTCGGCTCTTCTCCCAATTAGAGCTTGCAATTCTCTCATGTTCTGTTGCACAACAGCTTGAAATAACTCTGTTGGATTTGCCTCATGGCCCTTAGGTGCATTCTGCCATTACAACTTACATCAGCAGTTTACAGAGTCAAAGATTCATCAGAGGACTACAGTGCTGCATGTCGATGACTCGCTCCAAGTTATCTTGCCTGCACGGGTTATTTTGAGATGACATTCTTATAACACGACAATACTTCGTTTTCATGTTTTTTGTACAAATCACATGATTTTGCACACCTTTGTGATTTCGTTACCAAGTTTGGATATCCCATATGATCAGCATGGGTGGAATTTAATATTGTTTAAAGGACAAAAATATTGTCAAGTTTCCTTGGTTTATTTTATTTTTGTATAGTAAAACGTCAGTCCAATTTCTCGAGTGTCCTATTGTTTTTGTGTGTGACCTGTGACCTGACCTGTGACCTGCATTTTAGCCCCATTGCCTGTAGCCTGTTGTACTTAACAGTTAACCCTTCTTCTTAGTAACTATAATGGAAATGCTAATCAGAAATGTTCAAGTTCCACTCATTTTTTTCACCATTCTTTTATATAATTCTGCATTTTTTTTCGGGCAACCCAAATTGTAACTGGGCAAGTATGCCATTAGGTTTACTTGCCTTGCTGATGTCTCTGAGAAAGAATGAATATGGACCCCTGTGTTATTTCAGGAATATGTACACTGCTAAGGTTACTGTCTTTCATTTAAATGGTGTTGGTGATCCATGACTAAATGTTGCTCTTCATTAATACTAATCCTTTTTTATTCTTAATAGGCAAAAAAGGAAACAAGCAGTGTGGAAAAGGGTGCAAAAGAGATTGTTGCCGAAGCAGAAAGGCTTGATATAAAGGACAAAGCAGTGTTAGCCCTTAGTGAAGTACTTTTCAATAGCAACATGCTTAGCCAAATCCCCAAGTTCCGAAATTTGTTTTTGAGGGTGAGTTTTCACTTGTATTTGCCTGAAAGCCCCTTGTGACCAACACATTGATTCAAGTTTCTCAGAAGCAATGTACATGTATATAAAATGTAATATGGTCTTGTATAGCCAAGATGTCACATACATACATACATACATACTTTATTGACTTTCCTCATAGAGGCTTTTCAAAGACAATAATTACATTACAACGATAAAAGATAAAAAATTCCTACAATAAAGACCTAGTAAGTTAAGGACGCTAAAAACTATTACAAAATTATATTATCAGAATTATAATCAATTACATTAATTTAAAACCTACTAAAAAAACTCTGAGAAAAAATATTTACAGTAAAAATTCAATTGACGTGATAAAATACTCAAGCATCCATAAAATCCTTGACGAGTCTACGCCTCAGATTAAACTTAAAAGCAGACACTGACTCAAGAGTTTTGAGACTGCAATCCATTGAGTTCCAGATGCTAACTATTCTATAATAGAACGTTCTCTGACCACTAGCAGTCTTGAAAAGTGATGTTCAGCATCTGACTATTTCTTGTGGCACGTCCGCTGATATCTCCTCGCTTAATGAACTGGGAGGAAAGGTACTCCGGCGCTTGAGATGTTAGGCATTTAAAGGCCATGATAGCGTTCCTAAAGTATAACTGAGTTTCTACTGGTAGCCATTTAAGCTCTTTTAAAACTGGTGTGATGTGATCATATTTGCGCGTATTGGTCGCAATTCGAGCAGCAATTCCTTTCGTGTGGAAAGCAGGGTTTTCTATACGATTTTAAGTAGGTGGCAAAAACTTTAGTGTAGGTGGAGAAGGAAAAACTTTGTGGCAAAGGCGTGAGTTTCTGGAAAAATCTTGAAATCTGGGCCTGGCAAAAATTAGACTGCTTGAACAGAACACAGACATCATCAAATTTTGGCTTTTTTATTCAGTGACAACACATGAATACTCTTTTTAAACTAAGGTAATTCCCAAAGAAAAGTAGGCGACGAGTTTATGTGAAATAGTCAGCGAATTTTGCCGGCCACCGGCTCTTATTGAAAACCCTGAGAAAGCAGAAACATTGTATGGGTTAACCTTGTGTTGTGGCTGGCTAGAAATAAGTCACCTTGCGATAATATTGATGATGTCGACATAAAATCTACGTGTCATGTTTGCTTTGTTTTTGCTTTAGTTTGTTAATGGTAACCACAAGGCCCAGAAGTACCTGCTGGGTGCATTTGAGCTGCTTATTGGGCAGTCTTTTCCTGATGAGTTGATGCCCAAGGCAGCTCATATTCTAAAAGCATTTTATGACTCTGACCTTGTGGAGGAGGAGGTGATCTTACAGTGGAGTGAAAAGGTAAACAACCAGGTGCAATGGTAATCTGTTGCTATCTGTCTGTAGCAAAGCCAGTAGTGTCTTGTTATTAGTAAAGTTATGCAATAGAGAGGATAAGTAGTTATGTCACATTGCCATGGTAGCAAAATTTCTGGATGACAACAAAGCGAAAATGTTACTGAAAAAGTGAATTCGCACTGTTTCAAACTTCATTGATCTTATTCAATTTCATTTAATGTCTAAAATCTTGGCAAAATTGTCTGGGGTTGAATCCGAAAGGACCGTATCTGGTTTAGAAAGAGAAAAAGAAAATTTGTGCTGTATTCATCAGCTCCTTAAAGCAGGCACAGAAAATTAGGAAGTTTCATGTCGCAGACTTGCATCGACTGCTAACTTGAAGAAATGTTCAAAAAAGCGTGATACACATGCTAAGTTGTTGTTTTCCCTATGTACCGATTGCTTTTTTGCCGTTCTCGTTGCTGTCATTTTTGCTTAAGCTCCCCATTGTTGTGATCCAGAAATGTTGCTATGATACCATGATACAAGACATCACACTTCTTCTCTCTATTGCGTGGCAGAGGAAAGAAGGCGGCAAATAATGTTTGAAAACATTTTTCTGCCAAATTTCACCTTGCTTTAAACCAATCAGAGCAGAGTTCTGTAATGCTAAGGTGGCTCCACTGGATTTTTTGAGGAGTATACCTCTCCACTTTAAACGTTTACCACATCTGCATTAACAAAAAATGACGCAAAAAGGTTACCACAGCTGCACTGTTTAAAGATGAAAATTTGTTATGATCCATGTTAATGCTGACGTAGTAAACGCTCAAAGTGGGGAAGTATGCTCCCTAAAAAATCCAGTCAAGCCACCTTAAGTGAGGATCACAACAAAACAAGCGGATAACCATGACACGTTTTGTCATCCTCTTCCTTCTGCCCCCTCTTAAAACTTGCACTGCAACCCTTATACCCCAATAGACACATACAAATTCTTCAAACTGATGTCCATATAATCATTTCCTTTAAGATTTGATAAATGATAAAGGCATTTTCTCTTTGGTGATCATTTCATTAATTGTCATAACCTCATCTCTTGACAATGTAATTGTATGGATATTGTTAGGAGAAAATTGTTGTTGGTCACTGTTGGCACTTAAAGAGGTAACTGTGAATGGTGAAAGGAGAAAGAGTGGTCATTAAATCCTGTAATATGACAATTAACACCAAAAGTTGTCCAGAAATGTTAAATGTTTGCATGAATAAGTGAGGTGTGTATATTATAAACTTGTTTTGCATGAACTGTAATCTCTTCAGAACTGAGGGCACAGTCTGTATGAACATGACGCTCTGTAGCAGATTTGACTTTTACCTTGGACATAGAATTACCAAATTTAAGATTTAAATGAAAGACTTTGTCAAGGCTCTGCTTGTAGAAATACTGCCTGCAGCTTAGCTGCTCTAAACCAGCAATTCAGGATGCCCAAAAAAAGTTGTGTGAAAACACTAAGATTTCATTGTTGCTCATAGCAAAAGCAAGTTGAACAAGTAAACCACTGCCATAATCTGTGATAAATTTTGCATTTACAGGTTTCCAAAAAAAATGTGAGTAAAGAGGTATGCGCTCAGATCCACACAAAGGTGGCCCCTTTTATCAAGTGGCTGAAAGAAGCAGAAGAAGAAGAGTCCAGTGATGAGGAGGAAGAAGAAGAGGAGGTGGAGGTAGTCTATGATACTAAGGCACAGCAGCTAAAGGCTCAGGTTGACAACACAGCTCCAGCTGAGGATGACGATGACTTGGACATTGATGCTATTTAAATCACATTTTGCTTGCAATTGAAAACAATGATAAATTGATAAGCTATTGATTAAGAAGAGTCATGTAAATTCATACTATGTGTTAATTTTCGGTGTGATTTATTCTTGCACTTGCATTTTGTTGTTCCAGTGAAGAAATTCGCAATATAAAAGTTTGGTAATTTGCAAAATATACGTGTGTGGTCATTGGAAATCTTACATCAAGTGCCTGTAACGTAACTTAATGATACTAAAAATGAGGCACTAATATTTGGCGTATATTATTGTTTTCATTTTCTATGCAGTAAGTGCTGTAATCATGAAGCAATTTGCTGTAATTTTGACTTTTTCACACTGGTTTGGTTTAATTTAAAACTGAACATTTAAGATAATTAAAAGCTTTGAGATAGCAGTACTGTTGTCTTAATTTCTGAGTTATTCCCTATAGTAGACTCTAGTAAATGTGGTTTTATTTTATTTAAAAAATACCTGAAACACTTTACTTTACTTGACTTCCTCTGTGAAAATTTATTCTGATGTATTCTTGATTTTCAAATTAGTTCTTTTCTTTCAATCTCTTTAGGAAGATAAAGCAATATATGTTTGTCATCACTCTCAACAACACTGTATTTTCTTCTCTCTTTGTCTAAACATAAGTTTATTGATGGGCTATCGTCTTAATCATTATCATCATCATCTATAGCCACTTCCCAGAGCACAAGTAACCCTACCTCATTATGAAAATGAAGATAAAAACAATAATTAGTTTTAATTTTAATACATTATGACCCATTACCATTATTCCAGTATAATTAAAAATTTATTATTATAGAGGTACATGGAAAAGCGATGACCTCATGATACATAATCCAGCAAAATGTCCCATTAGTTCTACAAGCATTGCTCCTCTAATGTCTTTAAGGGTTTTGTCATGGTTGTATCGCAATCACTTTGTCAAGTACTGTCAAGGCTGCCATGTTGCTTACATCTTACTTTCGCTTTCATCCTTGCAATCTGAAATTATTCCTTTGGGTTTTGGAAAAGAAAAATAAACTAAATCTTGCATCTCTGATGGGAGAAAAGAAGCAGTCCTCCAAAAGTAGATTGGCATCCCATCCTATTATGTACCGTAATTTGGGTCGAGTAGATGTGATGGCATGCTCCATAGCATTTACCACTTTGTAGATTTTCGCAGATCCGAGCAGTGGAAACGTGGTGGAAAGGAGAGCGATGGCTAAAAGTGCAGGATAGAAAAATAGTGAATTTCTTATAACAATTATCTTCACACTACCAGCCTGGATATGAACCTTGGTTAACTCAGTTTGCAGTTTTGCTTTTCACCAAATGAAGGGGCATTTAGTTGGCTCGCGTAGGTACAAAACGTTTGATTCCCTGGAAAATTATTCTGATTCCCCAAAGACAGGCAAATGAATGGAGCTGAGTGGCTGGGAATGATGTTGTGAAATTAATTAATTCTAATTACTATTTTGTTCACCACACTCATCCCCTCTGACTTCTTCAGTTTAACTTGCACATTAAAGTGCAAAAGATAAGCCATAGTCCTTCGCGGTCAGTGAGTATTGTGGGAGAATATACCCAAGGAGAAGAGGGGATCAATTCTATCAAAGGTGAGTTCTGTTCAATATGGATGTCAACTAAGATTACCAGGTTAAATAACATTGTCACCATACCTTGGTCATAATATTCTTCACCATAACTTTCCTTTGTCTCTATATCAAGTTTTGCCCACAACCTTTGTAACTGCTGGCAGTTTTTCTCAACACTTGTGATGTTTGTTTTAAAGCTTCCTGGTTCAATAATGTAAACTGTCACTCCAAAGTGCTTCATTTCATTGCGCAAACAATCTGAGAAAGCTTCCACACCAAACTTAGAAATGGAATATGCTACGGCACCAGGGCAAGCAACTCTTCCAGCTATACTGGCAACATTATTAACTCGGCCCTTTGTTCTTTTGAGTAGAGGTAGAAAGGTTTTAGTTACCAACACCATTCCCCAGAGATTAACATCAACCGTTTTCCTCATTTCTTCTATGGTGTGCCATTCAATAGGGCCTGGCATTCCAATCCCAGCGTTATTTACTACAGCCCATAAATCTGAAAGAAATTGTTCATTCAGTCATCATTGTTATGCTGTCTGTGGAACAGCCGAAAGAAATGGGTTCTATCAGGACAAAATGGTGGACAGATGACCCATAGGGCGTGGTGAATGCCATTTCCCTTGCTGTTGAGCCCATCATTAGACTCTTGAGGATGTGGGGGTGGGGGGGTCATTTCGGTCAAAAATTCTAGCAAACGGCCTCAGAACAAACATTTATGCCAAGAAATTAGGGAAAAAATTGATCACACCAGAAAAAGCTTACCTTGATGTAACTCAAGGGTTGAGTTAACCTTTGGGTGTTGGTACACAATTTTTAAAGGTTTAGAAAGGGGGGCAGTACAATTTTTAGGGAGTAAAATTTAAATAGGGTTCTTAGATTTTTTCTCTCTTGGTATAGGTCAAGTGCCGTTTCCGTGCACAGCCAGTCGTGTGAAAAAGGTACATCCAAATTTTTAAACCTACAGATTCCTATAGTATTTCCAATCCAAGTATGGCTATGTAAACCCAGCCATCTTCGCGTCACGTCTGTGGAA
>JBBMOI010000007.1:16215000-16412500 GCA_038088405.1 Porites divaricata
GGTAAGAGGTTCAAAGTAGAGACTGATCATAAGCCACTGGAATCAATACTCAGCAAGAGTTTGTTGAGTGCTCCTAAACGTCTTCAGAGAATGATGCTGCGCTTGCAGAACTTTGATTTTGAAGTGGAGTACAAGAGAGGTGCTCTTCTCCATGTAGCTGATACCCTCAGTAGAGCTTACCTACCCTGTGTGCAGATTAAGGATCCAAGAGAGGAAGTCTGCCTCACATTAGATTCTAGAACTTCTCTAGAAAAGGAAGTGGAAAGTGTTAATGCATTCAGCTTTCTGTCTGTTACACCTCATGGCCTGGCTAGAGTCCGGCAGAGTACAGAGGCAGATGGTGAAATGGCCCTCCTAAAGGCCATAATTCAAGCAGGGTGGCCAGATACCCTAGAGGAAGTCCCATGGCGTGTGAAGGACTATTTTCACTTTAGAGATGAACTCGCAGTGCAAGATGGGTTGATTTTGAAAGGTGAGAGGCTACTGATTCCTCTGAGTATGAGAGAAGAAGTCAAGCAGAAACTGCATCAGAGCCATCTTGGAATACAGAGTTGTCTCAGAAGAGGTAGAGAGGTTGTTTACTGGCCCAAGATGGGTAAGGACATTGAAGATTTCATTTCCAATTGCGATGTTTGCAAGAGCTATCAACCAAATCAGCAGAAAGAACCGATGATTAGTCATGAGATCCCAACAAGACCGTGGGAGAAAGTAGGCTGTGATCTGTTTGACTTTGAGGACAAACATTATTTGGTTTGTGTGGATTACTACTCTGACTACTTCGAGCTAGACAGAATTTGTGACAAGAAAGGCAAGGAGGTAATCTCTAAGCTGAAGTCTCAGTTTGCTCGACATGGGATACCCGTCCAAGTCTTTAGTGACAATGGTCCACCCTTCAGTTCGAAGGAGTTTCAGGAATTTGCATCAGCCTATGAGTTTGAACACTTAACCAGTTCTCCGCGCTACCCTCAGTCCAACGGGAAGGTAGAGAATGCTGTTAAAATTGCACAAAGTGTCATGGTGAAAGCACGAGATGCAGGTTCAGACCCAAATTTGTCACTCTTGGATTACCGGAACACTCCAGCTGAGGGAGTCGGAAGTTCTCCTTCGCAGCGATTGTTTGGTCGGAGGACTAGAACACTGTTGCCAACTTCTTCAAGACTACTTGTTCCAGAAACAGTTCAGGGTGTCCCACACAAGCTGAAAGAGAGAAAGGCTAAACAGACTTACTACTACAACAGGGGTGCCAAAGAGCTGAGTAAATTGGAGCCTGGGGATGTAGTGCATATCAAACCTGACAGAGATTCCAAGAGATGGGCTAAAGCCACTGTGGCCAAGGAGGTCGACATTAGGTCATACCAGGTCCGCACTGAGGATGGCCGGACCTACAGAAGGAACAGGAGACATCTCAGGCTCTCCAGGCAGCCATTCTTCAGAGCCATACCTCCTGAGTCTCCAAGTCAACAAGACCAATCTGTCACTGAGGCTGACCTTCCAAGCTGTCCTGTACCTATTTCTGCCAATATGGAAGTTTCGGGTGGTCCCACTATCATCCAGTCAGAACCAAAACCAAGCAATGAACCTGTTTCCAGATCCAATGATGTCAGTTCAGTTCCTGTTTCTGCTACCTCTACCCCTGCGGCTGCTGTGACAACCACCAGGAGCGGCCGAGTGGTTCGCAGGCCACTAAGATATGACTCTTGATAACAGAACTCTAATCATGTGAACTTTTTTTTTTTCCTAGCCGTTTGTTTCTTTGTTCTGTTTTGTTTCCTTTCTTGTTATTGTTATTGCTAGCTAGTCTTTTTGTTTTTTGTTTTTTTTGTGAAGGGGGGATGTCACGTATTGCTTACATGAAGAGTATTTATTAACGTATTGCTTACGTGAAGTATTGTGAGCAGCTTATATATATATAGCGAAGTCTTTTGTAAGCACGTGGGATTTTTGTAATTAAAGATGATAAGCTTCGAGTCGAGTGTTCGCCGTTGTTGGAGTTCTTACTGAGTATTATCCCTGCGATACGTTACAACATCAAGGTAAGCTTTTTCTGGTGTGATCAATTTTTTCCCTAATTTCTTGGCATAAATGTTTGTTCTGAGGCCGTTTGCTAGAATTTTTGACCGAAATGACCCCCCCACCCCCACATCCTCAAGAGTCTAATGATGGGCTCAACAGCAAGGGAAATGGCATTCACCACGCCCTATGGGTCATCTGTCCACCATTTTGTCCTGATAGAACCCATTTCTTTCGGCTGTTCCACAGACAGCATAACAATGATGACTGAATGAACAATTTCTTTCAGATTTATGGGCTGTAGTAAATAACGCTGGGATTGGAATGCCAGGCCCTATTGAATGGCACACCATAGAAGAAATGAGGAAAACGGTTGATGTTAATCTCTGGGGAATGGTGTTGGTAACTAAAACCTTTCTACCTCTACTCAAAAGAACAAAGGGCCGAGTTATTAATGTTGCCAGTATAGCTGGAAGAGTTGCTTGCCCTGGTGCCGTAGCATATTCCATTTCTAAGTTTGGTGTGGAAGCTTTCTCAGATTGTTTGCGCAATGAAATGAAGCACTTTGGAGTGACAGTTCACATTATTGAACCAGGAAGCTTTAAAACAAACATCACAAGTGTTGAGAAAAACTGCCAGCAGTTACAAAGGTTGTGGGCAAAACTTGATATAGAGACAAAGGAAAGTTATGGTGAAGAATATTATGACCAAGGTATGGTGACAATGTTATTAAACCTGGTAATCTTAGTTGACATCCATATTGAACAGAACTCACCCTTGATAGAATTGATCCCCTCTTCTCCTTGGGTATATTCTCCCACAATACTCACTGACCGCGAAGGACTATGGCTTATCTTTTGCACTTTAATGTGCAAGTTAAACTGAAGAAGTCAGAGGGGATGAGTGTGGTGAACAAAATAGTAATTAGAATTAATTTCACAACATCATTCCAAGCCACTCAGCTCCATTCATTTGCCTATCTTTGGGGAATCAGAATAATTTTCCAGGGAATCAAACGTTTTGTACCTACGAGAGCCAACTAAATGCCCCCTTCATTTGGTGAAAAGCAAAACTGCAAACCGAGTTAACCAAGGTTCATATCCAGGCTGGTAGTGTGAAGATAATTGTTATAAGAAATTCACCATTTTTCTATCCTGCACTTTCAGCCATCGCTCTCCTTTCCACCACGTCTCCATTGCTTGGATCCGCGAAAATCTACAAAGTGGTAAATGCTATGGAGCATGCTATCACATCTACTCGACCCAAATTACGGTACATAATAGGATGGGATGCCAATCTACTTTGGAGGACTGCTTCTTTTCTACCATCAGAGATGCAAGATTTAGTTTATTTTTCTTTCCCAAAACCCAAAGGAATAATTTCAGATTGCAAGGATGAAAGCGAAAGTAAGATGTAAGAAACATGGCAGCCTTGACATTACTTGACAAAGAGTGATTGCAATACAACCATGACAAAACCCTTAAAGACATTAGAGGAGCAATGCTTGTAGAACTAATGGGACATTTTGCTGGATTATGTATCATGAGGTCATCGCTTTTCCATGTACCTTTATAATAATAAATTTTTAATTATACTGGAATAATGGTAATGGGGTCACAATGTATTAAAATTAAAACTAATTTATTATTGTTTTTATCTTCATTTTCATAATGAGGTAAGGTTACTTGTGCTCTGGGAAGTGGCTATAGATGATGATGATAATGATTAAGACGATAGCCCATCAATAAACTTATGTTTAGACAAAGAGAGAAGAAAAATACAGTGTTGTTGAGAGTGATGAGAAGCATCTATTGTTTTATCTTCCTAAAGAGATTGAAAGAAAAGAACTATTTTGAAAATCAAGAATACATCAGAATAAATTTTCACAGAGGAAGTTAAGTAAAGTAAAGTGTTTCAGGAATTTTTTAAATAAAATAAAACCACATTTACTAGGGTCTACTATAGGGAATAACTCAGAAATTAAGACAACAGTACTGCTATCTCTAAGCTTTTAATTATCTTAAATGCTTAGTTTTAAATTAAAACAAACCAGTGTGAAAAAGTCAAAATTACAGCAAATTGCTTGATTACAGCACTTACTGCATAGAAAATGAAACAATAATATACGCCAAATATTACAGTGCCTCATTTTTAGTATCATTAAGTTACGTTACAGGCACTTGACGCAAGATTTCCAATGACCACACACGTATATTTTGCAAATTACCAAACTTTTATATTGCGAATTTCTTCATTGGAACAACAAAATGCAAGCGCAAGAATAAACACACCGAAAATTAACAAATAGTATGAATTTACATGACTCTTCTTAATCAATAGCTTATCAATTTATGATCGTTTTCAGTTGCAAGCAAAATGTGAATTAAATAGCATCAATGTCCAAGTCATCGTCATCCTCAGCTGGAGCTGCGTTGTCAACCTGAGCCTTTAGCTGCTGTGCCTTAGTATCATAGACTACCTCCACCTCCTCTTCTTCTTCCTCCTCATCACTGGACTCTTCTTCTTCTGCTTCTTTCAGCCACTTGATAAAAGGAGCCACCTTTGTGTGGATCTGAGCGCATACCTCTTTACTCACATTTTTTTTGGAAACCTGTAAATGCAAAATTAATTTATCACAGATTATGGCAGTGGTTTACTTGTTCAACTTGCTTTTGCTATGAGCAACAATGAAATCTTAGTGTTTTCACACAACTTTTTTTGGGCATCCTGAATTGCTGGTTTAGAGCAGCTAGGTTGCATGCAGTATTTCTACAAGCAGAGCCTTGACAAAGTCTTTCATTTAAATCTTAAATTTGGCAATTCTATGTCCAAGGTAAAAGTCAAATCTGCCACAGAGTGTCATGTTCATACAGACTGTGCCCTCAGTTCTGAAGAGATTACAGTTCATGCAAAACAAGTTTATAATAATACACACCTCACTTATTCATGCAAACATTTAACATTTCTGGACAACTTTTGGTGTTAATTGTCATATTACAGGATTTAATGACCACTCTTTCTCCTTACACCATTCACAGTTACCTCTTTAAGTGCCAACAGTGACCAACAACAATTTTCTCCTAACAATATCCATACAATTACATTGTCAAGAGATGAGGTTATGACAATTAATGAAATGATCACCAAAGAGAAAATGCCTTAATCATTTATCAAATCTTGAAGGAAATGATTATATGGACATCAGTTTGAAGAATTTGTATGTGTCTATTGGGGTATAAGGGTTGCAGTGCAAGTGTTAAGAGGAGGCAGAAAGAAGAGGATGACAAAACGTGTCATGGTTATCCGCTTGTTTTGTTGTGATCCTCACTTAAGGTGGCTTGACTGGATTTTTTAGGGAGCATACTTCCCCACTTTGAGCGTTTACTACGTCAGCATTAACATGGATCATAACAAATTTTCATCTTTAAACAGTGCAGCTGTGGTAACCTTTTTGCGTCATTTTTTGTTAATGCAGACGTGGTAAACGTTTAAAGTGGAGAGGTATACTCCTCAAAAAATCCAGTGGAGCCACCTTAACATTACAGAACTCTGCTCTGATTGGTTTAAAGCAAGGTGAAGTTTGGCAGAAAAATTTTCAAACATTATTTGCCGCCTTCTTTCCTCTGCCACGCAATAGAGAGAAGAAGTGTGATGTCTTGTATCATGGTATCATAGCAACATTTCTGGATCACAACAATGGGGAGCTTAAGCAAAAATGACAGCAACGAGAACGGCAAAAAAGCAATCGGTACATAGGCAAAACAACAACTTAGCATGTGTATCACACTTTTTTGTACATTTCTTCAAGTTAGCAGTCGATGCAAGTCTGACATTTGAAACTTCCTAATTTTCCGTGCCCGCTCTAAGGAGCTGATGAATACAGCACAAATTTTCTTTTTCTCTTTCTAAACCAGATACGGTCCTTTCGGATTCAACCCCAGACAATTTTGCCAAGATTTTAGACATTAAATGAAATTGAATAAGATCAATGAAGTTTGAAACAGTGCGAATTCACTTTTTCAGTAACATTTTCGCTTTGTTGTCATCCAGAAATTTTGCTACCATGGCAATGTGACATAACTACTTATCCTCTCTATTGCATAACTTTACTAATAACAAGACACTACTGGCTTTGCTACAGACAGATAGCAACAGATTACCACTACACCTGGTTGTTTACCTTTTCACTCCACTGTAAGATCACCTCCTCCTCCACAAGGTCAGAGTCATAAAATGCTTTTAGAATATGAGCTGCCTTGGGCATCAACTCATCAGGAAAAGACTGCCCAATAAGCAGCTCAAATGCACCCAGCAGGTACTTCTGGGCCTTGTGGTTACCATTAACAAACTAAAGCAAAAACAAAGCAAACATGACACATAGATTTTATGTCGACATCATCAATATTATCGCAAGGTGACTTATTTCTAGCCAGCCACAACACAAGGTTAACCCATACAATGTTTCTGCTTTCTCAGGGTTTTCAATAAGAGCCGGTGGCCGGCGAAATTCGCTGACTATTTCACATGAACTCGTCGCCTACTTTTCTTTGGGAATTACCTAAGTTTAAAAAGAGTATTCATGTGTTGTCACTGAATAAAAAAGCCAAAATTTAATGATGTCTGTGTTCTGTTCAAGCAGTCTAATTTTTGCCAGGCCCAGATTTCAAGATTTTTCCAGAAACTCACGTCTTCGCCACAAAGTTTTTCCTTCTCCACCTACACTAAAGTTTTTGCCACCTACTTAAAATCGTATAGAAAACCCTGTTTTCCACACGAAAGGAAAGACATGTGACATCTTGGCTATACAAGACCATATTACATTTTATATACATGTACATTGCTTCTGAGAAACTTGAATCAATGTGTTGGTCACAAGGGGCTTTCAGGCAAATACAAGTGAAAACTCACCCTCAAAAACAAATTTCGGAACTTGGGGATTTGGCTAAGCATGTTGCTATTGAAAAGTACTTCACTAAGGGCTAACACTGCTTTGTCCTTTATATCAAGCCTTTCTGCTTCGGCAACAATCTCTTTTGCACCCTTTTCCACACTGCTTGTTTCCTTTTTTGCCTATTAAGAATAAAAAAGGATTAGTATTAATGAAGAGCAACATTTAGTCATGGATCACTAACACCATTTAAATGAAAGACAGTAACCTTAGCAGTGTACATATTTCTGAAATAACACAGAGGTCCATATTCATTCTTTCTCAGAGACGTCAGCAAGGCAAGAAAACCTAATGGCATACTTGCCCAGTTACAATTTGGGTTGCCCGAAAAAAAAATTCAGAATTATATAAAAGAATGGTGAAAAAAATGCGTGGAACTTGAACATTTCTGATTAGCATTTCCATTATAGTTACTAAGAAGAAGGGTTAACTGTTAAGTACAACAGGCTACAGGCAATGGGGCTAAAATGCAGGTCACAGGTCACAGGTCAGGTTACAGGTCAGATCACATGCCACAGGTCACACACAAAAACAATAGGACACTCGAGAAATTGGGCTGACGTTTTACTATACAAAAATAAAATAAACCAAGGAAACTTGACAATATTTTTGTCCTTTAAACAATATTAAATTCCACCCATGCTGATCATATGGGATATCCAAACTTGGTAACGAAATCACAAAGGTGTGCAAAATCATGTGATTTGTACGAAAAACATGAAAACGAAGTATTGTCGTGTTATTATAATGTCATCTCAAAATAACCCGTGCAGCCAAGATAACTTGGAGCGAGTCATTGACATGCAGCACTGTAATCCTTTGATGAATCTTCGACTCTGTCAACTGCTGATGTAAGTTGTAATAGCGGAATGCACCTAAGGGCCATGAGGCAAATCCAACAGAGTTATTTCAAGCTGTTGTGCAACAGAACGTGAGAGAATTGCAAGCTCTAATTGGGAGAAGAGCCGAGAAATATGGTCCAGCAACTATCCGAGAGGCCCAAATAGACTACACTTTGACACAGCAGCATTTTGTGGCTGGTACGAAGCGCGAGCAACAGGCTACCATCTTCAAAAGAGATGGAAGACCAATCTAATGGCAAGAAGAATTTATGACGAGGAAAGTCTGAAGAAAGTTGCTGTATTTCAGTGGTCAAACACGTTTTAGACTGTCCTTAAGTTTTTCTTCCGTTTTCCTGTCGAATGCTTTTCAAAACATCCACAAACATGTCATGATATTCTTAACGCAACAACCATTCGTTTGAGATTCGTTTTTCTTATAAATCACGTGATTTCGCATACCTTTGATTTTGTTACCAACTTTGGTTATGCTGTAACACAAGTCATCCTTGCGTGATCAACGTGAATATATTTTCTCATGTGTGGAATTTGGTACAGTTCAGAACAGAAAAAGTATAACTGAGGTTCCTTGGCTTGTTTTATTTTTGTATAATTTAATGTCAATCAAGAACAGTTTTGTCCAGTGTCTTCTTGTTTTCGTGTGTGACCTGTGATCTGACCTGTGACCTGACCTGTGACCTCTGATCTGACCTGTAACCTGTAACCTGTGACCTGCACTTTAGCCCCGCCGTGCACGATCAAAGATGGTGCCCAAACTTACGATTTCATTGCAGACAAAAGCTGCTTGTTATTCACCATTATTCTAAAAGTTTTAACTGGATGAAAAGCAAAACCTCAGTCATCTGAAGGGCGACTTTTAAAGTTATCTTAATAGTCCATATGAGACTGTAGTCATTTGGGACGACCCAACGACTGGGACCAAAATTATGGTATGAAGTTACTGTGAAAGATTACAGTCAAACCTTTGCCAATTTCCATTTTGAAACTGAAATCACTATTTCTGTTGTTAAAATCATTTCTAAGTTACTTGAACTCAGTGCTCTTTGAGACTTCCAAAACAGCTCACTTAAAAAACTAACAATGAGCACAGGTTGTACATATTTTGTTACCTTAACAAAGGAATAAAACAGATTGAAGCGCTCTTCTTGCGTCTTCTCAGTATCGTCAGTTAGTGCTAATCCTTTAACACCTGAGGTAAGATTTCCCATTCTCTTCTGCACAGCTTCTTCACTTGTATCTACACTCCAATCCTCATCTGCAGCTGCAACTGGCTGCAATATATAAACGCATTATTCCAACAACAAGAAAAAAGTTACTCTGCAATTTATACCACCGTGGAAACCCTACAGTCTGTATTTTACTAACCACCCTGGGAAAAGCAAACTGGTTTGAATATCGGAACTTAAAGGAAAAAAACAAAGGGTTTGAGAAATCAGGATTTAAATTACTGTTTTGTAACCTTCAGGCACTGCAAAGCTGAATGGCTGGGACAAAAAAGGGTATCCAGGCTTTATGCAGCTAAGAACAATTTTACATGAGGTCACTGGACTTAAAGATGCCCCACAATAAACTCGGAGGAAATTCTGCAGTGACAAAAAACTTGGGCCCAATTTTCATTACTGTTGTTACCGATGGAAAAAACAAACAAGCTGCCTTTATTTTGACAATTAAAACCTACCTCTTTATTGAAGTCAGGATTTTCAATTCCATTTTCCCCAGGTTGCATTGGATTGTGGGTAGGGCTAGTTTCTCCATTCTGTTGCCCTTTCTGCTTTTCTCTGCGTCGTTCCTTTTTGTCTCTACAAGGTAAAGAACAAGTTTTTACCACTTTAAACACCAGACATAAGCAATATCATACTGCTTAAAGAAAGAAACACTACTTAACCCTAAACTCTTCAATTTTACAAGGAAATGTTTGACAAAATGACCCATGTTCAGCCAACTCCTGTTCACAAACATTTCCATTGAATGAAAGGTCAAATGTATTTGTCAAGTTCATGAAAATACAGAAAATTTCAACGACATCTGTGTCAAGTCTAACACCCTTATAAATCCTTAATAAAATTGACAAGAAAGCTAAACATCCCAAAAAGGTTTGACAAAATACACCTTTTGCTAGTCATTACCAGAAAACAATCCTTTCAATAATGAGGTTATCAGTATTATTAACATGAAAACAACTCACTTTCATGAGTTGGCCTTGTTTTTGTCTTTACAAAATCATTAAGCATTTTTGCACAAGAAGTCAAAATATTTTCAACAGCACGTATGGGTAATTACATGAAAGTGCATTCTACAGTGCTTATATACAAACATTTCCACCATTATTTTTTAAGTTAAAAAAGGATGATAAAAATTTCAGTATTGCAAGACTTTCCGTGTGTAACACCAAAAGCGAAACAAATTTAAATTTAAAGGGTGTATGATTATCAATCTTCAGAATGTTTTCTACATACAATTTTGATTAGAGAAAATGAATGTATTTCATTTGCTTCCATTTACTGCCATTTTGAAACATATTGCTTATGTTTATATAAGGGGGTCTGAGAACTAAAATTGGGCCTTAATGGGCTTTCCAAAGGACAATACCTATCCCATGGTTATTTAGTGACTTCCAACCCCTTACGGAAGAGGATGTGCAAGGGTGTGCAAGCTGACTCGTTCATAGCCTCCCATCGTGGGAAGCTAACTCGTTCAGAAATCAAACAAGAAGTCTTGCGCGCTTGAGCTGATGCCGACATCATGAGTGGTCAAGTGCCTGGATGAGCTGCTCCCTGTAATTACCCGTATCATCAACCTGTCACTTGCATCTGTTCAGTTCTTGGACGAATGACATTCTCCGAAACATGGATAAGAAACATGTCACCCTGCGCAAGATCTTAATTAAGCAGTTGTCATGTTTTGGGATGACAGGTAAATTTCTTAAGTGGTTCTCGTCGTATTTTGACGAACAGATCCCGCCAGCGCATAGTCTCCGTTCGCAGCCGTTATTAGGGTCGTCACGCAACGTTAGTGGGGAGGAGCGTTGCGTGACGACGCTAATAACGGCTGCGAAGGAGACTAGCCAGCGCCTTGCACTTAGTGGTTCTGTTTCGAACAGTTTTCCTTTGCCGCAAGGTGTTCCACAAGGCTCCCTTTTAGGGCCGTTGTTATTCACCATTTATGCGAGCAAGCTCTTCCAAGTTATAAAAAATCACCCGCCGGATGTTCATGCATATGCGAACGATGCCTAGCTATACCTGTATTTCGAGCCCGACAACGTAGTAAGCCAAGCTGCTGCATTAGAGTTGATGGAGCGCTGTTTTAGAGATATACAATCATGGGTGATTATGGACAAACTCAAGCCGATTAACGATGATAAAACAGAACTTATGATAGTCGGTACTACACACACAGCAGTTGGAGAAGGTTAATATTGATCACCTTACGATCGGTGATACAAGAGTAAGCCCTGTCTCGGGACTTGAGCTAACTTGGTTTGACGGCTATATAAATCTGAAGGAGCATATCAATAAGACTTGTTCCAAAATACTAGGAAATAGTTTTTATTCAGTGAAAAAAACTTTATTGGTCAATATATGCTAGGCTTGAAAGTTGTGTTTACTCACTTTGTTGCAAAGGTACCGGTGCGACCTTGCTAAGAAGTTGCCATGGAAGGTGGGGCTATGGTCATGTTAGTGAGTTCAGACTCCTTTCTTTGAGAGTTGAGTTTCTTTGTTTGAAGCCAGAGGAGTGTGACAATAGCCTGCGTAGCTGGCGGGATTATGACAAGCTCGCTCGCTTTTCACCCCAGCTACCCGGTCCAGGTTAGATATTTAAGGCATTTTAATTATACTTAAAATGTGTCTAAAAATAAACTGGTCCGTAAAAACGCCGTGACATAGGCCTAGTATGGGAGTTGCTCGCTTCGGGTTATGGGCTCCTGCTCCCCCCAATAGAACCGATCAAACCTAAATTTAGTGTTTTAGGGCAGGGGGGCTGTAAAGGCCATTAAAGGGAGAACCCCTCCCTTGGCAGTTGATGTTGTGGCCTTTTGATGAAAAATATCCTTCTCCCCGCTGGTTTTGCAGAGAATAAGGGGGGGGGGGGGGGGGGTGTTGGGGTGGGTTTTTCCGGATTTCAAGTGATGGGGATGATCAAAGAATGTTTTTTTTTGGGGGGGGGGGGGGTGAAATTTTCGATTCAGAGTTTTTTTTGGGTAGGAAAGTTTGCATTTTAGTGAGTATTGTTTTCAATGTAGACAATATACTGCAATGCTGATCGTACTACGTGAAATTTAACTCTGCAAGACATCAACAAGACACCGAAAGAACTCAAAACATAGCGGGTTTGTAGCCATAGACAGCTGTTTCGCCCTTTTTGGGGCTCGTCAGTATGGCGTAACAGAGAAAACTCTGATGCAAAATAACCGCGCACTATGATTTTAAGCCCTGACCCAGAACTCTCAACACCCACAGAATCACGCCATACCACGTGCTTTCTGGGGGGCAAGAGTCCAAGTGTCAAGTTGATGTCTCGCAGAGAAAATAAAAAAAAAAAAAAAAAAAAAGTCAATCAAAAGTCAATCAAGTTTTTAAGTAGGGATTATTTTGGGTATTCAAAACAATCTGAATTGGGAAGATTCCTGGTAGTGTCCTCGTCCTCCTCCTGGTAGTGTCCCGTTATTCTTTGCCTGCGTCGCAGACGCTCTAAACCTTCTGTTCAGGAATTAATACGTGGGCCGGCTGCAAGCCTGCAACGCAAGCTAGTTATTCTTCGTGTTACATCATTTCAAGATGCTTTCTGGAAATTTTTAAGAAATATTTGGCATGGGATTGTTTGGGTGTTAATTTTTGGTCCAGGGATTTTTCTGGGTTTTGTTGGAGCCTACTATTCGATCATCCCCCTCACTTGAAATCCGAACTACCCCTGCCCCACCCCGTCTCGCACGTTAATTACCCCGCTAGGGAACCGACCTTTTCAGTTTTGTTTTACTGCGCTTTTCACAAACATGCGAACTCTAAACTTCAAAAGCCGCCTTCACAATTGCGTTTTTTGCTGCAGTTAATCATAATTACGAACACAAGCAATGAACATTGAAACACAGAAACACACAAAACGGATCGAAATCCACCAATCACAAATCAGAAACCATGACCTTGGGCGCTTTCCATTTAACCCAAAATTCCGGTAATTTCGGTTGCTACATCAAATGGAACGGACCATTTCGCTTTAGTCCGACCGGAATATTCGAGATCAGCTTTGAAGGTTGTCCTCTTTAACCGGTCTGGTCATTTCGGCCGGTCGGACCGAAATGTTCCTTTCCATGTGACAAAATTTTTGTACCGCTCTTTTGTATCCTGCTTGCAAGAACAATAACCAAGCGCGCGGTGGCTTGGGTCGGAATGTACCATTCCATTGGGCACGTGGAACTTCCGAAATTTCAAACCGGATGTTTTGTTGAATGGAAAGCGCCCCTTTTGAACCTGTTAAAGTAAAGTTTTGTTTCCTAAGAGGTCTGTTAAGATGATTGAGCGAAAAGCGCAATCGTCGTCAGTTGGCATTGGTTGGCATTCGCATAATTTGTAAAAAGCGCAGTAACCACCCCTCTCCACCAGAGTAGAGATTTGTCTCGTTTGAGTGGCCTGGGACACGTACAATTGAATGAATGTTATGGAGTGGCGAGGCGTAATCTTGGCTCTTTGATTTAGTGTATTTCCTGCTTCTTACGGGGCCGATCAGTTCGTAAGACACTCAGAATATGGATTTAATCATTTCAACAGCGTTTTGGATGCAAAACTAAAATTGAAGCACTATCTTGGAAGGCAAACTTGCGGTAGCGTTACCGCGTCGACAACTCGTGAGGACGCCATTTTGTATCCTATCGAATTTTCGTAGCCACTGAACGACGTAAAATTCCATTCAGAACGCAATATGACGAACTTTGAGAGCGGTAACCGAAAGTGGACACAAGATGAAATAATCAACAACACGAGAAATGTTGTTCGAGGGTTAGAAACGTTGAAAAATGAACACTCTGGACTGCTGAATAATCTCGATTCTAATCGCGATAAAAGTGAAGATCAATCGGAACTGGAGAGGGAAAAAGGCTCAATTATCCAGGAGTCCATCGAGAAGATCGAATTGGGATTAGGAGAGGCTCAGGTATGAAATGAAATCTTAAGTAAAAAGCTATATATTTCTTTGCGCTGTTCGTCGTGGTTGATGTTGTCATAAAAACCTACGGTATGTAAGCTTAATTTCAATTTTAACGCACTCGAATTGAAGAAATTAGGTTACTGTCAACTCTCAAGTTTAAGGCGGGAACGTAAATTTTATAGACTCGATTGTTTTGTGTAGAGTTGTTTTCAACGCCAGTTTAAAATTTATCGTTGATGTTTTGTTTAGATCAGGCATTCAACCAACGATATGATGAGTCAGGTCAATTTTCATATGATCATGAAAACTTCACTCAGCAACGTACAGATCGATTTTTATCATTATTGTCGATAATTAAGCTGAAAATTAATGTAGTTTAGTCGGTAAAGGGGGGCTACAGTTCATGAACCTCTGTGGAATATTCGCCTTTTGATATAAAATAACTGATGTAGAAATAGATATGTTAATAGTAAAAAGTCTATAGTTATGCCCCTCTAGAACCTTCTAGAATTGTGACTAAAAGTCAGTTAAAAAAAGTTAAAAATAGTTTTAAATTATGTGCAAATTCAGAATTTCCTCTGTTCTTGGTCAGATGAAATTGGCACAGTTGATCATTTACAGCGTCATATGCAAAAAACATTCGTAAACACTAAAGTGTTGTATTTTGTAAATATTTCAGAGCAGTCATCAGTAACTATGTTTGAGTCCTTGCAGAGAAAATATTTTTTATTCTGTTGGTTAATAAATTGTGCCAAACCTGCATGGTTATTCTTGGTTGTTGTTTGTTGTTATCAAATTTTTTTCTCTGAAAAAATAGCATGTGATTGATCATCATTTCCCAGCCTCTTAGCTTCCTTTTCACTCATGTTTTACTAGGAATTTTTACCAGGAATTTTTTATAGTGTTGGGAACTACCTGAGATTTCAGAAATAACTGGACTGACCCAACGGATAGATCATAAATTACAGTTGGAAAATGTCTTTATAAGAATTCTATTTATAATATTAGAGAACACTATTAAAGCACAGCTGTTGTGCTGTACCCATGTTTTAGAACATGTCAAAAATGTGAAAAGTATCGTTAGCTGTCATATGATTCTGTTAAAAAGGCGAGGCACAAGTTTTATTATTCTTATTTGGTAACAATCATTTTTTTTCTTATTTATCTGGATAGTGGATTATTATCAGGTGGCTGAAGTTTTTATCATTGATAGATTATAATCGATAGTCAGTGTACCACTAATTTCTTCCACTAGGAAATTACAGTCCGTTTGTTTTTAGATATGTTTTTACACCCTTAAGAAATTAAGTGATAACTAGTTTAAAAGGGCAAAGTTTTGTATTCTTTATTATTATAAGTGGATATCATTGACTATAAATCCATTTGAATTCTGCACTGTTATTGAGGCATTCAAACAATGTAATGAGTGAGTCAATAATTTGAGCCAATATCCTTTTGAAAGAGTTAACCATTTTTGGTGTTATTAAACATTTTTTTATTCTTCCCAAAAGTTGTAGTTGATTACAGGTGTCAACCATTTTCCAAGAACAGACAGTGGCATTTTTGAATAGTTAAAATTGTTATATAAATTATTGTCATAAAGTTTAAGAAGATAAATTAATGGAAAATGCAAAGTTTGAAGAATTTTAACAAATTGTCTTTATTATACAAGATCATGGTGATATACTTAAAATCGTTTGATGTTGTAGTTTTCAAAACTTTATTATCACTAGAAAGGGAAAGCAATAAAATTATTATTTAAATTTTCTCAAAGTGACGTAAAGAATTTCATCTTTGAAAAAAATGGTTTCTGACGGTCCTGAGGAAGTCAAGGTTTTTGTCAATGTTTATTGAAGCAGGACAAGATTTGTCAGTCTTCAAAGTCATAAGGTTTATAGGACGAACTGTAAGATGTGATAAGAAGGTAAAGATTTTTTACATCCTAACTAAAGCTTTTAAAATTTTATCACTTATCATATTAGTTATAATAATCACCTGTATATATATATCCTCTTTAAGGTACACAAAATGTTTGGATAACATACATGTAGATGAGATTATTTACAAAATATATTTATGATAATTATTCTGTTGAATGAATTTGTCATCTCATCTAGTTGCACTTTCACATTTTTCCAATTGTGGTATGGGTATGATATACAGTATTATAGATGTCTCCTCTACAAAATAGTTGACCATTTTATCCAGGTTTAAATCTACATGGTTTCCCTACTTGGCCTTTAGAGAAATCAGACTTTTGTAGGTAGGTAGACGCTTCCTGTGTTGATTTTCCGAGAGACGTTTGGCTGAGATAAGATTCAAGTACAGTCAACGTGGCAGGTGGTTTAAAATAAAATGGGAGTGAGGCAGAGTGAAAAATTGGTTTACAAACGTCATAAACACACTAGGCAAAAATCAAGTAGGATGTTACAAAGATGGTTGCTCAACTCTTCAGTGCCTCAAAGTTCCTTAGAGTATTTTTAATTAATCATTTTTGCTTTTTCAAAATAAAGTTAATAACATGCAAGAATATTGGTAAGGTTTTGGTATTTTGTCTGCACTGTGGGATTTTATCCACACATTAAAGACTAAGAACTACATGCCTGTTAAATGTGTCAAGAATTGATTCTTTGGTTTGACAGAGTTGATGTTTGCTCCTTGCTAATATTAGAAAATTTATCCAATTTGTTCTTATCCTTTTGAAATCTGCCTTTGTCAGGTGATGATGGCTTTGTGTAGCCATCTTAGTACAGTTGAGGCTGAGAAGCAGAAGTTAAAAGCTCAAGTGCGACGGCTTTGCCAAGAAAATGCCTGGCTGCGGGAGGAATTGTCTGTCACTCAGCAGAAACTACAGGAGAGTGAACAAAAAGTAGCTCAACTTGAGGAAGAGAAAAAACATTTGGAGTTCATCAATTCAATTAAAAAATACGATGATGTAAGTTAGTAGATTCTATTGATATGACTGATATCTTCTTCAAATTAATCCTGTGTTGATCACTTTCTCCCATGCACTGTTGCACAGCTTTAATAAAAGGTTTTTGTTTTATTTTTTTCATTTTCATGTTTCCCGCACTTCATGGAACTATTCAAAATTAGGATAAACATGTAAGTTTTACCATTTTTTGTTACTTACTGTGGGTGGGTGGGCTAGAGTTGAGAGAGTCATCGTCATCTTCATCATTTTTTATTTGGGTGTTGAGTTTATGGTATTGATAATAATATTGGTACATGTTGCTGTTGCGGAGCTTAATTAACTCCAAATTATTTGAAGTTGGTACTGACAGACGTAATAAATTCGTTGTAACAGGATGAGGGGATTGAAAATGATATTAGTATCGATCTGCTGTCCCAAGATGAAGAGGAAGTAGATGAAGTTGATGGTGTGTAAAATTTTTTGTTTATTATTTGTGTCATATACAGTGAACTCCCACTCCCCATACTTTTGCCAGGTTCATTTTTTTAAGTGTCCATCATATGGAGATTTGCACCTTTTATAGTGTTGTTAAGAAATTTACACAAAATTCAGTTGTGACAGGCCAGGTACGATGTGCATCTTAGAAAAGTGTTGGCCATATAGAAAAGATTTACAGTTTTGAGGGTGTTTACTGCACCCTAAACATCAATAGGTGTATTATCTTCATTTCTCAATACCAACCAGGAGAATTTGTTTAAAAAAGTAAGTAAATTCGGTTAAGTAAGTAAGTAATATGCTTGCTGATTACATATTTTATTCCCAAAATTACTTGGAATTTTATACCATTTATGATGCATCTGGTTTCCTGTTTCTTTAGATGAAACGTTGAGTCAAGCGTCATCTGCAACTTCAGCCAGTGCATCAGGTGTTTATGAGATCCCAGCACGGTTAAGGACTCTTCACAATTTGGTCATACAGTATGCATCTCAGGTAGGATTTTGACTCTTATGAATGTTACATCTTTAAGAGGTTTGTTAGAGTAAATAATATGTCAAATCAGACAGATGAAGACAGAGATGTATTTTTTTTTTATTTCAACCTACCTAGTGAAATATCCAGCCTTGTCTCTCTGTCAAATTTTAAATGCCATGTGAAAACATATCTTTTTAAACAAGCTTTTAATTTGTAGTAGAATATTAATTTAGTTTCATTTATTTTATTATTTATAATTTATCATTTTTAAATCTTTCTACACTGTATCTGCTTGTAAATTGTATTCATTTTAGTCTTCCTTTTTAACTTATTGTCAAGCGCATTTGATCATGTGCCATGGAAAGTTGCACTGTATAAGTTTTGATCATTATCATTAATAAAATATCAAAGCTTTGTGTAAGGAAACTAATTATGTATAACCTAAATCTACTTGGATTCTTCTAGTGTTATGAATAGAGTACCAAGTAAAACTGGTTTGCCCTTGAACATGCTTGAAATAGATAAGCCCCCTCAGGGCCTTATAGAGGATTCACAGTACCTTTTTTTGCCGTTAGGGTCGATATGAAGTGGCTGTTCCTTTGTGCAAGCAAACTCTTGAAGATCTAGAAAAGACCTCAGGCCATGATCATCCAGATGTTGCAACAATGCTTAATATCCTTGCTCTTGTGTACAGGTAATAATTTTTGGGCCATTAATTATTTTTGCTGAGCAGAGGTTTGTACGCACTAACTTCAAGCTTTACAGATGCACGGTTACTTGTATGATGTCTCCTTGAAGTTTTCTTGCAGGTGACAAGAAGGTTTTTTTGAACACATATTCTTAGACTGTTTCCTCTTGTATAAAACTGACCACCATGTTTAATCCTCAATTAGAGGTTTTATTTTAATTATTGTTTATTGTTATTCACAAGATTTTGTTTGCATTGAGACATTTACAATGCACAACTCCATTTCAAGTTTTCTTGATTGACCAGGGAGAGTAAGGATAAATAATATGTTATTGATGAATATGTTATTGCATAATACCTCACTCCTTGTACATGCACAATGATTGACAATCTGTTGTGTTGAGTATTCTTTTACAAAGCTGCTATGAATATGCCCTACGTGAGAATCAGTAGAGTCAACTACATGTACTATCATCCCATTCATAACATTGACCCATTCATCCTTTCCACAAATAGCTTATTAGAACCAATCACATCAAACATCTACAGCATTTTTACGTTTATCAGTAAATAAAATTATTTGAACATGGGGAGGCAAAATAACTGTCTTGCATCTGCCATGTACATATGTAATGAACTCAACAGGATATTGTGCATCAAGGCATGCAGAATCTTAGCATTCATTTCCCTCATCAGATACAATATAGTGCACCCGGCTGTAGATCTACCTAAAAATGTCCTTTGGGACATAATTAATTTCCTCATGAACCCGGTGAGACACTGCATAGAAGATGATCACAGCTTGGACAGGGTTACCTTCAACCACACACAGCTTATGCTTGCTGCTAGTTCGGAGGCATCCATGGTGGACAGTGCTATGACAGACAGCGAGTTGTCACTTGTGTCGGAAATCATGTTTGACCAACATGACAAATTATCGGCAAGGATGGAAACCGTTGAGGAAACTGTTGGACAGTTCTTATGTGGACACGTGGCAAGCCCAGTTATTAGAGTCTCAAATGTATAGATGTGAGAAAGAACAATATTAGATGAGCTGACTACAAGGGGCAACAAACTCAGTGAAATTACAGCAAAATGTATAGCAAATTATGTATAACAAATTATTATCTGATGTTGAATGATACCTCTCTGCTAACATAAAGACAGTCTTGGAGCTACTTGTCAATGTTTAATATTGAAAGAATTTTTTTTCCTTTTTTAAATGACTTTGTTATTTGACTATTTAAGTTGCTTAATTCTTTTCTTTTCAAAAACATCCACTCTCATATGCTGAAGCTATTGTTAGTGATTTGATATTTTCCTGATGTAAATTCTTCTCTTACTCAAAATAGAGTGTGGATTGTGGTTAAACATGTTGTTGCTTTTCACACTAAATTTTGTCATTGTTGTCCAGGTTTTTTTTTTCCATTTACAAGCTTAACAGATTCATTATTGCTTTTGATCTGACACTGTCATAAGAAATATTGTGAAGAGGAAAAATATTTTATTTTGTAAAATGTAATGTGGTGAACAGATAAGAAATATATCAAACTGTTGAAATGTTCAAAAGAGTATGTGCAAATGTGGCAGTCAGAATGATGTGTAGAGTTTTAACTGGAGTTTTGAAGTCATTGCGTCAAATATTTGAATGAATGTTGTTTGCAGACTGCAAAGTTCTTTGTTTGATGCTATATGAAATCTGCAGAGAATACAATACAGCATGAGAGAGAACAGTGGATGCTGGTTGTTGGACAGTTCTGGCGAACACCAACCTATCCTTCACCTGTTCCCAGGACAATTTTTTTTACTATTCCCTTTGACAGCAGGTCAAATCAGTCAAACTTAACTTTGAAAAAACATACAATAGCGACAGTCATGTGAAGTTTGCACCTGTTACTTGTAGTCATTTCAATCTCATTGTAAAAAATGAGCATAAAAAATGAATTTTTGCTGTACAGGATACATGCAATACTCTGATAACATGCAATACTCTGATATTAGTAGCTGTCATTGGAATGGTCACACTTAAGGTTTTTATCCACAGACTCAAACGTTTTATCCATCTTCCACAACATAGTACCACAGGAAAGTAATGCTTTTTAGCCTTTATTTGGTTGCACTGTAGAAATTCATCAAGACTTTATAGTGTGTTGGAACCACCTTGTACAGTGTAATAAACAACAGAAAATTACTGGTTTATTTGCTTCAATGAAATGGTCACAAAAGACAAGTAGTAATAGAGGTGTGCCACATGCTTGATATCTGGATCCATCAGTTTGAATTCACCATGAACTACACTGTAAAATTACATTGTCTTGATAAAATTCATTTTTCACATCCAGTCATCATTAGACGTTTTCATCCTTTTTTTTTCACATCCACTGGTGACTGACAAGAAACTTTTGGTTACATCGTACAGGTCTTTTCTCTTCCATCTATGCCTCTGGGAGCGGCAATGCAAGACAGGCTAATGGCTGTGTCATGCCACCTATAATATGGAGAAAATAAACAACATAGTATGAAAGTTGAAAGTCCTTTGCTTTGTAAAAGCAACACTATTATGATAACAGATTTTAGTATTCTATTTTCCTAGTTTGTGTTTTCCTAATATTTTTCTGCTGAGCAACTTATCAAATACATGATGTGATAATAGTGCATAAATTATTATTTTTACAAGAGTGATACATTTTGAATTATTATAATGTATTTTAGCGAAAAGAAGGGAAAATTTTAAGTTTAAGCCCCTTGCTTTGTAAAAGCAACACTATAACATTTTTTTTTTAAGATCTGTTTTCGTCGTAGCCTGAGAAACTGCAAGTTATTCTTGTCCAAAACATTTCTAGAAGTTGTCACCAAGACAGGTGGCACATTCGTGTTGCCCTTTAGTTACCCTCCTAGACCCAAATCTACATTCTTCTCCTTCCTTTTGTCTTCCCTTTTTTATTTTCAATGTACTTGGAAACTATAAGACTATCATTGGCCAGCCTTGTGAGTTCTGATTGTTTTCTGTAAAATCTTTAAAACAGCTAAAGATCTATGGAAAAAAAATTGGTTGGGATAAACATGAATGTACGGTATTCCTTGAGGAAGAAATTAAGGGCCTACAAAAACCTAGATCTGGGATGATCTGCTCTGATTTGTGTATTTGAGACAACTGGAAAGAACATCAACCAACAAATTTTTACAATGTGCAATACAGTCAAACCCCGCTCTACGGACACCGCTTAATACAAACACCTCATTATTATGGACACCCGCTTATTATGGACCTCTCATTATTATGGAAACCCGCTTGATATGGACACCTCATTATTCTGGACACCCGCTTGATATGGACACCTCATTATTACGGACAGTTTGATTTGTCCCAGGGGGAAAGAAAACCATAACATTTTCTCTACATTCAACCTGCTTAACCCTTTAAGCCCCAGTATCCACATACAAATTCTCCAAACTGATCTCCATACATTTCCTTAAAGAATTAGTTGAGAGAATTTGTTCAAAGATCAAAGTGTTTTCTCTTGGGTGATCATTTTATTGATTCTCATAACTTATCTCTTTACGGTGTATGATAATTGTAAGGAGAAAATCGATCTTGGACACTATTGGGACTTAAAGGGTTAATACAGGCACCCTGTTAATACAGACACTTTCTATGGCCCCCTTAGTGTCCATGCTAATGGTGTTTGACTGTACTTGACAAGAATCTTGAAAAATATTTACATTGATATTCATCAATCAGTGACTCTTTAGCCTTATCTGTGGCCCAAGTGTTCAAGCACCTCGAACACTTTATGAACACCAGCTAACAAAAAAATTGCTTATTCAAACAGACTTCCAACAGACCTCTTTAGCTTGGTGTTTTGTTTTCCTAATGCAGGTCATATGATATTGCTCTGAAGAACTCTTTCATATTTTGTCTTATTCAATTTCATATGTGTGCATAGGTTATGGAGAAGTAAAGGGTGAATGGTAACCGGAGAGAACATTATGTGACTTAGCGTTGAATAAACAAAACACAAGCTAATGAGGTACAAACATAAAGATTTGGGCGGGAGGGGGTTAGGGGGAGGGAGTGATGTTAAGGGAAACTTTTAGGGGTACTGAAATTTTGTTGCTAAGAGAGAGGAAACATGAGTGTACTGTACATGAACAATCTGGTCTCTTGGAGTGTCTGGAATGGAATAGATTAGAAACTAGCTTTTAAGTATAGATCTAAATCACTTATTTAAAGTTTTTTTAAATAACATAGTAGAATAAGAACACTGTATTAAGCTCTTGTTTTGTTTTAACAATATGCAGCAACCGGTGATGCTAGAAATAAGAGTTTTAGATATATTTCATGTATGAATCTTATGTTTATGGTGCATTAATATTATTGAATACTCTGATAAGTGCTGGGGGCTAACTGAATAAAATTGTCAGGCGATTTTCTTTTTTGACTTGTAAATTGTGGCCATAGTCTTCATTGGGAATGATGTCAAAAAAATGCATGGGAGTATTACTAATGTTAGCTTGTAACATTATAGGGTTATAGGATGCACATTTTATTCTATAGCCCTAAGACAGTTTCTCTGGCATGATCAATCTCCCAACTTTTAGTCTGTCTATGATTTTCTTAGTTGTAAACAATAGGCAATATTTTATTATTGTGTCAATTAGAGAATATATGAGAATTCCACTTCACTTTGGAAATTACTTGTTTTGTGATAATTGTCCACTTTTTATGCAAAAGTTATTTGCACCACAATGCACTGTGCCACAAGTATCAATTAGACTAAGGAACATCCAGGGCCCACTAACTACTAAGTGGCTTTCATTTTAAAATGTCACACCAATATATTTTATACAGAGATTCAAAAGTAGTTTGCAATAAACAGCACTATAGAAAGGAAGGACTCGGTAGATTTCATTCGAATGATTACACTTGTGGATTTTATGGATTTTTTTCGAAGAACTGATTTGTTTTACATGAGACAGTAACAGAGAGAGAACCTCTCTTGTACAACTCTTGACTAAGAAAACACTCTGAGCAAGTCCCTTTTCAAGAGCTCCAGGCAAACGTTGTGTAATTCGTCTGTGGTACACATTGAGGAAATCTAATTTTTCTCGTGCTTTTCTGATTTATAATTGTTTTCAAATGTTACAAAGGTAAAACAGAATTCTCTAAAATTTTGTGATCTGGCACTGTTGTATAACATGCTGTCATCGAAGCAAACGAAAAGCAATGTATAACTTTAAGTTAACAGACCCCTTTCTTACAGTGAGTTTCCTGGAACCACCTGTCTCAAAGACAGCTCTCCAAGGTTCTGAATTTTTTAAGTAAACTTATTCGCAAGGGAAATAGAAATTGAAAAAAGAGAAGCCATTCCATGTTTAGTGTCAGAATGTTGCCAATGTTCTTAAATTAGAATTTTAAGTGGCCAGGTCGTAATCCGGAAATTGTACAGCTTCCATTTTAAAATAGTTAGATACATCCAGTTCAGGTTTGAGGTAAACACTGTTTCTATTCGAAAACAAAATTGAAGGATAATTACCATAATTATCAAAGATGCCCTTTGGTAATAAAGATTAATTGCTTTGAGGAATTCAAAGTATTTGGTGAATAAATAGTTGTGAAACCACGTTGGACATAATTATCTAAAAGCATAAAATCAAATTTTCTGCTACCCAGGCATAGAAGAACTGCTTAGATAAATACATAGACAGGAGGTTTACATCTGTGCAGTGTAAAGGGAGTCTTTTGAAAGAGAGCAACTCATACAAATTGAAAATTCACAGCATTGCAAAAATTACTTTGTTTGCAGCACGTGTCTGTGAAACCGAGTATCTCTTTTCTCACCTGTCTTGTATATCGGCTAGGTAGGACCGTGAGAACTGTATAATGTGCTTTTAGTTGGGTGACTAGGGCGAAACAACGACTTTAATCTAGCTTTTAGATGGTCTAATACTTTACACCTTCTGAAATGAGACTAATTTGTGTTTCTGAAGTGTTGTTTGTTTTGTAACATCGTAGTCGCCGTTTGAAGTGGTTTACAACTTTAATTTGCAGGGAAATGTGTCGTGCTTGGTGCTAATTTGAGAACGCGCGCATTTAGGTTGCCTTCCTTCTTACTAAAAAAAGCTTCAGAGGTTAAAACTTACTCAATAAGCTGTATCAGTATGAAAACGATTCAGAACAACGGGCCCTCACCAGAGAGATTTAGTCATCAAACGATCAGTATATTGGTAATAACCGTTAACTCACAACCATCAATGCGTTAGTTGCCAATATTTAAATTAACATTTAAATAGAAATCGAAGCTCTTTGTTATATGCTAAGTAGACTGTAAACTGTATTATGTTTTAAAAACACAATTATGTTTACACCATTATTGATCATTGAAGGGTGACGCGAGCTTGATCAGTACTGAGTCTAGTAAGTCACAATATGAAAAATGAAATAGTTGAGACAGTATTTGAACGAAGTACCTTTATGTGTTGAAGGTCGAGTGTAATTCTTTTCTATATATAGCGATAGACTTCCTAAAAGTCTGTTTTGGTTGGGTAATCTAACTTTATTGTGCTTCGCCTTCGTTGTCGCGACTTCGATAATCTGACAGATCCCTATATGAAAAACAGTTGATATTTTGACTACTTTTTGTTAATAACAAAGCGTTCTTGGTGGATATCTTAATTTTAAATCGTAAACAAGGTCTTTGTTAAAAGCACCAGGAGAGAGTAACTGCATACTCTTTATCTTCAATATTTACCTAAAAAGTACACGCTAGAATGTTATCTGCTGTTACACAACTGTTGTTTTCAGCCCCCGGAAAGCCACGTGCAAACGAACGCAACACTCTTGGCAAACAACTCCCAACATTGTAGGATGCTACATGTTGCGTCCTTTTGCACACCCTGATCATGTTGCTGCGTGTTGTTGGAAGTTGTTGCCCAAAGTTTGAAACCGGTCAAACTTATCTACGTGTAAACGGACGCGACAACGATGTTGGGAGTTGTTGCGTTCGTTTGCACGTAGCTCAACACACAGTGTATTTTTTAAAGCAGTTATTTTTAACACACTGAAAATTCTTGTGGTACAAATGTAGTGTGTGTCTCTTGTGCACCGTAAAAGTAGCTTTTTTCCACAAAAGGGTGTAACAATAATTATTACTCTGGCTGCGCCAGTTGATTGACTGGTACAAAATAATTGATTTGTCTTTTCACACATGATATATTATTTCAAAGTGAGCCTGGCATGCAGCGCTCTCTCCCTGAGCGAAGTATTCATCAAAGGTGCTCTTGCTTTTGAAATTTTTGCAAAGAGATTGTTTTGTCTTTTTCACCTTCACAGAGCGGGGAGGAACAAAAATTGCTTTCGGGTCCGCCCATCGAAGGACGCCCTTCTATAAACATAAAAAACAATGTCTTATTGTTCTGTCTTGGTTCTTCTTAAGCTCTAGGTTTGTCTGCTACGTCTGGTCCTCAAAAATGTACTTCAATCAAATTCGGGTACATATCGTGAAACATGTGCAGCGTCTCAAGTAACATAATATGCAGTCATGAAACACAACTCTTTGTAAATATCTTCTCAGATAAATTGAAGTTTAGCTAAAAAATTCTTTGTTTTCGAGCCACCTCTCAACTTTCCTCACGTGAAAGAAACCGAAACGTTGGGGTATTTTTAATCTTTCTAAACAAGAAAGCAGATGTCGAAACTTATGATATTATTAGTGGCGCGCGTTTGTCTGAGACCGAAACCTAATGCAGCTCGTGCGTGTCATCCATGCAGAACTTTGAAAACAACATACAGTAGTCAGATCTCGTTAAATCGAACCTCTTGAAAATGTTCCAGTTTAGAATTGAGAACATTTAAAGCTACCGAAGTGTTGATTTCGATAGCGATAGATTACGGACAGAAACTCAGGCTCTTGAGAAAAAATATAGGCTTAGGGGGTTCCAGTAATCGAGATCTAACCGTAAATTGAGTTGTTATTTGTGGGGCTGTTAGGGCGAGGATAGTGTCAATTGATGGAGACTTGAAATGAAGTTCCAAGTTTTGATGCTGTGGACGAAATCTTTTGGTGTGATGATTCAAATGAACCTCCTTCGCTATACTTTCCGATTGTGGTATTTTTACAGCATGGTATTTGGGATTGAAAGATTAGATGTGTGGTGAAACATTTCAATTAAAATACTGAAGTGACCGTATGATGGGGCTCGTTTATCGGGACGAGCTCTATCACTCAGAGACCACGATCAGTGTTATGTCTTTGATTACAAAAAATACCATGTTACGACGTTTCGAAGTTTCCAAATGTCAACTCTGTCGCACTTCACATTGAAGAAGATCATGATCGGAAAACATCGAAACGTCAGAACGCGATAATCTTTATAAATATATTTGACATTCCCTTTAATTTTAGTTAGGGTTTTAAGAGTTAATTCTAATTACATCTTGCTACATCTTACCTTTACTTTTAGAGATCAAAACAAGTACAAGGAGGCTGCAAATTTGCTCCACGATGCGCTGACGATCCGTGAAAAGACGCTTGGAGAAGATCATCCCGCTGTAAGTCGCTGGTGTTTATTTTGGGGATTTGTCTGGTTGTGTCTTTCTTCAGGTCATGTTTAGGGCAAGTAAATGGCAAGAATTGGCACCTCTCTTACCTGCATGTTTAGAACGATCTGAAAAAAGACATCACAAATCGAAATCCATAATGTCTACTGTGCGCGTTCGCTTCGTCATGTTTAACCGTAGTGTTTGCTTTCGGGTTTTCGAGACTAACGGTTTGCAAATATCATCGCCTTTTTTTAACTAACATCGAGCTTTTAGAACCTCCGTCAAGACTTTGTCGAGTGCTAGATATTTCGGTTGCTTTTTCACTGGCGCGAAGAATGCCCGTTCTACTGAAATTGAAACTTCTTGAAGAGATCTGTCAATGATTGTTTAGTTCTGTCCATAAAAGGAGCGACAGAGGGGTGTCATGTTCATCCTGGGGTCGTCACGCTTCGATCAAGAGTCCTTCATCTGTTAGCTGATCCTCTTGTGCGCAGTTGTATTCTTTGAACACGTTTAAATACACAGGTTTTGAAGTAAATTTGCTTTCATCGGTGGGTTTGCCAACTATAGAGAGCAAAAATTACCCCGACAGCAATGATTATAGGGTATCTTCGCGAACTATTAAGTGCCGTGTTGATCTATCAGGGGCACTCAACGACTGTTTTCTGTAAAATATCTGTTCGGGGAAGCGAATGTTGCCTTGTATTACCTGAGGACGGCTAAAAATTTCTAGATAACCGTTCCATTCATGTGCAATTTTCGAAGCTTATGTAATATTAAAATTCCCTACGATTTTCTGAAGTTTATAATTTTCACTTTTCACTTTCCGAGTTTCCTCCTTTTTTCTACGAAAAATAGCCTAACTTAAAATTTTTCGGATTCAAAACAGTCGAAATTGCGATGTAGAGGAGAATCAGAATATTTCTCACTTTCGTGTCAAATTGCCTCTAAAATTTTCGGGAAAGTAATACTCAAGCCCTTGTAATTAATTTCGAAAAGTCCCAAGTTTCCCTAGTCTCCTTCGCAGCCGTTTTTAGGCTCGTCACGTCACGCAACCCTCCTTGTGGGGAGGAGGGTTGCGTGACGTGACGAGCCTAAAAACTGCTGCGAAGGAAACTAAAGTTTCCCTAGGATGACCGAACAGATTCAAATTTTATAGCGCTTTAGGAGGAAACCGCCGTGGGCTTGCCCCTGATCTATGTTCAGCTGATCTATGTTGACTTAAAGTGTAGAAGTGTGTTTCTTAGAACTTGGAGAATTTCGGTGGCTTCTAAATTCACCCAAACAAAATCATCAGTGAATCATAACTTTCGCTTTCCGAAGAAATCGAACTGCCCATGGATTAGCTACATTGCTATCAAAGCGGAATATTTTTTCTTTTTCATTAATGAATATATTTTTGTTGCTGAGGATGTAATTTTTGCCATTTGACTACTATAAATTTAGTGTTTAATTTTCTTTTCAGTGCCTGTTTCTGGGATTAATATAATTACATGTATTGTCAGTTGCATTTCACCTTGATATTGGATTGTCTACCCTCAAACAATTAGCGGCTAATTTTATTTCCTTAGAAAGCACGAGAGCACTGTTCGCCGACTATAAATAGCTTTCAGAGTCAGAGAATTTTAATAGGCTAAAGGTTATACAAACAAAGTTGATACACTCTGGCCAAAATAAGCGCAAGATTAAGAAACTGAAAAGCAGTCTATTTCAGTTTTGGTGTAGTGTTGTGGAACTAGCGATCACCATATAACGTCAAACAGAATATTGTTATAAGAGATCATAAGAAGACACACACAAAGACAGGGATAGAACAACCAGCAAGCAAGGAAAGTCATCACGCGATCTATGTGAAAAGTAGACTGCAAAACATCATTGCAGTATTCTGCTTGCAGAATTATATGTCTACTGCAAAACAGTCGGTTTTTTCTCAAAATCAGTAAAGAAATCAGTAAAGCGTGGCTTATGAGTCTTACGCGCGCGAAGCTCGCGAGTC
The DNA here is from genome assembly GCA_038088405.1 of Porites divaricata. NCBI lineage: Eukaryota > Metazoa > Cnidaria > Anthozoa > Scleractinia > Poritidae > Porites > Porites divaricata. The sequence continues at coordinate 16,244,069 of JBBMOI010000007.1, forward strand.
TCACACCCCCGTAGGGCCCGTAGCGTCTCTCCCCGGTCTCGCTCTCTGTTTTCAGCCTCGTTTCAGACCTTTTGTTTGACTGCTCTCGCGTACTTGAATACGCAAAAATACGGACTGTTTTGCAGTCTGTGTGAAAAGTTGAAGCTATTGCATCCACTGGTTCCACCCTCCCCCTCTCAAGTTCAATACTGTGATTGAGAATGTCTACGATCACTGTCAATAAAGATGTGATCCCGGGGAGGGAGAGGGGGGGGGGGGGGTGGCTCTCCCGGAGGTCCAACCTCTTCCCTCTTATACCGTTTTTGACAGAAAAGCTGGATGCCCATTTCGTTTAGAGTGTTTTCACTCACGTGGCCAGCATCTATGCAAATTTATTGGAACAAAAGAAAGGGTTTGCATAATAAAAGAGTGCAACTCCCAGAGGATTGGTCTGGGACACCAACATGGCCGCCGTTTCATTATTTCGGAACACCAATATGGCCGCCGTGACGTCATATGAAAACACTCTATACCTTCTATTGAGAAATGGTACCACTTTTAAATACTCAGTTTAGCACTTTGCATCCCTTTTTAACTCAAATGTAACCGCTTGTCTTTAAAATATGAGTAAATCACAAAACCAGATTGTTTTTTCGAACTTTTTCGCCGACAAAAAATACATCTGTTAGCCCTGTTTACGGACCAAAAAGACAGATTTCCCTACCCTTTCGTATACTTCAACTGTTGAAATCCCTACCCTTTTATAAACCCGAGCAATGAAAAAAGTATCCTTTCCGGGCGGGGCCTCTCCGTATAGGCAGAAACTCATAAGGGGTTGAAAACTCCTTACGAGTTTTTGGTATAGGCCATGATAGGGAGTATCCCCCGGCAATGTGATAACTTGAGAACTTAAAATTAGTAGAAACCGCAGGGAAGCTTGGGTTTGTAACACAAATGAAAGCTAAAAGGAGCTCCTAGCACCCGCCATTTTGCTGTCTTTGAGTGTAGTACACATTAGCTCAAACATCTGATACTGTTTTGGAAAGTATTCAGTGCAGCTTGCAGAAAAAATACAAAAAAAAAAAACTGACCTGGACCAAATGGAACGCACAATTTCGACTGGGTACAGACAAATTAAATCAGAACCATAACTCTCCTGGGTAGTGCGAAATTTGAATTCAGATATAAAAGCATAAAAAGCAAATGGATTTGAATTCTTTTGGTTTGCAATGTGATGATTGGATGCTCCAAAAAGAGTAGGAAAAAATTATTCGAGAAAATGCTTTTTAACAAAAGAAAAAAAAACGGATTAAAATTTAACCCCAGGTTATCGGTAATCGGCCTTCGAACAACCGGGCCCAGGGTTGTATGCTTCTGATTAAATCTAAAAATTTGTTTTCCCGAGTTTATGATGTATTAAAAGGTTAGTTCCCAAAGAGAACGCGAGAAACCAATTTTTTTTGTGTAGATTGAGATTGGCTAAAACTTCGGCGTTGAAGAACAAACAAAAGTGCCCTGACCTTTTCACTGCTTTTCATTTTAGGTGGCTGCGACTCTCAATAATTTGGCTGTTCTTTACGGTAAAAGAGGAAAGTATAAAGAAGCTGAACCGCTGTGCAAACGAGCTTTGGAGATAAGAGAAAAGGTAGGGAAAATTGCTGAGTTTATTACTGTTGCAACAACAGGCAACGTTGTCTTACAATGTACGTTGTTGCGCTCTTATGACCAAGATCTGAGCACTACGTTCTCCGCTTGTTATCAGCTACCCTTTTCCCGCGCTTTGCCTCGTTTACCACTGTACACGCATGTTTCCCGCCACTTTGTAAACGAGAAGGGGACTGGAGCCGAAATTTGTCCCGCGGTTGTTTTTGGGATTGTTACTGGGAACGCGCCGGTCAACTATTGGTCAATTTTTAACCCGTTCATAGTAACAGTCCCAAACGTTTTCGCGAAAGTTAACTCGGTCTAGTTTCCCTCTCGTTTCTAAAGTGACGAATGGCCGGCTGCTTTTTTTCTTGGGCCTCTTATCAATTGGTAGAATGGTATTACATGTACTGCTTGCAGTTTTTCTAGAGCGTACCTTCCAACTCTTACGGTTTGACCGTGAGACTCACGGTTTGGGCAGTCCACGATTTAGCCTCCAAATGGTCCCAAATCTCTCGGTGAATTGTAAAATCTTGCCAGACAATTCCGGTAGGAATCGCGCAATTATTAAAAAAAACCCACCTTCTTGATAATAGACGAATTGCAACAATCTTACTTTGAGGGAGACTTCAGTCCAATTCCAACCTCATTCCCGTAAAACATGGGTTCGCTAACGTCTGTGGGAAAGCCTTAAAGCAAACTCACTTGACTACTCGCCATCCTATCGACCTGGATAGTTAAACAGGACTCCTCATCGCTGCCAAAAAAGCAACTAGAGAGTATAACAGGGACCACTAATGCGGTAAAGAATACCATGACAAAAAGAATCAGCCTTTTTGGTTTTATTTGACACGTATTTTGGAAATCTGCAGGTGTGTGTTCCCAATCTCCAGGTTTTTGGGAGTTTTTTTTTCAAACCCTCCAGATTTGTATGGTTTAGGGGTTGGAATGTCTGCAAGAGTAGCATGTTTCACGTTGTTGTGTACAATGTTATTACAACGCAGAGGGCTTTTTATTGCAGGTACTGGGTAAAGACCATCCTGATGTGGCTAAACAGCTGAATAATCTGGCTTTGTTGTGTCAGAACCAAGGAAAATATGACGAGGTATGTTTAATAGCTCTTCATTTAAAAAGAGTTTGGTTGAAGATAGTAACAAACTTAAGTACCTAACTGAACGGTGGGTAGCACCTTCCGTGCGCCCTGATTGGCTAGTCAAAGTCGGGGTTTTATTGGGTAGTCGGGGTTTTATTTTAGTAGACTTATTGCGCGGTTTTTTTCTCATTTTTTTTTCTTGTCATACACCAAGTAACTAATGCGCTTTGTCTATCCACTCTCTTGTATACTGATTAAGATAATTTTTTACTTCTATGTCTGTAAAAAGTGTTAATAAGGTACCTTGACGCCTGGTTGCTCGTCAAAATTTCCTTCCCTAATATCTAGGGAATTATTAAAACTGATTTTTCGTCTAACAGGTCGAACAGTACTATCAGCGAGCTTTGGAAATTTACACCACTAAGCTGGGACCAGACGATCCTAACGTGGCAAAGACGAAAAATAACTTGGTATGAACAGCTAAAAAGTTACGAAGCAATTTAATTTGCCTACTGAATTCCACGTTGAATTTACCTTCTCTATTTCAACAGGCTTCTGCTTACTTAAAGCAAGGAAAATACAAGGCTGCTGAAACACTTTACAAACAGGTACGTAGTGATAACGATAACGATTATAGTTCTGTTTGTTTTGTTTATTATTTCTTTTGTTAATTGATCGTCTGTCTAATTGTTTCTTCTCAGGTTCTCACTCGGGCTCACGAGCGCGAGTTTGGGCCTGGTACCGAATCATCCCTGGAGGACGACGGAAAGCGCGGGAAAGACAACGCGCCTTACGGCGAGTATGGCGGCTGGCACAAGGCGGCAAAAGTTGACAGTCCTACTGTCACCACTACTCTTAGGAATCTTGGTGCTTTGTACCGCAGGCAGGGCAAGTTTGAAGCAGCGGAAACACTAGAGGAGTGTGCACTGAGGTCCCGACAGAACGTATGTAACGTGAGTCTTACAAAGGTTTACAATAAACTTCTTAGCAGTCCTTCAGGATTGTCGTGTGGGTGCCGGAGCAAGTGACGCGTGCGCTTGGGAGAAGACGTGTTTGGTTTAATACACCCGCTAATAAGAACCTAGTGATTTAAGAACCTGCTGGGAGAAATTTGCAACTTTAATACCCAAAAATATAAGAACCTGTTTAGCCAAGCAAAATCAAGCAGGTTCTTATGTGGGTTACAGGTAAATTGTGATGAACAATTTAACCAAGGAGTTGGACTTCGAGTTTTCCAATTGCCAATATCTCGCTCGCTTGTAACATGCTTGCCCGAATTGACAATCCTGAAGGGCTGCTACACAGTCTAGGTTTACAGTACCTATTTTATGACGGTACAGGCTGGGGGCATTGAGCGTCTCACACCAGGAGCAGTACCTTGTCTCTCTTGGTTCGCTGTTTTATGGCCGCGGCGTTAAATGCGTTCTTTGACCCCACTCACTTTAAAGAAGTGTAATAATCGCTCACAGCCTGTGAACGCCAAGGGATACAGAGCGCCCAATTTTGGGTCAATTGTTGTGTTTTTTAGAATAACAGCATGGTAAACAGTATCAGAGGTTCCCCGAGAGAGACTACAAGAACTTCATTGTTTAGCGGGGTCCTTTAAGAACAACCTTGCACCGCCCAGGAAAATGAACAATTCTTCACTACACTAACAAGAATATATCTCTCAGTAGGTTTTGCGTGAATACTACTTACACTCTAGATCTAAATTGTCGTTCAGCACACTATCTGCACATTTCAGTTAATCCTAATCTTAGAAAGGGAATGAAATCTATGTGAATTTTCTTATCATAGGCCCTCGACGTGGTTCGTCAGACTAAAGTGGCACAGCTCCTAGCTGAAGATGTCGGCGGCAGTTCATCTTTCGCTGGAAGCAGCGTGGCTTCTTCCTCTCCATCTCTGAATGGCAGCAGCAGCAAAATGTCCATCGAAACCGACAAAGACGATCCTAATGACGACAAGAAAAACGGAAAGCGCGAGAAAACATTCTCGCGTCTCAAGAGAACGCTCAGCAGCCGTGGCCAGAAGCTGATGGAGAAGATGGGCGGCAGCGGTACAAGACTCCAGCGTTCTTCGTCACGTGACAACCTAGCCCATCATGCCAAGCTCTCCCCTTCGGAGAGGATTTCTCGTAGCACCCCTATGCTCGCGCAGCCGCAGCCCGATCCCGACAGGGGTAGATCAGGAAGTGTTAGTACCCGAGGAGCGCATATAGGGTCTTAACGGATAGTTAACTAAGGAGGGATTGCCCTCCTACCCCTCCCCTAAGCGAACATTAACACTTACTTCTTACTTAGGGCAAAACGATGGCTTAGGGGAGGGGTAGGTGGGCAGCTTCCCAAAAACCTAAATTGATCCCAGAGATTGTGTTTTTATATTCTTCAGTGGACCATTTAAGTCTTAACTACTTTGTCTAGTGATCATTCAAAACCATCTATTTTCACATATTTTTATTGGGAGGATTACTGGGCTGGCTGGACTGGAGCTTCAGTGAGAGGGGTTTGTGGTAGGGTTCGAGAAACCCCCTTTTTTCGCTGGACGCCTCCCTGTCCCCTCCCCGCCGGACACGCCTCGCTTGCTGTTTGTTTCCTACCTTACGTTGAGAGTTGTGAAATGGCCTGCGTGCCGCCTAGTCCCTAGGCGTTCTCGGCTTAGTCAATCCTAGATTCTACTGTGAGCTGTGACGTCACCGAGAGAGACTCGCCGTTCTCTCGCCCGCTCTTTCCCAGACTTCGCACGAACAAGGGGGCAAGAGAGAACGCCTAGGAACAAGGCTGACCTGCTCGTCCCCGGGGCTTTTGCCATAAACTCTTTTCCATTGGAGAAGCCCTGGGGACAAGGTTGGCCTGCGTGCAGGCGAGGCTAGTAGACAAAACGCTGTAGAAAGTCTACCCATTACACGTAAAGGTATCTTGAAATTTTGAGATGCGATGATTCGGCGCATGGAGCAAAGAATGCTGGCTACCGAAACTTCCCTGTGACCTGAGTTATATTTAAAACTTGTATTGTGTAAATTGGCCTGTAATTTAACTAAACAGTTTCCCTTTTCTTCTCCAACATCTTAAGTGCTAAATAAAAACCTTAGGTTTTGATATTGGAATCATTGTTGGGGAGGTCTGTTGTATTGACGGGCGAGGGAAGCCGGCAGATCTAGTTGGATTTTAAACCTATCGTAGTTCAGCTTTATTTGATTAACGTCTGAACGTTCTCTGTAGTACATCATGCTCTTTCGCGTTTCGCGCGAAACGTCCCCGGCGGCGAAGAGAGAGGAGAAACGGTTGTTTTCGCAGGCTATAGTACATCTAAATCAGAAACAAGTCAGGTTTGAAAAATCTAATATTGCTCTAACTTCTCTCATCTATTTTTGATAATTTTCAATATTTATTGTGAGTCTACTGATCGTACGGTATTTCGACCTACGAATTCTTTTTGTTTTGTTCTTTTTCTTCAAGGTAATCAGCGTTAATGGAATAATATTTAATTATGGTTATCGTAGTGTAGAAACGCTGTAAATAAGTACGTTAAGTTTGAAAGAAGATATGAAATAAATTATCATCAGAATGGAATTGGTTTTGTTTCTTTGTGTATCATTTCTTAAGAGTGATATTTTTGCTTTTTATTATTATTATTATTATTACTATTATTATTATTATTGTTTTCTCTTATCACGTTTTTCTGTTTGCTTATGCATGTTATGTGCGTTATAAAGGTGTCCTGGCGTTCCGAAAGCCTCTGGCAACGAACTAGCACCCAGAATGTTATTGTTGTGGGAAAGTCGTATTTCCTAATCCACCAGAGAAGGACTCATGCTCTAGACCTGATTCAATGAGCATTTTTCTTGCATCTATGAAGTCCACCAGAGAAGGAATAATGCTTTAGACCTGAGTTAATAGCATTTTCTTGCACCGTGAAGTCAGCCAAAGAAGGCATAACGCGTTAGACCTGATTTCTTGCATCTATAAAGCAAAAAACGATGTTGCCTAGTTTAGGCGGTGGTGGTGGTGGTGGGATAACGCTATCTTCTGGATAAATCTCTATCCAGTTGATAATGCAATTGGTTTCCTTCATTATTATTCACTGGATGGAGGTTCATTCGGTGGACAGGGCTATACGAAAAAAACAAACCGAAGCCTGATTCGTATAACTGACGAGCAATGACGTTCCTTCTCTGTTACTCAATAGCTATCTAGTCCATTATCTTGTTTGCATCTACATAGGCCTTACAGCGTCTGCTCGGCTTTTAGAGTATGAATGTAAAACGTTTTATTAAATTGGAGCCGAGCTCCACGGAGAAGACACCGCGGGAATACGTTTTTGAAGGCGCGATACAGTATTTTGCTGGTCAGCGTCATCGCCTTTTAAAATTAAAAACACAGGCAACTTTGAATTGGTTTTCAACGCGAGCCCGGTAGGCGATAAAAAACCCCAAAACTTAGAGCGAAAACTGAAAACTTAGCTCCTGAACTTCGCCTATCGTTTCTATTATTCGTATTCCATATTTTATCTTGTGCACGGGTTAAACTGAGGTTGCACAGCATGTGAATTTTTTGAAAGTTTCGCGGCGCGATAGTCTTCGTGAAACGTTGATCGATGTTGCGCCGATGTTGTGTGCAAAGGCCAAAAACAGGCACCTTTCCGAGGGCTGTAGCGGTCCCCTAAGACACACCAATCTTCAAGTATGCAGAGCTGGTGAGCTGGAGCCGCTTGAAGTGGTATACCAGCGACACATTGATTCGATACGAAGACAAGACGACCGCAGGTGTTCCTGCCCTTTAACTTGTTGACACACTGCGAAGTTGCACGTTCGTACCATCCCGTGCAAGCTATTTCAAACTTTATATGAAGCTGGTACTTTGCTGCAGAATTGAAGCGCCAAAGATGTTAAACAACTGGCCCAAATGAGGAAAAAGCCGAAAAGATTGTGACAAAAAAGCGTAAACAAGATCACACTGTCACAGAGGTGGGTTTTCCTGACCACAGTTACGGTCATTTCGTTCTATGGTCAGATCGTTCCAATCAATAGGAAGATCATTCCACAAAAAAGTCAGTTCCACATGTGTTATATCTATTTTCTAAATGTGTAAATGTGACCTGATTTGTTTGATGCTGTACTGAGTGAAGGAAATCTGTCATGAAACCCTAATTCTGGTTTATGTATAAAGGATAAGTATTTCAATGCGTTATTTATCTACTTTTCAGGAAATCCTTTTCTCTGTAATATTGATAATACAGAGTTTGAAAGTTATTTACAAAGTTGTTTTGAAATTCTTTTTGTGTTATCAAAGTTTGAAATAATAAAATTATTATCCATTGTTATGAATGCAGTAAACATTATAAGTGAGCATGTTAACATTTCTTATTGACAATTTATAAGTTAATGGTCTGGGACAGGATTATTCACATAAATTACCAATAATATAATTTGTTAGTTTTGTGATAACCAAGGGAGTTTTGTTGCAAAAAAAAAATGTTTCTGTAATTGCCATTAATGCTGTCCACCCATTTGTGCCTGAATTGATGTGAAGCAGAGAAGGCTGATGGTCCTCTGGTTATGAATACAGTGGCAACCAAGAGATTTGTATGGAGTGAATGTTTTATTAAAAATAACATAAGATGCTGAATTTAGAAAAAAAACAAAAGGAATAAAAGTAAAGGTGGTAAAAAAGCATAGTACAAGAACATCTGAAGGAGGAAACAAATGTAAATGTGCATGTGGAACAAACCAATTATACACCAGATCCACAAAAAGCAGTATGTGCAAAAATATCCTCACATAATTAGAAATTTCCTGACATACTAGATTGGGCAAAGAATCACAGTAGTGTATTACGAAATTCTGCATAGAACTTTATTGTCCTACACAGTTGTTATAAAATCAAGCTTAAATTATTCAATTATCATTCTCAGGCTTCTGAAGGAGAAAACACACTTTGTCTTATGCATGTGGAACCAACCAAAGTGCCAGAGCCAGAGCTAGTCATAAACAGTGGAATAAGAAAAATTATCCTCACATGATTAATAAATTTCCTGACATACTGGTTTAGAGATTAGGCTACTTACATGTATTACAAACACAAGGGACTCTTGACACATTCCATTCGACGGTGTCCCATCAGCAGAGTTCAAACTACTGGATGATCAAAGAGGGCCAGTTTGGTCCCATGCTTTTAAAACACCTGTTACATACCCTCTGTATTTTCTTTATTGCTCAGTATTATTAAGGGAATAACAAAAAAACTACATGTACATATGTTTTGTAACATGTAGTTAAGCGTGTATGCTACTTACGTCTTACCCTTGTGTATATTACTAAAAACTGGGATACTGCATTGGCTGAGCTCTGTTTACGGGGCAATTAAGACACATGTCATATGGGTGGAAATGGCTATGGGAAATGCCCAAGGCTGCTTGAATAAATTAATTTATTGTAATAAACAGAATCATGTAACTTGTGTAGTAAACAAGTTTATGAAGAGTACTTTCACCATATTGGCTACATAAAAATATTCAGCCCAGTAAAGGCACAAAAGGCCAAATAAAAGGACAAGGCCAGGGGAGGAAGTTCAAAAAAGGTTTTGACGTCCTTTCACACTGAAGTTGTAAGGCAGAATGACACAACTTCGCGTACCCATGTGATCAACAATGCACTGTATGGGAAGGGGAGGGCATACAAAGGATTGTCCCCAACCACTCACCCTCTCCTGAATTGATAATAACTTAATCATGTGCAAAACTCATATTAATTTTATTGATTAACACTACTTCTCAGGTAAAGACATAAAAATTCCATTGGTAAACAAATATTTCATTTAAAAGCCACAACTCTAATGGGCTGTCAGTTCATTTAACAGAACCAACATTCGAACAACAAGTTGATGATTTAAGCAAAATCATAAGTTAATATGGACAAAACAAATAGCACGACTGGAAGTTTATAGAAACAGTAGAAAAAGAAAAAGAAATAAAAGTAATATGTTTATTTCTTAAATACATCTATTCTTTCTTTTTGAGAATAGATGTATTTTCTACAGCTACTCATAAAGGTGCAGATATGCTCTCCACTTTGCTTTGCATCTCTTTTGCAACTATCTGTAAGGCAAAATAAATATTAAACTAAACATTAAGTTGATAAATATAGTTAAAGAATAAAAAAAGTTAAAACTGATAAATCACTAACATCTAACAACCTCCTGTACAAGACCATTACCCCGACCCCATTCTATTAAAAGTAAAAGCAAAATTGTTGTATATGCAACATCATTTGCCCTAACCTCATTCTAAAAAAGAACAAACAAGGCATGAACCATCCAGAAGCTTGGAATTGGGAGAGTCATAGTAAATTCTGAGTGTAATTATTGGAAGTACAAGCAGGATGGAAGCACAGTGATAAAGAAATTATCGAATTGTCAAGGTGAAATTGACATTGAACAATAGATATGGACAAGCAATTATTTATACACCTTTTGTTAGCTCCATGAGGAGGAAATGGTTTAATTATTAATAAGCTGATCACAGGACAATGTTGGCATGAATAACAAGCAATTAAAATGGACTAATTTTTGAATGACTACCGTATGGTCCCCCCTCCTTTCCAGGGGAAATAAACACCACTGTTACTACCCTTAGAAATAAAAATAGAACCTGGAACCCTAAGCTACGGGCTTGATCATTGAACTGATGTGTGGTCATTGAATCCATGTGTAGTCATTTTTTCGTTCTTAACATGCCCAGTTTATATGTTTACTGAACTCATGTTGTGGTTAATGAACTGTTTGTCTTTATTCAACCATGAGAAAAAGAAGTTGATGGCTAAACCAAAAAGACAAAGGCACGGTAATGAAACTGCAGATTTTTAAAGTTTATCAAAGCTTACAACTAACTTATGACAAAATATCAGGGTTGTTTGTAAGATGATGATGTAAACGGCAGCTGAGCTAATTACGCTTAGCGCCTTAAATAAAGTTATTGATAAATTCTCAAAAAGTGGCTTACCTCTATCGCATATTATGAACGCGATGCTACTCTCAAAAACCTTGCCAGTGTTCAAAATCTTCTGCTGTTCTGGCTGTCCATGGTAGCTTCTGGTACATTTTTCGGAAGGCAATTCAAACTGACTCGACGCAACGCTACACGAAGTTAAGCTTACTTCGCGTCATCTGTATTTACTAGTTCTTTAGCTCGGTTCACGATCTATTAAAGAAAGCTATTCTCAGAAAAGCGAAGACTGCTCGTTAAACTCCACGATATGCGATGAAACCGACATCAACGTTTATAAACCCATTTAGCTGCGAACATTTGGCTGCCTGCGAAGTACAAGAAAGATATCGAACGAACTCAGATACCGCTGACCAGGTACTGTGACGTCACAAAACATATTCCCGCGGTGTCCACGGAGAAGTAGTTCAGACATGCGCGCGTAACGCGACTAACGTGGGTGACCCTCGAGTGTTGTACCCAGATGGCTAAGCGCGCCCAGATAATTGCACAAGAAATCAACATGGCGGACGGTGAGAAAGAAAGCACGTGTACTCTCTCTGGTTTGGGATTAAATAAATGGCTTGTAAATCAGTGCGATGCTGTAGGAATAAAAAGCCCGACAGAAATTCAACAGAAGTGCATACCACCGATCTTAGAGGGACGAGACTGCATTGGATGTGCGAAAACCGGCAGTGGAAAGACCGCAGCTTTTGCTCTTCCTATTCTTCAGAAATTATGTGAAGATCCTTATGGCATTTTTGCTGTGATTCTTACTCCTACCAGGTAAAGGCTCTTGATAAAATGAAATTCTTAACATTTTTGATTACTGGAATACAAAAATGATAATAGAAACCTTTATAATGATTATTTCAATACGCATGTATCATTCTCTCCTCGGGGGGGATACTTCCTTATAAGAAGCTAACGGCGATGTGCCGCAGGATAGGGTTGCATTTTCACGCCTAGATTGACTATAGTTGGGTCGCATTTTCAGTAGAGTTACTGGAATGGGGTCGCTCATTTTCTGATTTTTTGGGTTAGAAAGTTCTTCATATTTACAGTAAGAAAACGTGCCAGAATGTTTTTGCTGTAGGTGAAAAGTAAAGTGTTCTTTAGCCTGAGGACAGGGGCGGCTGTACACAGGCTAAGTGTTCTTCAGTCAATTTAAAAAATAGGTCAATTCATTTTAGGATGCCCTATTTAAAGGATTGATAAGGTAGATACATAAATAGAAAGTGACTAAGTTGGGATCGCGAAAATGACATATTTAGCCAAAAGTGACCAAAATGTAGTCAAAAATTGGGCACAGAATAGACTATAATGGGGTAGGGGGCTCTGAGAGGCCAGCGGCACATACCCAGCAAAAATTAAGCCAACTACCCCCCGGGATTCTTTCCTATATTCTTATTTGGCATGTTTAACTTTTTTTTCACTCGCCACTATCCTTAGCTAAATAGACCTCTTTCATAATGGCGGCCTATTAATATATTCTCTTATATGTATGATAATTAGCCTTTCTGACCTCGTTAGCATGTCCAAAATACAAAAGAATTCTTACTTTCAAACGAGGTCAGAAAGGCTAATTATCATACATATAAAAGAATATATTAATAGGCCGCCATTATGAAAGAGGTCTATATACAGTCAGTTCCTTCTTAAGCGACCAATCATGATACTGGGAATAGTGACTGTTTTAAGGAGTTGGTGGCTCAAGAAAAAAATCAAGTCATTGAGCCAAAAACAGCAAACAGCCTTAACAGGTTCTTATAGAAATGGTATTTAGTGGGATTTTAGGCTACTTAGGTTCGTAAATAGGTTCTTAATTTGACAGGGGTACTAGTGATCAGCACAGATAACTACCACAGGGCATAATGAGAGAGAGACATAGATCTGTATTCTTAATAATGTATTGTGTAATCCAGTGTTGGCAAAGACATGATATGGTTTTCATTTTAGTTCATTCTTTGAATCATACTGACTGAAACCTTTTTTTCTATATTTTCATTTGTGCCTTCATTTTTGTAAAATAAGAACCTATTGAAATTTTTAGGCTAAATTGGTTCTTAAGAATAGGGGATTTAAAATGAAAATTTTAGCCTAACAGGTTCTTAAGTTTTAGGTTCTTATATGTAGGTTTTTACTGTAGTATACAGGGAGAGTGTCAAACTTGATCCTGGTAAATGGCTGTTTTGTCTACCATTTCCCAAGAACAAAAACAGCAAACTCTGTCTTTAATAAGTTAAATTTATTAACCCATTTGCCTCTGAACCCACAGGTAACCCAGGCTCAGTATTTGTGTCATGTACGGGTTTCATATAACATGAGTATTATAGAGAAAATATGGGGCACAGTTTAGGTCTGGAAATTTGCTAGAAAATGGAAATAAAAATTGATCAAACTTCCCATGTGGCAAGTTGTTTGTGTCCTTAATATTCACACAAAGTTTCGGGAAAATAGTCTCCTTAATCTTTCCTACATAGTTAAGTGGCAAGGTAGGAGGCAGATGGCAGCGTTGGTCTCCAATCGGCCCTAAACCAGCACAATTTTTTTCGCGAAAATTGAATCAAGTTACTTAATAAACGTGCCAGGCTTGTGGAACGTGAATTTCTCTTAATCCACTGAAGAACTCATACATTAACCTAGTAAAATGGTGGCCCAAAGCCATTAGGATCACAACTGGTCCTATTCAAAAATGGCTCTGAACTTGGGGTGCCTGGTGAAGAGTATAGTAAGGATAACAACAACTCCCCACATAGTAAGTTTCATCAATTTTTATTTCCATTTTCTAGCAAATTCCCAGACCTAAACTTTGCCCCATATGTTCTCCATATTTACTCATGCTGAGTAAAATTACAGGTGCTTCATATTCAAAACATACAGCTGAAATTTGGCATGAACTTGGGTGGCTTTCATTTAGTGAAATGAGACAACATCATGTGGCATTAATGACATTTAAATTATATAAATCATGACTTCTGTCCCTCTTATTTGTCTTACATGTTTGACATTAATACAAGTCAGCTCAGTTAATCCTTATGACCTTCGCTCTTCTAGAATGAATCTAATAGTGCCAAAAGTAAGAACAGACTATTTTAGGAATAGTTTTGCTTCTGCAGGTGCTAAGCTCTGGAATTCTCTCCCTTCCAGTTTAATGGAAGAGACTTCTTTTAAACAATTTAAGGCTAAGGTCAGGTCTTGTATATGTTGTGGTTCAATTTTATCCTTGGTTTAATTTTTCCCCCTTTTGTTTTAAACTCATTATCATACATTACCATACCCAAAAACAAAGGGAAATAAAATTTAAACCAAAGATAAAATTGAACCACGATGTAAACTATCTACACAAGCATCATAATTTTAGTTTTATTTTTAGGTTTAATATTGTGTGCAATCTTTTCTTAGTTTAGTTTTTAGATATATATCTATATCTTTAGGTAGAACAGATACTTTATTGTTAAGTTATTTGATAAAATCACCGTGGGTGAATAAAATTTTCAATCACTCACTCACACCCTCGTATGTGACACAAATAGTGAGCCTGGGTTACCTGTGCTGAACCACCCATAACCAATGGTGCAGATCCATGTCCCTTCTTCCGTTTATGACATCATCAAATTTCATGGGAAATGACAACTTTGTTCGCTAATGTATGCAGGGTGAAGAGATCTTTCCATCCATTCTAGAATGAGCACGATTCAGTTGAGGAGAATGGAGAAAAAAGCAAAAAACCATTTAACATTGACTCAAAATTTTCTGCGATAATCTACCCACCTACCTCTCTTTTGATACTAAAAGATTTCCCAAAACCTTTTCCCACAAAAGCAAAGCCTACTAAATGCCCAGCGAAAAAAAAAAATGAGGCAAGAAAAGTGAAAGAAGAGGGGAGGAAAATTTTTGCTGTCTGTGCGTGCCTGAACTTTGCAATCTAATATTTTGCATGCGGATTAGAAAGCCGCAAAGTGTATGACCTGTATTAAAACAACTTTGTGGTACGTATAAGCTCTTTATAGCCAGACAGTGACTAGAAAACTGCTTGACGGCTACAAAATGCAAACAACCAAATCTGTCCATTTAATGCCAAATCCGATTTTAAAAAAATCGACAAAAGGCACTTTTGTAGGTTTTTTGATTAAATAAGGGCACTAGTATCGTATCCCATCAGAGCTCATAATTCTGTCCTTTACTCATGATGTGCGTTATATCTTTCCCATTTCAGGGAACTTGCCTATCAAATCTGTGACCAATTTCGAGTACTTGGGAAACCCATCGGCTTAAAAGAAGCAGTCATCATTGGTGGCCTTGATATGATGAAGCAAGCATTGGCTCTTGCCGAGAAGCCTCATGTTGTCATAGCAACACCTGGGCGACTTGCTGACCACCTTAAGAGCACAGACACAGTTCACCTCAAGAGAATCAAGTTCTTGGTTCTTGATGAAGCCGATAGGCTTTTGGATCCTTCATTTGGCGATGATTTGCAAGTCATATTTGACAATGTTCCAAATGAAAGACAGACTTTGTTATTTAGTGCTACATTAACAGACACGTTACAAGAGCTGAGGGAGCTGTCTCCTAATGAACCTTTTTACCATGAGGTCAAGTCTGAGTAAGTTACAGGAAAATAATTCTGTCAGTTCTTTTAGCAAAATACATGACTTAAGTAATTTATAGGTAATAAGCTTCAAAGGAAAAATATTGGATTTTAACACCGTCAAATCTTAACTGCCTGTTATAATACCACCAGCATTTTTCTATATCCTTTGTAAAACTTGTAATGTTATCGGTTTCAGTGGTTCAAAGCCTCTTTGAAACCCAACTTGTGCATCTTTCAAACCATACAAGGATGATTCAGTCAAACAGGTCAGAGAAAAAAATACTACAAATTTTGTAACTGAGAGTAATATAAGGCTAATTTAGCAACAGAGTGGGAACATCAGTTGATGATGGGAAAGCACATGGAAAGGACTAAACGCAACTTCTGGAACCCAATTTGCCGCTCTACCAGTTATTTGTACAGGCCGTCGTCACTGCCATCACATTGGCTTTGCTAAATCTGCTGATTATTATTGATGTGTAGTCAGTGACACAGTTCACTCAGAAAAACAAATCCGGGTTCTCTGAACATGATTTAAACCTATGGCCTTCTAGTTACCAGTCCAGATGCTTTACCACTAAGTCACAGCAACATTAACCTGAGATCAGACGTTATTTTTTTCTTTTTTTTCTTTTGCTTCTTTGCTTCTTTGGCTCGAGAGGGAAAAAATAACGCCTGATACATTTATTTAACAAGCCGTCAACCGCCCCCTAATTTACATAATGTAATGTCTGCTTGACCTGTCATGTTATTAGACAATAAGCGTTTACCATAAGGGAATCAAATTTTGACGCGAATAATGTCTCTTTTGAAATCAATTTTAGGGAAAGGAAAATTTTTTAAGTTCGCCCATGTTCAGATGGCACTTCCTAAAAAAGAAATTTAAATGTGTTGTTTTTGTGATGAAATACTGCTAGCTCAGTAGCTGGAGATGCCGTACCTTTATTTAACAGCTACAAATAATAAAGAATTTACTGGTTAAAGCTCGTTGACTTTGTTCTGTACCGAAAGCAGTGAAAAAAAATTAGGCTGAAGCACCATATTTCACGAACTGACAGGTGGTGTGAAAGCGAAGATCGCTCAGAATAATTCGCAGGTTTCTGAAGGAAGAATTACAGTCAAGCCAGGTCAAGATTCCGTTCATGAATTGATTATTTGAAAAGTGAACCCGTTTGTCGCTTCTGTAACTTGTAGCCGGTATCAAATTGCATTTAAATGATCGGTGAATTTTTAGTATACGATGAGATGGAAAATATTTCAATGGATGAAATTTCTATTTAGGCATTCTTCAAATTCAAGAAAACTGAGCCGGCAGAAATTTCATAACGAACTCGCGTGTGTATTCACTGCCACATTATGCAAGCAAAACTGCAGGCTGAAATCAATTAACAACAACTAACGGATGGCAGCATTTTGGCCAATCGAAACGGCGCAAATCATTCGTATTGTTTCCTATCCAATCAGGAAAAAGTCCAGATTCTGGCATTTTTACATGTGATCCGACAAACAAATGTATCATGCCCTCTTCCCGTGAGAGACATAAAGGGCTAATAGGGAGAGGGCATGATCTCAGGCTACAGCAACATCAACAAGCATCTTCTCCACACTGTTCTTCAATCATTCCTTATGGTACTGCTTGAGAGAATTTGTTCAAACATCATCGTCATTGGTGATCATTTCATTAATTCTCATGACCTGTCTGTTTGATCAGGCAGTGTTAATGTTGGGAGAAATTGGATTTGGGTCACTGTTGGGGCTTAAAGGGTGAAAAAAACTTTTTTGACAAATATCCTGCATATAGCCTCCCCACAGACCTATCCTGCATAATGCTTGAACTAGAATGTCAATAGGTGGCGTACAGTATTTGCCCTGATGTAAATGTGATAGAGATCATGCCACTTTGACCAGAAAACTTCAGTGCAAGTCTTGCCTCTTTATCACCTGTACTTTTCATGAAGACTCTTTCCTGCTAAAATAAAGCCTAGTTGTGGTGAATGACTGCTGAAAGAAAAAAATTCAAGGCAACTAAAGCAAAAAAGTGGGGGAGGAGAGAAAGTGAAAATTTCAAAATTTTCATTCTGCACATTCCTGAACGTTAAAAACTGTAGTTTAGTTTAGGAGCAAAAGCCATCATAGAGCCTGACTTGTCAACAAAATTTTGGATGGTTTTGCTAATGTTTGGCCTGTTAATGCCCAGAAATGAGCTTGACCAACTTCAAATAACAATACTTGGTAAAATTTCCCTTTTGGCTTATCAAAAAATTTAGAACCATCCACAAACCCACTTAAGGCCCTGTAAAACTTGACAACTTTTCTTGTAACTTGTTTAGCAATTTCATTGCTCCACTGTGAGACAAGTTGCATGAGACATTTGCTGGTATACTACAGCCTTTTTGCAATGGACAAGGATAAGTTTTTTTGTGTGAGAGAATTAGAACTACCAGTAAATTCTACTTTATGCCAGGCTTCTTGCTATGGAAACATTGCAAGAGAGCAGCTGTCTCACTCAGAAATTCTTCATGAGACTGACACCCATTCCTAAAGCATGGAATAGGCCATTTTACAGTTATGGGCTAAGTGTCCTAGCTTTTGAGTGAACAGGAGGCTGAGGTTGACCTTGTTTTGATACAAACCTCCTCGCTTTTCTAATGTAAATTTTGCTTAAGAAATACTAGTTAGCATAAGAAACTCATCGGTTTACATAATAAAGCAGGAAGGTTTGTATTAAAACTAGGTCAACTCCAGCCTCATTTCCACAAAATGGGTTATTGCAATAGGCCATTTCCGAGTTCCCTCGGGCCTCTGTTTCAAAACGAGGGTAGGTGCTCAGCCTTTCTTGGATATGGAAATCATTTTTCATTCTCATGCAGTTAAAACTCATTTTCACAAGAAAGGTTGACTGTGCACCTAGCCTCATTTTGAAAGTGAGGGTCTTGGAACTCAGAAGTGGCCTATTATATGACGGTAATCTCAATAATATTCATTTATGTTGATCATCTACAATAGTTTCCAACCAAAGAAAAAGGAATTTTTTTTATTTTAAAATTTTCACCTTTTTTCAGCATTGCAACCGTCACAGAACTGGACCAGAAATACATTCTTACACCTGCCAGTGTGCGAGACAGTTATCTTGTGTACATCCTGAGGGAGCATGCAGAAAGTAAGTCAGTTATCATATTTACACACACATGTAAGAATTGTCAGACTCTAGCCAACATGTTATGGAAGTGTGAACTACCCTGTGTTGCTCTCCACTCGCTGAAATCACAAGGGGAGAGACTTGCTGGATTGGCCACTTTTAAATCAGGACTAGTGAAAATTCTTGTTGCGACGGATGTAGCAAGCAGAGGCTTAGATATACCTCAAGTTGAGCTGGTGATTAACAGCAATGTGCCAGCATCACCTAAGGACTATATACATCGAGTGGGTCGCACTGCGAGAGCAGGGCGTGGTGGAATGGCTATAACACTGCTGACCCAGTATGATGTAGATAGAGTTAAACAGATTGAAGCTACCATTAATACAAAGCTTGTGGAGTTTGAAACCAATGAAAATGAAGTGCTGCCATTACTCAGAGCAGTGATGGTGGCAAGGAGAGAAGCAGAATTGAAGGTTCGAAGCAGCGCTGTTTTGGAGAAGAGGATGATAAATAAGAGGAAGAAAATGCTTTTAGAAGGAAAAGATCCTGATGTGAAGGCTGAGAAAAGAAAAAGAAGACAAAAGAAATTGACTGAGAAAGTAAGAAATAAGTAAATTAGGCGCTCTGATTCTCCAAACCATGTTAAGATATCCCTTGTGTATTATTGTGCTAAAATAAATTCCGTAATTTCGATATATGCAGTTGTTTGATGTTTCTACCTGTGAAATACTCGAAACAATATCACTTTGGGTTGTATTCAAGGGCTTTTCTCATTCAAGGAGACGTTATTGCCAACGAGGCAACCGAGCTAAGAAGCTCGGTTAGAAGCTCGGTTGCCTGGGCGGCAGATTCATAATTCCATTCATTGTAGGCAAAAACTCTCATATTCTGTGTAACCTTCTAAAATTTACATTTTTACCATATTTGGGTGTAAGTAAGATCCCATATTTGGGCAGTGAAGTCATGAACTTGTACTTACAACTCCGACTTAGAACCTGGTTTTTAAGAACCTGCAGTTAGGCTAAAATTAGCCAGTTAGGTTCCCTCTTTACAAAAACCTGTTTAAGAAAAATGATGTACACTTGGAAAAATAAGATAGGCCAACAATGACATGATCCCCTTTGGAGAAACATGTGCTTATCACTTCAACTATAATGTAAGATATGTAGATTTTTTATAAGTAATAAGCTGAATACTACTAAATACTCTTAGCTACAATGTATTTTTACCTTCAGAAAATAAGAACCTATTTAAGAACCCAAATAGCCAAAATTTGTGCTAATTACTATTTATGTATTATTTAGACTAGCTTGGGAAAATGTAGGTTCTTAGCCGCGGGTTTTTGTTTTACTGTACTACAACTAGTAAAATCCCTATCTTTCTCCTTCGATCTTTCCTCTTTCCCGACTTATCTAGGAAAGGTCAGAGTGACTCTGCTAGCAGGGCACATTGCTCCATGTCGAGATCTCAGATCGAGCAGCCGAAATCACATGGAAAGTGGGCCAGTATGCCTTTTCATACACAGCTTTAGACGAGAAGAAAATTTTTACAGGGAAATAATTCACGCATAAACTGACCCTGCTCGGTCAGGCGCCAGCTGCTCGATAAAGCAGGCCAGCTCAGCTAACCAGTCTGTCTATGGGTCGTCTATGCGGGCAATGTTTTGTCATCCACCCCGAGGGTGACTAACGTGAACTATTATTGAGTTATTATTGTGTTTAAATATATATTTTTTGATTATATTTTTGTTTATTTCTTCATCGCCTTGTCATAAGGATCAGTTTGCCGTTTCATATTTTTCTACAGAAACAAATGTGTTTTTTTTTCCACCATGCTAGCCTGCGAAAACAGCCGTTTCTCCTCGCTCCTAGCGAAACGTCCCCAGCGGCTCTTGTTTCATTTCTCGCGCGGCCAAAACCGAAAGTCCCATTCCTCGGTCTTTCTTTGCTCCAAAACCAAATGAAAACGCTTGCTACCCAGGCTACTCCCATACAAATCCTTATAATTTGAATGTTACCCGACAGTGCCAATGGTCATATTTCCAGCTTGGGCCACCTGTGCTTGGCATCGTCGAAAGTTTGCAAACAAAGAGAGCTGTGTCAACCATGTGTGTTCACCTTTCCAGACAGCAAAGGTTATTGCGAATACACATTCAACTGACCGATTAAGAATTCGAATGATGGTCAACTGTGTAATGGGCCGGAAAATAGAGAAGAGAAGTATGACGTCAGGTTACCATGGTAGCACTATTTCTGGATGACAACAAAACCAATGATGACGGCAACGGCAAGGAGAATGGCAAAAAATAATATGCTTATGTTAACAAACAACAACTTTGCTCGTGCATCACGCTATTTTGTACATTTCTTTGCTGTTGTTGCACCACTACAACATGAAACCTCCTAATTTCACGAGCCCACTTAATTGAGTAGGTGAACACAACTCCAAAATTGTCGCTTTCTTTTTCTTAACATAGATAACAATAGATACAGTCCCAAGGTAAATTTCGCCAATATTTGCCAAATTAAATGAAATTGAGTAAGATCGGTGAAGTTTGAAATACTGCGAATAGACTTTTTAGTGACTTTATTGGTTTGTTGTCATCCAAAAAGTTTGCTACCATGGCAACGTGACGTAACGACTTCTCCTCTCTATTGTCCCACAGGTTAGAGATTACAATTAGGTATCGATCACTTAGCTTTAATCGTTCGAAGATCCCCTTGAGTTCATTCTTTGGATTGTTTATTTGAACTTTACAAGCTAAGTAAACTTATATTTCGATTCTTGAAGACTTACTCAAGGACTGAAGTCATAATTAACCCTTTAAGCCCTAAGAGTGATCAGCATCAAATTTCTCCTCGGAATATCAATGCTTTGTAAAACAGAGGGGTCATGAGAATTATGGACATGATCACACAGGATAAATTTGCGTGATATTAATTTTTATCAACTTCTCCCCACTACTTCTGTAGGAATGAACAGGGACAACAAATGAGAATTCAAACTTTGATCTTAGGGTTTAAAGGGTTAATAAAGGTGTGTTATTGAACTGAATGCAAGCTACATACAACACAGCTTTGGCAAACGTAAGTTTTTTTTGTACTGGAGTACTAAGTACTTCAATTATAATTGGAGGTAAGAAAACCCTGAGTAAATTCCTCACAAAAATAATTGCATTACTTTTGGAGTTGTCGATATGGGCTACTGCAATAGAGCATGGAGCAAAGTAAATCACATGTATTTCCAAAAAATCCTGCAGATATGATACAGATATGAGATTCCCTCACCTTCTCAGTATCACTATTTATTATATAGACATGAGTGTTTTACTGGGAAATATACCACTCGTAAAATTCATAAACGCTACATCCGGGACCCGAGTGGTTTATTTTTCATAATCTCACTAGTGAGTTTATCGATGACGTAATTTCGGTCATTTCCCTCTATTACTTTATCGATGTCTTTTTGGCTATATAATAAAAAGAACATTACACGGTGGCTTGAAGATATGAATTTTATTTTCTCGTGGCAAAAACAATATTTTACGAACGAGCGCAGCGAGTGAGTAAAATATTGTTTTGCCACGAGAAAATAAAATTCATATCTTCAAGCCACCGTGTAGTATCCTCTATATATTTGAATACTGACCACACTGTTATTTCAGCATATTTTAAGTTCCTTTTCCTTCTTTTACGTCGAGGTCCCAGCCATGCATGACTCCATTCCCTCCATCATAAATATTACAAATAAACAACTGAATAAACAATTATTTCAAGGGCAGCATTTTTGTTCAAAAGATTCAGTGTAGTGGTTTTATTTACTTAACATAAATATCCTCACAGAATGATATCCAGTATATACCTGCCAACTTTTTCCGAGATATAGGCGTGAGATTTTTATCCTGGGAGTGCTGGGATTTTTGAAGACAACACGATCATTTCCGAAGATTCCCGAAGAAGTCCGAAGTTTTCCGAAGAAGTCCTAAGTCTTCCGAAGATGTCTGAAGTCTTCTGAAGACGTCCGGAGTCTGCCAAAGGCGAAGTTATCGAGAAAACGCTTATCCACAAAATCAGAGATCGCGAGGAAGGTATTGTCATTTACTCATTTTATGCATGGTTTTCGTTCCTTACATGGATCTGAGTTAACATATTTTTGGAAATTGTGTCAAGCAAGACGGCAACAACTCACATTTTTCAATCAGGCGTGAGAAATTGGCCCGCAAGCGTGAGCCGGCGTGAGATTGAAGTTTTCAACCCGCAGGTGTGAGAGTTGGCAGGTTTACCAGTAGTTGGAGGAATATTAGACAGTGGAAACAAAGTCTTTGACTGTGGTAAAATTACAAGATATAACTTAAATTGAATCAAGATTTTGAGAGAACCAACAAGCATTAGCATCTCAGACTGACAAGAAGATCAACATCACTAGAAATTACTGTCATTTCACCCATGTCTGGAAACATTATGAACACTTAAACTGCATGCAAGACTTCTATTGTTCTCATCCCTTACCCAGTGTTCAAGATAGGAAATGTCTCTGACCAAAAGCACAAAACAGCTAATACAGTAAAAATCTGGATTGTTGATCGAGTCCAGTTGACATGTCGAGCTCAATGAACCTGTATCGGGCTTGGTTGCCCACATAACTAATATGATCCAAAATCTGCAACTAAATAATCTGGTTTTTAAGAGCCTGTTAGGCTAAAATTTGCCAGTCAGGGCCCCTCTATTCAAGAAACTGTTTTAAGCCTAATATTGAAAACAGGTTCTTGTTTTCTAAAATATGTTTTTAAAAAAATGCATTACACTTGGGTAAATAAGATATGTCAGCATTTGGGATCCTCTTTAGAAACACAGGTGTTATCGCCGCCTATGCCTATCATACTGAAATATGTAATCACTAATGGTATGCATATTTTAAATAAGGAAACTACCCGGTAAGAACCTAAATTTGTGCTCATTACAATGTGAGAACCTGTTTAGAGGGGCTAACTCATCAAAAGGCAGGTACTTAGTCCCAGGTGTTTACGGTATTCTTGTTTGATGCTTCAAAGAACCGCACCTGTTGACCACTTACAATAACCTCTTAATATAATCAGTTCAGCTAGAGCATAGAAATATACTTAACACCTGTCGGACCATACTAGTTCCTTCAATAATCAGGGATGGTGGAACATTTTTCTAAGTAGAGAGAGGTTATGGCTAAAGTCCTCACAACCCCCTGGCTTTACAGTCTATCATAATTTATTATATAGACACGAGTGTTTTACTGGAAAATACACCACTCGTAAAATTCATAAAAACTACATCCGGGACCCGAGTGGTTTATTTTCCATAATCTCACACGTGAGTTTATCGATGACGTAATTTCGGTCATTTCCCTCTATTACTTTATCGATGTCTTTTTGTTATATAATAAAAAGAACATTACACGGCGGCTTGAAGATATGAATTTTATTTTCTCGTGGCAAAAACATTATTTTACTCACTCGCTGCGCTCGTTCGTAAAATATTGTTTTGCCACTCGAAAATAAAATTCATATCTTCGCGCCACCGTGTAATATCCTCTATATATCTTCCTGTTCATCTATACAAAGTAATAATGGATACTCATATTACCGGCAGGACTTTTCCGCAGGTGGCGGGTCAGGCCGTAAAAAATAAAAAAATAAAAATAAAAAGGGAAAACCAGAAAAGAAAAAAGATAATGAACATTACAAAAAGCGATATTTTGGCAATATTCTTCTACACGATATCGCATGCACGAGATAGCTTGAGGAACTCATAAAAATTAAAGTAATATTTATCCTGCGACCAGACAAGCAAGATCCTCATTCTCTTCTCGACATGTTTGAACAGTGTCTCAGATTTTTGACAAGTGCGTTTGTTCTTTTGTTATAAGTTGGGATAAAACATTGCATTGCCCGTGGGATAAATCTTTGCCAATTTGGTTCCCGACTTGTAGTTTAAAATGAACAAAATGTCTATTTCGAGAAAACAAGGAAATTTTCCGAAGACTAAAGCAACAAAGCTGTCAATGTTAATGCGTACTAGAGAAGGAGCAACAACGTTTTTGACACAGCATGGACCGTTTTCGCCGCATGTGGCGTCTCGGACGCGAATTGATCTCGTTGCATGCATATACAAAAAGGATCCGCATTTTTTAAATACTACTTAAAAATACTGTTTAGGATCGCAATCATGCCCCATACTAGGGGAAAAAACTGAGTTACGACACGGGAGGCCGAATCTCTTGCAGTCTGTTATAAACACGGCTAAACAGTTGGGAAAGTGCAATCATATTTCGTCTTGATGTGGAAGAAAAAGCAAACTAGACAAACAAGATCGACACGTGCCATGTGTCTTGCTTGACATAGCCCATTTTCATTTGACACACCGCGTGTAGCCTGACGAAACGTCACTTGCGGTGTGGAGCTAGGAGAGGTGGCTGTTTTCACAGGCATGATTTCTCGGGGTTTTTTTTTCCATTTTTAGTCCGCGTAAGTAGATAAAACAAAACAAGACAATACTTTTACTTGGAGCCTGGTAGCTAGTACATAAACGTTGAAATTATTTTAAAATTACAACATACAGTTATATCAATATCAATTACGCTATAACGAGTTATAATATTTTATTTTCATATATATTTTTAACCCGCCACCCGCGGAAACGTCCTGCCGGCACTTTCCTATAAAACAGAAAAGTCAGTGTAAAATTAATGGTGGTTAAGGCTAAAAGGGAAACATGAAGGAAGTTTGAGAGGTTGAAGTTTTGAATTACCCTCACTTTGAAGTGGATAATAAAAAAGGACAAAACAGAGGAGACCAACATTTTTACTACATGCAAAGTTTTACTTTGTAACTCAAAGGAGTGAGGGATTTGTGTTTCCAAAAAAGATGGGGGCTTTGAAGGGATGCAGAGGGCACATGGTCGGTTTAAAAGGCCTGGGAAAGATATTGAAATCACAGCAAAAACAATATGGACACGCAGAACAGCCATCTCAAGATACATAATCTTATGATTGTGAGGACTAAAAAGCCAAGCAATGTCAAAATATGAATCATACAACAAGAAGCCCATTGTCAAATATATTAGTCTAGGAGGTAGAACCCTGAAAAAATCGAGAAGTAGCACACCCTCTACATATTTGGTCTGGCATCACAAAATGATAGAGCAATACCCATAGAACATTTTTAGGTATGATGTACTGGTGGGACGTCACTGTGTTTGGGGCTCATTTGTGACTGCCGCCGGTAAGGTCCCTGTGATTTAAGCATATTTTTAGTATCATTATTTTATACAAGTTAAACTCGACATTACTCCCGTCAAGTTAAGCCTAGACAATTTTAAATTGGTTCAAGCATTACTGGTGTGAATATCTTTTATTTTTATGTGTGAAACGTCTTAACCAGGTCTCTATGGTAACCGTTACTATGGTAATTTTTAATTATGGCCATTTAAGCGATAACTAGCATTAGATTCTTTAGAATAACGACCAAACTTATCACTTCTTTATCCATCATCTTAAGTTAATCAAACAAAACAATACTTTTAAATTTGAATTTAAAGTTATTCACTTTTTAAAATAACGCATCTTTCCCTCAGCAACTGCTGTTTACTACAGTGATTATGACCAAAAGTTGTTCCTTTATTTTCTGTTTTTGCTCACAATAATCTTCCACTATCTTGACAAAATCTGAACAATGTTTTCACGGTAGCCACTGCCAATAAGATATTTTGTACGTGAAATCTGAAAACAGATTTTGATACTAAAATGGCACTACCTTTGGTTTTGAAGATAGTTTTCAAATCGACGAGAGGAATGAACAAATTGAGGACTTGAACTTTCCATTGTATAATTTAAGTATAAACTTTAAGACTGCAATATGGAATGCTAAAAATAGAACCAAAATTCGGAAATTGAATTTTGGGGGATAGTGAACACCATACTTCAAATACCGAAACTTGAATGGTAATTAGCATATTCAATGTGGTGTCGCAAGCTGTTGCTTGTGGGTGGTAAACTTTCACTTTTTTGGTGCTTTTGGCAGAACATCCAATAGCGTACGTCGTCAGCTGTTACACCTGCCTTCTTGTTGGTTGTATAAAGGGAGCAAATAAACCTCTCACAGGCCTCAACAGTGAGCGCTGGTGGTGGAATCTGACTGCCAAGGTTGCCAACACTGTCATGGAGACTGGGATATTTGGCAAATACCTTCCATCCCTTCTGTTTGCCGATCTGGAACAACCCACTAGTAGAATCACAACCAGTTAGAGCATGGAATGCTGGTATCGCTGAGCAAACACTCCTACCAAGCTTCTCAGCAATAAGATGGACAGGGACGAAGCGAACCTTATCTTTGACGCCTGTCTTGAACCAAATTTCGTTGCACTGTATCATCTGGTATGCATGGCTGGCTAATACAG
The DNA here is from genome assembly GCA_038088405.1 of Porites divaricata. Classification (NCBI taxonomy): domain Eukaryota; kingdom Metazoa; phylum Cnidaria; class Anthozoa; order Scleractinia; family Poritidae; genus Porites; species Porites divaricata. Next base: position 16,270,921 of record JBBMOI010000007.1, read on the forward strand.
CAACATCTGCATCAGGGGACTGAATGACAATCCTCTCTTTAGTGGAGGAAGCGTGTCACGCATGAAGGATCATCCTTGTGTCGGCTTCTCCATGATTTGATCTCAGCTCTGCTAGGGGATTCGTACGTCCACGGGTTACAACAACTGCAACTGTTGGATCTTCAAAGCCACCTCCAACTACCCGCTCTTGATCAGGAAGTAAGTTGTATTCACCCAGACTGTACCACTCTAGGCAAAAAAAACTCATCTAGAAAGGTTAACCTTGTTATTCTGGTTATTATTGCCTTCCCCATTGCTTTGGAACTGGTGTATGCTTCTTTGTGCTTTGGACCTCAAGAGCTCTGCTTGAACCCCTCCTAACTCTTTCACTTTCCATTATGGACTCTTGAACATCATAGCGGTCAAAGACAACATCTACTCTTTTGCACTGACCTTGTCGTAGAGGTGTTTTTCCATCTAGGTCTCCGAATGTGCGGGAGGCTGCAGACTTCAACGTCTGGACAAGATCCATTGCATCAAATATGAATGCGGCTGATAGAGCACTTTCTGGAAGTCTTCCTTTTGCTTGACATTTTCGTTCAACCTCAGCCATTAGGACACTTTTCTTAGTTTTCCGTAAAGAACCATCTGCATGTGCCAATGCAAGGGCACGGTGGACAGTTCGTATCTCAGGACCTCTTTGACATCCGTGAACGTCACGACACTTTGCAGCAATTAGAAGTCTTCCAAACAAATTCCTATCAGCTGAAATAGTGATGATCTTCTCGTCTGCGCACTTGATTTGATTTGTTTTTGCCAGAGAAGCAAATGTTTTCAAATTCAATCTCGATATCTTGCTCCAAAAGGATACCTCATCACTGTCCATTCTTTGTCTCCTAAATTTCTTTGCTTCTTCTGCATGCTCCTATGCTGAAACAGTCAACGAGCTGCTCTGCCGCCTCATGTGGTATAACCACTTCAGTGGCGATGTTTCGTAACTTAACTGAGTCTTCCTTCGATACAGTGTAAACTGTACTGTATTCAGTAGGTGAAACATTGATCATTTGACAGTAAGCAACGAAGTTCAAGGGTGGCGGCTCACTTGCTATCTTTGCGTTAAACCCACTCCAGCTTGGCAAGGGCTGAAAAACTTCGCCGTCGCGGTTATATAGATTTTCACTAAACGACTGGTGGGTATACAGGCGTGTTAAAAACCAACCAAAATCCATCTGAATTGCAGTGGTACAGAGCGAGCTTGAGGACTGAAACCACTCTTCTTCTATTTTGTCTTTGTAAAAGGCTACAGCAGGCCGCTTGCCACAAGCACCAAACTCTAACAGGGGTGGATTTGCATCTGAGATGTTAAGAGACCGTCGTTTTTCTGAATCGACAGGACGAACTGCTGGTTTCGGTTTTGGTCCTTGTTGCTTTCTTTGGTACACGACAAGCGTAGTGGCATGAGTAGTTTGCTTGCCATCTAGTGTCTCATCATTGATATCGTTATTGTCTCCCGCGACTTGAACGAACATTCCTGGTGTAACGTTAGGTGGAACAACAGCACCCAGATTTTTCTGAGCTGGCTATAATGTCTAATGCTATGCTAGTGTCAACTACTGATATATCATCATAAGGACAGCAGTGACCGAATCTGTTTAACATCGTTACCAGGAGCTTTGAACCTGTCATATGGAGAACAGACATCGCCCAAACCAATGTGGTTAGGGATCTTCACGCGGCCATGAGTTGTTGCATATATTAGATCTTGTGCAATTGCTAAAATATGTCGCTCAGATACATAAACTTTATCTGGATTCTAGATCATCAAACACAAACATTTGTAAAGATCTTTAGGCATTAAACTCTTTACTTTACAGGCACTGATGTCCTCCACATCAACAGGTTGAATCCCTATACTTTTGCTTTCACTCCGTACGCTTGACCTCAGTATTGGAGCGGCGTGGTATAGTATGGAATTGACATCATTCTGACCCTGGTTGTTTGAGGATTCATCTTCAGAAGACGCTGACATTTTACCCAAAAGGAAACTTTTCTTGGCGACTGAATTGATGACATCCTGCAAAGATAGAGCTAGAGTAAACCAACTCTGGCTTCGAGGGATCAGGTAGCTTCTGAAAGACAATTTCCTCTTGAAAACTTTGCTGCAGTCTGCGTTTAACCTCTCTGACTTGTAACTTTTTGCCGTGTTTTAGCCAAGTTGTTGTAAAGTTCCCTGATAAGAGTCCAAGAGGGTTTTCATATCAAGGGCCACTCCTCATTCTAACTGAGGTTTGATGTTCTGTCTCAGTTTTTAGAAAGCTTGGGTGTAAACATCTTCCTCCTCATCAACTCGAAAGTCAGCAAACATTAGTTTGGGTTTACTTACATATTGGGAGCGGCAGTGTTTATGATACTTGGCCTCTGCAGCAATCAAATCAACTCCTGAAATCTTCAACAGCATGCTCTCATCACTCCTTCTTCGTGCATCCTCCTCTATGGCTATACATGAATCAAATGGTGAAACGTAGATAAGATTTGTTGCCCCCTTTGTCTTTTTCTGCTGGCTAAATAGACAAAGGGACCAATCCACTGCATTAACTTGCGATCTCGAACTTGGCCTGTCAACATGCCTTTCTTGACTTTCAGCAAAAGGTAATGGTTTAATAAAGCTAAGATTTCTCTTGCTTGTATAACTTTGAAAGTACTTGCCGTGCCAGACAACATCTGGTGCTTCTAAATTTTCAAAAGTGGACGAAATCCTGTGGTAAGTTTCATCTTTCCTAACCTCTACAGCTTCTTTAAATGATCTCAATCCAGCTTCGGTAGGACTTCTTAGTCTTTTACTGCTTTTTTCTTGACAAATAATACATTTTGTTAAGTCTGTATCTGATTTGGGCTTCTTTTTTGGAGGCAGAAGCCTCACTTCGCTTTCTTCCTCACTGCTTTCAGTACAACTAGCCATTACCAATCATCTTAAGAGGAATTACACATCTTCAGATAAACTGCTCTTAACAACATAAAACTACTCCTTAACTGAAACTGAACGTTCTTTTTAAAGCCAAAACCTTTTTAGCTGTGACTGAAAACAGCGTCGAGCCAAAATCCAGTTTGGCTGAACTAAACAGTCTCAGGAGCCCATTAAATGGAGCCTCCATCTTCATTAATTTCTTGAGTCAACCCTTTCCCGAGTAGATTTATAAACAGAACGGCTTGTTTCCCGCGAAAAGTGTCATATTTCCGTGAGTCTCGTATGTCACCGTGAAAAAATAGAGACGGATGAAGTCGAACTCAGAAGGCCGTCCATCGGCCGTTGTCCTTTTTTACTATACGTCCATTTTTTACGATTTTACAGCCGCTAGGATCTGGGTATCAAAAAATAAAAGTTAATGAATTACCCGACTGAGATTGAAGATGAAGCGACCGGACAAAGACAGCGAACTGAGGATCACGGAAAGGTTACCTTTGCGAGCGTGTTTTTTTTTTTGCTGTCATACATCCCACGTTTAAGCATGCACTTCAAAAAGAGTCGACGATTAAGCGTTCTGTGGACGATTTGGGACTTTTCGATGGTCAGCGCCAGGATCATTTGATTTTTGTCATCACAGTAGAGTGGATTCATCGTGCGAAAGCGATGACCTTAGCAGCTAAAGAGGAATGCTTTACTTCCGAAATTTGAGAAATTGCAGCCTTCCTTTACAACTGATTTGTATTACCATGAGTGTTGCCTGATAAAACTGGCACTTGAAAAGTTCAACAGAAGAGAACAGTTGCTTCACTGTGAAGCTAACTCAAAAGCAATTTGAGAACGGAGGAATTTGTGACATCGCGCTCCAGTCCAAAGTTCCACATATCTCAAGAAAAACAAAATGGATTGTATCTGCTCCAAAAGAATTGTGGCTGACTAACACGACAATTCTCAGCAGTTAATGTAGCACTAGCTGACGGACAAAACAACCTCAAGGACTACAAGTATTTATTCAGATAAACGCATTTCGAAAAAAAAAAACCGTGAAAAACTAAAAATTTGATTAATAGTGAGTCATTTAGCCGAAATAGGAACCTTAACGCTTAAAAAAATTGGCTAAAGAAAACGAATCATGTCAGAACTGCATACTGCGGGTAGTAATTTTAAAATCATTATGCATGGAACAGACCAGCTTCAGGGCCTCTTAATGTGATACAAGCAGCCAAAATTAAGATTAACAAAGTCAGAGTTTAAAACTCTCTACTGTATAATCTACCCGCTAGAAAGAAAAGAAAGAAAATCTCTGAGTGATGAAAACGCTAAAGTTACGTTTCACTAGATTATGATTGTGTTTGGCCTGTCAACACCGAATTTCCTGCTGTTTGATGAGGTACAATAGCACTGTCATTTCGTCGCTGTGATTGGCTCTTCTCACTGTCTGGGCGCGAAGTCTCCTCTAGGAGCCGTTATAATTATAAATCTACTCGGGAAAGGGTTGACTCCAAGGGCTTGTATAGGAGATGGAGGCTCCATTTGATGGGCTCCTGACAGTCTGTAACTACCAATTGCATGGTGGGAACCTTACTCCCTTTGCACTCTGGGAAGTTTTCAATTTAGTGAGAATCGCAAACGTTATTGTAAAAGCAACAAAGACACTTGCATCAGGCAATTAGAGGTCGTTATTGCTGTCGAGAGTCTATATCGATTCACACAAAAATGTTCAATTGCACCTCTTGGTAAGGGAATTTGATAAATAAAGTGGCAGAGAAATAATTACTGGGTAGATGCTGAATTTTGGAAAATAATATTTTGATGTCACAAATATTGTTTTGTTTGATTAACTTAAGTTGATCGATAAAGAAGTGATAAGTCTGGTCATTATTCGAAAGAATCTACATTGTAATGCTAATTATCGCTTAAATAGCCATAATTAAAAATTACCATCGCAACGGCTACCAAGGAGACCTGGTTAAGAAGTTTTACACATTAAAATAAAAGATATTCACACAGGTAATGCTTGAACCAATTTAAAAGTTTGTAGGCTTAACTTGACGGGAACAATGTCGAGTTGAACTTGTATAAAAAAATGATGATACTAAAAATATGTTTAAATCACAGGGACCTTACCAGCAGTCACAAATGAGCCCCAAACACAATGACGTCCCCACCAGTACATCATACCTAAAAATGTTCTATGGGTAATTTTCAAAGCAGTAAAGGCCAGCAATTACTTTGATCAAAACAGAGGGGCACCAGATTAACCAGCAAACCTTAGACACAAGCAGTAAACAAACAAGCGAACTTAACACACAATGACAGCGTAATACCCCAGACAGTCAAGAAGCCAAGAAACCACACGCGATTCTAAACAGTATCTTCGCATTCAAAAGGATTGATGAGCGAAATGGCTCGTTACATCAACGCAAATCAACTATCGTATCAAACTTCTGTTATTAATGAATTGAACCTCCTCTTCTGAGGAGATTTGGTTGGCAACTTAAAGAGAAAACGGCTGACGTTTAGGGTGGACTTGTCTAGTTCCCAGCTCAAAATGTATGGCTCTCACGCATGTGTGGAAGACAGGCCGAAAAGGTTGTTCCGTGCCACTCGGTACAAAAAGAAATTATAAAGTAGTGGAAGAAAAATTATTGGGCTTTGTTTGGTATATAAATAAGCTTGTACCGAGCGGCACGGAAGCGACAGTTTTGTTAAATGTGTATCCCGTTTTAAAATTTGTGTCAAAATTCGACTTTAACATTCGACAACATTCGACTGTTGATCGAAGAGCTTATTACAACGCTACCCAAAATGTTTTTGTTGTTTAGTTCGAGTTTCCTATTACGGATTCAACAAAAAAAAGTAGAGGGACAGACATTTTTTGGCTTTGACTTTTGTTAATATGACTTAGCTTGTACTTTGTTGCTCGAAAAACTATATTTTGATACTAAATCTCCGTATGTTTACATTGTTTATGGCAGAAAAATATGATTACGCTTGGTTCAACCATAAGCATATAACCCAGGTGTCTAAGCAATTTCAAAGGACCCATAGTGTCTTATTTATCTGCTGCATTGAGCTGTGAACAAAGGTCGTTCTTTCTTGTGACTCTGCTTTTTTCAGAAACATTGTTGTCCTTCGTGATCCGAAGTTGAATCCCGAAAACCGGCCAAATCACGAGCATCGCAGGAAACGAATCCCATAGGAATAGGTGAAAAAGGATAATAAAAAGTCTAGGCTATTCTAAAAATATCCGATGTGCATTTGCAACTCATATTAAGCCGCAATTAACCTTCTGTCCACTAAAAATAAACAAAGTATGGAGGTATTGCCGCCATTTTGAATTTGGCAATGTCACGTGGTCGGCGCGCGACGACCGATCAGACATTTTTCGCCGGTGAAGGCAACTCCGCAGCAAAACGCACTGCGTATGAGCACAAAATTTAACATCCGGTCAGCTTTTTATTTCCGGTCTAGTATATAAGCCAATTGCGTAAGCATAACGTTGCCGTCCCACCAAGTTTTCTCAATCTCCATCTCAATCTCAAATCTTTATTTTAACACGGTAAAAAAAATTCATCAGGTTTTTTGTTACATAATTATGAAAGATAAACTAGTACATAACAATATTTAATAATAAATACATATCTAAAGAGTCTCCTAAAAATACTACTCAAAATTACACTAAACTACACCTGTTTTCCATGAGTGCCGTGTATCTAACTTAATTAACTAAAATGAAAGTTTAACAATTGCTTAAAACGATTTAGAGATTTTTCTTGCCTAAGATTGCACGGCAGACTGTTCCAGAGAGTTGCACCTCTATAGCTGAAGCTCCTTTTTAGGTAGTTGGTTTTTGGACATTCAATTTGTTCGTAGAGTCCCTTAAGACATAGCCTGACGTACTGCGCTCAGTAAACATAGAGGATAAATGGTCAGGAGCCAGATCATTAAGAGCTTTGAACACCATTAAAGCTACTTGAATTTGACGCTGGGTGATCAGGTCTTTCCAACCAAGTTGTTGTAACAAGAAACGAGCGTCAGCATCATAGGAGGAGGAAGTCAAAATGCGAGCAGCACGATTCTGCAGTTTTTGTAATCTTTCAGAGAGCGTTTTGCCGCAATTACCCCAGACAATACTACAGTAATCGAAATGGGGTTGTACCAAGGCATTGTAGATGTAATGCAGTATTTCTGGCGAAACAAAAGGTCTAATTCGCTTTATGGCGCCAATGCCGGAGGCAATCTTTTTGGATAGTTTATCGATATGACTATGCCATGCCATGTTATTATCAATGAGAATCCCAAGTGATTTAGCAGTTGAAACTTGCTTTATAGGGATATTATCTATCGAAAGTTCAAGGGTTCAGATAATGTACTCAGTTTTTGTCTAGACCCAATTAACATAAACTCGGTTTTAGTTGAATTCAGGGAGAAACAGACAAAAAAGGGGGCGAAAAAAATCACTTCATTCGAAAGCTTATATATTTTTCTAACGTCAAACTTTTGCACCACATGGTTATCTGTTTGCACCAACGGTGAAAATGATGTTTGAAGTTTGCAGGTCGCGAGCGCTCGACACGACGACTTTGTTTTTACTGGCTTTCTTGCATGCTACTGGTTTGGCATAAGTTAATTCGGGAGAAGGCGGTAACTAAGAAAAAAATAACAATACTTATGATCATGAAAGAAACCAAAATAAAGACGTCATCATTATCATTAACACTAAAACCAGGAAATAAAATTTTTGTCCGTTCAATATTTTTTTTATTATAAGAGAAAAAAAGAACTCAAAACAAAAGATGGGCGGGATTTAATAACAACTTCGACTTTGACGACTGTTGTCGTTTTCCAAATAAAGTTCGAATCGGCTTTAAGACATGAAGACTAAGAAATTGAAGAACTGAAAATTAGAACTACAATACACAAGCTTGCAATGATGAACTTTTTATGTCTTAGTTTCAGCCGGGTTAAGTGAAAAATAACAGTCAAAAACTTTGTTTTCGTGAATGAAAATCAGTTTACCTGAAGCTCTAGCCAAAATATACACACTGAGTTATTATCATCTTACTTTTTCTGAATCTAATCGACTAATTGTTTCAGTGATCTGTGCCTGATTATCCATAAAAGCAATTTCAATAACTACAAAATAGTCAAAACCACGAGCAGAATGAAGCAGAACAACTGAAACACACGCTGCACACAGGGAGCGCGCGGGAGACTTTGATCTGACTGGAAAGTGTGACTGAAAAAGAGACCGGAAATGCTCAACCTGGCGCATGCGTAGACGTTTTGCGGCGGTGTTGGTGTTGGCTGAAGGGTCGCTGAAGGCGGGTCAGTATAAAGACTTGACAGAAACCGGAAACCGCGCTAGAAAGTCTCTACCACCCAGGGTAGGATTGGAGTAGAATTTAACGCAAATGTGCGGACAAAACAAACACAGCTTTTACACGCAAACAATATAAGCAACAAAGCTTGCACACTTACGACAAATTATTTTACAAACACTGAACAAAAGCCTGTATTAGCCCTTTTTTTGTTTAACTCCGATGACTTCTCCACGCTAAACTGATCAAGCGACGCGAAGCTCTGACTCGTTGCTATGTGACGTCACACTGTCATTGATGACTCGGTCACAGACAAATACCCGAAAACAATGGAGACGCTGGACAGGAAAGAAATTATCTGTGTTATCACAAAGATTGCAATTGTATGTTAACACAAAGTTAAAGATGCAAATTTTATTTGTCAACAGGGGAGCCTACATGTACCAGACGTTGAAGGGGACATGTACAAAACTGTCAAAATATAGAAATACCCTGGAGAGTAACAGATCTGATTAAATTGTACAGTTTTTGTGTAAGTAATTTGGAAGAATAGAAAAACTCCAAGTTAACTAATCTGCTTCTTTTACTTCTCTTTCTTAACAGTTTTACTTCATAAAAGGAAATAATAAGCACAGTTCACCAAATCTCAGACACAATAATGAGTTATCTTTTGCTCAGGAAGTATATCTTTGGCCTGTGCTTGTAAATCTAGCAAGGAAAAGAAATCACAAGAAAAAATTGTTGAATTGTTGAAATTCCACGTGCCCAATGGAACGGTACATCCGGTTGCACAGACCCGACCCAAGCCACCGCGCGCTTGGTTATTGTTCTTGCAAGCAGGATACAAAAAAGACGTTACTGGGGACAACAATTTTGTCAAATGAAAAGGAACATTTCGGACCGACCGACCGAAATTACCAGACCGGTCAAAGAGGACCACCTTCAAAGCTGATCCCGAATTTCCGAGAAACCGAAATGGTCCGTTCCATTTGATGTAGCAACCGGAATTACCGGAATTTTGGGTTGAATGGAAAGCGCCCCATGGCTTTCTAAAAGTAAGGAAGTTCCGCGTATTTATGTACCGGATTTGTTTAGCGGAGTTAATCCGCTTTTCACGCTCTATTGAATGTCAATATGCAAATTCTAGGCCGCTACAGAGATTCTCAGTCGTTGTTCGGGAAAAACGCCTGCGCTCAGCAAAAAGCTTAATTTTCATCCACAGCAGAGGGTCTTCAAGAATGAACCAGTCCCAAAGTACTTACAATCGGTAGGTTTAAAAGGCCCTTAAAGGGAATTTACGCAACAAAGACGGCTACGAAAACGCGTCACTTAAAAAGTGAATTTGCGCTGCCTCAAACTTTATCGCGCTTATTCCATCTCGTTTCATTCGTCAATTGTTGGCAAATATTTTTGGAGTTGAATTCTAAAGGACGGCATCAAAGTTCATGAAAAGAAAAAGAAAGTTGTTGCCTTTTGTTTCTGTTCTTGACAAAAAGTGAAATTAGGCAGTTTCACGATGTAGTCCTGCAACGACGGTAGAGAAAAGTACAAAAAAGCGTGATCATGTGCAAAGTTGTTGTTTTGCTTGTCTAAACCTGTTGCTTTTTTGCCGTTCTCGTTGCTGTCGCTGTAGACTTGCTACAAGTCGACCTCATATCCGCTCGCCTTCTTTGGCCGCGCCATATGGAATCCGACGAAGGTTGCGTAAACTCCCTAATATACTTACCACAACGTGCTCGCGAAAGCACTCTCATCGTTGTTTTTATTGACATTTACTTTTCTCGTGAAACGAAGAAAGGAGTTTACGCAACAAAGACGGCGAAGGCTACGAAAACGTCACTTAAAAAGTGAATTCGCTCTGCCTCAAACTTAATCGCGCTTATTCCATCTCGTTTCATTCGTCAATTGTTGGCAAATATTTTTGGAGTTGAATTCTAAAGACTGCATCAAAGTTCAGGAAAAGAAAAAGAAAGTTGTTGCCTTTTGTTTCTGTCCTTGACAAAAAGTGAAATTAGGCAGTTTCACGATGTAGTCCTGCAACGACGGTAGAGAAAAGTACAAAAAAGCGTGATCATGTGCAAAGTTGTTGTTTTGCTTGCTTTTTGGCCGTTCTCGTTCCCGTCGCCGTCGCCGTCGTGGTTGCGTTAACTCCCTAGAAAGTCAGAAATGGCTTCGCTGAAAAATTCGTCAATGTGACCACCAAGTTTAACGTAATCTTGGTATCTTGGTATCCAAGATTTTAAACATGGTTATCGAGAAGTAACTAACAGATAAATAATTTATGACAATGACAATATTAAGCTTCATTTTTAGTTAAAATATTGTCTCAACACTCTATAACGCTCTTAAAGATTACTAAAAGTTTAATTTGTGAAGATTTTCACCACGTATTGCTGACATCGTAACACCATAGACAGCCTCATAGACAGCTTTGATGCACTTTATGATATGCGATCCTCAGAAGTCTCGGAAGGTACTGTCTTTATTTTAGCTACTCCGGCGGCCGTTTTCGGCGCTTAATTTCATGGCTTCTACTTGGCGGTTTGGTCCGACACGAACAGCTGTGCTTTCCTCACCAGCGTTCCAATACGAACGTCTGCCTGGGACGCTACACCAGGCCCCGATTTTTCGAAAGCTGGATAGCGCTATCCACCAGGCCGCGGTTGTTCAAATGTTGGATAGCGCTATCCACCGGATAAATTACTATCCAATGGATAAGTATTGGGGAAACCAATGACACTATCCAAAGGATTTAACAATTATTCCCCGAGCCCGAATGGGCTCTGAGTCAATAGGCCATGAGGCCGAAGGCCGAATGGGCTATTGATTCAGAGGCCATGAGGGCGAGAGGAATAATTGTTTTAGTAAAATCCAACTAGTTGGTCAAAAATATCGAGAATAAGAAAAGTTTAGCTAGTTAAAGCTAGTCTTTAATCCTCTTTTGCCGCCAAAAAGCCCGCGCTTTTCGCTACTAGTGGGCTATAACATATAGCCTAGTAGTAGCTCAACCAATCAGGACGCAGCATTGATGATAGACCACTAGTTGGATTTTACTAAAGAGATTTATCCGGTGGATAGCGTTATCCAGCCTTTGAACAACCAAGGCCAGATAAATCCCTACCTAATAGATAAGTATTACATGCCCTGTGACCTCTGATGACCGTGATAACTGGTGACGTACCTGCTTACTTAACCTTGCAATAGAAAGTTTTTCATTTGCATTTATTTTATTTCAAATTTCTTTCATATCACGACTTCAATGGTTTTGTTTTCATATACTTTCAACTTTCACTTTTTTCTTATTTAAAATTTTCACGTGTTATTGTAGTATCATATTGCACGCTGTGCTTTATTTCAAATTGTAACGTCCTAGCTTAACCTTATCATTGTATGGACCTGTATGTAAGACAATAAAGAAGGAAGGGCGTGCCTTCCAAAATATCTGGTAACAAAAATATATATTCCCGACTGTAAAATCAGCCCTGCTTCTTTTTATCGATATCATCCATAGCCTATTTACCAGAAGTCACGACACAGCACGGGGTTATTGGACCTCTTCCACACAACGCCGATTTGCCCAAAATCCGGTGTAACTCCAGTGGCGATAGAGCTGACTTTTTCAGTAAAGGAGAAATTTCCTTTCCCTTTCATAGCTAGGGAAATAGAATTTGTCGTACTCTCCTCCGTTGTTCTCGTTGGTATGTTACATCTCAGAGAGACCGTCATGATTTAATGAGGTCAGCACATGCTTTGAACTGTAAGTTATTTGACGTGATTAAAATTTGAACCATCAGTATTCGAAGTCGCTAGGGAAAACGAAAATACACCGGGGGTTGAAAATTACACGCTATAGGTACTCTCTTCTTTGAAGAGTCTTACAATCCAAGACTGAAATTTAGACCCTCCCAAACCTTCATTTATCCAGTATTCATATTTTTGTTGATTTCTTTGACACTTTAAAGCTGGATAGATACTCCCTTTGCTTTACTTTTTTAAAAGTGAAACAAAAATCAATTTTCTAAGGCTGCATGCATTCATCATGTACACTGCAGGGGTGGGGGGGGGGGGGGGGCAGAGGATATTTTTTTAATTGCCATTATTTTTTCATATCCCCCAACGACCACCCCCAACATCACACAGAATTTTTGACATCCCAGGCCTCTTGATTAAAAGAAAAAAATCCCCCCCCCCCCCCCAACCCAAGTCTTGATTAGGAAAGTAACTCTACAGGTAATGTCATGTCATTATATATTCTGCTGAGAAATACGTTTAAAATAGAGATCTCCATGTAAAAAAAAAGTTAGAAAAGGGTCATTGATGTCGGTATCTCTGGTGCAAGGAAATTGCACACTGAGACCATCTGGCAGTTTAGAGTCAGTTATTGCAATCACACCTAGATTATCAAGCTTAAACTTGGGGCCCAAAAGATCAAAAGAGCAAGCTCAAATGAAAAGAAAAAAAGGAGAGAGAGAGAGAAGAAAAGAAAAGAAAAGCTAAGAAAAAGTCGCATGAAAAGTTATACAACTAGTGCTGTAAGATATTGTGTGGCCTTTATGATCAGTTTAGCACAAAAGGAAAGCCATTGCCACTCAGCCTGTTTCTGAAGAAAGGTTCTCATTAAACGCAATACAAAGCTCTTTAGGAGAGGAGCTAAAACTAATCAGTTCACTGTTCTTAATTTAAGAAAAAAATACCAGCCACAGCATTGTTGGTTTAAAATTTACCGGCTTTGTTCGAAATTTTATTTTCCTTTACACATGGAATGGCAACGGCTACATAAAAGGGATTTGAAACAAAAGAGAAAAATTAACTAAGGTTAAAATTGGAACAATAACTTGAATGTGGTTGTGTGAAGATGGTTTGACACTTGCCAAATGTGAGCTTTAAGTTTTGAAAAATGAGAAAACAGAGAAAAGTGGCTTAACTTTGATGGTAATAATGATGATGGTGATGAGAACGATGATGACGATGATGAAATAATGAGAAATGAAACAATCCATGATGCTATTTATGGGAGCAGGATAAAGTTGAAGTGAGTGATGATGATGTAGATTGAGCTGCTTACTTCAGTCACAAAGTGGAGGATCAGGGTTTATCCAGATTTTTGGATCCAAAATTCAAGACTTTTTCCAGACTTTTCCCAAAACAATAGTTGCTTTATATATGGACTCTAGCAGATTAGGCAATTGTGTGCACTGAAGGCCAATAAACAACTGAAAACAACTGTCATACTGCTTTTTTCTGACTCCAGAAAATGAAGGTGCTCTTCAGTGGCGGATCCAGACTTTGAGATAAGGGGGGTCCGGTCATCCTGACCCTTAGATAAGGGTGGGGGCCCGGTCTCCAAAAAGCTTTTTTCGGCCCTTCGGGCCTTCACCGCGGTCAAACGAGTGAATTTGCAAAAGTTAGGGAAATACCTCAAAGTTAAGGTTGCTTCTTTCACTATCGAAAGTGTAAGATATTACCAACATCCTGTTAGTTTACTAAACTTCTTTAAAGTTTACTAAAAAAGTTCCAGGTGATTGAAAACCGATGCTGACGATATTAACGGCGTCATTTTCCAACATGATTTTCTTTTAGCGCGAAGAGTTTTCAGCGAAAAAAAACTCAAAATTTTGAGAAAAATGGAAAGATAGTTATGTTGACTAACTGATTTATACATCTTTGCCCATTTTTCACTAACTGGTAAATGAAATCCCGGCAATAAAAACCAAAAATAATGATTTAGACGTTTGACCGCGGCGTTCTTCGGGCCTTAATTCATATAAGACCACAGTACTAAAAGCAATCTCTCACCTTTGTTGCTAATTTTTTTTTCATAATCATGGATGAAAGTAAACAGTTTTAAAAAGTATTTATAAAAATGTACCTACTTGATTACTTAATTATGCCTTGCGTGGATCAGCCAGTATTTTAATAAACGTGATCATCTTAAGTATAGATCGTCGAAATTTTGCTCATTGTGCTCCGTCCCTTCTACAGTTAAGCCATCATACTTGACTTATGCTTACCAGGGGCATAGCCAGCTTTTCGACTAGTTGTAGGCCTGACTGACTGGCTGATAGTACGCACTGACCTCACCAACACTTTGAGCTCTCAAGCTGTTTAGCTCACCCCAACAACGCATAATGTATTACAAGCGGTAGAGTGCTCAAACCAAATATCTGTAGGACCGGGCCTACAGGTCTGTGGGTTGGCTACGCCCCTGCTTGCCACATAATTACAGTGCAATACAACTGCTTGAACCGGGGCACTTGGAAGAAGATTATTCAATCACAACGTTTTTTGAAAACAAAAGATTCACAAGTTTTTTGCAAAAGGACCAATAAAATTCAAGGTTCAACTATGTAACCGTTGAAAACTTCAAAATCGTTGGAATTTATCTGACTTCTCAGGAAACAGCTCTTAAATTCATGAATGTTATTAATCTGTTTGCAAAAAAAAAACATGATTCAGTGGATAATGTTCTTCCAAGTGCCCCGGCTCGAGTAGTCTCACTGTAATAGCTATTAGTTGTGCTATTAAAATACACTTTTAAGCAAGTAACTGGTGAGTTTTTAGTAAGGACAATGGGCTAGGATCATGTTGTATTTTGCTATTTTTTTATATAGAAGGAATAATGAAGTTTCAGGACATGCAGCTGCTTCGGCAAGAGAGCCAACAGAGCAGTCGGTAGGTAGATATTAATTTCATAAGGTGCCTCATGTGAGCATCCCATGTTATAACTAACCCATCAGGCTGATACTAGAACGGTAGAAAAGCCACATTTTCTCAATGACACAAGCTGCTCGTTGTGTTGGGGCACCAAATGTGATAGAAAGGATCACTGCCAATGCTAGATAAATCGTCATGTTTTTAAAATGTAGATCAAGACCTGTCAGCGGCAACATTTTAACGAAATAAAATCAATTTTTTACCAGAATAAATTAAAGAAAATTTCTTTGGTTTCTGTCATGAAAGATTTTGTTCATCGTGGATAATGTGTATAAAGGGTTTCGTTAATCGTTTGTCTCACAGTTGTCACATAGATATTGATCGCGACGTTTCGACGGCGTACTGCAAGTCTTCAGTCAGGCGATAGTGTCGATTAACTGAGTAGAACTCTCGGGAGGGGGGGGGGGTACTCGATATATCCTTGGGTGGGAAGGTGTAGCCCGGCCCCTCTACCCTGACACTGTTTAAGACAAAAATCGCTGATTTTCGTACCCTGTTTAAGACAGAATTCCGATTTTTGATACCATTCGTAGAACATACGCGCAGGGTGTTTATCGTCCAAGAAAAGATAACCTGATTAACACAAAAAATTATAAAATCGATACCCTGCCATATAGTATTAGAGTATTAGTATTAGAGGAGAAAACTGTTCCCTCAGCAGTCCGTTGCGGTAACGATCGGCTTTGATTTGTTTGCATGAAGCATGTCGCTGAAATTCAAATCTGAGTTTCGATCACAAGTTGGGACTAAGGATGGTATTACTTAACCACTACGCAGTGTTACAATAACTTTATTGTTTTCTTTACATATTTGTATCTATTTGGCACCGAATTGTTATGGGTTAGTAGAATCACTCCATCTTTAAGTAAAAGCTTTGAATACAAATCTACTTATGCAAGTTCTGGTTTAGAACTTTTATTAAACTGCAGCTACCCTCGGCCATAGACCGGGGATGGCAATCATAATAACTATACCTTTAACTTGTTTACCGGCGTTGACTGTTGCTGGCGAATTTATTTGTGTACTCAAAAAGCGATCACAAGAAACTGATAATTTCACCCCTTGCCCATCAGAATTTTACCAACATGCATCATTACCTTTTACAGGCGATCATTGATCAACCACCACCCGTTCATAGCGGAGAACAGACAGTAAGATCTCAACAACCTTTTATTGGTCAGCTTAACGCTGCAGGGGTTCACAATCGGCTGATTAATCCCCAAGGGATGTCACCATTGGAAGTTGTACCATCAAGATACCCTTATCGCCTGACGGAGCTACTTGTGGAGAATCAGAACTCGAATCTCCAGGCAATGCAGGTGGTTCCCTCACACCAGCTGTACTCAAGAGGTAGACAGCAAATGCAGTACGATGTGCTGGCTGGAGGAGTGCAGTTCAATGAGGGGGCTGAGGCAAGATCACTGACTGAGGCATGGCGAAGAAGGATGCATGCAACTGAGTCGAATGATGAAATCAGGTCTATCAAGGAGACCAGTCAATTTCCAGAGCGGAACCAAGCACGTGCGTCCAGTTTGCAACGACAGCTGACTTTAAACAGGTCAGTTTACTACGACAATTAAACGCCGAACGTGTATCCTATCCAAATACGTACGTCGAGGGCTATTTTAAATGGTCTCTTCCTCCGGCCAAGGAATTAAGGCGGTGCGTCATGTTATTTTTGGAAATGATTGGAATCGCACTGCTCGGTTTTGGAACTCTAATGAGCCTGCAGGAATAAAAGAATCAAAGTCGTTTAATTCTGTGATTCTCATTTGTTTTTTTTTGTTTTTTTTACCGAAAAACTAACTTTGCTTAGAGAAACCCGTGAAATTCTGACTTCTTACAAAGGTCAAGTCATGAGATTTTCCGTCAGCATTGCATATTAAGAATGTTAAGGACTGTTTTCAGTTTGCTTTTTCTTTTTGCCAGAACTCAATTTGCCCTCAAATATAACAACCGACGCTGTAAAACAAAGAAATGATCTACTGTAAACTTCCGCTTATAAAACCCTGGGCTTATATAACTTCGTAAGGCGTTTTAGGAGGGCTTATAAACAAAGAGGCTTATAACCGAACTGAAAAAAGTGTTTCAAAACAAGCTTCATGGTAGTGCTGATCAAAATACTTTTTGAAATTATTCGCTGTTTTAAGCTTTAAAACATCGTAAAAAATCGAATTCATTTTAATACAGCTAGAGGGGGACTTTTAACCAGAGGTATTTGTTTGTTTACAGGAAGATTGGCCTATAACTGAAGGGGGGGGGGGGGGGGGGGTCTTATAAGTGGGGGGCGCTTATTATCGGGGGTTTACTCTATGAACCGAATTGTCTCTTTAGGTCAAGTCCACCAGAGCCTTTGATAACACCAGGTCAGATCTGTGGGGGAGACTACATTTGGAAAATAGAAGGTTTCCGGTCTCTGCTTTCCCAGTATGCTAGCGATGGAATAGTAACATCATTTGAGAGTCCTTCGATTTACACTAGCTTGCATGGATACAAGTTCTTCATGCGTATCTTCCCAAAAGGCATTGATGGTGGAGATAGAAGGCACATTGGCCTTTTTGTTGGCATAACGCCGGGAGAGTACGATACTCTTTTGGAGTGGCCGTTCCGTGGACGAATCTCTCTCACCATCAAGGATCAAAGCACTGATGCTTATGGCTTCCGCCAAGATATCAGTGGCACGTTCATGGCCAACAAAAATCAGGGAGCTTTTGAGAAACCCACGGCTGCCGGGCGATACAAAACCCTGTATGGTTACGCAGAGTTTGCGCCTATCACCATGGTTTGTGCCCCACAGTACTCTAAAGATGATTCTGTGATGATTCAGATTGAGATCCATAACATTCCCTAAACATTTCCTTTCAAGGAACACTACTTCTAGGCTGTGAAAAAACTCCATAAAATGGTTTTGACATTTTCAAAAAAAGATACAGCCAAATACAAAAACTGCAGAGCGATCCTCATCAACCATTACTAACCACGTAATTGCATGCAGTAACTGTTATATCTTGTTATAAAGAAATGTTAGTGCAATAAAATGTATAGTCATAACTTCGCATTATTGAACATTAGGTTTTAGACTTTTTGGAACGTAGTAAGACTGTATACATGTATTTTAACCATTTTATAGAATCTTACACATGCAGTACTACTTTACTCAGGGGACCCTATTGTTAGGTCCGCTTAGTAGAGGTGTCTGCTTGATACAGAATTTTTACAGACAGGAACGCTCTTAAATGCTGTACGTCTCGCTTGCTTGTAATAAACAAACCAACTACGGTCAACTCTCTTGTAAGCGACCACTCTTGGTACACAGAAAAGTTGTCGCAAAATAAGCTCAAATTAAGTTGATTAACGTAATTAGATAAAGACAATATTTTAAAAGCTGAAATAGACCTCTTTAGCTTGTATGTTTTGTTTTCCCAATAGAGGTCCAAGGAGAACTTGACTCTTTTGTCTTTTCATAAATTATGCGTACATATGCACGTAAATAAAACGAAAATTGAAAGAAACAGTTCTCTAGAGTATAATCACATGATTTGTTTTGTGAAAACAAAACATAGAAGCTAAAGAAGTCAATTAGGATAATAGACAACGTTTTGTCTCCCTAAAACTAATTTGTTGGTGACAACATTGACCTTATGGTTCATGCCTGGATCCAGAGTGAACATCACGAAAATCGATCAATCCACTGGACTCAGCAATATGCCGTGTTAAACCGTGTCGCCTTGTGTTACCATTCACCGCGATAAATGATGTTTTAAAAGATAAAAGACTTGGGCAAAGTGAAAATGGCTTACAACGGCTTGAACACAATGACTGGGGATTTTTTTTAGCAATTCCGCAAATGTGTAGAAGTGTTAAAACACTTACGAAGGGATTTGTTGACAAAGTCATTCTTCTGATTTTGATATTAAACCTAAGTGGCAAAAATGTGCTGTAGGGGAACTTAAACCTTCTAAATGTTTAAAATATGTAGTTCCATAATGATCGCCACGTCTTTTATTGTTGTAGTTGTAAAATTGAATTGAGTAAGTTAAAAC
Source organism: Porites divaricata (assembly GCA_038088405.1). Taxonomy (NCBI): domain Eukaryota; kingdom Metazoa; phylum Cnidaria; class Anthozoa; order Scleractinia; family Poritidae; genus Porites; species Porites divaricata. The sequence goes on from JBBMOI010000007.1 coordinate 16,289,943, forward strand.
ATTAAAATCATTTATAACTTCAAAGACTCCAATTTTATCCAATCGGCTTTGCGATCGTTCAGTTAGTTTCTGAAAAGCTTCTACCAGATGCAAAAAGGTGAAGACTGGATTTTGCCATATAACTCATTTTATAATTTCAATGTCCCTCGGCGACAAAATTTGGATTTACCCCTCAAAAGGGTGGTAGGGGCGTGAATCTCTCACAGTCCGAGAAACACCGTTTTCAGCCAAATAAATTGCAGTTTCTCAGCCTTTTTGCAGGTGGTTGTTGCATTGTTCAATGTTGCCCCCCAGAGGAATTGGTAGAAGTAATGAAACGGTAGAGTTTGCATTCATGAAAAATTCTCCTATACTAGGCATGTAAGAATCAAGAGTGCGTGTTACCATGTTATTTTGTTACCATGTCATGATGTCAAACTTACGTTACTTCCCATCTCCTCCCCCCAAACAATTTCAAATACAGAAACGGTGGGCACTAGTCATTCGAAATTTCACCCGGGAGGCAGTAATGCTACAAGCACTGGTTTACTTTCTAATAGGTTCAGACACCGAAAAATTAAAAATATACAAGTGACCACGTAAAATACAGTACAACCTCAATACAACAGCCTGCAACATCCTTTTCGAGCCTCCACGAAGTAAGAAATAAAAAGTTTCCCGAAAATCGCGGAGAAGCAGAGGAGAGACGGATAAGCATAATGGACGCTTTCAATCGTCCTAAGCTTCCCGTTTGCAATTTTCGGCAACTTCCAGTAGTGAATGGAACAGCTTTTTCCAAAATTTCCAAAAAGAGGACTGAACCTCGCGAGGTACACCCAAAATTTTCTAAAATATTATCACGGGAGTTTCCTTTCCATTCAACTTTCCTCCCGGAATTTCCAGAATTTTCGGTTGATAGTTCGCATTTCGGAAATGCAACAGTTTCCGGAATTTCTGGAAACTTTTCCGCGAAATCTCTGTACTATTTGCTGCGGTATCCAAATTTTTGAATGTTTTCGTTGAATGGAAAGCGCCCTCTTTAACAGTTTACGTCAAACGCGTTAATAAGCAAAATAACAACTGAAATTCGCACGTGCACACTCCTCTTTTTTATACATTTCTTTTCCTTTTTTACACGACTACCACGTGTTAATGCCTAATTTTGTATTTTTTTTGTACAACGTCAACAAGCAACTACGAAATTTTATTTCTCTTCCTGAACTTGGATATGGTCCCTTGGAATTCCACTTCAGGAGAGTTCGCCTTTATTTGAGAAAGTAAGTGGGTAAGAATAATCGCGATAGAGACTGGAAGAACGCAAATTCACTTTAGAAACGACGTTCTAGATCTTGTTGACGTCGCGTCTTGGCTTCGCGCAGGTAGAGACGAAGAAAAAAGTAGACGAGCGTGTAAAAGACTCCAACACTGCAAATTTTGACATTTAACATTTGATATTCTGACGCGAGACGCGGTTTTTCTGCTAGTGGGTGGACTGAGGTGTTTGTAAAGACGCTTACCGGTTCACCCCTTACTGCCGTTTTCTTTCGCTTGCACGCTTTTTTCGCTCGTTTGCACTGACCTACAGCTAGAGCCTGGAACAGCGAGGCTACAATAAAACGAAGAGCAAACGGGTTGGCAAAATATCAGTTCGCTCTGACCAGGTTTCGTAATATCGAGGTTCATTTTCATATATATTTTGCGATTACTCAGGTGAAGAATAGAGTGATTTTACTAAACCCGTGAAATAGATAGTAAAATACTACGCACTATTATGCACGAATTCTATTGTCTTCTTTTGTTTATATGCAGCTAATTTGCACTAGTTGTTATTAACTGTTCCACGGGTCAAGTAAAATCGCTTTATATCAAAAGTTCGTTACCCTGAGGATTTCGCAAAAAAGAGGTTCCACTGTACTAAGATTTTGTGATTGATTACGAGAGGGTACAGCTAAAGTGCATTGGCTCAGAAACTGATTTTGGTATTTTGTAATGACATATACTCGCACGTGGGGATTCCAGTGGTGGATGCAGGGGAGGGGCCTGGGGGGCCCGGCCCCACCCCCTTATTTTTGGACCAAACCGAGGCCAGGAGGGCAAGAATAATTTTGTGGGAGACCCCCTCCCCTTATCTCAAGGTCTGGATCTGGCACTGGATTCAACTGTACAATACTATAAACACTCAACTACAACCTTTTACATTAACAGAGCTTCTGTATAAAACTACAAAATGGAGCTAATTGTCTTGTCTGCTCACAGCACACTATGCTCCGAGCTGTCTGTTCTATCACTGCCGCAGACACTAGGCTCCTTCTGATTGGCTGGGCACTCAAAATGGACACAATGAAATATCTTCCAAAGAAAACAAAAATTGAAGACTGTTAAACAGTGGACGGCTCTAATTGAACTTCCATACAACCTCTGTATTAACAGATTATCATAAGTGGCTGCGACACTTTCAGATCAAGGCTGCCACTAAGAGCCTTGGGATGTAGATTTCCCTTGGCTACAAGGATCATGAACCCAGGCTACTTACACAAGAAAACAAAAGTAAAAAGAACCAAAACAACTTACTGACTACTCAATTCCCCATCTACAAATAAATTACATATACTTATAGCAAGAGAACAATGCAAAAAAGAAATCTTCTTGCTTGTGAGGTCTGAGATTTAGAGAAAAAAATAGCCAAAAATTGGGCTGCCAGTTGTTTAACTGTTAGCTGAGATATTGCAGCTGAAAACTAAGATTTGAAAACCCCAATGAAGACCCTTCCATGTGATCTGTGACGTCACTGCGGGGGCCTGGGGAAAGAAATTTTAATGCCGTATCCCATAAACCAAAGCTGACGGGAACAGATTGAATTGAATTGAATTGGTGCGCGCGTTGGTTTATGGGATACGGCATTAAAATTTCTTTCCCCAGGCCTCCGCAATGACGTCACAGATCACCTGGTTAGTGAAGGATACAGTGCTTTTTGCCAAGGTCAGAATTTTCTTATGACAATACAAACATTCATTCATTAACTTGGTACAGTGGTATTTTCTTTCTGAATTAAAAATGGTTAGTCAGTGAGTGGTGCAAGCTCCAGTAACTATCCCCTTGTTATTTATATAGGAAGATGCCACTACACGAATTGATGCATACCTCATTTTGCTGTATTGTCAACACCAACGATGCGAACAAAACAACTAGTCTGGGATCAAAAGTAAGAAACTGCCATGATCTATAAAGGTACATGTAGAGAAAAGCAAAAAACATAGTTATTATATGAGGCATTTTTAAGATGCTCAAGTAATATCGTGCAATTTTACACTTATTAATAATTTATCAAATTTAATAATTGCGATTCTCCATAAGGGCATAGTTTGAGGTGGTTCCTCATTGCTTACATCTTCCTGCTCTTGCACAGTTCTAATATTAAAACAGAACCACTAAATAATCTCTGTGCGTGTTATCTTTCAAAAAAAGATTTTACCACTTTGAGTTTTGAAGTTTATGCTCTGCATCCAAAACAAGCTCAATATTTAAATAATTGCTAATGGTCATATATATATATGGCGGAGTTTTGTAGAAAGCGAAGACCCCGGTCAAATTTATTGATAATTGGAGATCTTGTTGTTTCTTACACATCTCAGGTCGATATAGCCGTTTCTAGCTATGTATAAGTAATTTTGAGGGTGGTCTATGGGTCTTAGGTCTTCGTTTTCTACCCATCCGGAACAACTGACATATCCGCTACCACTTCTTTCCAAACCAAAAACGACGATTTGTGCGGAAAGGAACACGACAAAGATAGAAACAAGCAAAAAAAAGTAGCAACGCAAAATCTCACGGCCGCCATCACAGGTCACGTGTACTAAACAGCCGGGGAGAAAAATGCCTTTAACATTGCGAAACAAAATTCTAGTAAAACACGATGATGCTTCGATGGTGCTAGTTTCAAGCTTATGTGATGGAATCCTCAGGAAAACTTCGCTTTTCCAGTGATAACGCGGTTTCTTTATTCCTACAAAGAGGATGGACTAAAAAAACAATGGCACGAAAAGTTGTCCTATTTTCTGTCGATTTTATGAAAAAAGCCCGTTTTTAACCGCTCTCCGATGACGGCTGGATGTTAAAGCCCATTGCTTCAATCCCTGAGTTCTATTTTTCACACTTTTGTCAACCGGTATTGAGCGCGGGCTCACCCGCAAACAAGCAAGATGGCAGCTCCCGTTGGTTTACTTGCAGCTGAATTCTGGAATGGCACTGGCTGTGATTGGAAGTTCAAAAGAGCATTCGGCACACGCTGGTTGTCACGCGTGGAAGGAAAAACGCATCCACATTATCATTCAGTACTAGTGTTTCCTTTATCTTGTTGAAACTTAAAATAAACAAATTACTTTCGTTGCCTCTTCAACAATTTGTTCAGTAAGTAGAAATAGACAAAATTTGCCTAAGCTGGAAACCTCTTTCTCGAGTCATCGGGCCTAGATGAATCACTACAAAATCGATTCCGAAATAGTCAAGATTTTCATCCGCTCCGAGTTTCGATTTCTCTATTTTTACATAGAAATTGTTGCCGGTTCAATTCCTGTCCTTCCGATCAATTGGCTAGTACGTTTCGCAAGGAAAGAAAGTTGTGACCTTTGCCGCACTAATATATTGTCCTTGACGGTCGCTGGTCGATTAACAGCAATGTGTCAGAGTCACCTAAGGACTATATACATCGAGATACATCGAGTGGGTCGCACTGCTAGAGCAGGGCGTGGCGGAATGGCTATAACACTGGTGACCAAATATGATGTAGATAGAGTTAAACAGATTGAAGCTACCATTAATACAAAGCTTGTGGAGTTTGAAACCAATGAAAATGAAGTGCTGCTAAATAAATCTTGTAATTTCGATATATGCAGCTTTTTAATGTTACTACGTGTAAAGTACTCGAAACAATATAACCCCAGACATGAACACTTTGGCTTGTATTCAAGGTTTTTGCTCATTTCACTCTCATTGAGGGAGCTAGATGTCATTTACTTTCTCTTACTCGACTTCTTCGAAAAGGTCCAAAACATTGGCCTATTGGTTGGTGGGTTATGCTTTTTTGTAATTTGTTTCCTTCATAAAAGAAAGCAAAAAAAATATTAGAATATCATGGCATGTTTAAGGTAGTAAGTGCGTATAAGTCAGGGAGCTTAACAGTGCTTAAGCAACGGCGACGTCGACGGCAACGACAAGGGAAAAAATGGGATCTTTAAAACTAAAACGCAGTAAAATCAGTAGATTCATGTCCAATTCTTTGTTTTGTTCCCATTATTTATTTTCTCGTTCACCGTGTTCGTTCCCCCTTCTCCGTCCCACGTTTTAATAACATCGGCAAAAAACCAAGCAAAGCAACAACTTCGCACATGCGTCACACTTTTTTGTACATTTCTTTGCTGTCACTGCACGCTACTACGACGTGAAAATGCTTAATTTCGCGTTTTACGGAGGTCGTAAACAAGCGAAGACGAAATTTTATTTCTCTTTCTGAACTTCGATATGGTCCCCCGGAATTTACTCTCTGGAGGGTGCGCAAATTCCCTTTTAAACGACGTTCTCGTCGCGTCCCGTCGTTGAATCTTAAAGTCCCTAATCGCTTGGCTTCGCGCACGCAGAGACCAAAAATAATAGCGAGAGTGTGAAAGCCTCCTACAAGGCAAATTTTGACATTTTAGCATTTATAATTTTAACAGGAGAAGCGGTTTTTCTGGAAGAAGGCGTGGTAGTGGGCGGACTGAGGTATTTATAAAGATGTTTACAGGCTCTCCTATTCTCTCTTCCTGCAGTTTTTCGCTCGCACGCTTATATCACTGCTCTCCAGCTTTTTTCGCTAATCTGCACAGACCGAGAGCCTGGCACAGACTACAGTGTACTGGTGGAGTTTAGGCCGATATGCTACACAGCAAACTCTTCATCCTGTCTTGCTCTAGGCGGATAGTAAGGCCTATCAGTAAATCAGATAAACAAATAAGTAACCTAAGTTGTTAGCTGTTACGAAGCGCTGGCACTCGAAACGTCAAATCTAGTAATAACACTTTGTGAAACATCTTTATTGGCTGAAACCCTAGCTGCCGTTACTAGGCTCGTAATCTTAAGGGTGACGGCAAAACGTGGACCCAGGGTACATGGAGCCCCTGTAACGGACCAGAGGTCCGTGGACATTTTTTAAGATGGTAAAATGAGCAATAAACATTACGGCCGGCTTCAACCTACAGAAATAGTGCTCAATGTTTGGTGGCGTTGATCACTGATATTTACTTCCGCTTACATGATCTACACAATGCTGATAAATTTGCTTACAGCCTGGCTGTATGAGTGTAATGATGGTAAGTGTTTGTTTTATTTTTGCAGTTTTCTATTTTTCCTCACACAGTTAACTGACTTTCGTTCTGGGTCATGTCCCCTCCCCTTTCCACTTTGTTACCCTTAAAACTGCAGCGTTAACAAATTATTCCCGTTCATGCACTTATCTCTCTGCACAAACTACTACCCGCTATCACGCTCTTATTTCTTTGTCAATAAAATTGAGCCGGAGAAAAACCTTCAAATAGACTTAAAAGCTTGACCAAAGCGTAAAAAATATCCAGTACAATTTGCAATTGATTTAATCACAGTTAAACCAGAAAAGATCAAGTGTCTTTTAAAGTGTTTTTCATAATCTAAACTTACGTTCGGTAGTGAAATCGATGCATGTAAACAGGGAGACCGGTGGGGTGGGGAAAATTAAGGCCGGGATATCTCAGCAACTGAGGGCTACCAATTTGCAGGTGCGTCAAAAGTTGCCCTTCCAGATTATGGAGGAATAGATTTAAAGGACCCGGAGAACTTCTAATGGTCATCACTTAAGTTGACAGTTTGTTCCTTCCTGTGAGTAGATCTAACCGTCATGTTACACATGGGCAAGTTAACAGAAACACAATAGGCAACACGGAATAAAAACAAAATTCCAAGAATTTTTCCAAATGGGATGAGTCAACCTTTACATCTCTGGCGGAATCCGATATCACAACCGCGGTAACGGAAAGTACGTGAAACTAAGTATTTGTTAAAAAGTAACATTTAGAAGAACTGTGTCTGGATAAACAAAGGTAACTGAGCATGATAAATTCAATTCAGCCAGCCTTATAGTGTTAATGATTTCCCGTCAAAATGCCTTGCTCTGTCGGCAGAAGGTGCACCTTAAAAATCGCTCATTCTGCTCCAAATTCTGAAAGCAGAGTTTACCCAAACGTAATGGCAATCAAAATAGCTCAGGTCTTGAAATAAGTAATAATCATTTCTTTATTTTATAGGACGCGCTGACTTCCTTCTCGGTAGAGTTTATTTGCCAGTGCGTAACACCTTTCATAACTAGCTAAGAGGTATTTATTGCTGTATTTCACTTCGCGTTTCTTTGCAATGTGTACATGTATATTTAAAGTTACTTCTTATGGGTCTTAATCTGATTTTTGCTCTAAACATTTCTAAACAAGAAACCCGTAAGTTGCCTGTATATCAAGGTACTAGCACTGAGTGTGTACAGTGATATCCTTTGCAATGAGCTTCGCTATGACTTGGGTGACAGTCTGATGGGTCTCTCTCTAACTGGAAGCGAAACGCGATAGCTAAACTAAAAGCGCAACAACCATCGGTTAAATAACCTTAATTGAAATAGCCGTTGTTTTTAATAGCTCTGTACGACTTATTCTACGAACAGTCCCTTATTTTAATTTCTTCAGTTGCTGGTAAGCTTTGATACAAGTATTGCGCTCAAAGAAGTAGCATAATATCATAACAACGGAATGTCTGTGTTCCTCTACACGCTGATCAGCGTATAGAGGAACACAAACATTCCGTTGTTGGCAAGCATTTCTTGGAAAAACACTACTTAAAACGGATGAATCGTAATACAAACTTTAAGGTCCTCTAGAAATGTCCAGGGAAGCTTGAGTGTTTGATCTTCGAAATGCTTATCATCACAAACAAAAGACCTACATTAAACACTCAAGCGGACTCCATCCGGCGAAACTTTTTAATTGTTAGTTTGCTCCATTTTCACGCCTCAATTTAACTTTACATATTCCTGACACTTTCTTTTTTCTGCATATATATCAACAATTCATTCTAATTTCTTCGCATTTGATAATGATGACATGGAGTCATCGACACATCGTGTTACTTTTTTATCGTTGATTTTTCTTTTTAAATGTATGTCGAAATCGATCGTTACTTCAAATTTGGTAAAGACATTTCAATAACCATGCAACAAACAAGAAAATGGCAAACACAGTTACTCTAGATACATCTCGAAACTTTAAGAGTGCATAATTAATTCTCTGAAAACTATAAAAATTCGAACAAAACAGCACGGGGATGCCATCTTGGGTAACCCAGCTAGCCATTTATGCGCATGTGTTGAGTTCTTCCTCTAAGACCCAGGTCCCATAAATGCGACAATAAGCAGACAAAACATGCTCGTAATGACGAATTATGCCAAAAATTATGCTAGCACAAACTATCAAAGCCTAGATTCTGGGGAGTAGAGCGACAAACGCCACCGCGCGTGAAAACCGCGAAACACACTAGGCATGTTAATGATGGTCTGGCCACGTACTTGAGTTGTTCAATTAGTGGATAACGCCAACTCCGTTTAATTTCCCTTATACTCTTCCGCTAGCCATTGCAGTCATTATAGTGCCAGTATAATGGAAACTAGATAAAACGAAGGGCCAAGGGACTGGCAAAATGTGTTCACCACAACTAGGTTTCGTTGTATCGAGGTTCTTCTCCCTATATTTTACTATCACTGGGGTAAAGAAAATCGTTCGAAATCAGTGGCGGATCCAGACGTCCTTCAGATAAGAGGGGGGTGGGGGGCGGTCTTAATTTTTTTTTCGACCCTTCGAGCCTCAGTTTGGCCTAAGGGGGGTGGGTGGGGCCTTGGGTCTCTCCCCTGGATCCGCTAATGGTAATACCGAGGACTTGCGCTATATGGAGGTTCGTTATATCGAGGTTCCATGATGATTTATCAGGTGGATAGTGCTACCCGATTTATGGCAACCTCAAGCTAATTCTGAGACATTCACAAGGAAAGCTGAGCACGCAACTTTAACCCTTCTGAGAGGGCATGATGCCACCATGACAAAGGATCTTGAGCATATTCTTACTTAACAACTGGTTTATGAGTCAGCGTGCGTATGTCGAGATATAAAGCACGCGGAAAGCTTGGAGAGCACGAGAGAGGCTCCCGCCGATGACAGCAACGACAACAGCACTCACCTCACTTACCTACTATATATCTGCTTACAAATTCAAAGGTGATTTTCTTTAGATTACATTGCAAAACACATGGCAAAAAGTGAACTCTTTATCGTGTACTTTTGACTCATGGAGCATTTGGGAGGATTGCTACTCACAAGTTGAAGTTTTAGTTTGTTAACGTCATCAGCGTATTCAAGGGGAATATGAAGCATGCTCGTGCTATTGAATTTGATAAGGCTAATATTTTACCTTTGTTATAAAAGCATTATTTGCCGCGGAGAGCGAGCGAGAAGTGTAGATACGCCTGGGAATATGAACACTGACGAGCCTCTCTTAGAAATTTGCGTATCTCTACATTGAGGTACTTTATGGTTGAACGCTCTTGTTCTCTTCTTGTAAGAGTGGGGTTTGGTACCCAGCTAACTTGTCGGCCGATTGTTACTTCTCATACAGAAGGAATTTGGGGAAAGGACCCCCTTTGGCCCAAAAATGGACGCCATTGAAAAGGGTAATGCTTCAAAATGTCTTCCGTCTTAAATTGGGTGTCTGTTTGGAGTTTATAAACAGGATTGGGAAAGACTGCTTAGTACGACTAACTCGATTGACAAGGTCTAGCAAAGGTCTATTTTTAGGTCTAAATAAAGACCTAGACCTTTAGGTCTAACTAGCCTACCTTAATAGGTGGGATTAGCATGCCCCCCTTTTTTTTGGTGGGGGGGGGGTGGGGGGGGGGGCAAAGCACGTAGGCTAGGTCGAGCAAGATAAATGTGTTGAGTTCAATTTCGTGAGAGAATGCTCATTAGCTTCATGAAAATTGAAAGTTAATATACGTTAGATTAGAAACGAAATCTTCACGTTGAAGATATAGTCAATGAAGTTTTTGCTTTTGATTTCCCTAACTCAGAGACTCACTACCGTTCTTAAAACAGGGTCAGTTAGTGTTTGCAGGCCTCAGTTAGAGTAATAACCGGCCCAAGATTCCCCCCTCCCACTCCCCTCGGGTCGTACATATACATATGTTTGCAGGGGAGAAACCAGGAGTGGCCTGATTTTACTATTTCACCCTAGATGGCTTCATAAATCCGGTCCCAGAATATTTCTTAATCGTTATTTCAGAGACATTTTTCTTCTTTTTAGGAGTAACACAAGTTGGTGAATCCCAGGAAAAAATGATCAACGGCTGGTTCGCTTTTGGCGTTCTCCTTTGTGTTGGAATCAGCTATTTTAGCTTTGACAGGTACTGTATACAGTTAATCGACGGCCATATAGAGATATTTATAGCACATGTGATTTTAACCTGAAGGAAGCCGAAAAAGGCAATACGTTTCATTAAAACGCAGGAAGGAACAGTATCGACAATTATGTGTTTAAGCAGCGCTGTTTACACAGCCTTTACACAGGCCACCCAAGCTCAATAGGGTGATTTAGCAACAGAACGGGAACGTCATTTGACGACGGGAAAGCGCGCGGAAAGGACTAAACTCGACTTCCGGTATCCAATTTGCCGCTCTGTCATTGGTCAAGCCAGTTGTTTGATTTACACGCGCCGTCGTCAACTGACGTTCTCGTTCTGTTGCTAAATCAGCCATATGAGAGTACGTGAGTAATTCTCAAAATGGCCGTCAACTTATTACCTGAATAGGCCATTTGCAATAAGAGGCATGTGACGTCATTTTTATGAAAATGAAAGTTATATGATTTTTCCTTCAAAAAACGATTAGTGGGTCATATCTTAAACAAAATAATGGTGATTTGGTTTTTCAAACCCACACCATTTTCTTAAAATGAATAAGTTCGTAAATGGTCACGTGACCAAAATGTGATTTTTGAAATTATGAATTACCTCTCTCTGAACACAAATTTTACACTTAAACTTCAGGGAAAATGTTGAAAAGATGATGTGATAACGTTTACAGCGCATCTGAGCGTAACTATGAAACGTTGAACAAGATATAAGCAAGAAGTAATTTGGCCGCCATGTTGGAGGGCAAGAGCATGCCCTCCAACATGGCGGCCAATACAAACCATACTACTTTGCTGAAAAATCAAAGTGCCATAAAATATCTCCCTTAAATGCGTTTCCTCTCAAATTTCGGGTGTAAGATAATTTTTTGTGTGCTCTAACAATTTTTGGCATCAGCAAGATTCCAACTCATTGTTTAAAGGAAGCATTGGTCACGTGACCTCTTAGTGCAAGTGGCCTATTCCCATACAAGTCCTTTATGTTGACGGCCATTTTGAGAATTACACAACCTCATGTACTCTCATGTTGAGCTTGGGCCGCCTGTGTCAGCACTGGCATCCCAGCCCTCGTACAGCCGCGAGACCCAGTACTATCAAACCGCTAGCGAATTTGATGCTTTGCTACACCCTTTAAGTCCCCCAAATCGACGTACTCTTTCTCCAGACTGAACTCTATACATGTTTTTCTTAAGAATAATTTAAAATGAATTTGTCCAGTTAAAGATAAAAGCATTCAGGTGATCATTTTATTAGTTTTTTAGCCTGTTCTCTTGATTATCTATCGATAGAGTGATTTTACTTGAACCGTGAAATAGGTAGTAGAATATTACGCACCATTATGCTTTTTAAATTCTGTCTTCTGTTGTTAACCTCTCTCAATATTTTGCACTTTTTGTTAGTATCCGTTTCACGGTTCAAGTAAAATCACTCTCTGTTGTTGAGAGAAAATTCATGTCGTACTCTGAAATATACCATCCGTCCGTTGAGGAGGTGGGGGTGGGAAGGGGGGTGCAAAGAGACGGATGACATTTCAGTCATACTGTTCATCAGCTGTATTCATGTCGATCACTCTTGAGACTTGGAGGTAAGGGTTCATCTGAGGACTTCATGCTGAAGTGGTTTGAATTACAATTGTATTTCTTAATCTGTTCTCTGCAGAGGGATATTGAATCTCTTTGTGAGTGCAACAGCTAACCCTTCAACCAAAGAATGCGACTTTATAGTCGTTGGCGGTGGGACAGGAGGCCTGGCCCTAGCTACGAGGTTAGCAGAAATAGTTTCATGGGAAGTCTGCGTCGTCGAGCGCGGTCCAAAAGAGGGTCCCATGCCGGGCTGGAGAACTAACAGTTACAAATGGACAAGTCCACATGATCCAGTATGGCTGACCGAACCAACGCTTCGCACGATGGAGACTGTCAAGCCGGACGTCACCAGAAACGTAAACAAAGACGGACGAATTATCTACATTCCAAGATGGCGCGGTATAGGGGGGACGTCTAGAGTCTATGGTAGCATTGTAAGACGCCCAAGTCCCGAGGTACTAAAGCTCTGGCCAGAAGGATGGAAACATGATGATCTGCTGCCGTATTACAAGAAGAGCGAAGACCACTACTGCCATTATGACACAGAACAATCGAGTGATATAACACCCGCTGATTGTAAATACTGGCATGGAAAAGGAGGTCCGATGCAGGTCAATTCTCTTTTGAAAGAAGTGTTTTCTGCATTCCCGAAGGCGATGAAGACTGTTTGTGAAGACACGAACATGCCATGGGGAGGATATGCTGGCGATTACAATGGCCCCTTGAATGCCCGTGCCAGCTGCAGTACTTTTCAGCAATTCAAGGACCGAACAAATAAAAGTTACTACCCAACAGAAACCGCCCGCAAAGACCGGGCAGCCAAGACCGCCCGGGAAAGCAGCTACACTGGCTATTTTAAGTACAATAAAAGGCAACCAACTATTATCTTCAATGCTCCTGTCACCAAAATTTTGTTTGATGATGCTCGTAGAACCATTGGCGTGGTGTATCTGGACAGCACCACAGGCAAAACACAAGAATTGCGAGCACGTAAGGAAGTGATCCTCGCTGGCGGAGCTTTTGACACCCCGCATCTGCTTCAAGTAAGCGGAGTTGGGCCACGCGACCTCCTCAACAAAATTGAAGTTCCTGTGGTCGTGGAAAATCCATACGTGGGAGAGCATTTATGGGATCACATTTCTGTTCCGTATGTCCTTAAACTATCTGACGCCGCCGATGACCTACCAGCTTCAGTAAACATTGATGGAACTGAACACAAGGATACTGCAGCGCTGTTTACAATTAATGGTCCATTCTCGTGGATTTTACACTTGCGCTCTAACGTAAAGGAACGCCAGCCTCAAGACATGACTGACGTGCAGTTGTATGTCATGGGTAACTCTAGCCTGTTTGACGAGACTGAAGCTTTGTGTACAGCCAGCGGTAAAACAGGGACTGACCCCAGCAATGGATCTCGAGAAGGTACTATACGAATAATCGATCAATGGCCAGAATACCGCGGTTCTGTTAAAGCCCAAACATCAAGTATATTCGACAAACCTGTTCTGGACTATGGTTGGGACTATAAACTAGATAACAAAGTTTCACCGAAATTCCAAAAGGTAGCAAAGGTCGTTCGAAGTCAAATTCGGCTGCTACGAGAAATCTTTTTCGGTGAGGAATCCTTTAAAACATTTCAGGGACTAGTTTTGGACGAAGTTGAACCCGGGCGAGACAAAGTGACGGACGAGGAGTTAAATGTTTGGATGCGTGGAATGTTTGTCTCTGCCCTGCACCCCGCTTGTACCTGCAAGATGCCCGACTGTGTTGACGAATTTCTTAGGGTGAAAGGCGTGTCCAATCTACGAATCTGTGACACCTCAGCGTTCGCCACACAGATTGATGGGAATCCAGTGGCTACAATATTTGCTATGTCGGAGAAACTGGCAGATATGCTCAAGAAAAAACATCTTCATGATCTTGGTGAAAAATCTTGCACTAAAACCAAAGGCAAAAAGAGCAATCTCATTGAACCAGATTCATCAGATAGCAATAACAATTGCTTTGACTAAAAAACATCGGTTAGGTGTTTGAGCTAATACTCAAGTGCTATCACTGAAAAGAAGGCTGATGTCCCGTTTTGTGATTTAGTTTAGTTACTCCGCACTTAACATATTATAGGAAATTAACGCTCTATGAAATTAAGGTATTGGAAATAAACGCGACTTAAATTAACGCGAATTTAGTGGAAAACGACTTTCGAATTGGCGAATAAAGGAAATTAACGCCAAAGAGACGGGACCATTTTAAAATGAAGGGCTTAAACGCGACGTTCATAAGGAAACAAAACTTGTCGAGACAACAGGAAAAAACGTAAACCATAATGGGCCTCTTGGTATAATTAACAATTATTCCTCGAACCCGAATGGGCTCTGAGTCAATAGCCCATGAGGCCTCGTAAAATCCAACCAATTGGTCAAAAATATCGAGAATGAAACAATCTTAGCTAGTTAAAGATAAACTTTAATCCTTTTTTGCCGCCAAAAAGCCCGCGCTTTTCGCTACTAGTGGGCTATAACATATCGCCTAGTAGTAGCTCAACCAATCAGAACGCAGCATTGATAATGGACCACTAGTTGGATTTTACTAATGTTGAATATATTCCGAGATAGCGAATCAATCAGATTGCTTAAATCACCAAGATCACTGAGTGTGTATATACTAATCTAAAATGGAAGCTTTGTTGGTGGTTCTTTCCCAAAACGTAATAACGGGGTCAAACGAAGAACTCTGGCCATTTTGAGGGTTCTTTACTGTTTCTCTGTTGTTGGCGGATCTCCACCTTGATAATATACTCCTCTTTCTAAGTTGTCAACGTTTACAAAAATTAATTTCAATTTCATGAAGCGTTAATTTGCTATAATAAGGTATACTGGCTGTTTTAAAAACAATCCGGGCCGTTAGTTTTCATGAGCCTTTCATATAAAAGGCTTCAAGAAGAGTTTTTTTTCTAAGAACCACTTACAACGTAAAATAGATGACGCTGTCCCTTAATGGTGGTCATAGTGGGTGTGTGTGTTTTTCTTTTAGCACTGCTTCCACTGTGAGTCAAGCTTTAGTTATTTTCCAGTCGTTTTGATGTTACCAGAGTTTATTATTCCACTATTATGTCATTTTACCATATAAGGTCAAGAGAACAAGCAAAATACGAGGCCGTAATACACTGTAGTGTCCTGGTTTAACCGGTCGGGGCAACAGGGCGAATACCGGCGGATGGAGAAGGAGCAACTATGGCTAACAGAATCAGGATGTTTTGGATACTCTTACTAAAAAATAGAAGCCAAAATAGCATTTTTCTTTTGCAGTACATAATTAACCTCTCATTCAATGGTTTGGCATAATACGCGCGAACATTTTGCTCATTGTTAGCGTCATTCTCCCAGACGGAATCAGGATGTTTCTGAATACTCTTACCAAAAAATAGAAACCAATTGCCAAATACCCATTTTTTTTTGTAGTGGAATAATAAACCCCTTATTCGATGGTTTAGCATATAATACGAGCGAACATTTTGCTCATTGCTCGTATTTTTCCTCGCCCCTGCGGGGCTCGGAAAAATACTACGCAACTCGCAAAATATCCGCACGTTTTGTATGCTAAACCATCGAATAAGGTGTATTTAAATATACAGTCGACTCCCGATAACTCGAACCCTCGCTAACCCGAACCTCGCGCTAACTCGAACCAAAATCGATTTCCGCTGGATTCAGTCCCTCACTGACATTTACTGTAATTTTACCCTCGGTAACTCGAACCCACGATAACTGAACCTCCCGCTAACTCGAAGTAATTTTTGTTTCCCCTCAGATCATTTCTATGTAATTTTTCCCTCGATAACTCGAACCGTTAGTTTAAGCGCTTAAAAAGGCGGGAAAAAACGGTGTACTGGCCTCCCAAACATTGATTTTGAATTTCCCATTGTGTGTTTTTGGCATATATCAGTTTACTAGTAGAGGCCGATGTTGTTGTCACTCTATTTACGGTATGTTCTGTTACATTACGTTCTGATTTATAATCTAGAAGTATCTTCCAACTTTCACTTATAACATTTCTACAATTAAATATGATTAAAATATGCAATGCACTGTAACAACTGGTTTTTTCCTTACTTCCGGCTATTTGCTTCGAGCTCCCGATAACTCGAACTTTTTTTGATTTCCCATGAGGCCGGTAATTAAAATACATGGACCATGCGTCATTATACACATGAACACGCCCTTCAGAAGAGTTAATTAAGAACAAAACTTCTGAGAGTGGTTGAAAGGGGACACTTAAAACTTCCTGAATCCCGAAAAACCATTTTTTGGCAAAAAGTCGTGTCTTAAATGCACGTTTGTTAAATTTTCATAGAGGGTAAGAAGCACTAGCGCTCTGCTGCACTTCTCTCGTGCTCGTGTTCTTGTAAGTTCCCGTGGACTTTTAAAGAAGTTATCTTGGCACGCTTTTTATTTCTTTAGTGTACATTATCCTATTATAAATACCTGACAAAAAAGGTTAAAAAGAAGTTCATTTAACAAAAATTTGGTGAATGAATGTAAGAGATGTGACGATAGTGACCGCTCTTTCCCACGCTTGTGACATGCTTGTTACGCCACAAAATGTAACATTATCGCGAAGTGTGACACATGACGCGAAATATACCAAGTGTTAGAGAAAGCCAACCTTTTATACCCACAAAGGTAGTGCTTAAGATTGTGCGTAAAGAAATATCTAAACATATAAACAAATACCGTCAATCTGTGTTGGAGTATGGTCTTTTTAGGGATCAAATAAAGCCTAACCCATGCCTAGATTGGTCTCCCTTTTCGACTGGCATGCCAGTCATTCAGTTATTATAATTGAACAATTAATGAATGAGGCGGAGTATCTTATGGAGGTCGAGGAGGGTGTTATCCGTCGAGGCCGTAGGCACAGGTGGATAACACCCTCCGAGATCTCCATAATTCTTCATATGATACGAAAGCCGAATTCAATAACTGTTTTATTATTCATTCAAAATAATTCCTAGTTTAAAAACATAACTAAAACATGCTTACCTCCATCGATGTTAAGTTCATCTTCAATTGTGCACGTTTAGGGTTGTTGAGCTTCGCAAATATTCTCCAAATAGCAGATGTCGCCCTTCGAGTTGTCATCTTGCTGTTCTTGCCATGTTTTTAGCTATTATTTCGCCTAGTTCTTACTCTAGAAACGCGTAAAATATCCGCCATTTTTGTTTTCACAACCAAAACAACTCAACCTCGTCCTCAGGTCTTCTCGGTTAACGGTGCACTAACCTGCAAGAAAGCTGCACTTTTGACGTCATGGGTTCCTTAATCGCAAAATCCGTCCAAATTTGGTCAACACGCGAACTATGAGTGTGCTTTTAGCCAATCAGAATCGGGGAAATATTTTGAATGAATAATAAACATATTTATCATGTTGGGAGTCCCTTCCCTTGCCCCCTTTCTCCTTCGTTCAAATTCTTCTCCATCTCTTTCCTTTCACCCGTCACGACTGATTGAGAGCCTGGAATAAAAAGGCTCTTTCTTCTTGTAAACTTTGCCAGTGCCATTTCTAGGGGGGGGGGGGGGGGGGGGCGCAAGACACACTCTGCTAAATGCCGCGAGCTTCCCAAACTACCCAATATGTTTCACAGCAAATTTTAAGTGAAGAATCAAAATATTTTATTTTGGACATACTAGGAACATTCTTTCAAGTTTAATTCTTTTGGAAAATCATCCGGTTTACATAATCTAGGTTTAACTTGTCATATACGCAAGACATAACATTGAACATCTACACGTCTCTAATAAGCCACTTTCGATAAATTAAAATTCAGCATGATAGCGGGTCTTATTATTAAATTGACCCCAGTTGTATAAAGGTCGAAACACTTTTCCTGAAAACGCCCTTTTCCTAACTTCAATACGAACAAAAGTAATTTCTCCCGATAAGGGTCGGAAGGAAAAAAGCAACCACCCAAAATACAGAGATGTTGTAGTTGATCACGGGAGGTTGTTAGTTGTTACTGATCATTGGGAAGTTTAAGATGCCCAAGACGACGACAATGAGAATGTAAAAAAAAAACAATAGGTTGAATAAGGCAAAACAACAACTCTGCACGTGCATCACGCTTTTTTGTACATTTGTTTGCCGTCACTGCACGACTACAACGTATAGTGAAAATGCCTGGGGCTATTCATATGATACCGGAATGACTTTCATTCTGGAACGAGTTCATTCCATCTCCATATATTCCTCTGTATTTCTTTTTGGATACCAAAACGACATTTCGTTTCCTAACTAGTCATTCTGGATTTCATTCCGAATGAAATCCTCGTTCTGGTTACCCAGCGAGCAGAGGTCCTTCGATCTTCCTAGGAAGATCGAAGGTCCTCTGCTCGCGGGGTACGTTCTGGTATGACATTTCACTGTGTCTGGTATCGTGTACTGAATACTTTCGATATAGTAAAATTCAGTATGATAGCGAGTCTTAGAGGACACAAACAAAGGAAATGAATAAACTTATTCATTTTCTTTTTTCGTGTCCTCTAAGACTCGTTATCACTATCATGCTGAATTTAATAGGAAAGTAGCCTATCGAAAATTGCAGACAGTGTTTCTGGGGCGGGTGGCGCATGCGTATCTGATCTGGCGAGAGAGCGAACGCCTTAGGATTATTAATAGGCTGGTTGATTTTATCATGTGAATGCAGGACGAGTTTCATTCTGGAACGAAACTCGTTCGGAAAGTCACTCCGGTATCACGTAAACAGCCCCTAATTTCATGTTTTTTGGACGACGTAAACAAGGTACGACGAAATCTTCTTTCTCTTTCTGAACTTGGATATGGTTGTTAGGAATTCGGCTTCGGAGGAGTTCGCTTGCATTCGACAAAGTAAGCGAGTTGGAATAATCGCGATAGAGATTGAAAGAACGCGAATTCACTTTTTAAGCGAACTTTCCGTCGCCATCGCCGTCGTGGTATCTTAAACTCCCTAAAGAGAGGATTCGCTTACGGTGCTTTGGCTAAGAAAACCAATTCTGGTATTTTGCACAGACATGTACGCGCACGTGGAGATCTAACTGTACAATACTATTAACAGTCTGTCAACTACAATCTTGCAGATACAATGTAGCAGAGTTTCTCTATAAAATTACATAATAGAGCTGATTGTAGTGTCGGCAGACATCACACTATGCTCCGAGCTGTCTGTTCTATCACTGCCGCAGATACTAGACTCCTTCTGATTGGCTGGGCACTCAAAATGAACACAATGAAATACCTTCCAAAGAAAACAAAAAAATTGAAGATTGTCACACAGTGGACAGCTCTAATAACATTCACTGTCATCAGTGGACAGCTCTATTTGAACTTCCAAACAATCTCTGTATTTACACATTATCATAAGTGGCTGCGACACTCTCAGATCAAGGCTGTCACTTAGGGCCGTGGGATTTGAGGGCCACCAGGGAGAATACTTCATAGTAATAGGTGTCAACCTCTTAAAATAAAGGTTATTATCATTCGATGCAAATGTTTCTTCCTTTTCATTGGCCGAGAGCCCACCACGTGACCTGCAAATAACTGCCTACAAATAATGGTGTGCTCATGCGCAATGTCGTTCAACTGTTTTTGGCTGCAAATACTATTCTGCTCATGCGTAAATGAAACCACACTTGCTCCTTGCTCATTTATGTGATCTCTGTCATTACTCCTGATCGCTAACCGCTTTCCGAAGATATTATTTATTAAAAAACTAACTCATTGATCGAATGATAAAACAATTATTGAACTCGGTTATCGCAAAATATCGTGATTTGTCAGTGTCTCGCAGATCAATTATTTGCCTCAGCCTTCGGCTTCGGCAAATAATTGATCCGCTCGCCACTGACAAATCACGATATTTTGCTCAACCTTGTCCAATAATTGCTAATTATGATGGAGATTTCCTCCGGCTACTAGGATCATAAACCCAGGCTAATTTCACAGCTAAGGGAAAATACAACCACAATAACTCCCTGGCTACTCAATTTCTCACCTACTGGTTGCAGCAGCAGAGCCAGGCGAGGGGGCCGGGCCCCCCCTTATTTTTAGACCAAACAAATTCTTTTTGGAGACCCCCCCACCCCCCGTCTTTATCTCAAGGTCTGGATCGGCACTAGATTGCATATAGTGACAGTCTTGCAGATGATACAACAAAAAATTACAGCATGTCTTTTCTTTTATTATTATCTCTCACAAGTGTACAAAACAAAATCTGATGGTCAAGAAATGAGGTGCAAGAGATACCTTTGAACACCTGGGCCAAGATACCCTCAGCACGGGATGCAGTGCTTCTTGCCAAGGTCAGAATAGCTTATGGCAATAAAATTAACAAACATTTGGTATAGTAGAAATTTTTCTCTGATTTTAAGACTGGTTGGAGTAGTACAAGCTCCAGTACCTATCCACTTATTCCTTATATAGCCAGTGACCACTAAGCCAGTTGTACTTACAGACAATCAGCTTTCTGACGGTGTCTGCTTATGGGACTCAGCTTTGAAATTATTTCACTATAATGATGCATACCTCGTTTGCTGAATTGTCAACACCAACAATGCGAACAAAAACAACTGGTCTGGCATCAAAAGTAAGATACTGCCATGATCTATAAAGAAACATGCAGACAAAAGCAATAAGAAAATAAAGTTATTATAAAAGGCATTTTGAAAAGATACTCAAGTAATATCATGCAATTTTTCACTAATAAATAACTTATCAAATTTATTAAATTGCAATTCTTCATAAGGGTAGTTTGAGGTGATTCCTCACTGCTAACATCTTCCTGCTCTTGCATGGTTCTGATATTAAAACAGCACTAAATCTCTGTCCATGTTATCTTTCAAAAAAAGATTTAGCCACGTTGAGTTTTGAAGTTTAAGCTTGGCATCCAAAACAAGCTCAATATTGAAATAATCGCTTTTAGTATAATTACATTGATGACTATTGAAAATAGAGCACTGTGATTGGCTAGGAGCTTCGCTTTATCCCACTATAATCACTGTGCGGTGATTATGGCATTGAAGGCTAGCAGTTTTCAAAATGGCAGCCAGATTTTTTGATGTTTCAGGGTCGGAAATTGATCAATAGTTTTATTTTCTCAAATAATCATCAATGTAATATTATTATACATAGAGGATATTACATGGTGGCGCGAAGATATGAATTTTATTTTCGAGTGGCAAAACAATATTTTACGAACGAGCGCAGTGAGTAAGTAAAATATTGTTTTTGCCACGAGAAAATAAAATTCATATCTTCAAGCCGCCGTGTAATGTTCTTTTATTATATAGACAAAAAGACATCGATAAAATAATAGAGGGAAATGACCGAAATTACGTCATCGATAAACTCACTAGTGAGATTATGGAAAATAAACCACTCGGGTCCCGGATGTAGCGTTTATGAATTTTACAAGTGGTATATTTCCCAGTAAAACACTCGTGTCTATATAATAATAAAACAATTAGTCGCCTTAGGCGACGTGAATATTGGCGAATAGTCACTTCGACTTCGTCTCGGCGACTATTCGCCAATATTCATGTCGCCTGTTCAATAGTCATATAATAATTAGAGTTCAGACCTGCATTCTTCCTTTGTCTTGTCCACGACTCTAACCCAGCTCTGTTGATCACAGGAAACTTCAATATAATAACTGTACCTGCGTTCGTCAAGGTCCCACAGAAGTAGTCTAACAATAAACAAAATATTTAAACATAAATTTCTAGTAAAAAAAAATTAACAACAACTATAACATCAATGACAAAACACCATAATGTGACACTTTGCACTCTTGCAGAACAGCCATTAATTTGTGTTTTTCTGGCTGGTGATGGTGGGTGTGAAGCGAGCAAGGGGCACAAGACAGGCACTACGGTGCCTTCCCCTGTCATGCATCTTTCACACTTATCTTCGCTTGGCTGAAAAATGTGAAAAAACAATCCCTGTTCTGCAAGCTACTCTGCATCAATCTCTCACCTCATTGAACCAATAATGTATGGCTGTGGTAGTTGAACCACAATTGCTCCACTTCCCAATTGATGACAAGTGTAGCCGATGTTCCAATCATAATTTCCAACTTCCCCATTCAGGAGGGCATTACGACTCCGACTCACACCCTCAATCACACTGGCTCCCAACAATGGTGAGGCTACGTTCTCTGCGGGCACTGTTGTGATGGTAAAACAAGGAAGAAAAAATGAATAAATATATAACATATATGAATTTTCACTCATGAAACTCTCAGGAATGTTAAGTCCTGGAAAAAAGTCCTTGGGGGTCAGTAAAGCAGTGATTTTCTGTAATAATTGTGGCTGCTGTCATAAAACAGTACAACCTTTCAGAAACATCTTGTGGTTCTTCCTCTCCCTACCCTATATAAAGTGGAAATTCGGGAAAAATTCTGGATACACAAATCCATTGTTGTTTGTGGTTTGGGGAGGGGGAGGAGGTTGGGCATGTATGATTTAATATGAGTGCCACAAATGCAAAATGTGTTGCAAGATGTCTGTCCATGACAAGGTATTTTTTTAAGCTATTAAGTTTGACTGCGAAATGCTAGACATTGCACGTCAAATGACGCTGCAGCTCTTACATTAGAAATCGAAACATTGCATTTGGGCAGTCTTTAATAAGGAGCGAGGGAAAACACCCTAGAAAGGTTAACCAAAAGCAATATTGGAAATTTTCCACAGAAGCTTACCTATGACTCCATCTGCCCCTAGCTCACAAGTAGTGTTGGAATACAAACATTCAAAGTGTACCAAGTGAAAAACTTTGTTGACAGTGTTATGCACACCATAAACACGAATATACCTGCAGAACAAGAAGGGAAATAATAAGCACAGAAATGTAGATTATATAACGATAATAATAAAATAACAACAGGGTGGCCGTATCAACGCAGGTTTTTTTACCAGAAAATGTATGGCGGTTTTTGCCAGGCGGCCAAAAAAAGTGGCCGTAATAATGAGGTGACGTAATAACGAGGTGACCGTACTACCAAGGTGGCCGTAAGGTGGGGTTTCACTGTATCAATATTTTGTTCTATAGCTGTCCACTTGTGGTTGACCTATGAAAGCTGTGATAAGGGCACAAAAAGTCTGAGTGAAGAGCTGCCTTCACCTGCTAAAAACTGCAAAGTCTGTCTTGTTACCCTGATAAAAAAACTTTGTCTTATCAAAATATTGGGCTTGACAATAACAATATTTTAGCCCCAATATCCAAATACAGATTCTCCAAACTGATCTTCATACATTTCCTTAAAGAACTAGTTGAGAGAATTTGATAAAAGATCAAAGCATTTACTCTTTGGTGATCATATTATTAATTCTTAAAACCTCCTCTTTTGACTATGTATTGATATTTATTTGTAAGGAGAAAGTTAGTCACTCTCGATAGATAAAGGGTTAGCCATTTTAGTTATCTGATCAACCTGGCATATTGCATTAAGGTTTATCTTGTTACTTGCCTGACAACTCGTGGTTTAAAATGTAAGGTTTGCCATGACCGACAAAAGTACTTGGAGTAATCTATGACCCTTATCCAGTCTGAATTGTCCATTGACACATCAATATAGTATGAATAAGACCTCTGATCTTTATTCCAAAGCAACATTTTTATTGTGTTGATGATACTTGGACGACCCAAATCAATGCAGATACCCCTGTCCCCATCAACAATTAAATGTCTTGTAAACCCACGGTCCAGGTCAAAGTGTGTGGTGTCGCCATCGAGCAAACACTCGCGCATCTCTCCCTCTATCACCTCAGCACCATGACGTGATGTTGCTATGTTTTCCTCTGGAACTAAAATGGATAAAAACATACACTAGTGAGTCCCAAATGAGTCAACAAGAAGCTTCACAAATCATGACACTGACGTGGCTAGCCTGTAAGCAAGCTCTCTGAGGCGCTCTGGCAGTGGGGCGGGGAGAAAGAGAGAGAGAGAGAAGGAGAGCTTGCAACTAAATCCCTGGAATGTGAATTCCAACTCCAATTCCCCTGTGGCTCCCTGTTGACTGAGCTTTCAGATTTCTGCCAATCAGCATGAAGCATAAAGGAACGAGAATGTTAACAAGCATTGAAAAACACGTGCCAGGGGTAATGACATCATTACTTATGTCATTTCCGCCAATCAGCATTTCGCATCAACTTTTTTGGTGCAGATATTAAAATTCCAGAGAAGTGGTTTTCTAGCTTAGCCTGTGAAAACATCTGTTTGTCCTCGCTCTTCGCCGCTGGGGATGTTTCGCGTGAAGGAACGTCTGTGACTTAGCAACAGAAATTCCATACTGATGATGCAAATCAATGTTTACTTAATAAATCCGGTAGTCATGGGGGTTCCACATGTAAATTGATTCAATTTTACGTTTCTTCTGGTCGATTTTGATAAAGTGTTGTGTTCATCTGCGAATGAGCTCCAGCAAAACTCAAATGCTTGTTCTAGAGAAATATTGACTGTTTTGTTAGAAATTCATCGCGTTTACATTTGACCTTTGGGGCCTTTTGTCTTTTGTCTGTCATTCGTAAACAATAGCTAAAACACTGTATCTACTCTGTCGACTAATCAGAGCTTCTGACTGGTTTCTGGACATATTTTACATCATCAGTATGGAATTTCTGTTGCTGAGTCGCAGACATTCCTGTCTTCTGTTGCTGTTTCAAGACCATGTCGCTTGTCAGTGACAGTGACAGCAGTGAAAAATCAATTTAAAAGTGTATTTGTGCTGCTAAAACTTCACTGGAATATGAGTGTTCCATTTTGATCAATAATATATACAACCAACATGGAGATCAGACCATGGGGCAATTTACCGGTAACAGACAAAGCTTAAAAATAATGGTAAAATATAAACCTTAGTAAGGTTGCTTACTGGAGGTGTTTGTTTACAAAAGGTTGGGAAAAATCTTGGTATGTTGGATCAGTGGTTGCTTATGAGAGGTGGTCACACAAGGAGGTTCAAGCATATTTACAAAAATTACTCACCATTTTGCTTCATGTCATGGCTTGGCTGCCAGGGGTAGGGGCTTTTTTGACTGCCGATTGTAATAATAAGTTAGGGCTCCCTATAAATTTTTTTTGAAGTTCAAATATGCAGGGGTGGGGTGGGCACATGTTGAGGTTTAGAACTGACCAGTACATAACAGGGCAGATTTAAGGCCCACTTATAAAGAACAACTTTGCGAATGCAGTGTGCTTATGATGAACCCACGATGTCTCATGTACATCACGCCTACAACATTACTGACTGGTGAGTGTCACGGGTTTGATTTACATGATATGATTCATGCTGCAAGATTATCATTAGCACACTAGGCTTTTAGCTGCATGGTTGAAGCCATTGTAGGCTAACTATCACATGTGTAATTAAATCACACTTCCGTGTTTTAGCAGCTTACCCAAATGCCCCCTGAAGTTCATTTCATTTACTCGGCTTTCTGTCTTAATACGAATTGCATCCAGAATGGCATCAGCTGACAAAAGTTCTGAAGGGCGGACAATGTCAAACAAATCATGTAAACTTATGAGCGGAAGCCGAACTTTATCCAATATGTCCCTCAAGTCGGCCTCGCTTATTCCTTCTGCAGATTCCACCCATTCCCTAACTGCTCTAAAAATCTGATTTTCAGGCGCACAAAACGAGTCTCTCTTAATGATTTCAACCAGCCCACATTTTGTCAGGCACGAAAAACCATCTGTCGATAAAACTTCTACCGCATTCCTGTCCAAAAAGCTCAAACACGTTGTACACAAATCTGTCATTTGGTAAAGCAAAGCGGTGTCAAACACAAAACAAACGTTCCTGATGCTCAATGTCGCTTTAAGGTAGCCTTGAAGAGCACTTTCGAGCGCTAGAAATCCGTATTTATGCGCCAAACTTAACAGTTCTAAGATCGTCTCCTCTTTGTATTCCCCGAGGTAAACTTTTCCAGTGTAAACATACTTAAGTAAGGCGTTAAATGCCGGCGCTGTTGTGTCCTTGATTTCGATTTGAGCTTCCGGGTTTGTTTCTCTCATTCCACCGTATAACAATGCCCTAAAATACTCGCTTCGAGCTGCAAGAATGACTCTGTGAGCGAAAAACTTTGAACCCTCCACAACAAATGTAACATCAGTGAACTCTTGTGAACGATAGAGGGCGCTAGTTTGAGATGACAACAGCTCGACATGATCGATTTCCCCGGCTGCAATATGTAAGTTTCCTAAACGAATATCGGGACTATCACCCATGAAAACGTCCTAGTGAAACATCCGCAAATATCTTACAAAAACAACACCCACTTTACAACGATAGTACGTGTACTTTTTCGGTTAAGTTGAATTTCTACTACTAACGATTAACGTCAGCTTGGTAACCACTTTAGTTGTGCCCCAGGCTCCCACGGCTCCCGCGCTTGAGGTTTGCCATAGGAAGGCCAAGAAGTGTAAGTGTCCTGTGCGTTTCCTGTCAAAGGGCTTACTTCGGCCACCGTTCAGACTATTCATTAGGGACCTTAAGCAAGGACGACGACGGCGGCAGTGAAAACGTTGTTAAAAAAATGAATTTGCGTTCTTTCAAACTTAATCGCGTCTATTTGACCCGCTCAATATGTCAAATGCAGGCGGCAGTTGAATTCTTAAGGATTTTATTCAGGTTCAAAAAGAGGAAGGAAAATTCGTCGTCGTATGTTCACGTCCTCCACAAAACGGCAAATT
This sequence comes from Porites divaricata, assembly GCA_038088405.1. Taxonomy (NCBI): domain Eukaryota; kingdom Metazoa; phylum Cnidaria; class Anthozoa; order Scleractinia; family Poritidae; genus Porites; species Porites divaricata. Next base: position 16,316,726 of record JBBMOI010000007.1, read on the forward strand.
AGGAGGTTTCACGTCGTAGTCGTGCAGTGGACGTCAAAGAAATGTACTAAAAAGCGTGATGCACGTGCAGAGCTGTTGTTTTGATCATTAAACCTATTGTTTTTTTTTTTAAGTCATCGTTGTGGTCGTCGTCGGAGTTGCTTAAGCTCCCAAGTAGGATGTGAAGGAAAATAAAAACTGGACCAATTTGGAGCACAAAAACGCATAAAGTATATGGGATCCTCTCTTGGTTGAAATCAATATTAAGAGCAGTCCTGATAAGAGTCATGGCAGAACCCTGTTGAGGTTATATTTAAATAATAAAATCCTTTCAACTTATCAAGAAAACGGACACCTGGAGTTGGTCCCTGCCTTTCTCAGTTTACTCCCTTCATTTGACCCTCTGTAAGACGGACATATCTGTAAGGCATAAATAGCAAAGCAGCAACTGAGAGCTGAAGAGGGACGGCTTCAGTCCGTCCGAAACATCGGGAATTTTCACTTTGCTGTTTTGTTATTCATGTCTATATTGTTATCTCTGTAAGGGCGTGTTTACGTGGAGGTGGGGTACCCAAGGTAGGTGACGTCACCCACTTCAGAGGTAGGAATGTCCCGATTGCCCTGGAAAATTCGCCAAACAGTCCTCAAAACATGGCAAAAAAAGTGCTCAAATAGTGCTCGAATTTTTGAAAGAGTGCTTGAAATTTCGAAATAGTGCTCGAAAGTTGCTCGTAGCTTTTAGTTATTTCCTAGCAGATGTTCAAAAGTGAAACACTAATGTTTTTTTTTTTCAAAATCGACTGTTCCCACGGGTGAAAGGATAATTGCGCATTTTCATCGATCATTGCAACAGTCAGGCGACAAGGTGGAATTTTTCAAATTCATGACAATAAAATTACTCGGCGTACTGAAAACTTTTCGAAGACAAAATATTGCATTAAACATGTGGAAAATTGTAAAAAAAGGGCTTAAATGTTGCCCAAAAAAGTGAAAAGTGCTCAAATTCTGCTCAAAAATCAAGAAAGTACTCAAGAGCGCTGGAAAGTTAAAATAGTGCTCCAAATTCGGAAAAGTGCCGAAAAATCCGTGCCCATGCAGCGCAATCCGGACATGCCTATGTTGTAGCCCTCCTGTCCATATAATATCTCATTTTGATTTGATCACGTTTACTGAAGAGAGACATAATAGCTGGGGTGACCCACCAACCGAGGTCGAGGCGCACTGCCCTGCCTGCCAGACCAGGTAGCACTCTTAGCCGGGGTCGGATCCGTGTTACATCAAATTGACTGGACAACAAACTGACTTTGTTGGTCGCTTATAGAATCATTAAAAATGACAATAGAAAGCTGCACTGAAAGATTGCAGCAAAAGAAGCGAGTAAGAGCAGAGAGCATTAACCGCCAAAACAAGTCGCTTACCAGCCATTTTTCTGTTTACGCGCTTCGCAACCATTCAATAATCATCGGAAACTGAACCCCGGGATGGCGCAGTTGTAAGATTGCACGTAAACGCGGGTTATTCTTTCAGTGCCGGATCCAGACCTTGAGATAAGGAGGTGCCCGGACATCGAGAGCCTGAGATGGGGGGGGGGGGGGAGGGGGGAACCCAGGCCCCTCCCCTGGATCCGCCACTTTCTTTTACACCACCTGGGCGGATTACCACACCTACCTGAGGTTCCCCACCTCCATGTAAATAGGCCCTAAGAAGGGCACTTCGTGCTGGTCCCAACGCTGTCCCTCTTAGAGACAGTTGACTGTAAACACCACAGCTACATTATGAAAGGACAAAATGACTTCAACATTGTTTTATTATCGGCCTATAACAATATGGTCTTAGCGATTTACTCTTTCATTTTCCAAATGACGAACAATCCATTTAATAAATATGCATCCTCGCTTTGAGAGTTTTCCTCTCTATATACAAATTTTACAATTATTACTTGATTGGACAGATTTTTACGTACGACTCAAAATCCAACAAGCAAATTTAAGCTACTTGAAAAATGACTTAAAATTATGGTTGCATGAAATAAAGAAAGACAGTAAATTTTAAGCTCGGTAAATTATTGCAAAATATGTGATAATCAGTTTATCACGAACGTGTTCCACGCTCTAACGTCCTAACATGCTTATTATCATGGTTGTAATTGATAATATAGTTGCCTTTCTAGCGAAATTTGATTTCAGGAACGGGAAACTAATAAATTACTACTCATCTTAGCCACGAACCATTTAAAATACTAAAAACTGTTTGTTTGCAAAAAAAATACAGACTAGTGTAAGTTGTTGCTTGCCGTTCTCAGTCTTACCAATGAGATATATCTACACCAAGAACACTTGCAATTCTAACTATGTTCTAACTACGTCCTACATCTTTAATTCTTTGGTACTTGTTATAAGTTATCTTGTACTGAGCACCGGTCGCACAATTCCATTGCACTCAGCTACAGGCTACATGTTTTCCCACGCCCGGCATGCGGTTGCGCGTTGCCCGCGCAATTCAGTAGCACGTTTGCGCGCCGGCGGCTTAGCAACCAGTTGCTTGCCTCGGTCTCAAGTACTAGTTAGGCTAACATATCTTTCCCTTTTGTGATTCTTCGCTATGATTTGATAGCGTTTTCGCATGAATATGTTCACAAGATCATCTATCTCTATGCGGTGTGGATCTCTGTTAATTTTTGGCGCGAAATAGTACCGGTCTCCGTCAAAATTTTCCCGCTTTTTTGGCCACAAACGTGTCATGGCCTGTAGCGTCTCTATCTCGTAAGTATTACTACATTCAAGACAAAACTGGGTTCTTTCATTTCGTTGTGTCTTGTGAAAGACAGCCTAATTTGTATCAAAACTCTTCCTGTTCTTCATCGGCCTCGTCTGAATCGGCGTCTGAAGGCTTTCTTTCTTTTGTAGACGTTTGTCTATAAGCCTCCATCATTGCTTCATGTTCTTGTTTAAGCGCGGCATTATGCTCTTGAGCCCGCTGCCTCAATGATGCAATACTATGTGACCTGAGGTCATCCCCATTTTCACTGGAAGCTTCCACTTTAATTTTCTCCTCCATGATCTTTGCTTTCTTGTGCATACCGAGTAGCCATGGCGCTGAGCTGGGTGTTAAATGAGGGGGGAGGGGTAATGAGTGTCGTACCATTGCTCCATACAGACCATACTCTGCCATTATAGAACTGTGACCCCAACATTTCTCTTTCTTTCGCCACTTTGCTCGACGGTTTTGAAACCAGACCTAAATGGGTGTAAAACGAAACAAATCAGACAATGAGGAAGGTTTCATAACATTTGGAGTTCATCAAATGTTCCAATATTTAACTTTAATTGAGGCTAAAATTTTCGCAACTTTTTTAAGGTTTTTCTCTTAAAAGTTTCCTTAAAAAAGAGAAGGTTTTTTGCAAGTCTTACAATGCTATAGCACTAGGTTCTAGAGAGGGACAGATAGGGCCCCGCAAAGGAGAAAAAAAAACAAGAAGAGCTGTGATACAAATTGATACAAAGGGGGACGGAAAGGACCATTTGTTTTAAAAATGTGTCAAAATCTTCAATAAACCTCAACAAAATGTGCCTTCTAGAGCCCTACTTTTTGGAAGCAGATACTCTCAGAGTTTTTTAACGAACGAATAAATGGTATCTTAGTAGCTGACAATTTCTCAGGCACCCTGTTTCTGAATTTTTTGGATTCGCCTCTGACAGAACGGTTTTTAATTGGCTTTCGCCAACGAGTCCTAAGTGAATTACTTTGGTCAATTGCAATAAGAGCTGACAATCCTTGCTGGCAACTATAGCCTTCAACGCGGGAAAATATGTCCAAGCCAGTTAAGTCAGTTTGGTCTCACCTGATTGGCTGAGACAAGGGTGTGAGATTTTCTCACCCAATCAAATAGCGCAATATCTCAAAAGCATCGCTTCTAAGAAACTTTCGATACTCAATTGACAACCGCTACATAACTCAAATAGTGTTTTAGATATCCAGAAAAAAAGGTTTAATATCAGTAAACGTGGTTCGAGATCTGGTCATGTATTAGTTTGTAAACTGAGCAAAGTTAAATTGACAGCGCGTTTTGATTTATAATAAAACTTCAGACATTTTGACTGTTGGCCGTGAGGCCGGGTGGATTCAAGATTTATAAGACGCTTATGGCCGTCGATAAGAAAACAGCGGAAGTACACTAGCCTAACACAATCTCGATCAGAAAATAAAACAAATGGTCCAGACTGTCATCACTATTACAAACTCTTCGTCAACAAAAAAAGTTCAGAGATTATCCGGTTGATCTTTCTTTATAGCAGAATATTGGTGGGTTATTAATAATTCCAGTCCAATAAATTAACTTCCTCTTTGTCAGAAATTCATGTCACATCGAACAGGGTCTTTTTTTCATTACACTTCTGCACGTAATCTGTATTTCCATTGTTGCGACTTATCTTTTCGGAAATCTGTTAGTTTCATTCTTAATCTAAACTAATAATCTTTTCGGCTTCTAGCGCCGAAATAGCGAGGTAATCGTTGTTTACTTCGCTTTTAAATTAATTTCTACTTTTCAAGGGGTGTGGTAAAGTTTAACGATGACCACTGAGTCTTTTGATAACGTTCAATTGTTAAGGGACTATTGTTTTTGTTGTAATGTGCGTGGGGTCTTTAAAATAAGTTTACGTAGCTATTAGAACGTTGTTTGAGTGCAGAATTTGTTATTATCATAATACGAATGACCTTAATTTAGATTCATTATGAGACGAGCAGGTTTATAAGAAGAAACACAGTATCCATCAGTGTTTTATTTTTCATGTCAAAACGCGTATGATTCAAAGCATAATAACTGTAAACGCTACGATCGATCAATGTCATTTGGTTTTGCCAACGGAGAGTAGGTTTGACCAATTGGAAAAAGAAATTTTCACAGTGTGAACAAAGTCGGTTATGCTGGAAAATTAAGTTGATTGTCCCTTTTCTAGGAAAAACTCCCAAGAAGAGTTTTGTTTACTCCTACTTTTCGCCTAAGCTTTCGCCAGTCGCTTAGGCTCAAGTTCTTTCACGAGATGGTCTATCTTTCAATGAAGAGAGTAACGTCTGTCAAACCCCATGAAAATAGACTATAGATCACTTCTTTCACGTAATATTAAAATATAAAGATATTAGGACTGTCAGAGTTTGTTGGTGCATACTGGCTGCGGAATTGTTAACACATGCTTAACGTAAAAATACCAGCAATTAAGAAATGGAGAATTACAAAAGGACCGGAAAATAATTTATCCCGTTTATGACTATATTTAAATACCCTTTCTTCCAGCATTGAAAAGTTCCAACACCTTAGCTAACTTGGAGATGATTTAACAAGCACGGAAGGAAGGAAAAAATGACCCGCATAATCATTCTAAATAAACTTCGGTAATTTTTCAAAAAATACACCCTGCATTTTGCTCCTTTTCCTGTTTTCATGGTCCGGTTTTAAGGAAATTTTTCCCTTTTTTGAAGTAGTATAACAAAAATACATAATGACTGATAATTTAGATAGTTTAGCTGAATGTTAAATTGTTTAGTGAGGATTAAGAAAAACTGAAAAAGGCCTTAAAGCTTTCAAAAATTCCGGGTTGAATCAAACGAAAAAATGTCACACATTGACTACACTTTGTTGAAAAAAAGACAAACATATTTTTGGGTGTTTTGTACATTCTTCCAGTTGTTGTCAAGATTTTTCACATAAATTTAAATCAATGCATAGTTTTCAAGCTTACAAAAACAAAACCAGATTGGACTAGCTGGGCTGCCGTTTTGCCTTCATCGATTCTCTTCATTAAGTACTCATAATTTGTTAGCTAGACTCCTACGTAGCTAAAAGCACCTTAACATACGTATACGCAATTTCTATTAGCAATCAAATCACGCTTTCATTTAGAATTAAGCTATAAAGGGTTTCCCCTCTAAAAGAGTTATATTAAAAGTACATCAATATAGCCCTAAGCAAAAAACCGTTTATTTTACTTCAATTTATAATCTTGGTTTTCAAATGTAAAATTTTGCCCCAAACGCGGGGCTCCTTTATACTATAAAATGTGAAAGAGAATTTCAGATCATTTTAGCTTAAGCACTGCCATTTGCATGTACTTCATATTATCAGACATATCCCGCATTTAAGATACCATAATTAAGAAAACAACTTTCGTAGTTCTAGTTCTTAAGCCCGACTATTGCAAAAGAGAGTTTTGTTTTGAAATCATTATCTGGGAATCAATTCATGGATTCAAAAATTTCATAAGAAGCTTTTTGAAGATGTCGGCAGCGCCGCAAGTAAATGGATGCTAAAGAGACCGGCAGCTGTAGCTGAAACGAGGGCTTAATTAATGCATTATTTCATGCACAAAACAGGTTCAAGGATTCCACTTACCATAAAACTTTCCCTTTTAACTAACTTTGTTTACTGTCTAAAGCATGCAGAAATGTTATCCAAAAACAGTTGAAAACGACAGAGCAATAACAAAGTTCTGATTATTTTGAAACCTATGCAAAGTCTAAATTAACCTTTTTTTTTCTTACTTTTGCTGATGTTATAAGGGTAACTTCACCAACAAGGAAATATCTAGCGGTTTTGGAATAAAAGAGAATAAACTTGCGTCATATTCGAGTAAGTTTGTTTCGTTAAAATAACTCAGAGACATCCAATAAGGAATGCTGTATAGAATAACGTTATTTCCTGTAAAAATGAACAAAAAAATGCACGTTTTTTAATCTTTTCGGCATTCTTTCTTGCGTCTATGAATCAACAGGCTTCTCACTGTCGCCTTTCGGAAATCTGGAGTGAGCTGACCGATAAAATTTACATCACAAATGGAACTTTATTCACCCCAAAAAAGCGCTAAACTTTTCTGTTTTGTAAAAGTGTGGGGAATTTTCGCTAAGAAAACTCGAGCTTTTAATCCAATTAAATGTGATTTTTCAGATACAACTTTAAGACATTCTAAGCTTGACGAAGTTTTCAGGAAACGACAACATTTCGGGTGCCGATCAAAACTGCATGACTGAAATAGAGACCCTGGTTGCCATGGTCAGCAAAGGCTACCGCTTAAATAACTAGACATGAACTTGAAAGAAATATATTTTTTTTCGTGTAGAAAATAATATCCTTTCCTACCAACGCTGTTTTGGCCGTACGCGAAAATGGCGGCCATTGCTTGGCTATGTTTGTTTAGTTCAATTGAGTAATGACGATAAAACGTAACAAAAACAAAAAGTCGATTCTGTTCCGCGAAAGTTATTAAAACAAACTTGCAACACAAGTAATTTTCCATGGTTAAGACTATTAATCGAGCGTTTGCTACAAATATACTTTCGATAAAAGAACGAGTTTTATTTGGGTCAAACAACCCTTCAGTCTTTTGTGGCCGAGAAGGATTAAACTTGTCTCTCTCACTAGGGAGTTTAACCAAAGCTGAAGACTACAAAAATTTCCTTTAAAAAACAGATTCAGTTGCACCTCACCGTTGAAAATTAGCTTTAGCAAAACCCCCTGGGCACCCATATGCGACAAAACAGCAAAACAAAGACTTAAAATATTTTTTTTAGTTACAGACTAAAAGCCAAAAACTACAGGTTTTGTCTTAACTCAAGCGTCCACTTTTGTTAACAAGAGCGAAACGCCTGAGTTGTCCACGCACACACGTAGAGACTTTAAATTTAAACAATATACTGACTTGCTACAAATGTGGCCTTCAATCCACAAAAATTTTAAGATTAGTTAAGAATGGCTCAACAGTTTTTTCGTTTTTTCTTATTATTATAAAAAGAACGTTTTGCAATAATTTAAAGTTTACGACACCACACAGGGTGAATAACAATACAGCATCCCTTTGTCAAGATTGAACCTGCATTGATAGTTGCAAATACGCTAGGTCAAGGATGCGAAAATTGGCTTGCTTACGAGAGAGTGATAGTGCTGAAAAGTTGAATGATTACTCTACAAATTCCGCAAATCAAAGCTATTCACATGAGCCACTAAAACAAGTTTTTTAAAAAAAGACTCGAATCTAGAAGCTACGTAAAATTCACCTTTTTTTGTCAAAGCTTTATAGCCGGGTTCAAAATTTGGTATTGATGTAACGGTGGCTGGTTCTCCCTCGATCAAAATGAGTATTTTGAAATAGAATACCATCATAATGGCTTAATTTTATACAAACAACGTAGTCTCGTAAAAACAATTTTAAATCCCTTGTTTCTCTACTTTCTTTCGGTTGTTGAAATGTCAAAAAATCAGGCTAGCTCGATTTATAGATTGTAAATCGTCTTGTTTTTCCTCTAAATGGTGACGCTCAACTTCACAACATCTGATTCTATGTTTGAAAACATCATTTGGCGATATCTTAGGGATGGCTAGGGATGATCCTAGTGTTGAAAAGTTATTCCCAGTGAGACTAAAAGATATGCTTAAATGGTGATATCTTAATACACAAATCACTCGCCCAGGTTGCCAATTCATGGGCCAGTGTTAAATTACGGATTCAGAAGTTACGACAGCTGAATGGGGTTATTAATTCTCAATGAAACAGACGCGTTAAAACGTCTCTGTGGGACAACACAGTATGATTCACAAAGTAACATTAATAACTTGCTTTCTGTCGAAGCGAATTAGCGGTTGTTTTGGCGAAGAACTGCCTCTTGCTATTTCAGCTTGTTTATTTTTTTTTCTTGAAGCTCAGCGCAAAGTTTACATGTTTTGCCAGGAAAATCACCAATTTGGAAAGAATAAGAAACGTCTTTTTGAAAAGAATTTATTTTCATGTGGAAAAAAAATCAGGAAACATTCAATATCTCATTGTTAAGTGGGGAATTCGACACGGAACCTAACTCGGTTATTCTTGTTTGTCGATTCGCATTGAAATGTGGGGGTTTTTCCGGCAGAATTTGAACTTTCGTTAAAAAGTAATTAGAACCTCTCGCGCGAATCTGGCATGTCAATTTTTTCCTCAGTTAATTCCCGATGTAACGATAACGAAACACAGAAAAATAGATAAAAAGGATAAAAAAAAATGGCAGCCACGCATGCGATGTTTCCATTGAAAACGAAAATATTTTTAATCGAGAATCACTTTAGAACTAATACAAAATCAATTGCAAAATGGTTCTTTTAGGAAATGCAGAGAGCGTGTTTTCTTAGTAAAATTCCTACATTAGCCTAATACACTTCAACTGGCAAAGTGTGACAGATGCAAATAGCCTTTCGCAAATCTCAAGGCTTAATAATGCGGATTATTGTCAAGTTTGAGAACTGAAATTGAGACAGACCGGTTCGCACCCTTTTGGCGACTTCATTAGCCCCGTGTATATTTCCTGTTTGGCTTTATTACAGAGTTTGGCATGTTATCTTGGTATATTTCCGCAATCTTATTCTTGAATAATGTGGTATATTTACGTAATAATAAAACTTTAAGAGCGCTAAATCAACTTGATGGCTCGAGCGAAAAGGCCCGTTAAATTCTCATTTAGAAAGCAATTACAGACAACTAAATATGTAAAATTCCGCGCAAATGAGAAAAAAATATTCCGTCCTGGCGAAAAAGTGGTGATAAATTGCTAGAGGAGAAAAAGGTTCTAATTAAGTTTTTCATTATACCGGTCAATGTCCCCTTCTTTCATCTTTGCTTCCGATGCAATTTTGTGACGAATAAAGTTCCTTCTAATTTTGAAAGCTTACAATTTAACGCACGTTTTTCGATTCCTCCAATAGCTAATATACTGACAAATACATTTTTTGCGCTAGTTGCCAAGACTTTTGTTCCCTTCCTTAAAGGTATTTAAATTATTTTAAAACACAGGCGAAAATAAATTCCAGTTTTTAAAATTTCCCTCAAGTGTGGACTTAAGATATGATTCAAGATTACGGTTAGTTTGACGTGTAGTTTTGATTTCGACTTTATTATTACAAAGAAGAGAAATATTGAAAACAGCGTTTGTTGTCATATCAAAAGCACCTGCCCTTGATCCAAATCTGGTCAGTGTATAATTGCGGTAATTAGAAGGAGTTCATAACTTTAATGAACACTAATGAATGCCAATTGCGACTAATTTTTTTTCGAGCTTTTACCATCGGAGCGAAAGAAACAAAGTCGCCTAGTCAACTCTGCATTACGTGGTGTGGAACCATTTGTGGCGTCCGAATTCAAGGTCACCTTGTTTTCTCTTTTCTATTCTAGCTCTCCGCGAAGGTAATTTTAAAGCCATACTGCGCGTCAATAAAAGAAGGAAAAAAAGATTATTCTCTCCTAACCGAAGCAGATGGTTTTATTTCGATGCCGGGGATCTTGAAATGGCCTAATTAAAAATTTAACAGAGAAATAAAAGATTCTTATGTGAAATCTCCGAGATCTAACATTGCATGCGCATCGAACTCATATTTTTTTAAGGGATGAAACCCTGTTTTTTTTTTTACCTGGATTCTGTCTTCGGCTAAACCGATCTTCACGGAAAGATTTTCCCTAGCATACACGTCCGGATAATGGCTATCTTTGAAAGCCTTTTCCAGTTCCTCAAGTTGGTAGTTCGTAAAAATTGTTCGATGTCGTCTTTTCTTGGGGGATTTCTTGTTCAGCGTGGGTTTGTCATTCTTCAGGTAAACGTGCTTTTCGATCTTGCTGTCCTCCGTTCCGAGATCTAAGCATAAAACATCACTGCACTGGATTAGGGTCAGTTTTAACTATTTGTTATTTCTATGAATTATCGGCCTCTTACTGGGGGTAAATCTGTCATTTTCAGTTAAATTTCAGAGAATAAACATGTATGTATTACTTGAAAATTTGCTTTAAACAGCATACGCTGCTTAAAAATTTTCAGTAATTCCCAACGCAAATAGCGAAGATGTACACAAATCCTAGTAAATTTCTTGGGAAAATTTAAGGATTTACATCGCACCAGCTGCGTGTCTTGTCGCCTCCAGTTAGAAAGCCATTAAACTGCAATAAACTGTTTTGAAGAGAAACCAGAGGTTTTGTCGGTTGAAAACAGCGACAAAAATGGACGATTGAATTGTACAACTGATTGAGAGATTCGATTACGCGTATTTGTATAACTGATGTGCAAAAGTAAAGGGAAAAAAATCCTCTTTTGGGAGATGAGTATGCGATTTTGATCGTTCGAATCGCAAAGACTTGAAATGAACACCAGTCATTAATTAGGGACTAACAGACTATTACGAACCCAATAACGACTTAAAGGATAGCGTGGAAAAAACATTTAGAAGAGTTCTTTCTCGGTGGTATTTAAAATGCAGTTACACGAAACCTGATCTTCGCATAATGAATAGCCCTTGCACTAACCTGGCGAAACAGTGTTGGTTTTTTCATCGCAGTCCGGGCTTCCTAATCGCGACAAAACAGGCGTGAAACACTCGACCGCTATGGCCGAATGCGTAGGGCTGCTTGGTCTGGACTTCGGGATTTTCTCGCCAAGACCTAGAATGTCTTGAATTGCAAACGAATGAATTGGCGAGGAGCGCTTTACAGGCGGGAACGCTTCAATGCGAGGTATCGCGAAACAAAATTGAAGTTCTCGGCTCATGTTCCGTGATGTTAACACTTGTATTGTACACGCACGGCTTGTCCGGAGATGTGATGCGCACTGCTTCGAGGTGGTTCTGTTATTTACTGTGCGTCCGTCACTACCAAATATACCTGGATAGTTTTAATATTTCTTTAATCACCTTTATCTTCATTTTCCCATAATTAGCTATTGTCCTCAACAGAGAAATAATGCGAAGGAAATTGAACAATCAATTCTCGCTTGTCAATCAACCGGTAGGACACCTAGATGACACGCGTCACTATGAGGTTCCGTTTATTAGCTGTATTACCCGGCGTATAACCTATCGAACGGACGTCATATGAATGATAAATTGCCGAAGATTTGCTTTTTTTGGACGCTTCTTGATCGCGCATGGTACTTCTCTCAAATTTTGCAGCGACTTTCGCGATTTCGGCTACTTCTCGGTTTTTGCTACCTGACGGGATTCTCTTGCCTACAGCATACAATAGCATTCACACTTAATTAGTGGCTAAAGTTTTAGACGATTTTTAAGTAAACATTCGGTACGACCAAACACGAGCTTTGGCTGCTGTGTTTTGTTCTACAGCTCTTTAAAACGCCGTGTTTACAAAGCGAAAGAAAAGGAGGATTTGAACTACAAAATGCTTTAGGTTGTTACAGTCAATAAAGAATAAAGAAACGCGGATTATCTTTGCCTTGTTAAAGGTCTTTTTCTCGTAAAGGCTTTCGCCTGGCATTATCTTAAGCCGTGTGCCACCTGAATATCGCCGAGTGTTCGAAATAAGAGCGCATTATATTCCCTGCCGCATTATCATATTCATGTATATAACCTAAGGAAATATTGAGCATTCTCTATCTTTTGTTGAGGAAACCCTGTCAAGGCTACTCGGAACTGAAATCGCAAGAAATGTCAAAGTAAAAATGAGAGCTTCAATTGCAGAAGAGAGGATAAATTTGACAAGCTGTCAGTCAGTTCAAAATACAAAGAAATTTTCCAAGGTGCTACTAATAAAAGGACATTCGCTCGATGAAAAATAAAATAATTGAGATACTTTTTAAGTGCAACAAAACGAAACCCTGTCTTTTTTATGCATGCATAGATCGAACCAGAGCTTTCTATCTTTTTTATTTTCTTAGTTTGTAAATTAGCTCACGCAGATGCGAAACATTTTTCAGTCTCTTATTTGATCTTTTATTTGGTATTGAAAACGGAAAATTATACATTAAGATGGTAGTCTAACGGCCTATTTTATTCCATGTTTATTGTTTAAGGACTTTTCCTTTCAAATAGATTCGCTACATTTTTACTTAACTATCCAAGGCAAATCTGCACTCAAGGTCACTGTAACCGAATTTAATTTGATAAAAACCGAGCATGTTTATAAAAGCTTGCAGTTGTTTCTTCAACATACAAATTAAATCCTTCAAAGTGAAAACAAAATAGAACTGGCTTGATTAATCTGCAATGCTTTGATTCATAAGACATTTGTACTGCTAGCTTTTACAGCCACTTGAAGTTTCTTGATCAGTTTTTTTTTCTGACCCTCTGTTATCTCTCAGACCCGCTGTCCTGAATTTGCTTCTCTTCGCTTGCACTCCAAACAGGTCTTAAAAAGTACAGCTTAAATTTGTTCCTGACGCTTGGAAATCTGGTAGCGTGCTCGCTAAGAAACTTGATGTAGTCTGAACAAGGAAAAAGTCTCAACAATTTAAAGAGGGCGAAATATTCATTACTTCTCGCTGTTTGTCCCGACAGAAACCAAGACAAGAAGTTCGATCAAACCAGCCATGACTGCAGAAAAAAAAATATAAATAGCCGAAATCAACTAAAATGCATTTCAATTCCACTGCACACTGGGGGCTCTCTGCTAAGTATCGACCACAGCTTTTATTTTAAGTTTCTCAGTTTATTATGCTTATTTAGGGGCACGTACCACAAAACTACTCACGTTTTCTAAGTTTCGTGACAAATGTGATAAAATAAAAGAAGTGGTAGTGAAATTCAACGCTATTTTGTGCGCTATGAATGTAGAAACCTGCTGAGTTAATTTCCAGGGTTTTAGTGCGAAGGTCATATATACTGAGTCGAGGGACGTAACTTTTCAAATCGCTTTTAATGCCATAGCCTGCGGCTAGTGTTGAGACCAAAAATGGCAAAAGTATTAATTTAAGGTGCATTTTTTGTAATAACAATTATCGCTATGCGGTGCCCGATGTATGTTTGAAGTTAATTTAGGTAAAAAGTAGACCCCACTAAATGTATCTGAGGTCTTTCACGTCAAAATGGACTGATGACCGCTGCTTTTTCCAACAGAGACATTTTAAAAAGTACAGGGTTAAAAAATTCGTTCCGTTGGTATATGTTTTATTCCTCATTAAAACTGAATAAAAAAAGACAATAACGATGAATACAAGAATTGTAATCTTCAAGGTGGTAAAAAGGCCTTTACCAAGTTTACATCAACGGGGCCTTTATTGTGAGCCACAGTCTTTCAAGAACGTGATTATTAATAAATATACTTGATTTATCTTCGCTGTTTCCTGTCGAAGGAAATCGCCACATTAATTTGTTCCAGTCCAAGGGCAAGTTAACTCAGCCGTCTTTAAATCATAATCCAAATTTTTAAATAGGACTTTCTAGGTAGTTAAAAGTGCCCTATGAACGTATGCGTTGAAAGCCTCCAATTTTTTAAATAATTTGTAAAATTTAAGATGACAGAGGATGAAAATCAAAGCACCACTAAGAGTATTTTATGATCAGAATTCCTAAATCAAAGAAAAAAGTAAACATGGCTACGGTCTATTGCGACAGAGAAACACTACTTTTTCTTACTCTCATTGAAAGGGAAAATTTTGAAAATTCATTTAGAAAGAATCGAAATAATTATAACCTTAGAACAAAAAGCGGCTAATCGTGATAAATGAAAGAGTCCTGCCTCGATAGCGAGAAACTATTAAATATTTGATGAAGTTGAACGAAATTGCTTACTCGGTTCGTCAAACCCTTTTGCGATGCCGCGAAAATGAAGTGTTGACATCAGCGAAATTTACTCCAGAACGGCAGGTGATTTTGGCAGTCACTTTCAAAATTACAGCTTGCTTTAAATAGTTACGATCCAGCGACTAATTTTCTAAGCAACTAATCAGAACATTTTATTAATACAGCGTCGATGATTGCCCTGGAGAGATTCGGTGCTCCTTTGAACCCAGGAATGAGTCGCAAAAACCTATCGGGATTAACCACAGACAAGTAATTACTACGTACTTCATAGCGGTGATTACCATTACTGTAATAACACTCCAAAAGAGTCAATAACCAATATTAAGTTGTCCAAGTGAGCCTCTTTCCACTTTGCGTTTCCAAAATAAAAGATGTTTAATTGCCTGGCATGAGATGAGCTCAACGGATTGTTAATCGGGTCTTTAGAAGGGCAGTGTGATTGTTATTACAAAGGAGCCACTACACTGACGAGAATAAGAAACAGCTGGTTTTGAGAGTACTTTATGAGCCTCAGCTCGTATACCGAACTTCGTCGTCTCGGTATAACATTGAAATTTTCTTGATTTCATAAGTATAATCATGCAAGACCAGGAGCCTATCAAATTTATTTTCATTCTTGAAACCCACATTTCTCTTCTATAGTTACAGCCTCAATTTTTTCTTTCCTTTTTTTTACACTTTTATCGCGGTTTAATAAAAGGCGTGTTAATGGGAAAAAACTATAGATGTTTCTAACACTAGCTGCACGCTTTACAGTAATGACTGCGAAATGACCCTATTTATTAGATCAACATTGACCATGAGTGAAAATGCTTTGATTAACTAAAAATCATGCTAACAGCTTTACGCCCAAAACCAGTGGTTTACTTTGATTTAGACGAACCTTTAATTATCGGCAAGAAAAAACTTTACGATTAACAGTGAGTTATTAATTAGAGACGCCGAGTGCATATAGAAACTTCAGACGAAAATTGAAGTACTTTAATAAATGTTGGTACAATACACATTACAATTTTCTGAAATACTCTTGTCAATTCTTTATGACATTTGTTTGCTAGCCTAATGAAGACGCCCAGAAACAGAGCGAACGGGAAAACGAAACCAGCGCACGAAAAAACAAAACAGGTCTTTTATGCTTAAGAAATTATTGTCAGTGTTCACTAAGTTCTAACGAGTTTGGTCATTTTAAAGTCGTTTTCACTAACAACTAATTCCGTCTATATATCTTAATTTACTCTCATTTTGGTTTGTCTATTATATGCAGTTAGAGCCCATTAAACCTTTACATAATGAGCGACCGAACGCAAACAAAATGGCAGTATATTTCGTATTCTTCTCGTCTCGTCAAACTAATTGTTGCCTCTGGGCCATGGCATAAAATTCACCGCACGTTCTAGATATCATCGTCATTATTACTTTGCTTCGAATTTATATATTTTTAGTTATATTTTGTAAAGGTTTACCGAGAAGTGTTCACTTACTGAGTATCTATACATACAAAATGTTAAGCCATGCATCTCTTTGTTGGTGTTTATGGTTCTAAATCATACAACTTTTCTTTCTTGTTTACTTCACAACTCTCCACCTGGCCTTTGTTTTCATGCGCCTTATGTTAAAATCAATTCATGTTCCGCTGGTCTTAAAAACTGGGTACTTACGACTCAGTCAAATTGCGGGTTATCACGCCGACGTTATATCTTTTGATCAATCCGGATCATAAATCATGCCCGCCTACCCCTCCCCTAATATTAACACTTACTTCTCACTTAGGGCAAAATGTTGACTTAGGAGAGGGGTAGGTAGGCAGTTTCTCAGAAACGTATAATGAAAGAGCTATATGTCAAATTGAAGATTTTTTGATATTACAGTAGAACACAAGTGCGACAACCTCTCATATGCGACCACATAGTTATCCAAAACACCAAACTTTTCCCAGTTAAAACCTTACAGTTGGATACGCCATAGTGGAACCTCCCAAAAACGACCACCTTCCGTAAGCGAACGCGACCACTTTTAGGGGATGACAGTTTTATAATTTTCCTGCATTTTAACCTCTTGTAAGCGACCAGCTGATATATGGTCTAATCTCTACGTTCAATGCGTACGAAGAACGTTTAGTAACAACATGCAGGAACTACATACATCGTAACTTGGAAATAGAATGCAATTACTTGTGCAATTTTAGTGCAAACGGATCCAACAGTGTTGGGACCTGCAGTGTACCGTGGGAAGGATACAACCCATGCGAAATTATTGCGTTGCTGTCTCCAAGGAGACCATGTGTAATGCGCGTCCGTGACCCCAACGATGTTGGAGGAACTGTGCAAACGGATCCAACGTTGTTGCCCTACGCTTCGGCGATCACAGAACAAAAGAAATGTTGGGAGTTGTTGGCTAAAACGTTTGACCATCAAACTTTGCGCAACAACTCCAAACAACAGGCAACAACATGTGGAAGGGTTTGCAAACGGACGTAGCCACACGTAATATCTAACGATGTTGCTTCCGTTTGCTCAGGGCCTAACAAGTTTAGTTATATACCATCTTGGCTTAACAAAAAACTTTTTCGTTACTCCATCATAGCACCTTTCATTGATTCTCTCTTATCTCGTCACGAGTTGCGTCTTTTAGCCATCTTCCTTTTGATAGTGACTGGCGGAGACTGTTGATTCGCTCATCAATTGCTTCTAATGTAAGGCCCTGTCAATATGAAAGAGGAGACAGATAATGAGTTCAGGGCTTTTTTTATCATCTTGAGAAAAGAAGGACTTTCTGCAGATACATCGGGTAACCGCCATAAAGCCCCGTGCAATCGGACGCAACATTGTTGCGTAAGTTTGTACGTAGCTAAAAGTTTGACCGGTTTCAAAATTTGCGCGACAACTCCCAACAACACGCAACATGTAACATCTAAAACAATGTTGGGAGTTGTTGGCCGACAATGTTGCGTCCGTTTGCATGGGGCTTAAGTTGTAAAAATCTTATGGCCCGATACCTGAGTAAAATCAGCTCTCTCCGCATTTCTTGAATTATTTCCGTGTCTGATAGTATGAGCCTGAAAAGAAAAAGCAGAGTCGTATTTTTCTCTTCGCATTTTGAAACAAGAGCGCAGTGCAATTTAATTTCCAGAGTTTTGGACGTCAAAAACTATAATTTGGATTTTGGGATCAACCCTTACCAAGGCACCCTATCCTTGTTTGTTAAATGCTTTTAGGTTTCAATTTGAAGACAGCAATTCTGATTTCTACCCTAACTCTTCCCGAATTTCTCTGGCATGACTAAGGCTTTTGGGAAGAGAAATCTCCAAGATGGAGGGCTGTATTTTGATTGACGTCGCAGAAAAAAAGTTTTGGCATCACAGGTCCCGTGTTACAGCTGTAACAGGCTTGGCAATAATTTTTCTTTTTACAAATGACATATGTCCGACCAGGTCACCATTTAAAACCAGAAAAGTTGTCGGGGCATACATCATTACATGGACTTTTAATTTCTCTGAGTTTTATGCAAATCTTCAACGAAAAAATGAAACTCTTTGGTACTTGATCTGTCCGATCATCATATTTGAACGAAAGTAGAATTTCGCCAGACAAGGGTAAATTTTGGTAGCAGATTGTCCGACCACGACTGTTAGCTGGTATTTGTAGCTATGCTTCTGACTCGCCCTAGTCGTCTCTATTTGGATTGCACGCAGAGGACAGAACGCGAGAAGCGTGACCGACGGGAACGCGAGGGGTTATGGGTACATCAGCTACTCGCTCTTCCCTCTGCTTACGGCTTTGGTCAGCGGGTGTATCATCAAAAGAAACCGCTACTCAACGGTCAGGGGACTTTCCTGTCTGGCAAATCTCACAAGTTATTTTCTTTACATGGTAGTTCTATGTATAATGCGCTATTGACAAAGTGTGAGATCAAGATGGTGGCGTTACATAGACGACATCTTCATGATATGGACACGATCAGTACAGGACCTTAACACATTCACTTCCTTTCTCAATGACATTCACCCCACCATAAAATTCACATGCGACCATTCCTTCACATCCATACCCTTTCTCGACGTCAACGTCTCACTTCGCAATGGCAAAATCGTCACTGACCTTCACCCAACCTACAGACAAACACCAATACTTACTACATTCTTCATGTCATCCCATACACACCAAACGTGCTATTCCTTTCAGTCTAGCTCTTAGACTCCGCTCCGCCGCATTTGTTCCACTAACGAGACATTCACACTACGCACCAATGAACTTATTGACTATCTTCACAAACGTGGTTATAACCGATATTTCCTTCAACGGGAAATACAACGAGTTAACAATATCACACGGACAGAAGCACTGACGCCCCCTGACACTTCCACACTGGACAAACCAGAACGTGTTCCCTTTGTTATCACCTACAACCCAGCCCTTCGTTCCATCTCATCCATTATTCGCAAACACTTTCACATCCTTATTTCATCCCCCCGTTGCTACAACGTCTTTAAAGCTGCACCCATTGTAGCTTATAGACGCAGCAGTAACCTCAGTGATTTTCTAGTGAGGGCTCAACTTCGCAACCTTGCACAACACAACCAGCCCCGTGGCTCATACCCTTGCGGAAAAACTGTCTCACTTGCAAATACATATCTGACGGACAAACTTCATACACATTCCACGCTACAGGCGAAACCAGACCTATCACTAATCACATTGACTGTAACTCTAAAAACGTCATTTACATGATACAATGCAACCAGTGCTCCAAACAGTACATAGGTGAAACCAAACGACGACTTAAAGACCGCTTCAACGAACGCCGCAGACCAGTTGATAACCCATCTAATATCTCTAAACCCACCACAGTCTCAGAACACTTTCTTACCAATGATCACTCTGCTAACGACATCACTCTCATCCCACTAGAGCTTACCAAATCTAATAGAGACAGTGTACGAAAAGCTAGAGAGGCATACCTCATCGAGAGAGGTAAAACTCTTGAACCTTTAGGTATTAATAAGAAAGATGAAATGTAATACTATATTTTTTTCCTTCTCTTTGTTATCACTTATTTTTCTATTTTTCTATTTCAAATTTCTTTCAATCACTACTTCAACGGTTTTTGTTTTCAACGTTCACTTGCTATCATAGTATCATATTGCACGCTATTTCTTATTTTCAAATTGTAACGTCTCATTATTTGTAAGACCCTGAAGAAGGAAGGCCGTGCCTTCCGAAATATTGGTCAAAAGATAATGTATTCCCGACTGTAAAATCAGCCTTGTTTTTTTGTCTTATATTTTCACTTATTGCTGATTAGATCCTTTATTAGGATCCGGTCCTTCTTTTTTGTAAGCTGGTCCTTGCTTTTTAAAAAAAATTGAAGTTTTTTTGTGCATTTTTATGGAACGAGACGAAGGCAATAATAGTAAAAATAAGTAAAAAAGAACGAGCCCAATACCCAGTCTTCACCGGAAAACCAGGTCAGTAAAGGATTTATTATATGAACAAAAGCGCTTGGGCAAGATAGGCCCATCGTTCCCACTCGGGTAGCCAACTAGGACACAGTATTCGTTTCACCTTGCCCGCTCGCGCATTCAGCCATGCATATTGTACAACTTAATATCTTACCTGATTCTGAGTGAAATACTCCGGTGACAGTCCCTCAAGACGCAGAACCTTGAGCTCCAGTTCGGCCAGTCTTTTATACACATCAGCTGGAACAGGTTTCCCTGGAGTTGATCACAAAAAATAGCGTTGAAACGGCACGGCTGAATGCGAAACGAAAACTACCTTATTCCTACTAATACCAACGGTATTTCCCCGGGGGGTACTCGCTTATATGGCTTATACGGGGATGTGCCGCTGGACAGGGTATGGTTTTCGTCCTCTCTGTCCTAAACAGGGTATATAATTTCGCACGAGTCTGTCCTGAACAGGGTATATAATTTCGCACGAGTCTGTCCTAAACAGGGTATTTGATTTCGCGCAAGTCTGTCCTAAACAGTGTGCATGATTTGTGCGAGTCTGTTCTAGTAATAAAATTGCGGTAGTTGTCCTAAACAGGGTACTAAAATTGAGGATGTCTTCCTAAACAGGGTATGTATTTTAGGAATTTTTTGTCCTAAACAGGGTCAGGGATTCAAACCCTCAGCGGTTCACCCACCCCCAAATATTGGTCGAGTACCCCCCCTACGGGGGTATTTCGCGAAAGAAAGCAAAGGACTTCGACTGATAGAGAAGAGAGGAGAGATGACAAAGAACTCAAGGGAATAAATCTTTTTGAAATATATATAGCCAGTGAACTCCGTGCCGGACTTACAGCAGCTCCAGGTGCAGTGGCATACGTAAGTAGTAACCGTCAACAGAAACCCCATCCGGCATGGTTTCTGCGCCGGTGCAAGAGCTATCCGGTATAGTGCGAGCATAGCCTTATACTCAAAAGGGTAGTTTTGAGCTTGTTTTTTCGTTTCAGAGAGAGGAGGGGGAGGTTTATTACAAATTACAATCCACCCCAAAGGAAAGAAGCATTAGTAAAAACTCATGACCCCGGGTTATACAATACTTAAAAGGAAAGCCCCGAGCTTGTAGAGGAGAGGCGGGGGGGGCGGGGGCGGGGGGAGGGGTTCACTGTTAAGACGGTTCACTGTTAAGATGGTCACCTTTGGCAGCCGCACTACAAGTGTCTATCTTAAAGAGATGTCCGCCTTATGGAGTCTAATAAAGTGAGCAAGGAAAGGCAAGGACCAACTCTAGGTGTCCATTTTACAGAGGTGTCCGTCTTATAGAAGTGTCCGTTAAGTGAGAGTTGGAAGTAATAGGCTGATTTAGCAGCAGAACGGGAACGTCACTTGACGACGGCGCGCGCAAATCAAGCATCTGGCTTGACCAACAGCAGAGTGGCAAATTGGGCACCGGAAGTCGAGTTTAGTCTTTTCCGCGCGCTTTCCCGTGGTCAAAATGACGTTCCCGTTCTGTTGCTAAATCAGCCTATGGGAAAAAGAACTGTAAGCGCGACGGAGACACGCGCGTCTCCCTCCGAGGGAGGTACCATAATGGCCTACACGGGGAGGACCCGCCCGAAATGGGTACCTTTTTCAGGCTACAAAGGGTAGGGATTTCACTAGTTGAAGTGTATAAAAGGGAAAGGAAAACTGTCATTTCGGACTGTAAAAATCGGTAGAAATATCGACCCAAAAGGGCTAACAGACGCAGTTAACGTCTTTAATGGCTGTGAAAAAGTTGAGAAAACGTTCTGGTTTCGTGATTTAATTATTCATATCTATAGGAGAGTGCATTTACAGCAATTAAAAAGGATGCACTGAGTTCCAAACTAGATACAGTGGAACCTCGATTTAACGAAGTCGCTGGGGACCGACCAAATTTGTTCGTTAAATCGAGGGTTCGTTAAATCGAAAACCTCGATATTAGGAATTTGATCATGAGGGGAAATGACCAAAAAGTTCGCTATATCGAGGTCATAGTTAATGATTGATTTGTAACACAGGTGACTTCTGTCACGCAATTCAATGCAATTTTCGTCACCTCGAAGTGCCGCGTTTTGAGATGCAATTCATTTATTAAGCATGGTGACTTTCAGCGTCAATTATTTTCACTTTTGAGCAGAGGCTCAGCTTTTCTTTACGGTACAAAAAAACGACACGTTCAGAGCAGCGATTTAAAAATGTTGCAACATAGAGATTACTGTCTACAGAAAATTGTCTTCGTAAACAGGAAAACTGGCTTTAGTGTTGTTATGTTGCACTACCCAATTGCTGGTTTTCAGTGTCACGCCATTCAAAATAGATCAAAATAAAAATCAAAACCGTCTAATAGATAAAGTCCAGAATAAGGGAAATGAAAGGAGCTACATATACAAAGACCCTCGCCAAGATTCAGGTCAGAGGAATATTTCGTATACGAGATATCCGAAGAAATGTTTTACCCAAATTTATAGAGATTTGTATGGAGACGCCATGCTGGTGCTCACCTGGATGAGCTCCAACATGGCGGACGGAAACCAACAGAAACATCTGTTACCGAGTTTTGCTACAAAAGCGTGAATTTATTCCTCGAGAAACTCAGAAAACATTAAAGTAATACTTTTTCTAATACATGAAGTGTTTAAATAGCAAAATCCCCTGAAATAAGTCATTTTTTTAACCCACATGACAGCTCTCTTGGCCGTCATGTAAATGCCGCGTCACGCAAAAACTTAGAAATTCAAGCGTCCTCTATCACAAAACCAAGAACCCTTTTGAAGCGAAAATTTGTATGAAAATTAGTTTTCAGGTGCTCTAATGCATCGTGAAAGTAAAATCTCGGTAGGATCGATAGTTGTTTAGTTTGAATCTTAGTGACGTCGTGTGAAAACCAACAATAGGATAAGAGACAAAGAAAATAAAGCAGAGGTTAATTGATGTCGAAATACTATCGCACCAATGTCTGTGACATAATAAGCTTTTGTCTGAAAGGTTGCTGTCTCTTTACCTTAAGGATTAAAGGATTTGGTGACTGTTGATCTGTTCAGCATTTATCTTCTGTCGCGTGTTGACATTGTAATTCGTTATATCGAGGTAGATTTTACGTTTGGGCTTCCGGATTATGTTCGCTATATCGAAGAATTCGTTATATCGAGGTTCTATTCCATGCATTTTACTATAACTTTGGCTGGGACATAGGATATCGTTCGTTATATCGAGGACTTCGTTAAATGGAGGTTCGTTAAATCGAGGTTCCACTGAATGTGAAAAGGGTACCATTGGTCAGCACAGTGGAAAGTCTTACTGTAGCATTAAGCAGGAAAACGCTAATATATACATTGTACTTCTCTTTTGAATACCACTTTTATTTCGATGTTTTGTTAGGTCACCACATTCTGTTACTATCCTTATGACACTAGGACTCGGGTCTTCAATATCCGACTGCGACGTTCTCAAACGGGTCATTCTCTAGTGATTGTCCGGGTGGGTATCCAACAAAGTTTTATTCTGGGAGGTTCCGCCCCGAGGTCCAACCCCTTATAACTTACCCTTTTATATACCATTTCTGATGAGAGAAAAGGTCCCCTTTCGTATACCTTCTATTGACAAATGGCACCCCTTTCGCATACCTACTTTAGAAATTCCCATCCCTCTTAGTAACTGCTGTAAATTCATTGCCTTTGTGATATGAATAACCCACAAAACCAGAACGTTTACCCGACTTTTTCACAGCCATAAAATGCATCTTTAGCCTTTTAGGGCCTCTTTATGATTGAAATGACAGAATTCCCTACCCTTTCATATACCTCAACTAATGAAATCCCTACTCTTTCATACATGTACGCCTGAAGCCTGAAAAAGGTACCCCATTCGGGCGGAGTCTCCCCGTATGGGCCATCATAGGGAGTACCCCCCGATTATTGTACTTGTTAAAGCTACATTTATTGGAGAAATACGTACTGTATACCACATATTATTGTAAACACTCTCTCTTACTGTTAAAAGGGGGCGATTATTCGAAGGTGGCGCTAATTGTAGTATTTTTGGAGGGGAAAAAAAGGGGGGGGGGGACATTAATTTGAGCATTTACAGTATTATTCATAGTCTGAATTTCCCTTTAGCATTTTATCAACACTTTTGTCACGTTTTGTAGACGACAAGCCATTTCCAAGTCGTAAGCAAAATATAATGAATACTTGTTAAAGCTACATTTATTGGAGAAATACGTACTGTTTACCACATATTATTGTAAACACTCTCTCTTACTGTTAAAAGGGAGTGATTATTCGAAGGTGGCACTAATTGTAGTATTTTTGGAGGGAAAAAAGGGGGCGACATTAATTTGAGCATTTAGTCTGAATTTCCCTTTAGCATTTTATCAACACTTTTGTCACGTTTTGTAGACTACAAGCCATTTCCAAGTCGTAAGCAAAATATAATGAATACAGATAATTTTTGTAAAAAAAATAAAAAGTTGTAAAAATAATAATATGAATAGTCTCAAAAAGGGGTCGCATTTCCCTTTAAACCCGTGCCGAGCTTCAACAAAGGACGGATCCAAATGTCTTAAAATATGATAATTATGCGAAGGCCAAGTTGATGTAATGAGTGTCCTTTGTTCTCTTCGGAACCAATCAAAATATTTCTACGTTTCCTATGAGGTCCGCTTTCACGTTAAAAAAGCGTCGCTTGACCCCTGAAGAGCAAATTTACGCTATCAATTTAGTGTCACACAGCACGTAAAATGTCTGGACGAGGAAAAGGAGGAAAAGGTCTGGGGAAAGGAGGTGCCAAGCGTCACAGAAAGATCCTTCGTGACAATATCCAAGGCATAACCAAGCCAGCTATCCGCCGTCTTGCTCGCCGTGGCGGTGTCAAGCGTATCTCGGGCCTCATCTACGAAGAAACCCGTGGTGTTCTCAAAGTGTTCTTGGAAAACGTTATTCGTGACGCTGTGACATACACCGAGCATGCCAAAAGAAAGACAGTGACGGCCATGGACGTGGTGTACGCTCTCAAACGCCAGGGGCGTACTCTGTACGGTTTCGGCGGCTAGAAGAACCATCTACTGCATCTGCAGACTTTCACAACGGCTCCTTTAGGAGCCACCACATCTCTCGAAAGTTTATGACCAATTCTTGTTGTTATCTTAACTAGCCCATCTACCAGCTTAAAGTTTATTTCTCAGCGACGGAACAATTTAGCCTAATTATTTTAGCTAGCACAAAAGATCTTTGTCTGTCTATCTCGTTTTCTTGCCCCCACCCCGACTACCAAATCTTCCATTTCTCAACTACAAAAGTCTGGCGGTTTACGCATGGAGACTCGAAATACCCATGACACAAATTTTAATGAGAAAAGTCACGAGAAAATGTTAAGAGTGGCCTCGAAATACAAAGGAATGGGCCATGACACACATCACTAAATGACGGAAGCTGAAAGGAACTGGGCAGGCGGTGTGTGTCACGACCCACAAAGGTTCATGGGTAAAACTGTTCAACTTTCGCATCTTGTGAGAAAGATCATAAGAGATGGATCAAAACCCGGGATCAAAATGCTGCTTCCTTTTCTGAAAAGACATTACGGAGGAGAGCGATTTGGAGAATTTTCAAGATCTCATACTGGCCTTAGATGCTTGCTGTTGGCTTCATATGGTAATTTCCATAAGTTTATTGCGATTCGGAGACGATCAAAGGTGCGATTTTAGCCGGTTCTAGGCGGTCCTGCTTCTCAGAAGATTTTAGGTACTGTTTAGTGCTGTGCTTATAATGTATATTTCTATCTCAGAAGAGCGAAAGAGATCTGTAGTTCATACCTGGATTTGCTTAAATAAAATATTCGTCCATTTGAAAGTAACGTTTGATGGACTTTATTAACCGGACAAGGAGGGGGAGCGCGAACAAAGAGCAAGCTGAGAACTCTTGCATCGTCTCTCATAACATTTTTATTTTCATCGACAATTTTATATTATTTTGCAAACAGTGACTGTTTGTAATCCATATGAGCAAATAAATCTTCTATAGGCAAGGTAAAAACAGACCAAACGTAGGGCCCGAACAGCTACAGCACAATGGAAATTCCACCGAAGCTACGGTCGCAGAAACAAACCACAATCTTGTCTGTACGTTCATTAAAGTGAGCGCAGTGTATCGATTTTGCTAAACCTAACCTCACAGTTTTAAAATCCTGTATGATGTTGTCTAGATCTTCGATAATGGCCTTGTGTTTTGGTAGAGATTTATTCCTTCGCATTAGTTTACATGAAGATTTGCATACACATCGCACACAAATTATATTAAAGATACCCTTTCAGTTTCCGCACTGGGTAATGAAAAATGTTTTGTTTCCAAATGTTATCACAATATTCAAACTTATTTACCTTTTCTGGTTTAAAATGAAACAAACTCTTCCTGGATTTTGCGTTACTCGATTCACGTCGGCTTTAGTTTCGGCAAGTTTCTCAGCCGGTTTCCCGGGAGTTGCACTATTTGGCTGAGAGAATGTCTTCATTCCAAGGCAGTTTCAACGCCTCATAACGGGGAAACTAAAAGGGGTAGACCCGGGTAGACCGCAAAATTTACATAGAAGAAAGGTTAAAGGAACAATTTCACCGAAACAATCCGATAAAACCGCTAACAGTAACCAGCAATGAATCCAAGAAGAGTGGCGAAAACAACACTCAAATCATCATGGTGGCTTGCACATGACCGAGCAATTCAAACTTGTCACAAATGCTCAAGAAAGCAAAATATTTAAAACTAACGCAACTGCTAACATGAAAAAGTATTCCAACAACTTCCCACGGCGGTATAGTGTCGAAATTACCTACACAAACTTGGAATAAAGCAAAAATTTCACCACATATGCTTCTGAAAACAGCTCTTTCCAAGCGCGAAAATCACACTCTACAAATGACGCATTCTGATTGGTCGAATCTCGTGACGTACACCGCCTGGGAACTGGGTAAAGGTCATTGTTATGGGCACCAATAGTAGCCAAGTATTTTCGATCCGCATACTAATTGATCCGAGCGCTTCTTTCTTATAAATAGCGGCCATGATAGAAAAATTTCACTCTAAATGTTTGAAATGGCACCAAAGGTGGCTGGTAAGAAAGGCGAGAAAAGGGCTGGCAAGGCAAAAGCAACGACGGAAGGAAAGACTAAGAGACGAGGAAAGCGAAAGGAAAGCTATGCCATTTATATTTACAAAGTCTTGAAGCAGGTTCACCCTGACACGGGGATTTCAAGTAAAGCTATGGGCATCATGAACTCTTTTGTGAACGATATTTTCGAGCGAATAGCGACGGAAGCTTCCAGACTAGCACACTACAACAAGAAGTCAACTATAAGTTCACGAGAAATCCAGACCGCCATAAGACTACTTCTGCCCGGCGAGCTGGCTAAACACGCTGTCAGTGAGGGAACAAAGGCAGTGACCAAGTACACCAGCAGCAAATAAACACAAAAACTTTCTTCAAGGATCGAGACTGAGCAAGCTGTCGAGGACCTTTTAAGAAGTACCAAGACGGCAATTTTTAGGGTTAATAACACTTGGCATGGTCGAAGACTTGTTGAGTTTTACTTTCAGCTGTTTGTGTGTATGTGAAATATAGTTAGTTTTAAAATTTAATTTATAGTCTTACCTCAAGTCTTTAAGCTAAAATCTCGAAAATCAAAAGTAATTGCATATGCTTCAATCTGTATTTTTAGAATTTAAATACCGCTGCCTTTTTTGTTCAATATGCTCAGATGTCACGTAGAGATTTTTAGAATTAAAATATCTTTGTTCATAAAAAAAGTGTGAGAAACAGTGGTCACCTGTGCTCATAAGCCAATCTAAGGGGTAGTGCCATTATGTTCAACTCGCAAATTAAACATAAGCATTTGCACCAAAAATTAAACTAAAGTCCGCTAAAAGTGACACTCGAACTATGAGAGCTTACCACTTATTTTTATGAAAATTTTGGTGAGAATTCTCTCAAATGGTACTGCAGTAATTTTGTGACAAATAGTTATGGTGAGTCCTTGGGACCCTTCTTGTGAAAAATCACGAGTCTCAGGCCAGAACCAACGAGTCCCAGTTAAAAAAAAGTCCCAAAATTGAAAATACTTGGGCCTTTATGTAACCAGACCGTTAATCTGAAGACAGACTCCAAAATTCTGTATTACAGTATACTGAAATTAAAATATAGTCCATCTTTTTAAAGTAGAACAAAGGCTAAAAGAAATATGCATTGTTAAAGAACAGCTGTAATAATGACTGCCCCAGAAATTACACAAACAGGGTGTTTCTACAAATACACGTTCAGATTGATCAATCGATCTTTGTGTCCTGCGGGACGCATGCCAAAGATGCAGACGTAACAAAATCACTGATACTGGTAATTTTATTGCATCAAAACAGAAATGGAGTTGATTCTTGCTATTTCCAAAAACTGGCAAATTTTTCACTTTTTCATCATCGTGAGAGACCTCCGCTAGCAGGGAAGTAATCTACACAAATGGTACAAAAAATTATGGTCAAAATGTGTTGTCAACCGTGTGAATTCTCATTCTCTTCCAGGCTGCAGTTGTTTAAAAGGTGGATAATGCTATCCAAAAATATCTATCTGATCCAATTTATCTGATGGATAGCACTACTAAAAATTTGAACAATTGGAACCAGATGACTGGCTTTACCTGGCCTGTATCCAAGATGAGTTTCAACGTTTCGAAGACGTTCTTCTACTCCAGGGCAAGATTTTGTTTCTAGTTGAGATGAACGAGTTGAAATCTCGGGTCCTAGTGCTTGGGCCTCTGATGTAGTACTAGTGTTATCAACTTTGGTCACTGAAAATATCATTTTGGACTTCAATTAGTATCAGTAACTATATTATAGTGGAATGGCATTAGTGCACTTAGGTGCCCCAGTGACATGTACTTTCAGGAACCACTCAGTCATTAAAGAAATAACGAAATAAACATGCAGGTAACGTGACTAAAAACTCCATCTGGTAAGCTGGTCAGAGGAAGAGTCACATCAAAATATTTCGAGCGCTCATTAACAATTTGCTAACAAAATGTCTAGATTGTTATGCAAGGCTCTTTTATCTTTATAGAGTTGCCCAGAACAACATAAGAAAAATTCACTGACCTTTGATGTGACTTTTCTGCCCAAGTCTGTGTACAAATACCGCATCTGTTCGTGCACATCTAAATTCTGTCAGTGTAACAAGTTGATAAAAAGAAATGTTCATCACTCACTGCATGTTTTAGGGCCTGTTTACATGGAGGTGAGGGACCTGAGGTAGGTGAGGTAACCCACTTAGGTGGGGTAAAAAAATAACCCTCCTTCGCATGCAATCTTACTACCCTGCCATCATGGGGTGCACTTTCTTGACATTATTGAATGGTCGCTAAGCACGTAAACAAGAAAAATGCTGGCAAATCACGTGTTTTGGCGAAAATGCTCTCCTATACTCACTGCTGTTGCTGCAACCTTCAGTGCTGTGGCTTTCTATTGTTACCTTTCATAATGACGCAAAGCCACCGCCAAAGTTAATTTTGTGCGAATTTGGTGTATCATGAATCCGACCCCAGGTAGGCGGGTTACCCCACCTTGAAATGTTTACAATGCAAAATTTGTCCCCAGCTGAGAGGGTTAGCTGGTTTGGCAGACAGGGCAACCCACCTTGGCGGGTCACCCCACCTATCATGTAAACATGATCAAATTAAAATGAGAGATTATGTGGACAGGCAGGTTACCCCACCTTACTGGGTTACCTCACCTACCTGGGATCCCCTACCAAGTGACCTCCATGTAAACGGTCCCTTAGAAAAACAAAGCACACCTTGGCATCGTATCAAGGGTATTTCTAGCCTGATCATGGAATTCAGATAGAGGGGACGGTGCAAGGAAGAATAAAATAGGGATATGCTGTTATCCAGTGTCTCAATGCCCACAACAGGATCGAGTTTGTACAATGAAGGGAAAATGAAATTCCTCAACTGTTCCAGAGTATAAAGCTAAAAATTCCAGGACCCAGAATTATAAAATTTTACTGCACAATTTGTTCACCACAATGTGCCCAATTCACCACTTGCACATCTCCTGAAATGCACCTTGTTTGCCCCCCAAATTTTGCACAAGCATTGTTTTCAATTACTCTTGGGACAGACGTAATACTCAGGAGAAATGAAAAACAAAGCTTATGCAAAATTTTTTGGGGGGTGCAAACAACTATTACATGGAAGATGAGCAAATGATGAATAATATGTAATCTACAAGTAAGTTGAAGGTAATATACCTTGTACACAGGACTAGACTAGGAGAAAGCTGTTAAATTTTCTAGATTTTGAGTTCATTGGGTTCTAATATTTATTATTCCAGCCTGAATCTTTGTCACCAAAAGACTATTCACACAAATATAGAGAGGATAAGTTTGACACCATGTTACCATGGTAGCAAAATTTCTGTGTCTCAACAATCTTTCTTAACAGACAGCCCATTGTATTGTCAAGCAATGAAAGGAAAGTATGGGCTACCTTTTTGTTCCTGAGTGCAACAATGCAAAAGGAAGGTCATACATGACAATTTTCTTCATTTTTTTCCTTCCATATTTTTAAGACCACGGCCTGTTGAGATCCAAAAATTTTGCTACCATGGCGATGTGACGTAATGACTTCTCCTCTCCATTGTGTCATTGACTAATAGCAAAGCAGAATAGGTCTGTTTTTATGATTTCTTCTCTCAATTAGGGTGAATGTATTGTTGTCATTACACTGCAACTGAAAAAATACATAATTGGTAACTAGTCATAGTAACATAATACTTAAATTATGTGCAAATGGCCAATAAATACTGGAAATAAAGCCCGTTGACTTTCTTACCATTACTATTTTCCACATCTAAAACATTACAAAATTCTCTCTTATTCAGCAAGTCCACTTCTACTCTTTTTCGTTGTATAAAAGCTGAAATTCTTCTGTCAATCTAGATGGAAAACCATTACCAGTAAGTCATCAAGTATATAATTATAATAATTTATTTGTCATTAATTTTTATCTGGAATACTGGTATGTGTATTTCTCTAATGGTTTATTGTCTGAGATGTTCATGGTGTCAGATTATGCTAACCTCAGCTTTTCCAGCTTTGACTTGAATAAGTGATTCATCCAGTTCTGTGATATCATTAGAAACTGCAAAATATGATATTTTATTCTTTTTAAGGCATGGTTTAGCCTGAAAATACAACCTCTTTCCTCACCCGTCACCACTAGAGACATCACACAGAAGAGATGTCTTCAATTTGGCCCCAAAAATTCCATACTGATGATGTGAATCAATGTTTATATAATTATCCGGTAGCCAAAAGATTCCAGATGTACAATTGTTCAAGTTCACCTTTCTTACGGTCTATTATCCTAAAGTTTTACACAAAGTTCTTTGCGACAAGCTGCAGCATGAACTCAAATGCTTCTTTTAAAGTGTGTTGTGAAGAAGATAATATTCCATGAAAAATGACTGGTTGTTTTGGGAAGAAGTTGATTGTGAAAATCTTTACAGATACTCACTGGGTGCATCAAAGCAGCCTGTGTAGCACATGTTTCAGTGCATTTAAACTTACACAGAAATAATATTCATATTATGCAGGTTAATGGCAGAAACAAAAATACCCCTCTACAAAGGTCTAAAATATTACCACTCAAAGTGTTCTGTTGTTGTTCATCCAACTTTAATTTCTTAGCTGGTGGGTCTGCCAATTCAACCGCCAACACTTGTGTACTTGCAACACTTTTGTCCTGAAAGAGTATTTTAAAGTCTTAGGTCATTATTACAGTACAGGGATCCAGGATGTCAATAATTTACAACAAGCAAAATATTACGATCAGAAATAAACTATAATAATTTATTATTCCTGACAGGTAGGATCCATAAAGGTATTAATGTACCAGTGAATTCCTAAACCAACTATTTATCCACTGGGCACTTGACTTGTTGGAAAATTCTGGTCAAATTCCCTCCACAGGCTAGTGCTTCAAAAAAAGACTCAAATCACCCACCCACAAGGTAGTAATAAAACGGACTTTTTAAAAAATTTCCCATGCGTCAAACCGTTTATTCAAATGTAAAATAATATCCTACTTAACACAACCAAAAGTCTCAAAAGCTGTCTTGTGGAGGTTTGTTCATTTTGATAAAATTGTTTGTTTCAGAGAGCCCACATTTAACAGGCTGGCAGGGCTCATTTTTGGTCAAATTCCCCACTGTATGGAGCTTAACTCCAGTCAAATTCCCAGGGTATATGGGGGGAGGGAACTTTTGGAATTGACTGGTAAATAATTTTGATGCAGAGTTAGCTCATCCTCCATATAAAATCCTGGGCCCAGTTGTTCGAACGCCGGTTAGCGCTAACCTGGAGTTAAATTTTAACCTGGGTTTCTTTTTCTTGTTACCAAAAGCAGTTTCTCGGATAATTTTCTCTATTCTTTTTAGGGTATCCAATCATCAAATTGTAGGCGAAGAGAATTAATCTGAATTTGCTTTTTAAGCTCTGATATCTGAGTTCAAATTTCGCACTACCCCTGGGTTACCTTAACCCAGCTTTGAACAACCCGGCCCTGTAGCACTCACAAATGACACAAAACAAAGAAGAACAAAAAAGTCAACAGAAAATTCCCATACTGCCCTACAGAAGAGGCTGGAAATTCAGGAGGAGGGGGTCTCAGAGACCAAAAAATTAAAGAAATACATGAAGCTTAATAATTTATTATTGTAATCTCCAGAGGGGTTGGGGGAGGGGGGGGGGTCTTAGAAAAAATCCTTTCCATGGGCCAGGTAGGGAGGTACACTGTTTTAAAGTACGATGATAATCATCGTAGTATGATTCAATTCAGATGGAATTAAACCTTATTTTAATCCAGTTTCACATAGAATCAGACTCCTCAGAACAGTGGGCACTTTCCTTAATAGCCACCGTCCACAAAGTATGATTGACTAGCTGAATCGATCCTCACCCACAAAGATTCTTACACATCTATCCACTTAGTATATCTTCTGCCTTCAAGAAAATTAAGCAGTGATTACCTGAAATAGCCGCATGTCTTCTACTAGTTCAGAAA
Source organism: Porites divaricata (assembly GCA_038088405.1). Classification (NCBI taxonomy): domain Eukaryota; kingdom Metazoa; phylum Cnidaria; class Anthozoa; order Scleractinia; family Poritidae; genus Porites; species Porites divaricata. The sequence continues at coordinate 16,349,804 of JBBMOI010000007.1, forward strand.
GGTGCTTTAAAATAGCAACCTCGTCAACTTGTGTTGTGAGAAGTCTATCATGGCAGAAACTGAATTTTACAAGATCTGCAGGTAAAGAAAGCTGAAGCAAAAAAAACCTTTTCCTGTTATTGACATTTCGTAGATATAGCTGCAAATAGCAAATGAATGATCACCTTTTGAAGGAAGCCCTCAAATAAAGCTAGAATCTGCACAATAATATTTTGCTCCATGTTTGATTTGATTCCGTTGATTTCTCGGATTGTAATGAAATTCTCCTTACATTGCCAGGCTACCAAGTAAGTTGCGCGGCCGCTCAGGATCCATGCTGTTTGGAGCAAAATGTTTTATCATGTAAGTTGGTCATTCAATATTTCTCTTGAAATCTTCATGTAAGAGTAAAATCGTCGATGAAATACTTTCGTTTATTGATTATTTTTCTTCTTTAGATATCTCTGGAGCACGAAATCTTGCTTCATCCCCGATATTTTGGACCAAATTTGCTACAAACAGTGAAGCAGAAGCTTTTCACAGAAGTTGAAGGAACTTGTAGTGGAAAGTGAGGACTCAGGAGTTATTTGTTATTTTACAGATAGAATTATGTTTACTATAATTCTTTCTTTTGCTTAAACGTTAAATCGTACTAGATGAAGTTGTTTATGGTGGCAAACTTATAGATCCTGATATAATTAGCGGTTTTGCAATTTTTCTTGCATTGCTTATGATGCATGTGTTGCTTGAGTTTTCATGTTAGAGGTACTTGAATGGTAGATCGTCCGTTTTGTGCTCCCTGAACAATTATTTTGTCCTGTGTAACAATAAAACTTTGGGCAACGATACTTTAATTTTGTTGAATCTTTTGGTTATGATAATTTGTTAGGTATGGATTTATCATTGCTGTTACGACTATTGACAACATAGGAGTTGGTCATATTCAACCAGGAAGAGGATTTGTTGTCTATCCTGTTAAATACAAGGTGATATCTCCCATTCTCTTATCCGGGTAGTGTAGCTAGCTTGCAAAAACAGCCGTCTCCCCTTGCTTCTCGCTGCTTGGGACATTTTGCTAGGAGTGAAATATGCGCCTCAGCAACAGAAATTCCGTACTGATTATGTAAATTAGTTTTCACATAATAAATCCGTTAGTCATGGAGTTCCAAATGAAAAAATTGTTCAAGTTTTTGTTTCTCCTGGTCAATTTTGGTAAAGTTTTGTGTTCTTCTGCAAACAAGCTCCAGCAAAACTCAAAATGCTTCTTCTAAAGAAGAATATATTCCACAAATATTGACTGTGTTTTCTACTTTGTCAACCAATCAGAGCTCCTGACTAGATTGCATACAGATTTTATGTCATCAGTATGGAATTTCTGTTGCTGAGGCACAGACGTCTCTCCTGGTGAAATGTCTCTAGCAGCGAGGAGCAAGGAGAGACAGCTGTTTTTGCAGGCTTTAGTGCAGCCTGCATGCAGACATTTCCTGTTTCACCAAGGAAATAGGAGTTGTCTCCATGCTGGAAGGTAGAGTATTGTAAAAAAAAAACAAAACAAACAAAATAACCAGCTAATTAATTGTATTTAGAGAGGGTGACTTTTGACAGTTTTGACTGATTTAACCCTCTATGGCCCTCTAATATTATTGTCCCCAACTAACTGGAGACACTTTCCAGATGAAATTGGAATTTTGAGTAACTGTCTTATTTCATTTTTGTCCCAAACTCTTCTTGAGTCATTTGTATGAGAGGGTTGTATTATCTGCTCCTGCTACTTGAATCATACTTGGTAGTCACCAAGCTTAAATTTGATTTCTGTGTGCCTTGAAACATTCGTAGACCTCTGAAGTGGATGGCATCATGTATTTTGGTAGGAACATTTAAAATGAATTACTATTCCTTCCATGATCTTCATGGTCATCACATTTATTGTGAGACAAAGCTGCATCTTCTTTGATCTTCTTGGAGGAGTAACAAGAGCTTTTGAGATGACCAAGTGTATAGCTAATTGAAAAATTGTAACGAATAGAAACCGCTAAACCTGACCAAAAAGCTTTTCATCTTAACCTTGGAGTTCTATTTTTATTATTAACATCTGGCAATTTTTTTTACAGGCCATTGTTTTCAGACCATTCAAGGGAGAAGTTTTAGATGCTGTAGTTACACAAGTGAATAAGGTATTCTTGTAAAATTGAAGGAAATTTTTTACTCTCTGATTTTGACAATGTATAAATCAATTGGGTAACAACTTTTATGTGCGAGGACTTCAACATTATTTTCACACTTTTTAGGTTGGGTTGTTTACTGATGTTGGTCCTCTCTCTTGTTTTGTATCAAGACACGTAAGTATCTCTTGACTGCTTTTATCTGTTTTGTAAATTATTTATTTTATGTTTTGCACATGTGTCTGTCCTTATTAAAATAATAATTTGGAGAAAATCATTAGGAATGGACCCTTAGAAGAGTGAGAGGGATGAAAAAAAGGTCCATACATGAAGTATTCTTGTAAAATAATATGCATACACCTGGAACTGGCAGAAAGAGTGCATAAAAGCTGAGAAAAAAGCATGGACACACGGCAAACACCCAAAAATTTATAATCCATGCAAAGCAAAACATTTTCTACCCCCTCTTTACTTTTCTAGAATGGTCTGTTCCTTTGGGTACCGTGCAAGAAACGTTTTCAATCAGTGACTTTCAGTCTATATACAGTTAAAATTTGTTATACTTCTTTTTTTAGTCCATACCCTCTGACATGGAGTTTGACCCAAACTCCAATCCACCTTGTTACAAGACACAAGATGAGGTATGATGAATTCCAGCTTTATCAATGTGTGCTGGTATCCGATAGCCCGGGGCTAGTGAATTTTGCTATTGGGCTAGCGAATTCTGTTTTTAACTTGCACAAAGAGCAAGTGATGTTTTTTGAGGAATTGAAATAACAGAAAAACTGAGGGTGTGTTCCTTTCGGTGAATCCAAAAACGGATTTTAGAATCATCTAAGAACGGATTTCGCGTTCCTTTCGGCAAATCCAAATCCGGATTTTTGATCTGGTGAATCCTTTTTGAAAAAGGATTCATTGGATTTGAAATCCGAAGAATCCAAATCCAGATTAACGGATTAGTGATCTACGCTGTTCCATTCACGGTGGATCCGAAATTAGTCAGATGATCCAGCAGTATTTCCAGTTAAAGTATTCCCATAGAGGCCGTAGAGTTTCCTCGTTGCTGTCATTTGCATCTGAAAACATTAGAAGATTGTTCCTGTTACATTGAAATATCCATATACTAACCACTTGTCTCTAAAGATTGCTTGAAATCAGAATGAGTAAAAGTAACAAATGAACTGCTATCTAACTACAAACTCGCTTGTAGACGCGACAGGCACTCGATCGTGTTTCATAAAAAAATCCGAGCTATGGAACTGGATCAAACTGGCCGACATTCTTTAGATAATTTTCAATTTTAATGCGTTTCTTTCTTTGTCTGTTTTATATGTTCCATCGTCGCTATTCGAACTGCCGACCACTAAATTCTGCACGGTATAGTCGCATAATTTGTCAAACAGTAGAAAACACGTCATTTTTTGGGAGGTTGTTGTGCATATAATTTGCACGCGTTGGCGAAAGGTTACCAAGGTTACAAATCCAATTTCGGATTTCACGTTCCTTTCGAACACGAAATCTGGCAAATCTAAGATCAAAAATCCGTTTTTGGATTCGTCGAAAGGAACACACCCTGAAATCAATTCTGCTAGTCAAAAAGTTTTTGGGGCTAGTCAAAATGACATTTGGGCTAGTAAATGCTGGCTTCAGCTTGCCCAAATGGCAAGTTGTAATAGTGATTTGCTTTGCATCCTGAAAATGTGTTCCAGAGCTATACCAGTGCTTATTTTGAGCATTTGTATTGAAACCTAGAGAAACTCCTCTCATTTGCTTAAGTAACTGTTATTGTTGCATTATTGCAACTTTGTTCTTCAGGACATTGTCATCCAGCAAGATGATGAGATACGTCTTAGAATTGTGGGGACTAGAGTTGATGCTAATGATATTGTGAGTACAATAGTTTACTTGCTGGTGGTACATGTACTTGTAAACCAAACAACATTATCTGGCCATGTCGTCCTTCTTTACTGCACACCTTAATTAGTCCAGATTCCTTTGTGTGTGTGTGTGTGTGTGTTTTAATATTTCAATGCTATGGCAGAATATTGCACATGTAGAATTGTTGTGTCTCTTGCTTCTGACCAGCCCCATAACATTGCTATCTATTTTTCCTGACTGTTCCCACCCTGACCTTTGTTAGGTTTCGATCCCCCACCCCCACCCCTTAAAAAATACCTGGTGTAAGACAGACACTGATGGAACGAACACAAGGTGTCTGCCTTATGGGGAGTCAGTGAAAAGGACAGACCAACCGTAGGTGCCCATTTTGGATGTCACGGGGTGTGCATCTCTTAGAGGTGACGAGTGTTTATACCAGGATTTTTGACCCTGGGGTCCACAGGAACCATAGAGAAGCCAAAAGGGTATCATGAGGGAGAATAGTGGGTCACGATTTTAAGATACAGTAAACTCGATGTTTAACTCACAGGTCTGAGTTAAAGCAAATACCTCGTACTTTCTTAGAATGATAAATATCCACTTTTTATATATAGTTACCCTAACAATAATTTTGATTTAACACCTAGAGTGCTTATTTACTTTTGTTACTTTAAGGGAGAGCCCTTATTCGAGACGGGGAGCTTATTTCTTTTTTTGAGAAACAACCAAATGCTCAAAACAAAACTTTAATATTTATTAGAAATTAAGAATAACAGAAACTGTAACAGTAACAAATATACAGTGAATGTTAAGTTAACCTGAGGGAATTTTAATCTTTTTTCTATGCTGATAGCTTTGACCGTGTCACTTACATCAATACTATAAATAAGAGCTTTCTGGTGTGGTGTCTTCGACATCCATTGCGTTAATCCCGTCGAAAGGATCCTTGTCACGTGAAAATAAAATATGTAATGGACTTCTTGTCCCTGATCCTTCCTTGCCCGAATGACTAGCCGAGCAATCGCCACAACATTTGAAGAAAAGATCATTCATTTGAAGAATTTATGCACTCATGTGGACAAAGTAGTTGAGAAACTCCGATGAAGGCCACTGTTTTTGAAATGTGGCATTGCCATTTGTTTGTGAGCAATTAATGGAACATGAAGCTTGGTTGATATGTACCTGTACGCTGTATTATAATATTAGAATAGGGGCGCTAATAAGAATTCGGGCGCTTATTAACAAAAACACATTCAAAGGGGGGTGCTTATTCGAAAGGAGGTGCTTATTGGAAATAGGGAGCTAAATTGAATCATTAAAGTTACTCAACGTTTTACATCTCTGAGTTAGAGTAAAGACACCATAACCAATTAAATTTTGGTGTTTATTATAAGGAAATGTACATATTGTACGTATGTGTATTGATGTATTGTGTGTTTTGATCTATAATTTTTAGTCTCTTGACTCAAGTGACTTTGTTAATTTTTATCATCTTGCAGTTTGCCATTGGGTCACTTATGGATGACTATTTAGGTAAGAGTTGTTTGGCAGGCATACAATGTACATTTATCAGTGCAGCTTTGTTACTTGCCAAGCGAACAAAGTATGAAATATTGATCCTCTCGAATGTTGATTTGGTTGCAGTTAAAATAATGGATCAGATTGTCAGCTCTTTAGAAATTGGCTGATTTTTTCTTAGGCATATGAACCCAGAATAAGAAAAACAAGCTGAGTGATTTTACAAACAAAATGCACATCAACATCGCAGACTTTATCTAGATTGTTTGTATTTTCTTGTGAAGTTTTGTATCTGTGCTGAATTCTTGGACACAAAATAGTCAGAAAAGTCAAATTTTGAGACTCCCAAGTAAAGCACAAGTTGCAAGCAAGATATGTAATAAATGGTTAATTGCAATCCATGCTTTAATTTTGTTTATAAGCTGCAAAGATTTCAAGGATTTTTGAGGCCGAAAAAAAAAACGTATCTGTACAAAGAGTTTTGGTATTAAATTTGGCTGAAGTTTCTAACGATTTCAATATTAATTCTATTGATTTAAAAATCACTGAAACAAGGTTTACTTCCTTTCAGAGTCAGTTTTTCACTTTGAACAAACATTTTGTTAGCAGTCTCCGTGCCACATGTGCACATGAACACTTTAAAATTATGCGCTCATCTTTTATTCAGTTATGAATAAATCGTAAACCTGTTGATAGTCATTTTATTTCGTGCATAATAAATTTATGCTTTAAGTAAATGCATAACAATAGGCCACTTGCACTAAGAGGTCACGTGACCAATGCTTCCTTTAAACAATGATTTGGAATCTTGCTGATGCCAAAAATTGTTAGAGCACACAAAAATTATCTTCCACCAGAAATTTGAGAGGAAACGCATTTAAGGGAGATATTTTATGGCACGTTGATTTTTCAGCAAAGTAGTATTGTTTGTATTGGCCGCCATGTTGGAGGGCATGCTCTTGCCCTCCAACATGGCGGCCAAATTACTTCTTGCTTATATCTTGTTCAACTTTTCATAGTTACGCTCAGATGCGTGGTAAACGTTATCACATCATCTTTGCAACATTTTCCTTGAAGTTTAAGTGCAAAATTTGTGTTCAGAGAGAGGTAATTCATAATTTCAAAAATCAAATTTTGGTCACGTGACCGTTTACGAACTTATTCATTTTAAGAAAATGGTGCGGGTTTGAAAAACCAAATCACCATTATTTTGTTTAAGATATGACCCACTAATCGTTTTTTGAAGGAAAAATCATATAACTTTCATTTTCATAAAAATGATGTCACGTGCCTCTTATTGCAAATGGCCTATTAGCCCAAGGTGTCCGCTGCTACCTTAATATAGTTCTGGCCTCGACTGTATTTGTAAAAGTAAGCAGGGGTTGGGGGATGGTCACAACTGTTTTAAAAATATTTAAAAATATTTTAGTCTCTAATACAACCACCTCTCACTGGACCTGAAATGTACCTTATTGATGCCTGAAGTGGATGGGAGTAGATATACACTTGTCAGTGTTTTCAGGCTTAAATCCTTTGCCTTAACTCTCTAGGCATTGAAATCTACAAAGGCTAAAATATGTTGTGAATTTTTGCAGGTGATCAAGTAAACTAACTTATTTGTTTCTTTTTGTTGCAGGGCTTGTCAGTTAATGTGTGGATATTATTTTCTTTAAGTTTTCTGAAAGAGGCTTTGGCAAACAAGTAACATATAAAACCAACATCTCATATTTTTTAACTTTAAGTTTAGACAGAAGTTTCTCCAGAGGCTTGTTGGACCTTAGGTTCTTTCTTTGAATACACAGTCAACTCCTTTAAGTGTCTGCCTCAAAGAAAGTCAAACAAAATGACTGCAGAGTGGCAGGAACTATATAGGCGACTGTCCATTTTAGGGGAGTTTCTGTTTAGAGACTTAAGTGTCCACAGACGAAACTAAACCTCTGGTTAAGTCTGACTGCAAGTCAGCACTAAAATCCTCGGCCACCACCTGTGTACCCAAGGATTTGAGTATGGGCCATGATTGGCTTGTTGAAAAAGCCATGGTTGATTTCTCTGTCAGGTTGAAGAAAAATCTGAAACGCACTTCCAGTAATTTGTTGAGTCTGTTTAAAACTCAGAACAAGGATCTTGGTGCTGCTCTTCAGACGTTACTTGCTGGCTAGCCAGGGTTAGAGTACATCTGTGACACAGGCTGTAGAAATCAGGACTGTCACAAGTTGTTGTTGGGTATATGCAATGAGTAGAAGGAGCTAAAAAGTTTAGCCTGAGAAAACAGTCAACATTTGGCGACGCTACCACTGGTTTCACCTCTAAATGACATCTGAGAAAAGAGCGCAGAAATTCCATACTGATGATGCATCACTTCCCAGATCTGGGTGGTACTTCTGATTGGTTGAATCAAATTTCCCACATGGCATGACCAATCAGAAGCACAACCCAGATCTTGATAATGATGTGTCATCAGTATGGAATTTCTTTGCTCTTTTCTCATACATCATTTAGTGGGGAAACAAGTGGTAGCATCACAAAATGTCGGCTGTTTTCTCAGGCTATAGAAAGTTCTTTTGATTTTATTTTCCTTTTGTTTCCTGTAAAAGTAATTGGGGTTCATGCCCCCAGGGGGTTCTCTGGATTTCAAGTGACAGGGATGATTGAAGGATTTTTTGGAGTCTGAAATTTTCGATTTCCGAGTATTTTTCAGGTAGGAAATTGTTTTTTTGGGTGGCTTGATTTTAGTATGTATTTTTTGGGGATACCTGTATTCAAAACAATCTGAAGATTCATAGTAAAACCTGCATATCCCAGTCGAATAGTACTGCGAATAAAGTACCACCAAACTTGCTGTAAAAAAATTCATTTCTTGTGTCGTATCATTGAATACTTTCTGGACATTTATAAGGCTCTGTAATTCAGTATGAGATTTTGGGGGGGTTAATTTTTGGTCCAGGGATTTTTTTTGGGTTTTGTTGGAAGCCCCAGGGTTGGGGTCCTGCTCATCATAGTGACAGCCCTGAGTAATTTTTTTAAAAATATTTATCTTTTACTGGAGATCAGTGGAGAACTTCACATTTTCATCACAACTGACATTAGGATGACTGGGGATGAGCTGGGTTTCACCATACAAAATTACTAAAGTGGAAGTGACTGCAAGATGCCTAAAATTTGGCTATTCATCAACCTTTTTCTCCAACAAAATGGTCCAAACTTAAATGTATTTTGTTCTACACTGCCAGTGTTCTTGCATTTCCAGGTTAACCAGTGATCAGACCCAATTTTAGCAGCTTTCATACACTCTCTCTTACATGGTCAAAGCTTGCCCACAGAAATTTTCTTTGTCAAGCAAAACAAAAATAGAGCCTGATTTCAAGTTATTCCTTTGTAGCCTAGACATGAAGATAGATGCCAACATTTTCTCATCTGCAGACCTCTTATTACTTCATGATATGACCAGACTTTACATACACTGCACATGCAGATGCTGACTTGCCAAGTCTCACGACATTGTCTTGAGTCTCATGATTTCACAACCTATCTCATGCTCTCACGAGTTGGCAACTGATTTCTTGCTTTCTTGAAAAGTCAAACTCCAAAAAAAATTTGGAGCTGTAGGGTTCGTTTCCAAGTTAGATAGATAGCCAGCTCAATCCAAAGAAAACCTTTAGCAGTCACATTTGATTACATTCTTTAAGCCTACCGCGACTTGCTGCTGCCACCAAATGCACAGACTTACTGTTACTCATGTTTCAAGATGGTGGCCAACAAAACGTAGAAATTACAAAATCATAAATCATAAAATTGATCGTGATGTTTACAGCTCAAGCTTTAATGTGACATACCCATAATCCCAGCTGGAAGGGATTCCACTTGGAAATTTGGAACATCTCACGACATTTACCCATTTCTCACTACTTTTCCCAGCTGTAGGTTCAGAGTCTTGCATTTCTTGCCTTTTGGGGGTTGGCAAGTCTGCAGATGGCTAGGTATGAGTCAGGGATATCATTATTAAAAACAAAGTTACTGAAGAAATAACTGCTTAAAATTGGGAAAATTCATCACACATTTATGTTGGAAAATTACTTCAAAGTGAAAGATTATTTGTACCCTGCATGATCATGCATTTCCTGGTCATTTTCAGAGAGTTTCTATTGTTTTTTATTTCTTCAATATGAACTGTTTAGCTAGAAATAATTAAAGCTATCACAATAATTATATATTCAAGACTTTTAATAATATTCCTTTGGTTGGTTTTGTACAATTTTTAACTTTATACATTTATATTTTCCAAAATACAGTACAGTGCATGATTACCTAAGTGATAATTCACTGACATACAGACATCTTGAGTAAGCCTCCAGGCTAATATTTATAAGTGTACATATGATATTTTTTTTTGGCTTGTATTGCAGATCAGTTCTTCTCTCTTATTAAAAATTAAATTTACAAAAACATTTACATGACATTTCACTGAGTCTTTCTAGACTTTTCTTCCAAAAATTGATCAATTCTTCCATATTGCTGGTATCAGCTGAACATTTGCTTCAATCTTATGTCCCTTGGTAACCAGAGCGTTCTACTAATAAGTGGGAGTTATTTTCTTAGTAGCAACCTTGTTGGGGACACAGTGGATAGAAAGTTTGCTTCCTGGGGCAAAAAAGCCTGCAAGAGAGTCTTCACTCTGGGTTTCACAGGCCATGGGCATTAGGCCCACACCCAAATAAAATATTGTGCTTTTGAAAAAATGTTTTCTTGTTTAGAGTTGGAGAAACAATACAATATTTTGCAACACTGTTTCGTAGTTTAGTCAGGTTCTTGACACTGTGTAAACTTGGAAGGGAAGGAAGACTGGCGATGAATTTGACATCACACTCAGTCCAGTCCTCTCACATGTGTGAACTGCTCTTCTTTGTCCTTGATCCTTTGCGAACCTTTGGCTCAGCTATCATCACTTTCATGGGCATACCACCAACAACCTGCAATTCATAAAAAGTGATTAATTTCGAGTGATGGTATGGATAGGGACAGATCAATTATTTTCTTTTTTTGTATTTTATTGTTTATCACAAAAGTTTTTACAAGGAATTTAAACACGTTAACTCTACTACAATAACTATACACATTAACTATACTAAAAAAAATAAACAGAAAAAATTAATAATTAAAAATAAAATAATCTCAAAATTTACAGACTGTGATACTATAACACTAATACCAATAAGGATCATTCCTAATAATCCGTCGGACCTTCTTTCTGGAAATGAAATAGCCAGAGATTTAAAATAATCGCCCTTTGCATTTTTATGTAAGACAAGCAATTTCACTGACAAGCCTGATTCGCATTTGCATTCTTTTTGTAAATGGGTATTTTGTCTATACTGCCATGGAAGATTTCAAAATGAGGGGTGGTGGTGAAATTTGCTTGTTTGATGTAAAGATGCATAAAAAAAACCGAAAATCGTAGAAAAACTCTGAATATATTAGACAAATAAATTAGTCATCCAGAAATTTAAGCCTGTCTTGAGCTTTAGAATTAGGCAATATTTGCTCCTTCGTACAGTTATTTTACAGAAATAAGTCGTTGGGTTCCCAGTGTGGTTCTCGTGTGGTGCACCAGGGTAGCGCAAGTCTAGCGTACTTTTTAAAGAAAATCCCCCACTGCTGAGATCGCGTTGGCCAATCAGAATGCGGGGATTTCGATCCGTGTTTTTTTTGTCATGCGGCCCAGTTGTTCGAAGGCCGATTAGCGCTTAACCCAGGGTTAAATTTAACCCGGGTTTCTCTTGTGTTCAAAAGCATTTTCTCGGATAATTTTCTCTGTTGTATTTAGAGCTTTCAATCATCAAATTGTAGACAAAAAGAATTAAAACTGAAATTCTTTTTAAGCTTGGAAATCTGAATTCAAATCTTGCACTGACCCTGGGTTATCTTAACCCGGCTTTGAACAACTCGGCCCTAGGCTGAAATCGGTACAAAAACAACGCGCGCGAACGGATCAGTATCCACATTCACTTGTCTCCCAGACACTTATCATGCCTTCTTCAACGGACGAAGACCAAAACAGCCCAGAAGAAAATCGACAAAAAGACTTCGTCGAGCGACAAGAAGAAGAGAAAGCAGAGAAAACGTAGAGAAAGCTACGGTCTGTACATCTACAAAGTACTAAAGCAAGTTCATCCGGACACTGGCATCTCCAGGAAAGCCATGGGCATCATGAACTCGTTCATCAACGACATTTTCGAGCGCATTGCCCACTGAAGCTTCACGCCTGGCTCTCTACAGCAAGAGATCAACTTTATCCTCCCTTGAAATTCAGACCGTTGTCAAACTGCTGCTACCGGACCCGGAGAACTTTCCAAGCAAAGGAAACCAAGGCGGTGGGCAAGTACGATCAAATGTAACGCAATTTGAAAATCGGTATTGCACCAACAAAGGCTCTTTTATTTTAGGAGCCACTCCATCTGCAACAGTCACTGACCAACAGAGTAACATTCACTTCTAATTTTGCAAATATTGATCTCATATATTTTTTGCTTAAAAACTGACATCACGTCCCCTGTTTCCAGTCAGAGTGATGAAAATATTGCGTGACGCGTTTGTAATATTAACAAACGTTACACTTTTCCTGAAATAACACGAGGCATGGTGAAGTATTCGTTTGTGAGAAACGAGCTCAAAGCCATAAAGTAGTTTTATCTTTATCAAACAAGGGGAATATCGAGTTTTGGACGAAAGCATTGTCTTTGTATTTTGCGTAGACTGTAAGCAAGCTCTCCAATCGCGCTCGCTGTGGGGAGGATGGGGACTGTAGGACCTGTAGTCGTCTTGCGAAAGAGAAGTCGACATACCCCCTTTTGATGTGAAGTATATGAAATAATTTATATTTGAACTGCGGTTGTAGATGAAAGTAAAGAATGATCATCGCAGTAAATTTTCCAATTTAAGCAATTGGAAAATTTACTGCGATGATCATTCTTTACTTTCATACCCCCTTTTAGCACACAACCACGTTACCCGCAGCCCTGTTCGCAGGCTACGATACGCCCAGTAAAGTGAAGAGCTTGTTTGCAGGCTATGTAGTTTCTGCGAGCCCACCACAATGCGAATCAAAAAAAGGTAGTGTTAGGGAGTTTAAGCGACGACGACAACGACAGGGGCGAAAACGCCCCATAAAGTGAATTTACGCTGTTTCAAAATTAATCGCTCTTATTCCACTATTATTATTTTGTCGTTTTCTTGCGTTCACGTCCTCCACAAAAACTGAAATTAGGCAATTTCACGTCGTAGTCGTGTTTTGACGGCAAAGAAATGTACAAAAAAAGCGTGATACACGTGCAAAGTTGTTGTTTTGCCGTTCTTGTTGCCGTCGCCGTCGCCGTCGTTGTTGCTTAAGCGCCCTAGTGAGTCCGTCCAGTGCAGCGGCGAGTATGTTCTTTTGTACGCTGGCACGAATTTCGCTTCCCAAGCAACGTCTCCCTACGCTCACGCACCTCAAGAATTAGGGCAGAGAGAGCTTAGCATTGTTGTGAAACTTCATGAACGGAAATTTCTTAACCGTTATTCAGATTTCAAAGAAATGACTCGTGGTTGTGAAACGTTTCTGCCAGTTTTTTAATATTTAAATATCTCAAATGTTAAAGTTTACATTCACAGAACCTATACATGTATTAGTCTGATTTGCATTATCAAGAGCATAAGACGTTCGACGCAAGGATCGACAGATTTGTATTTGGGTTGACTTTAAATTCGAATAAGCTTGACAAAAAAGTAAAAATCCTAGGTATTTAACTGTGTAAATTATTTCAGTAATTCGTTGGTGGCGAGATGACCGTAAGCCATTTCAGTCTAGCGTTCCTACCACGGCCAGTTTCACCATGGAAGAAACGAAGACGGAAACGATCAAGATTCTGGCAGTTTTCACCGTAGCCTGACGACTGTACAAAACAGCGTCGAGGGAGAAATATCGTCGTCTTCCTAAAGTAACCTCTTCTGTTTTTCGGGATTAGTAACGATGAAAATTAAAATTCTCATCGTTACTTGCGGAGTAGCCTCAGTCCCGCCTCAGTAAACATGCAGACCAACCTCGCCCCCAGGGCAAAACAGACGACATTTCGCGACGCCACCTCTGTTTTCCTTTCGCAGAAATTCTATATTGATGAAGTGTCACTACCCAGACGTGGATCTGGAAAGTGCTTCTGATTGGTTGAAGCAAATTTCTCTCGCGGCACGACCAACCAGAAGTAATACCCAGATTTGGGTAGTGACACGTCACCAGTATAGAATTTCTGCGCTGTTTTCTCAGACATCATCTCGCGCGGAAACCATTGGTGGTGTCGCGAAGTGTTTGCTGTTTTCTTAAGGCTGGTTTTCACTAGCAACGGAGTCGGAGTCGGAGTCGTAATCAGAAGCGTAGAGTTTATGATCTAGTGAAAATCGCGTTACGATTCCGCTTACGACTCCGTCGCTTACGTTCCGCTTATGATCTAGTGAAAACCAGATTGTCGGAGTCAGAAGCAGAAGCAGAAGAACCAAACCAATCACAAAGCGTGGGAACGTGCATTGTGATTGGTTTATCCTTCCGCTTCTGCTTCCGACTCCGACAATCTGGTTTTCACTAGATCATAAGCGGAACGCAAGCGACGGAGTCGTAAACGGAGTCGGAAGAAAATGGAAACGTTCTGATTCTTCTGACTCCGATTCCGTCAAACTTATGACTCCGCTTACAACTCAGATTTTTGATTTTCACTAGGTCATAAGCGCTCTTACGACTCCGCTTACGACTCCGACTCCGACTACGTCGCTAGTGAAAACCAGCCTTTAGGCTACTTGCAAGGTTTACTAATAAGGCATCTTTTTTGTCGTTTTCTTTCTGTCTCTCGCTTAGTTACCTTTCCATGAAGCTCTTTGATGGATTTTTCAGCACACTTTCCGTCTGGAAACTGAACAAAGGCACAACCCTAACATAGAAAAACAGACTGACAACGAACGTTACATTCCTGGCTTCAGCAGGTAGGTGGTTAAAAGCTCAGGCAGCCAAGTCCTGAAAACTTTGCTTTCATTAGTAGGAACTCTGATAGGTGGGGCTACTGAAGAACTTAAATTATAACAATCAACTTTGTGTAAACTAAGATTCAAATAATCTCCCTTTACCACATCTTTTTTCGAATGCAGACACACCAAGCAGTTTTGGAAGGAATTTCAATACTATTATTACACATTGACAAGAGAAATCGTGTGTCTGACCGTACAAGACGTTATTACAGGAATACTATATACAAATTGCCCTTTACTGAATTATTTGATACTGATCACTAAACTACACTTATGGGGTTGTAGAAGAAATCAGACTCTTCCAGTCATAACTGTCTTTTCATCCAAGGTTAAAATTAAGTATGAAACAGAAAAATACATAAGTGTTAAAACTAATAACATGGGCAAATTTAATAAGAAGTGGGCTCTGCCTTTGGACTCTGTACCCTAGTGTTGTCCGTACTTAAAACGTATTTTTTTTCTTTTCTTGTCCTTTTGTTATTGTATAGTTACTTTACCGTTAAATTCATAGTGTAATGTAATGTGACATATTTGTAATTTATTGTAACGTTAGTATTGTAACGCTCTGTAGTATTTAATAAAAGTTTGAATAAAAAAAAAAAGATTCAAATAATCTGGAAAGTTAGTGAATCAGAACTTTGAGAATTTGTGGAAAATATTTAGTTCGTGGATCACTAAAACTTCGCGCGTTGGTCAAAAATGAAAACAATTTCAATTTTTCCTAAAAAAAGTTCGAAATTATTCAGAAATCTTCAAAAACTCCTTTGCCTCGGTCGTTGTAGGAATGGACAAATGACACGAGAAAAACCGTAAAGCATCAGTAAAGCAAAAGTTACTGAAAATATATACCTTGGACAAGCCATTAGAGTCGATATTCAATTTAACTTGAGCAGCGCCAAATACTGAGAATTCATTCACCAGCTGTGATTCTGTGACATGCTTGGCGCATACTACGTAGAGTCGGCTGTTATCCGCTTCGTAATGAAGACCAAACACTCCAATATGACCTCGCACACCGAAGGCGCGAAGATTTGAACAAACTGTTTTCAACTGCAAAATAGAAAGAGTTTGGTGAACTTCTCAGAGTTACTAAACAATGCTCATGCTTTGTTGTTTTTTCTTCCCTACGCAAAATAAGTGGGTTAATTACATTTCCATGCATGCGCATTGAAGACCAATAATAACTACATTACTTATAACTACATCAATCTTGCAGCAAAAGAGAAAGTTTGGGAGCTGTTGTTGAGAAAGTCCTTTCATACAAACAAGCACACTTATGGCAGATTCAAAAAAACAGTAATGGGAAACTACGAAAATCGTTGCCAAGCATGGGAAAGCAACTACAGGCTTCCTTCCCCTCGCCCGCCACCTTTATGAGCTTAAAATATACCTGAGAATTTAGCTTAGCGTCAAGCGTACAACGGATAAGTCTGCGAAACCAAACACGTGCAAACGTACAATCGATGGCTAAGGCAACAAACACTTGTAGTTTATTTTGCAACATTGCTGCGAAACGAGTTGAAAAGTGATGATGTGCGTTTTACCACCCGGGTTGCAACAAATCAGTTTATTCCAGGTTGCGAAAAGTTGTTGCAGAAAGCAGAGAGTACTTTTTTGCAAGAAAATCCGTACATTTTCCGTTTTTTACCAGCCCAAGGCAAACTTGTCTTTCAGCAAGTGAAAAAACGCCCATATATAGCGTTACTACCGGATAATTAAATCCAGAAGTCAGAAAACTCGCAACTTTCAACCTAATTTGTTGTGAAAGGTTTTAACGTGGGTGGTAAAACGCACAATTCTAAGGCATCAGACCGTCTTTACCAGTGTCATTTTTTGGTCGTGTGTAAGCCACTGAATAACTCTTCTGGGAGTCTCACCCCTTTTGCAGCTAATGTTTTCACTGTGAAAACAAAACAATCAACACTACTTACTACTTCAAGCAACCTTGAGCTGAAGTAAACAATAGTGAAATCAAAGAAAGACTATCGTCAACTCGTGGGTACGTTGTTTAGAAAATCAATTAGTTATCACCTCTGCTTTTCCCACAGTAAATTTTAGGAAATGATAGAAATTCAGATTATAATATACTATCCTTGTTCTGGAACCACAATACTTTTCTTGCTGCACGAAGTGCCGAGTAAAAAAATGGACAATTTCCGTGTTTTATACTATAAGCCGATCTTGCGACCCCTCAGTCTCTTGGTTTGCGGTCTATAGAATGTGTAACGAAACGACTAACAAAACTAACGCGATCAAAATAACCCATTTTTTCAGAGGTTTTCGATGGGTTTTGATGTTCTAACGACAAACACATCTCCTCCGGACCCTGTGACCATACTTAACCGATGGAAAAAACGACTCGAAGCAATCGGATGAAATTTAAGGCTAATTGAAATCAGGTTACTGACAGTAAAAAACAATGTAAACACATTTCATGGCAATGAAAGAACATATGCGATACAAAATCGACACAACTCCTCCGCGAAATAGGACGCAAAACATAAGCTTATGTTTTCCTATCTCGATTTCTGCTGTTATTTTAAAGCTAATGCTCAAAATCACATCCATTTCCCCCTGTGATCTTAAGGAGTCCTTAGAAAGAAGAAGAAGAAATGCCTTTATTTATTATACATTCATTCATACAGATGACCTACTACATTACTACAAGGTATGAGATCAAGCCAGCGTCGAAGTTGAAGGAGTAGAAGAGCAAATGCTCATCTTCTCGTCAAGTTTAACGCCTGGACGAGTCAAAGGCTCTTGAATCGTACTAATCTGAAAGACTCCTGCGTGTCTTAAATTTGGTAAGACCTCTTTCCTCTGACCGTGCTATAGCGCACGATGCACGCTCTCGGCGAGGAATTTGATGCCACCGAACTTCGGCGAGCGCGTGCTTCTTTGGAAACGATAGATCTTCGCGCTCTCGAGTTCAGACCCGATTAATTACGAAAACGTCTACTACGAGTGAGCGAGTGACTCATTTGCATATCCATGTCCCTGCAATAACTCGTGATACGCTCACGCGTACCCACGAGTTAAAAAGGACTACAGCCTCGACAAAAATATTTGGGACTCTTCCACCCAACGCTGTGTTTTAACTTCTGGCCTGTCTTCTCGTACCCTCAATGTTGTTTACCAACATTAGGAGGGCAGGAGGACAGTTAAAGGAGAGGGCCCGAAAATTAATGCCCACTCTCTTGGCCCCGAGGCAACGGCGTGGGAACTCCCATAATAATGATTCGTCATCGAAGTCATCTCGGTTATGTGTTTACAAAAGCCGCCTTCTTTTAATAAATTTGTATCCCCCACCCCTTTGACCGAAAATGGGACATTACTTGCCAAAATACCATACTCTTGTCTAGCAGCCGATTTCAAAACGATTCTCTAAATCCCCCTACGATGGCCTTCTATCTACTTTATCAACTCAGTTGATAAACCAAATCTTTGTATTTCCTCCGCCCCCCGACAAAACACCACAACTTTGTTTATTTCATTCATTAATCTAAAATGTGATACTCTTAGCTTCACTTACTTTGCTGCTGACTTAAAATTATCTAGTTGATCGTCAGACAATGAGGCCAGTTGACATGAATCTAACATACATCTTTCCTGGCTAGGACCACCTTGCGGTGGATCCAGCTCTGTCAATTCTTTCGTTCTTTGATACGTTTTTGGTGTTTCTTGATCCCACCTTGATAAACATCTCTTTGACGACTGCCTGTACAAATATTTACCATGCACATAATTATTGTTAATTAAAACAAATAAGCACGACACAAAATCACTCTTAATTTGTCGGGCTTACTTTGATGAAGGGTCTACAGCATCAGAATAAACTGTATCAGAAATGACATTTCCTTTGGTTTTCACAAACACCTAAGGAAAATAGGCAAGAAATTTGTATCAAGAAATCATTCCATACATTTTGCATTATTACTTGTAAGACATAACAACAGAGCATTACTTAGCACTAGCTTTTGAGTCTGTGGGTGAAATCATAAAGTGTGACCATTTAAACGAAAGCTTAACAGCAGTACTTTTCAGTGGTACTATTTATCATGTTGTACAAGTTGCAGGTTCTAATTTTTGAGTCTGTGGATGAAATCCTTGAGGTTCTAATTATTCATGATTATGAATAAATGTTTTAATTTCCTTTATCTCCTAACCCTAATTTTCATACTCTTGAAGAATTTGTGCTAGAAGACAAAGGAATTTGTCAATCAAATACAATTTAAATTGTAACTTTTTTACTCTTGGCTTTAGAAGGTTAACCCCCCACCTTGTCACTAAGATGCTTTTGGTCTTTAACGATGACTCTCGAGTCTAATGCAGCATTTGACAACTTCTCTTCTCTGTTCTCCTGTCCCCATCCTAGCTGCATTGTATGACCATGGATTTCAAAATCCTGCATACTAAAAACATAACTACCAGTATTACAGGTTCAGAAACATGCTGCACAGGACTGTTACTAAGATTTCAAATTGCCTATCTAGTCAGGACACTGCAAGCAGGTATGGAATAAAACAGCCAGGGATTTCTTTACATTCCTTTTTTCTTCTGTTTTCCCAAAAGTGGCTGGGGTAATGTTCATATAGTTACCAAATAATATCCCCCGGCCTAGCCCTTAACATGACATCCCTGCTATTAAATTAGACATTTATGATGAGATCACGATGTTTTAACCACTTTCTACCAGTTTTAATCTTTTTCACATGGTCAACCTGTCATCC
This sequence comes from Porites divaricata, assembly GCA_038088405.1. Classification (NCBI taxonomy): domain Eukaryota; kingdom Metazoa; phylum Cnidaria; class Anthozoa; order Scleractinia; family Poritidae; genus Porites; species Porites divaricata. The sequence continues at coordinate 16,369,113 of JBBMOI010000007.1, forward strand.
TACAGGGTGTGATGGTTAGCTGTGATTGTACTAAACAATATTGACAGTAATTTGGGCCCTGTAGAAGACTAGTTTTACTAGCTACATCTGTATAGTCATACCGGCCAATGCAAGCAGCCTATGTTATTTGTCCTAATAAAGATCACCCCTCACCATATCAAGGCCAGCTCTGTGGATCTCCTACAAGGAAAAGTTACAAATCCATACCCTTTGGACTGCTGCCTAGCAGTATCCATTACTACATGTGCCTGCAACAAAAACGAACCTAAATTTTATAAACTGAATCGACATCATGATTTGCTGCCTTTGTTGCCATTTAGTATATATGCTGATGTATCAATCAGAATAGATCGAATTTGAGGATAAAAGGTTTGCATATGTTTGTTTGTTGTTTACGATTGTACTTTCTTGCAGCTCATATAATTTGTATCATATGGTCACACGCATCACCCAGCAGCATTTACACCGAGGAGAAAATGCAACAATGAAGTGGTGGTACTTTCATCCTACTTGCTTGCAGATTACTTTCACTAGTAACAAGTACCAAACAACCTTAAGTTCTAATTTTCGTATGCAGTTTATTAATGAGAAATTGGACAATGCAAAAAAGGTTAACATTGTAGTATGTTATTCCATGAGAATATTTCAGTGGAAGAAATACACACACAAGAGCATAAAAGCAATTCATTTTCACTAAAATTTAGTTCCAATATTTATGTTAATTTTTGACTACTGACAAAAGGAGTTAACAAATATCATGTCACCATTACCTTAAGATTTTTTTCTTCTCCTCTTAAAACAAAGGCTTCAAATGCCTTGTGCAAAATTTCAGATGTCACACCTTGACTCAAGCCTCCCACAAAAACATTACGATTGGTTGGTGATGCAACCAGCATTTTCCAAAGCCCAACATCTTTTTCACTTGACAGGTAAGTGCAGTCTTGAATGCTTCCAGTAGAGTCTGGTTTACGTTCCATAACATCAACGGTTTCCTTATTATATGAAACAAAACAAGCAAGACAAGAAAAGAACCACACAAAACCAAGTTGCAGTCATTTATTGCTATCCAAAGCAACATAAATGCAGAAACACACCCAGATCTTGAAAAGCAACCAGAATATTTAAGAAGCAAACAGTTGCTGAAAAACAAGGGTTATGATGCAATGTCCTGTACAAAAATTAGTGCAGTCAACATGTTTTGCAGAAGTAGGCAGGATAACATGAAGTCAGAGTAGCTGGTAGCAACAGCCTGAATTTGTGTGATTTCTATTTTATATTATTAAACCTAAGTGTTGAATAAGCAGTAAATATCCCACTGGAAGCAGCAAAATTGAGGGCTGCCAGCTTATTTTCACTGAGCTAAAACAAAGATGGCAACAAAATAGTAGTATTCATGACACATTGTCCTCCTTTGTCTGTTGCATGCAGTCATCTTTGTGAATTAGCACTGGTATTGGGTTCAACATCGATATGTCTACAGTGTATCTAGAGAAACTTGACCGATAAACACTATTGGGACATTAAGGTACAGTAAAAACATGGAGGACTAAATTTGACCTTCCCTTACTGCCCTCACTCCTCCCCTCCCACCTAAAAAACATATTGGAGGGGAGGAGTATATAATTTTTTATATAGAGAGTTAATACTTGCTTCAGGCAAGTTATTTTGAATAAGAATTCTTTTGAATGGTAAGATCATGGTACTTAACATCATTTTCATCCACTGATAATGAGACAAATGGTAATGGAGGTGGTTGGAATGTTTCTTGGGAAGGCAACTGGTTGATATATTTCAACATCTGCACCACTGAACTCTTCTGCTCCTCTTCTGAAGGAACTATAAGAGTACAACAAGTTCAACGAATCATCATTACAACCATAACAGTACTGCAAGTTAGCCTGCGAGCAAGCTCTCCAGGGTGCGCTGGTAGCGGGGTGGGAAAGGAAGGAGAGCTTGCAAAATGCAACTACATCTCTGGAATTTGAATATCTGCATCGTATAATTTATGTCAATGTGAAATGCTGATTGGCAGAGATGACATTAGTAACGAAATCATTACCTTTGGCATGTGTTTTTCAATGTTTGTTTACATTTTTGCTTGTTTCCGCTTCTCGCTAATTGGCAGGAATCTGAGAGCTCATTCGACGGGGAGCCACAGGGCAAGTGGAGGTAGAACTCAAATTCTAGAGAAGTAGTTTCAAGCTCTCCTTCCTTTTCCCACCCCACCTCCAGAGTCCCCCGGAGAGCTTGCTCGCAGTCTAGTTGCAAGTATAAGAATTAATCTGTCTTAGAGAAAAAGGTAAGCTGCTGCTTATAAGCACCACCCCACCTCCCTTACTTATACACCCTCCCAGTTGTAGGCCCATGTACCTGCAACAAAAAAATACATCCAATTATCATTCGATGCAAATGTTTCTTCCTTTTCACTGGCCAAAAGCACATCACGTGACCTGCAAATAACTGCCTACAAATAATGGTGTGCTCATGCGCAATGTCGTTCAACTGTTTTTGGCTGCAAACACTATTCTGCTCATGCATAAATGAAACCACACTTGCTCCTTGCTCGTTTATGCAGGGCTTCTGATAATTCGCGCGGTCGCGGACCCGTGAATTTCAGGTTCTTTCACGAAATACAGCGAAATCCGCCAGAAATATTTCCAAATACATGTCAGCAAAACATATTTCATACTTATCTTGGCTATTAGACCTGTTTTATTCACCCCAAATGTCCAAATTTATCTTGAAACTTCGTCACTGCAACGAGTAAACAACGTCCCAAAACTATCAGGCGTTTTTAGATGAAAGTTGCGAAAAACTGGGCACAAACCATAATCTCAGTCGCTTTAGCATTCGCTCATTTTTTGAGCGAACTGTTGTTCAAAAAAGCAAATTATTATCCCCATTAAAAAAACGTTAAACAACGCTGGTCATATCAACATGAAAATTGAGTCGATTTTAGCGAAATTTGCCAAAACAAAATCCAGCGAAATCGGCTGTTTTTTACTGATTGTTTCTTGGCGAAGTTTCCCCCCGAAATTTCCAGTGAAATTGGCTGATTTTTCTAAGAATTTGCCCCTGAAAATCCTTTGAAATTTCATTTTTTTTTCACTAAAATCCTGCAAAATCGGCTGATTTTTCCGCGAATTTTGACTTTTTTCCCGTGAAAATCCCGCGAAATCGGCTGATTTTTCCACAAATTTTGACTTTTTTCCCGCGAAATCGGCCGATTTTTCCGCGAATGTGCCCCTGAAAATACCACGAAAATTTGATATTTTTTCCGCGAATTATCAGAAGCCCTTTTTATGTGATCTCTGTCATTACTCCTGGAAGGCAGCACGCACAAACCACTTTCTGAAGATATTATTTATTAAAAAACAAACTCAGGGATCGAATGATAAAACAAGCCTTCAGCTTCAGCAAATATTCGATCTGCTCACCACTTACAAATCACGATATTTTGCTCAACCTCGTCCAATAATTGCTAATTATAAGCACCTAACAGCTACAGGCCCTGGTGCCTAAGGCTTGGTTTGAAATGAATACGAGTTATTTTGATGTTTTAATGCTTAATTGAACACCAGTAATTCCATTTAACGTATTATGATAAGCACTGCTATAGCTTATTTCAAAGCACTTTTTTCTATTCCAGTAAAGCTCCCTCAAATATAAGTCCCTCTGTTTATAAGCCCTCCTAAAACCCCTTACCAAGTTGTAAAAGCCCAGGGCATATAAGTGGCAGTTTACAGTACTGGAAAGAGTTTTTAAATTTTCTTTTAACAAAGTTGGATTTTTCTTCTTATAATATTTCTTCACATATGCTCTCTATATACTTACCCTCATCTCCCCTCATTTTTCTCAAAAGCACCACTGGAGCTTTTATCCTTTCCAGTTTTCTTCTTTTCGACTTTGTTATCACAGGCATCCTCTCAGCTTGTTTTTTATTCTTCTGTTCAGGTTGTCTTTTCTTCTGCCGGCTCCCTCCCTTCTGCAGCTGAGGTTCTTGGCATCTTTCTTCTGATATTTTGTGCCCTGCTGGTTTTGAGTCAAATACGTACAAAAAGTAAATATTATAATAATTGTAACTTCCATTTAACTGTAGAGGACTGTTCATTTATCATGCCTACAATGTGGTTGGGCAGGGGTGGTGGTGTCAAGAAAGGGTAATTTTTCAGATCAACAAAAATAATGTGTGGTGTAAGTTTTGAGAATATAAGGGGGTCACTGTTTGTTTCTTTTTTTTACGAAGGGAGCTGTTTCTAGAGTTTGGTGCACTTCAACCCTCAAACTTCATCAATCATTCAAGCAGTCAAAACACTGTGATAAATGACAAAATGACTTACATTGATCAAAATATAGTATATGAACCCGTATCTACCAGTATTTTTTAAAAAATATTTGCTGCTGTGTGAGTGAGCCTAAAGTGAGTATGGTGGGCAAGGCAGCAGTCCTAATCCACACAGGGGCGAAAATTTTTTATTTCTACTCACGACGTATAGCTGGATTTTTTGACCACAATTCCTTGCATGCCCATTACCTTTACATACCAAACTCCAATCAATGGGCTTTTTCAGTTGCATGAAGTTTGTTGAGGTTAGTTGAAATCCTTGATTTAATGTGTCTTTGTGATGAATTTTTCTTTTATGTTACATTTGTTATAAAGCCTTTCAAAGATCTTTAAAGTGGCTTGTGATAATTGTTTATATCTTTTCTTCTTACTATACACTGAGTGTATAATCTTAGGTCCAGGAAAGCAACTTTGTTGGTACCAGCCAGCGCACGGTGCCTACCTACACTTGGTGACCGAGCCTTTCAGTCGGCTGCTCCCAAACTGTGGAACAGTCTTCTGGCAGATCAGAGATCAGAAACATTCAGAGCCTCACATCTTTTAAACAATTTAACTGACTTATTCATTTATTTTTAAGTTTTTAGTTTTTATCTGTTTTTTATTTTTTAATTTTTTTATTATTAATATTTTTTTAACATAGAATTTAATCCAACTTGCATTTTTTTGATAGCTTGTGGAACAGCATGTGGTGTGATGGAATGCATAGAACAAATTGATTGTGTTGTCATAAAATAAAAGAGCGATATTTCACATGCTGCGAATCTGACATCCACTGTGAAAATCAGGTTGTAATAATTGTTTATGTCTTGTTAGATACACAATTTTCAATAAACTTGTTTCATTGACACCAAGGAAACATCCTTTTACTTATTAGGTACACTAGTTTTTAGCCAAGGGGCAGGGGGGAGGGGGAGGGGTAAGGGCTTCTGTGCGCACTCTTCAAGCACCTTACAAGAAGGGCAAACATTCCTCCGATCAGTTTACTAGTTCCTGCCTCACAAGATCAAGGAAAACGGAGAGCAACATTGCATATTAAATAGCTTAATTTTTACCAACAGAATTGTCATCAGCTCCAGCAACACGCAGGACTGCTATGGCATCCTCAAACAATTTGTGCAGAACAGGATCCTTTTGAATCCATTCAGATTGATTAGTTTCATTGCTTAGAAGTTCTTTCTGCATTCTAAGAAAGAGGAAATTGGATGTATGAAGTGATCCAACATCTTCTCGCGAAATCACAGAAGAACATGACACAAGTTCAAAACACTAGTCCGCCATGTTCCTGCTTCCAAGTTACTTTTGTACAGCGGTTAACCAACGAACGTGATCCATCACGGCGGTGATACCTCGTTGCGTGCAACTTTAAAAACCATTAATGCTGCCCTAGCAATAATGGCGTTAACGACCAGATTCCTGAGACCATTTCAACTCTTTGTCAATCCTAGTTTTGCAAGAGCAACTTCACCACAGTGCCAGGTCAGAGTTACAAATTTATTTGTGAAATAATTCACGCAACTGGTTCTATTTGCTTGTCAGTATAAAGCAAATTACTTAAACTTACTTTTATTAAACATGACCTCATTATTGTGATATAGGTGGCAATATTTCGATGGTATAACAAATATACAACGAAGCCTCTTGCTCCTCTTCCAAAACCAAAACCGCTGGATGTGGAATCATTACCTTGTTATGGTGGGTTAAGAACACGACCTTGATACATCTTAACTTTATAGCCTGTATGCCAGGGACCCAGGGGTCCAGGGGCCTGGGGTTCCCAACCAATATTTGGGTATAGGTGAGCCATTGAAAGACCCTGACCCTGTTTAGGACAAGAAAATACTAAAATGCCCACCCTGTTTCGGACAAAGGACAAAATTCATACCGTCTTGTTTTAAAGTCATTGTATTAGCAATTGCAATTGAACAATTCAAATTTACAGTTCAGTCATTGCTTTTTAGGGCTGCAATGATATGTTTTCTCATGATACAATACAATCTTGATACAGGTGCCACGATACGATACACAATACCATACATCATTATTCATTACATACAACTGACAAGTGACATAATCTTACTGCTAATTCTAATGAACAGCATGTTTTGCCTGTGGGTGTGCAAGACTGTGTCAGCTGACAACTAATTGGAACTACGCAATAGGCCCTTTGCAGGTAGCCATTCACGTGGTACAAAACCGCCGTGCTGATGAACAAAAGTCGCACTGGGACAAGACAAACAAAGAAAATTACAGTTTAAAATTATGGATGTCTTTTGTTTGTCTTGTCCCAGTGCGACTTTTGCTCACCAGCACGGCGGTTTTGTACCACGTGAATGGCTACCTGCAAAGGGCCTATTAACATGTGTTTGTTCTTAAAAAAAATGTGTCAGATTGGAAGCATGCGAAGCTATACGAAGCAAGGATGGAACTTTCTTGTCCCTTTCGTTAATAAAAAGCTATAAAATTGCTTGGATTGCATAAGGAGCCATTAAAGACAATAATTTCTGAATGTCGATGAAGAATCATAATATCATAAGTATTAATATTGTGATATGTTGTTCAAGTATGGATATTCGTATTGTGGCAAAAAAAAATTGTGGTTCACCAGTGCACCGGTACATCATTGCAGTACTATTGCCTTTGTATAGGACAGATGTGTGTAGGACAGATGAGGCAAAAACCATATCCTGTCTGGTGGCACATTCCCATATAGGCCATATAAGGGAGTAACCCTATGCATTTGTGCTTACCAACTCTCATGCCTCATGCGTGAGTCTCACGCCTGCAAACTTAAGGCATCAATCTCATGCATCAAGGACAATTTCTCATGCCTGACTCATAAATCTAGACAAATTGTTCTTCAACACATGATTAATAACAGAAGTGCAGTTCAATTTCCCTGAAAATATTTGTGGCCTAAAATATCCACATATCTAACAATCCACTAAAATATTTCCCTTTGAAATAGCTTCAGAAGAGGTCAAAGATAGTTTCAGCAAAATTCAAAAGTCTTCAGAAAATGGTCAGAGATCTTCGGAAGTTGCTGGGATGTTGTTTTCAGAAATTCTGGTTATGATAAGATGAAAATCTCATGCATTTGACTCTGAAAAAGTGGACAGGGATATAACTCCCCCTGGGGACAGGGGGAAGAAGGGAAGGAGAATTTGAGGGACAGGAGAGAGGGAAGAGGGGAATTCCTTTTGTGCTTTTCTTGCTTCTCCCTCCCTTTTATGCCTGCCTGTTAATAACCTTTCCAAAAGTTTTTCAACCTTTAATATGTGTTTGCTGGCGAAAATCCATTAATGCTGCTAAAAAGTGTACCTTAAATTTAGCATATTAGCTAAATGTTAATGTCACAAAAAGTTTATACAAATGTGTGTAAAATCTGGAAACTATGCATAGTTATATCTTCACCTGTTTGTGACTTATCACTCTGAAACATGGCTGGTTAGTTAATTTTAAGGCCATCTTTCGAGCAGTGTCAGTGAATTTTCATCAACAGGTCTGAGGTGGAAAGTTGCAAAAACTTTGTGGAAGGGCCTATTTCTAATTTTATTTATGGGTTAAATTTTGCCAGAGACATCTCCTAAAGGAAACAAACAAGAAGGTTGTTCTTTCCCATTTCTCAATATTTTACAGATGTGTTCAGTCCAAGTGTCTGCAGATTTATTGCCAAGCGAGATTATGAAAATCACAACTCAGGAATTCTTGCCTGGGTGACATCATTCACTGGGGAAGACACTCTGGGTCTTATTGAGCTCAATGAGTTTGTATTTGGAGCAAACCCAAGGGTCGATGTCTTACACAGAGTAGTAGTTTGGCAAAGGGCAAAAAGGAGAGCTGTAAGTAAACTGGAATATTGGTTTCTATCTAATATAGTGGTATGTCATCTTATGATTACCCTGTACACAGCTATAGTTGAACCTACTGCAAGTGAAAAAGTACAAATACATCTGATATTCCAGAAAAGTTATGGAGTTCAAGGTTTTCTGCCTTTCACAGTTATATGACCATGGGTGAGTTGTTGGAAGAGCCATTAGCAATAGTCCAAGGTTGTTACCAAGACAACTCGTTTATCTTGTTTACAGTTAACCCCGGATTAAAGCTAACCAGGCTTTGAGCAACTCAGACCAGACTTCTATGGTCCACATGTGGTCATTTTAATAGATTTTACACTGTATATAAAACATAGGACACTGTGTTTTAATGGGATATCCAGACATCAAGAAATTTAAGTTTATTTGGTAGCATAAACTGATGTTGAAGTAAATGAGTTGGAATAATAGCATCCTCGCAGACCCAGAGGCAGTCAGTCGGGTTGGGAGAAAAGGTGGGACGAAAGTTTTCAAGCACCGGTCAAAGAGCCCCTGGATACTGACTCTCACCGAACTATTTCGAAAAATTAAAGCAGATACTGGCTCCTGATTGGGCAGAAAAAATGCTTTGTATTATTGTGCCCAATCGGCGAACAGTTTCTCCAGAGTTCTTTTCGTGAGTGCATACACAATGGCTATTGTCTCGATCTCGGCTTGCCTGCTCATGCACTAAAGAAATGCACAAGTCAGCAAACTTTTACCCCAGGTACCAGATGTTTTTCTCGCGTGCAGGGGGAATTTTCGGTGTTGGCTGAAGGCCGACACATCTTCGGCCATAGGCCAAATTCACGAGTGGCGAAGCTGCGAGAAAAACCTCTGGCACGGAGCGGTGCTTTTTACCATCCCCATTGACCTTTGAGCTTTTTTATCGGATTACATTTACGCCAATCAGATTGAAAGTCTCCAACTGTGATCATGTCGGCCGGCACATGAAGAAATGTCCAAAGACCCATATTGGCTGCAGCCGCACTTAGCAAGTTAACTGGGTTAGTTTTTGAAAAACCCAGTAAAAAATTCCTCGGAACGTAACCTGGTTAAAAGAGGTTAACCAGGTTAATTTTTATCACCGGCCGGACTCAATTTAGACTTTCACAAAGTTATTCAATGTTGCGCGGTTTTGTTTTTTCAGTCCTTTGGGTCCCTCATAATGCTCGCCTCAGAGTGACTGACAAAGTTTGACCCATATCACTGGTAAAAAGAGGTTGACTTCTTAAAAGTTGTAACTCAGTTGTGTTTATAAGAAAGAAAAGCTGAACTTGGGGCAAAAGATGTAACTTTTCGAAACAGTTGTGCTTGCGTGCATGATAAAGGCAAAATTTGGAATATTCTCACGCGTAGGCGGAGATGATTGACTGATTGATAATGTTAACCTGCGTTAAACTACCTCGCGAGGTGGTTTTAAAAAACCTAACCTGGTTAAGAAAATCTATTGTTTTTGCTTAATTTGCATAACCCGGTTAAAACTCGGTTAAGACTGAAGACAACCCGGCCGCACTCGCTGATATTTTAAACCAGTTAACTTTAATTAGTTAATTGGAAATAACTCGGTTAAGTCCCCTAGTGCGGCCGCAGCCATTATCCTTAGAAAAACAAGTTCGAGTTTAAAATTCATTGCTTTAAGAGCAATCATGACTGGGTCACATCGCAATTCTCCACACTTGATGTAGCTTCAGTTTAAGCTGCAATCCATTCTTTGAGATTTGGATCTGAAAATCGCTATCCATGAGAATTTAACATCTTGCTAAAAATGCTAACGCGCTGGTCCCAGCATGACAAAACATTGCAGGAAACCGTCACTATCACAGACAAAAAGAAAATCACTTATAATTATTCAGATCCGGGAGGCACTTTGCAGAAATTAAACAACCTAAAATCCTCATTTAGCCGCAATGAAGAGTTCAGCATTTCAAAAGATGTCAAAGAAAATGCTCTTGCATCTGAGGGCAAATCATATGCTGACCAGACACAATTACCGCAGAAAATAAATATGCGTGTCACGACCTCTCATTATGAAATAATCGGTAAAAATCAAATTTGCTCAGTCAAAACGTTTTTCTCCAGAGCATAATCTTCCCATCAGAGAAAAAAATTCGTTAGAACGAGCAGCATTTTGGCATGAGATAAAAGGCATGTGTTGCCTACCGACAACCTTTTTATCCTAAAAATACATGTTTTGTTTTTATATTCCTAAGGCCATCAATACAAACTATTTCAAAACATGTTGAAATCGTTTGAAATAGGAAATTAGTTAATTGTGAGTACTCTTACATCATGTCAACAGCACAGTTGGAAAAATTCGTTCACGTGCTGGTCTGTTCTTGTCAACCAATTGAAGCGTCTGTTAGGGCGCTTTCCATTCAACCCAAAATTCCGGTAATTTCGGTTGGTACATCAAATGGAACGGACCATTTCGGTTTGGTCCGACCGGAATATTCGGGACCAGCTTTGAAGGTGGTCCTCTTTGACCGGTCTGGTCATTTCGGTCGGTTGGACCGAAATGTTCCTTTCCATTTGACAAAATTGTTGTCCCCAGTACCGCTCTTTTGTATCCTGCTTGCAAGAACAATAACCAAGCGCGCGGTGGCGCGTGGTGGAACCGGAATGTACCGTTCCATTGAACTCGGAAAATTTCCAGAATTTCAAACCGGAATTTTTGTTGAATGGAAAGCGCCCTTAGATTCAAAGTTCCTCAGGTGGTCGTTAGGAGCCAATCAGCTTAACCGTGCTAACGATTGGATCGGCGCCATCAAAGCAATGGTGCTCTGCTCCAGAGGCTTTTCGCGCGGGTCACTATAAAGACTTGACAGAATCCGGAAACTGCGCTAGAAAAGTCTTTGGCACCCAGGGTAGCAAACTTTCAGTAAATGCTATAAAATCCCCATCTGATTTCAAGATATTGTCGGCCCGAAAACTAAAATACAAGCTTGAGCTTACAACAGCTATTCACGCTTGCATTGGTCATGTCTTGCAAAAATACTGGGGACTTTTTAAAAGATACCACGACGGCTGATAGCCACGAAAACTTCGCGTGGAAAAGTGAATTCACATTTTTTTTAGTCTCTATCGTGATTATTCCAACTCGCTCAATTTGTCAAATGTAAGCGAACTCTTCTGGAGCTTAATTTCTATTAACCATATCCAAGTTCATGAAGAGAATGAATTTTGTCATTGCTTGTTTACGTCCTTCACAAAACGTGAAATTAGGCATTTTCATGGGTAGTCGTGCAGTTGACGGCAAAGAAATGTACAAAAAAGCGTGATGCACGTGCAAAGTTGTTGTTTTGCCTTGTCATGCTATTGCTAATTTGACTTTCTCGTCGCCGCCACATCTTAAACTTCCTATTATTTACGATACATTGTGATGAGTCAAAAACAGAATATTCTTGGGGCAAATTGAATTGCTCCTGCTAATAGCATCCCAAACGTTTTTCGACTCAGCGGTAGTTCCTTCGTTTCTGGTTAGGAAAGTAGAAAATAAAAGTTTCCCTTGCACCCACACGCTTGGTGAACGAACTGGGCAAGTGTGGCGAGACAATAGCTGTCGTGTACGAACTCACGAAAAGAACTCAGGAGAAACTGTTCGCTGATTGCCCAATCAGGAGCCAGCATCCACTTGAATTTTTGGAAATGGTTCGATGAGAGTCGGTACCCAGGGGCTCTTTGACCCGTACTTGAAAACTTTCGTCCCGCCTTTTCTCCTGACCCGACTGACTGCCCCTGGGTCTCTGAGGATGGACTAATAGTGAACAATCACGAGAAAGACTCAGAAAATAATGTGAGTTTACTTTTCAAGCCGCATTTTCCCCTCTATTGCCATCATGGCAACTCCCTACTTGAGGCATATTTGGCATCTGGTGGGAAAATACTTCCGGTTACCTTACTATAAAACAATTCCATAGTCATTGCTTAAAGTCCCTAGTGCCCAATGAGTGCACCCATACTGCTATAGTAGCAACAGTCATTTCTCTGTCCTTTTGTCACACAATTTTCAACATTCAGAATAAGCTTTGGTACTAATCAACTGTAGATGCTAGTCCAAAGTACAAAAAAGAACAATCAACAGTAACTAGTAAGTTGTTCTAGTACAATGTAACCTTCTCTCTTGGCAAAAAATCCCCTGTGACTCCATCATGATATAACTTCTAAACTCCACAAAGGTTCCATTCATATTATCACATACTCATCATGCACATGTGCTCCTCTTTGTACCGTACACAGTCCTTTCCCAGCCAATTATTTAAAGGCTTTTGTTCATTCACATTATTTCTTGTGTGTTTTTAGTTCGGTATACAGTATAGAACTGCATTGCAAAACCATCCACCGATCAGAAGAGGTTATTAAGTTGGTGGAAAAACAATTTGTAACCAAGTTTTTTAGACCATTTTTTTTCTAAAGTGTCTGCGGGTTGGAGAGAATGTTTAGTCATTAGTTCTATAGCTTCTGGAAAGATCATTAATTCATGAAAAAATTCAGTTATAATAATTATAACTGAATTTTGCAAAACTTTATGGTTATGAATATCCCACATCCAATCATTTATTATAACACTGATTTCCATTGGTCTCTCCTCATGGATATTATTATTCACGAGTTTAGTAAGACTTATGTGAAATTTATAACTATACGTAACATTTACTGGTATTTAATTTTTAAAGGGTACAGCATGTGTTAAGACCCGTGCAGAAAAGAGAGGTGGTGGAAGGAAACCTTGGCGGCAAAAGGGTACAGGAAGAGCTCGACAGGGAAGCATAAGAGCTCCACATTTTATTGGAGGTAAACTACCAATCACCCAAAGTAACTCAGTAACTGACATAATGCTAGACTGACTTGGTAACTTACGTGTATTGGCTGGCTGACTGACTGTCTCAGTAGCTGTGTGCCTGACTGACATAATGTTGGACTGAATCAGTAACTTATGTGAATTGACTGATTGACTGCCTCAGTAGCTGTGTGTCTGATTGACATAATGTCGGACTGAATCAGTAACTAATACATGTGTTGACTAACCAGCTGCCTTAGTAGCTGTACGTCCTACTGACATAATGCTGGACTGAATCATTAACTTCCGCATAGTGACTGACCAACTGCCTCAGTAGCTGTGTGTCTGACTGACATAATGTTGGACTAACTTATTAACTTACATGTAGTGACTGACTGACTACCTCAGTAGCTATGTATCTGATTGACATAATGTTGGACTGAATCAGTAACTAATACTTGTGTTGACTAACCAGCTGCCTTAGTAGCTGTATATCCTACTGACATAATGTTGGACTGAATCAGTAACTTACATATAATGACTGACGGACTGCCTCAGTAGCTGTGTGTATCACTGATATAATGTTGGACTAACTCATTAACTTACATGTAGTGACTGACTGACAACCTCAGTAGCTGTGTATCTGACTGACATAATTTTGGACTGACACAGTAACTTACACGTAGTGACTGAATGATTGCCTCAGTAGCTGTGTGTCTGACTTATGTACATGTATATTGGACAAGCTAAGCAAGTTACATTAAGTAATTGACTGATTACCAATTGAGCAAAAATGAAAAGTATTTGACAACTTGATCATAGCAGCACATAATAGTCACAAAGAAATTGTTGCATAGTTCTTTTAGCCTGCACTTAGCTTTTGTCAGCATTTACCCATAGGTAAGAAGTAAATTATGAGAAATTGTCTGATCAGAAGTGAGGTTTTCGTTGGGACAAACAAAGCTGTCCATTGTATTGTGGGTGTCCATAGAGTAGGATTCCCTTGTATTATTAATACTCCTGTGCTGGAGGGAAATCTTCAACTGTTTCTAAGGTGCACTTCATTGACAGCCTCTTAGTTCTGCTACATTTAAGTTTGTTATTTTCTGAACATTTTCTTTTTCATTACACTAGGTGGCCACGCCCATGGCCCCAAGCCAAAGAGTTATTACTACTCACTTCCAAAGAAAGTCAGAAGAATGGGGCTTAGAACAGCACTCTCAGTCAGATATGCTCAGGTAGTAAGATTGCATAGTATAACTCTTTTTTAGGGCCCAATAGGGTTCAGCATGAAATTTTTCCTTGTATTATCAATGCTTTATAAAACAGGGTTGTCTTCACAAAAGATGAATCTAATTCATTTGATACTTTAACCCTTTAAGTCCCAATAGTGTCCAAGATTAATCTTCTCCTTACAATTATCCATACACTGTAAAAAGATAAGTTATGAGAATCAGTAAAATGATCTTCCAAGAGAAAATACTTTGATCTTTGAACAAATTCTCTCAACTAATTCTTTAAGGAAATGTATGGAGATCAGTTTGGAGAATTTGTATGTGGATACTGGGGCTTAAAGGGTTAACAAATTCTCCCTACTACATCTATTGAAAGTGTATGGATAACAAATGAGAATTTGAGTTTTGATATGAGGGTTTAAAGGGTCAAGTGCCAAGAGGGACAGGCATTACGTAATTTCTCCTCACAACCACAATGCTAGCCTGCATAGAAAGTATTTCCATGCAGTTTGGGAGCAAAGAACAAGGAGCAACAGTCAATCCCATTCCTTGGTCTTTCTTTGTTCTGAAACCAAACAGAAACGCTTGCTACGCAGGCTGCCAGGGTATAAGAATAATATTAATGAAATGGTTACAAAAGGGAAGCTGCTTAGATCTTTTCAATTATTGTTCTCCCAACTTATGCCATACTCTTATAAAAAAAAAAAGAATCATTGTGGACACTGGGGCAACAGGTAGTGTTCGTTTTAGAGATTATCCAGAAATAACGGGTCATGTGTCACAAATTATGTTATGTGGCAAGGCGTCTATCTTCTTAAGATCTTAACAAAATTAAAGTGGGAGAAAAACGAGTAATAAGAATTTTTCTTGGTGGGTTTGCTTTCGAATGGAATAATGGTTCTTATTATAGCAAGTGTTTGCACAAATATACACCCCTCAATTTGTGGGAGTAATGCCATGTTTTCATTATAAATGCAAATTAACTGGCTGTTGTTTACATTTACCATTTATATCGTAATGATGATGACTTTCTTCTCAACAGGGTGATTTGCACATTGTTGATTCCTTTAAAGATATTGAGAGTGAACAGGTTAGTTGTTAGTTGTTGTCTTGTAACTACTATCAGTCTCCCTCATAATGGAACAATATTTTATTGACAGAATTAATGGAATTTCCCCATGTCATCTAAGCTGCATGTAGTTTTATGTACTAGAGGTTTTAGGTACAGTGCATTGCACATTTTTAAAAGGTGAACACTAAACCGTCCCACTTGCATAGCACTGTCTTCTCCAGTGAGCTAGCCTGCGTGCAGACGATAACTAAACTCTGATTAGTACCGTCTGCGAAGCAGCGCAGAGATCCTTGTTCTGGACCCTCAACAGACTCAACGAATTACCGGAAGTGCGTTTCAAATTTCCCTTCAACCTGATTGGCGATCACGACAAACAAAACAAAGGCCTTTTTCAACTGGCCAATCGTGGCGCATCCTCAAATCTGAGTACACAGCTGGAAGTCCAGAACAAGGATTTCGGTGCTGTTTCGCAGACGGAGTTAACCAGAGTTTAATTTCGTCTGCGCGCAGGCTACCAGTGAGCATGCGCAACAAAACAAGTCAAGATCGAAGGGTGGACAATTTATACAAATCATTGTTCAGTATTTTGTAGGCTCAAGCCTCAAGTTGGTGCCTTTAATTTGTTTGTGGGAATGCAAGAATGGTATATCATACCTGTAGCTACAGCAATTAGCTGCACGTTTAATCAACTTACTATTTTTTATCCAAATCTTTGTTTTCCTTCACCCGCACGCATAGATTTCAATGGAAAGTTCTTTGTAATGCAAGTTAGGGCACACGCGAAAGCACCACACAATTTTGTTATTAAAAGGTTGTTTTTTGTGTGTTTGCGGTTAGTTGACTAAAGTTCTTTGTCAATCCATTGCAAGAAGCCAAGAAGTTTTCCTTGTTCTAGTGATTTTAAGGACATCACCAAGTTCTCACGGTGTTTATGGAAATAAGGTTAAGAGAAAAATAAAAATCAGTACGTGAACTCGTGTATCTCATCTCTAGAGCAATAATACCTATTTAGGTACCTTATATTTGGTACTTAATCACGCATTTTTTTGTGATTGAAAAAAAGTTGCGAACTTGAAGACCTGCCAATTTAAATTGTCGCGAAATTTAAGCACACAAAATTTAATATCCTTGTAGAAACACAGAAAAATTTATTAACATGTAATAGCAACATCATATACAGGATATGTATCAACAAATACACAAATAATATCTTTTTTTGTTAACTGGTTTTACTGCTGTCTTCAGTTGTGAAATAACATTAATTTGTAAAGATTTCACACATTGCCTGTTCTAGTTTATCTAGAAATTTTTAATATGTTTAGACTTTTTGAAAACTAAAATGAAGTCGAGAATGCGAAATCGCAAAGTTTAATCCCCCTTTGTCATATTTGGCTATTGAAATTCAGAAAAAAAACCAGTGGAATTCTGGTTCACCAAAATCGCAAAATTTAGTACCTGCAATTTTGTGGTTTAAGAAAATCCATACCCACCCCACCGTGGAGTTTCATAGCCATGTGGCTGCACCTTTCAACTCAGAAAGCTCCTAGCTCCCCACGGGCTTCTAGAAAGGGAAAATGGCAAGAGGGCTCCCTCCCGTCCTTTTCTTTTTGGGGGGGTAGGGGTGGTGGGATGTGGCTACACGTAAGGTAGGAGGGCATTGAAAAGAAAGTCTAAGAGGGAGGGGTTACTAAGTAACATTTTTAAAGGATAATATCTTTCTAGGAAAGTGAGAAAGTTTCAGACAGGAAGTTGGGAGGGTGATACCAGAAATCTCTCCTCTGTGGGAGGAGTACAGTGAAAATTCAATGTAACATAACAAACCTCAACACAGTGAAGTCCTTGGTATACACTGTAACAAACAAGTTTCTTTACCCCACTAATGGTAAAATATATCAAAAAGAACCTTGAAAAAACAAAACCTTGTTATAGGGATTAAACATATTTTGCCAGTCCCTTATCCATTCATTATCTCGAGGTTCCACTGTATGTATATTTATGAGCAACACAAATTTTGGCAATTTTAATTTTGAAACAATTGTCCTTTTGTAGGATTTGATTCCACTTTTGGAAAAAAGAGGCTGGACAAATGCTGTTCTTGTGGATTCGTAAGTTGTTACCTATGAAGTTTTCACCGGAATATTGTTTTTGAAAATACAAGTTATGTGTACCTTTACTCTCCTCTTGTTTCATGTCAAAAAGTACACTTTTTTTATAAAACTCCATGACCAGCATTTATCAAAAAGTTTCACATATAAAACAATACTTTTCAACAGACTACTTGTTTTGTTTTGTTTTGCTTTATTTTTAAGAAAAAGTGGGACAATTATATGCACAGTGTATGTCTATGAGAGAGTCCAAGGGTAGCATTGATTTTTTGCTATCTAGGAAATGAATGTTAATGGTACCAGTTTCAGTGTATTGAAATTTGTATTTGGCTCTTAGCGTTGGCTGATGAAACAAAAAAAATGTATTATTCATCTCTGAACCTCACAGCAAGTTATTCTGTTTTATTCTTCCCATCCTTGGAGCCAGGTATGAATTTTAATAATCAAAATTATTTTGTCTATTTAAAATACGCCATATTTGTCTCAAACCACAGGCAATCAAACTCAAAACTACATCTTGCTGCAGCAGAGATGAATAAAGTGGACGTGCTCTATAGTATAGGTATGAAAACATCAAGCAACTTTGTAACAACAGCTATTAACAATATTATTTGAAGAGGCTTAGTTAATATGAAGAATTAGGTAGATCAGAGGTGTTGGCCTCAACAGATAACACTCCAAATAATTTACAACTTATGTCTGTCGAAAATTAACAGCAGACATCTTCCAAGTTTGATGGTCCAATCCTAGATGGTTATGAAGAATTAGCCGGTTCCTCAAACGATGGTTAAGTTGAACCCAGCATTAAGCCAAATTTTAAGCATGTTGTTCTTGTCTAAGAACACGTAACTAAAGCTTACAAAATGCTGTTTAGCCTTTACTCTGAGATACAGTAATAATAATACAAAATGTTACTCTAAGCAATGCATGGAAAGTAAATTTATACAAATATAGTGCAACAAAATTGTAGTCTTGGATTAGCGCTAATCGGCCTTTCAGGAACAGTGATTCTAAGCCCATGAGAAAGGGAGAAATATTTAATGAATGAATGATGATAATAATATTGTCACAGTCAACTCAACCGTTTGGGCCGAGTTGTTCAAAGCTGGGTTAAGATAACCTATCCTGCCTACTTTTCGCACGCCAGCTCATACCGCGAATATGTAGCCTCTGCTCGCAGGGTAAAGATAACCCAGTGTTAGTGCGAGATTTGAATTCAGATATGAAAGCTTAAAAATCATTTCAGTTTTAATTCTTTTTGTCTACAAGTTGATTATTGAAAGCTTTAAAAATAACAGAGAAAATTATCCGAGAAAATGCTTTTAAACACAACAAAAAGAAACCCGGGTTAAATTTAACCTCGGGTTAAGCGCTAATCGGCCTTCGAACAACTGGGCCCTGGGATACAGCCAGACTTCTTTCTCGCAATTTGTGGAAAACAATACATCAGCAGTACCAGAAGCCAAAACTGCCTGTCCACTTTATCTCCATTACTATTATTCGATATCATTTGCTTAACAAAAGAAATTTCTTTCAACTCAAAATTTATGTGTTTGGTAACTTTTTGTATGAATTTTCTTTACAGTTCTGAATGTTTACTCAATCTTACTTCGAAAAAAGGTGATCTTGACTCTGGATGCTGTCAGAACTCTCGAAGAAAGACTTTGTGAGGATGATAGAATACTGATAAACAAATTTGATTAAGGTTTGGTCTCTGTAAATAATCTCAGTATTAAATAATAAAGTACGGTAAATGTTTTTTCAACAAATTGTGTTTGTAAAATAATAGACTGGTCTAAGATTTTTTTTTTAAATTTTGATAAATTATGGACATTTTATTGATTTAATATCATTCTGAAAAAGAAAATATGAACTAAACTTTTGTACATGCTGCTTTCATTTTTTTAAGAGAAAAAAATGATAACCATTATGAAAATAAAACGTCTTATTACTAAGCCAAGAACATCTCCTTTCGCCGTACGTCAATAAGACAATGACTTCTTGAGAAGTTGCCATTGAATTTGAAGTGTTGATTGAAACTGTTTTATCTAAGGTCTGGAAAGTTTCAGAATACGGGTGGGCTAGAATAAAATCGCGGTTTCACACCCCGCAGCTAATATTCCCCTCATTATATACAATCACATTTTTTTTAAAACGCCCTTTTTATTTACCATTGCTTTGCTCCGCGTTTTCATATAACCTTTTGTATAAAAATGTTTTATCATCAGATTGTTCTATACGCACGCACTATACTTTATTTCATGAACATTATTTTGCCATCTCTACCCGCAAATAGCAAAAGCTAGACGAGGCGGGTGGAGAGGAAAGGTTACAGCAGTCATAACAGATAATATAACAATTGTAAAGTAATTAAATAAACTATCTGGATAAATAAGAATTACTGAAAAACAAGCTAAAGTTACAAAATATATAGTCTTACAGAATGATATTACAAGCAAATTTACTACTAACAGAACTATTGATTATTAGTACATTGAGTCAAGGATGCAGAATTTGCCATTTTTTGTAGGAGAATGGGCACTTCAACATAATCGTCCTCTGCTTCCATTATCGAGAGCAAAAAGTCATGAAAATTTTTCTTAAAAGCTCCTTTGGAGAGTTGACGAAATTCGTTAGGAATTGCGTTCCAAAGTTTAGCTCCAAACCTGGAAAAAGAATCTTGATTTAGATTCAGTCTTGAAGTTTGGACATAATAATTTCCAGACGAAGAAAACCTGGTCTCATGTTTGTGCTTTGAATTAGCTTTAGTGAAGAAATCACAGATGTTAGACGGAGCATTCATGCAGGAAACGTCAAACATTATAGAAGATACTTTTTCAGCATATAACATTTGTAAGGGTAGAATTTTCGAGGAAATAAATAAAGGCACAGCATGGGCTCTAGGTTCAGAAAAGTACATCAAACGAAGGACTCGTTTTTGAAGCACAAGAATTTTTTGTAAATGGGTTTTGGCAGCTTGACCCCAAGCCGCCAAACCATATGTCAGATGAGGCAAGATCAAAGATTGATAAATATTTAAAAGGGTTGTACGTGGGACGAAGTGCCTAAGACGGGCAACAACACCAACAGTTCTGCTTATTTTTAATGCAACATTATTAATTTGAAATTTCCAGCTTAAATTGCTGTCCAATAGAACGCCAAGATATTTAACATGGTCTTCGCACTGAAGCGTGGTAGGAATTTGAGTACAGTTATCGATCATTTCAATGTTAACCGAGTAGTTCAGCTTACGTTGATATGGACGAAAGATAACATAGTTTGACTTTTTAGCATTGAGCGTTAACTTATTTGCATTGAGCCAGTCAGAGACTTTGAGCAGTTCGCTATTGACGGTTTTTTCAAGAGATTTCAAATTAGAGTCAACATACAGCAAGCTCGTGTCATCAGCAAAGAGATGGAATGACAATTTCGCTGAAGAATTGTGAATATCGTTAATATAGATTAAGAATAACAGAGGACCAAGCACAGACCCCTGTGGGACACCACATGAGATCATACATTCGGTAGATAAGTTAAAACCCACTTCAGTTACTTGTGAACGACCGAGAAGGTACGAGGCAAACCAAGCATTAATAATTCCTCTGATGCCATAATGATTAAGTTTTTGAAGCAAGATTAAATGGTCGACGGTATCAAAGGCCTTTTTTAAGTCTAAAAAGATCCCGCAAGTGAAAAGTTTTTGGTCCATATTGTTTTGTATGACATTAACAATATCAATAATGGCATGTTGCGTGGAGTGGTTTTCGCGGAAGCCATACTGTGACTTAAATAGAATATCGTTTTTACCAAGATAGGATTTGAGGCGGTGGTACATTAATTTTTCAAATATCCGATTGAAAATAGACAGTAATGATATCGGACGATAATTACCAGGCTCAGTCTCATCGTCATTTTTGTGCACAGGAACAACTTTCGCTTTTTTCAGTTTGGATGGAAAGATGCCCTTTTGCACCGATATGTTTATGATGATGGAGAGAGGGCCCGAGATGACGCATCTTGCGTCAGTTAAAATACGAATCGGACAAGAGCAGAGACCGTAAGTTTTATTTTTAGGGATCAAAAGTATCTCACGCTCAATTTCCTCTGGCGTAACTGGGTCAAAGAAGAAAGAGCTTGGATTATAATTGGGAGACAAGTATTCGGCAAAATAGCGAGATGAACGAGGTACGCGTGAAGCTAGGTTTTTACCGACCGAAGAAAAGTAGTTATTGAAGATGTTAGAAATCTCAAGAGGATCATTAGTTAAGCTGTTATCATCAGGACGTTTAAGGGAAGAAATGACTTGTTTTCTATTCTTTTTGTTATTAATTAGCCTATTTATTCCATTCCAGGTGTTTTTCATATTGTTTACATTTTCGGCAAAGAATGCATGATAATAATTCTTTTTACTCAGCCGAGTAAGACTAGAAATTTTATTTCTGTATATTTTATAATTTACAAGATCACCCGATTGGAGGAGAGAATTTTTTATTTTGATGGATTTTCTAAGGCCACTAGTTATCCATGGTTTAGAGAACTGCTTAAATTTGCGATTCGAAACCGTCCTTAAAGGAGCATGTTTGTCAACGAGTCCCAATAGTGTATTGTAAAAGTAAGAAAAAGCAGTATCGACATCAAGCTGATCGCTAAAGTTAGTTTGGCTTACCATAGCATCAGAGAGTTCAGAGTTGAACTTGCTCCTGGAATAACCAGAAAAGTCTCTGCGTTTTTGATTTCCGCGTTTTGGCCTCTGAATAAAATTGTGAGAAATACAGAATTGTGAATAGTGATCGCTTATGTCAGAGATAATATTCCCACTGGTAATTTCAACATCAA
The DNA here is from genome assembly GCA_038088405.1 of Porites divaricata. Taxonomy (NCBI): domain Eukaryota; kingdom Metazoa; phylum Cnidaria; class Anthozoa; order Scleractinia; family Poritidae; genus Porites; species Porites divaricata. The sequence goes on from JBBMOI010000007.1 coordinate 16,391,337, forward strand.
CTTTGTTTGTTAGAATATTATCAATTAGGGTGGCTGAGTTATTGTAAACACGTGTTGGTTTGTCAATAGTTGGGATAAATGAAAAGCTTTGAAGAAAAAGTAAGAAGTCCTGAGCATAACAGGAAGTTTCGGCATGAAGGAGGTTTATGTTGAAGTCGCCCATAATATATATTGATTTGTTTGAGGTAATTAGTCTTTCAAGTTTATCATCAAAATATTCTTGGAAACGTTTGGGAGAGTTATGTTGTCTATATATGATACCACAAATGATGTTACTTTTCTGTGGAAGTTGAATTTCGATCCAAAGTGATTGGAAGGCTTCATCAGATACTTTTTCAATGACAGTATATTTCAGGGAATCATTAATATACAAGCCAACACCTCCAGAAGCTAGAGGTGTCGGCACATATTCGAAAACATATCCAGGTATGCTTGGATTAAAATCCATTTCTTTACCACTGACTATTTTAGTTTCTGAGACTCCTATAACGCTAAATTCGAAATTTAACTCGTCCAATAGATGAACTTGAAAGTTTTCAAGATTTCGCTTAAGACTCCTGATATTATTATGTAAAAGAGAGAAGCTCGAATCACTGACACGACTGGGAAGTTCACTTTTAAATTTGTAGAAACTATATGGTGAAAAGTATCGACTATGAATACGATGATTATAGAGTCTATCACCCGGATTGGTGTCTTCAAGTGCGTTTAGCTTGAAAAGATTAAGGTCATAAATGCTAGAGAGTTTTTCTAGGTATTTTTTGGCCGGCAAATGGGAAGGTAAACAATTATTGAATTGACCATGAGCTAAGTTTACATTTAATCCAAAATATGGGAGCTCACGGAGTAAAGATAGAGTATCGCGAGAGTTTTGATCGATAGCACTCATGAATAAAACTAACTAAAGTAGATCATAATAAATACTTATCGAACTGATAATGTCAGGTGTCCGAGACAAGTCGCTGTAGACTACCAATGTCCGTTATCTTTATTGGTCGGGAACCCTCACTCTTGCGTAAATAAATCGTGGAATTCTTGGCCCAGCAGAAGCGGTATTGGTTCTGTTCTTTAAATTTCTTCGCTTCAAACAACAGGTGTTGTTTTTTTGGGAGTGAGGTGATCGAAGATTCTGACTCTGTCAAGAACACTATCAGCAGACAGACCGATATTTGATGGGTTGACTTGGGAGGCACGTTGTCGAGTTTCGATAACACTTGCTTTTGCAAGGCGTCTTACAAATTTACAGATGACCGGTTTCGGAGAGCCATTTTGCTGCCTCGAGGGGACGCGATGAGCAATGTCAATGTCCGACAGAAACACTTCAGCCCCCATCTCCTGGAGTTACGAGTTACGAGTTAGTTGTATGGTCTCTATTAGCCAATCAAAAGAAAAAAACCAAAAAATCACCTGATCGCAGGTGAGCAGTGAATTTCAATTAACCAGTCCACTAACCATTGATCATGCAAAACCTCTTACCAAGAAAGACCGGATGACTTTACCACCGTTTCACTCCGTAAAGGATTACCGCATTGACAACATGTACTGTGAATTTTAACGATTTTTATTTAAAGAGAATATAGGCAAGGTTTCCCACTATCGTCCTGGGATTTTGTTTGACCATTTGATTTGTCTAAACATTAGTGTTCGCCACAAGGTCTCCGACAGTGCAGAAAAAGTGTCCGACAGGGGAGGGGTGCTCATCCACTTGAGAGCGTTTCTCTGAAATTTTTCTACCTATAATCCGGTCTGAAAACCAGTTACGGCCGGTCATAACCTGAAAAACCCGATTTCCCTTTCAATGATATATCTCCTGTGTAAACCAGATACCGGTCACAGCTTCGGTAACTTCGGTGATAGAGAAGAGCTCCAAAAAGCTGGCGCCTCGCGTTAGTAGTGGAGGAAAACACAGTGACTTGAAGGTATTTACATCTTAGAAAGGTTTAAACTCATTATAGGTTGTTATAATCACGGCAGTTTTTTTCGTTGCATGGGATGATAGTACGACACAATAGTCAGTTTCACTTTCATATCTGGGAGGTGGTTCCTTTGAATCGCACTAACTAAAGCAGAGCACATTGTAAAAAGAAGTAAAAAAATTGGGACTCAAGGAATCGACAATCGGACTAAATAATCGTGAATTTATTTCATAGATTACTGTAGTCCATCGGTGAAATTTCGAAAATTGAAGCGATGAGTAACCTTTCAGTAATTTTTTGGTTTCTCATTTACCTTATAGTTATACTCTCTGTCGCTAATTGATAAGTGTCCCAGATATTGCCATTGGGTCTTTGTAACTCAACGAGAAATTTCGAAGAAAGTTTTGCTCGAAGAAGTCAAACCGTCTAAGATTTTGGTATTCTGCGTTGTCGAAGACTGAACTGCCGCAATTTTTGAGGCTAAGAAGTCGCGAACGAGGACAAACATACGGGTGGGCTAGAATATTTCCAGATTATCATAAATTGCAATATAATAGAGTTGATTTCCCCGTAAAAATCGGTCTTATAGAATTCAATTGACGTGGAATAATTCTCAATAACAGGTTTAAGGTTGGTATGGGCATTCAATTGTATGTTTCCGTGAAATTTCGGATCACCTGAACTACTGTTGCTGTCAGGGCGATTTCTCACACTCATTTCTCCACTTTCCGGCTATCCAAAATCGCTTTTTCACACCCCGCAGTTAATATTCCTCTCATTATATATAATCACATTTTTTAAAACGCCCTTTTTATTTACCATTGCTTTGCTCCGCGTTTCCATATAACCTTTTGTATACAAATGTTTTATCATCAGATTGTTCTAGAAGGCTATTGTATTTAATGACGTTTTAGTTGTATGGTCTCTATTAGCCAATCAAAAGAAAAAAAATCAAAAAAATCACCTGATCGCAGGTGAGCGGTGAATGTCAATTAACCATTGATCATGCAGAACCTCTTACCAAGAAAGACTGGATGACTTTACCACCGTTTCACTCCGTAAAGGATTACCGCATTGACAACATGTACTGTGAATTTTAACGATTTTTATTCAAAGAGCAAGATAGGAAAGGTTTCCCACTATCGTCCTGGGATTTTTTTTTGCCATTTGATTTGTCTAAACATAATAGTGTTCGCCACCAAGTCTCCGACAGTGCAGAAAAAGTGTCCGACAGGGGAGGGGTGCTCATCCACTCGAGAGCGTTTCTCTGAAATTTTTTCTACCTATAATTCGGTCTGAAAACCAGTTACGGCCGGTCATAACCTGAAAAACCCGATTTCCCTTTCAATGATATATCTCCTTTGTAAACCAGATACCGGTCACAGCTTCGGTAACTTCGGTGATAGAGAAGAGCTCCAAAAAGCTGGCGTCTCGCGTTATTAGTGGAGGAAAACAGTGACTTGAAGGTAAAATTATTTACATCTTAGAAAGGTTTAAACTTATTATAGGTTGCTATAATCACGGCAGTTTTTTTCGTTGCATGGGATGATAGTACGACACAATAGTCAGTTTCACTTTCATATCTGGGAGGTGGTTCCTTTGAATCGCACTAACTAAAGCAGAGCACATTGTAAAAAGAAGTAAAAAAATTGGGACTCAAGGAATCGACAATCGGACTAAATAATCGTGAATTTATTTCATAGATTACTGTACTCACTGTCCATCGGTGAAATTTCGAAAATTGAAGCGATGAGTAACCTTTCAGTAATTTTTTGGTTTCTCATTTACCTTATAGTTATACTCTCTGTCGCTAATTGATAAGTGTCCCAGATATTGCCATTGGGTCTTTGTAACTCAGCGAGAAGTTTCGAAGAAAGTTTTGCTCGAAGAAGTCAAACCGTCTAAGATTTTGGTATTCTGCGTTGTCGAAGACTGAACTGCCGCAATTTTTGTGGCTACGAAGTCGCGAACGAGGACAAACATACGGGTGGGCTAGAATATTTCCAGATTATCATAAATTGCAATATAATAGAGTTGATTTCCCCGTAAAAATCGGTCTTGTAGAATTCAAGTGACGTGGAATAATTCTCAATAACAGGTTTAAGGTTGGTATGGGCATTCAATTGTATGTTTCTGTGAAATGTCGGATCACCTGAACTACTGTTGCTGTCAAGACCATTTCTCACACTCATTTCTCCACTTTCTGGCTATCCAAAATCGCTTTTTCACACCCCGCAGTTAATATTCCCCTCATTATATATAATCACATTTTTTAAAACGCCCTTTTTATTTACCATTGCTTTGCTCCGCTTTTTCATATAACCTTTTATATAAAAATGCTTTATCATCAGAATGTTCTAGAAGGCTCGGTTTGTATTTAATCACGAGATAGTTGTATGATCTCTATTAGCCAATCAAAAGCTTCACATTTTTCTTCACAATTGTAAAATTTTTTCGTGAAAATCATTTTGATTGTAAAGTTTACCAGTAGTGTTTGTCATCGATGAAAAAAGTAAAGAGACGAGGTATTTAATTAAAGTAAAGAGTTCACGTTATTTAAGCTTATGGCTTCCTAATTGATGATCGTTGCTTTGGATTTTGATATGTTAATGTGTTAAAAAAGTAGTCTTTACTAATAATATAAAGAATGAGTTGTAATAAAGAGATTCACGATGAATTTAAGAATATGGGAGACTTTTCTTGCCCATTTTATGATCAACGACTAACAACATATGAGTAAGGTTGAGTCATGTTGTGATGATATGAATTTAGGTTTACCATCTGAGCATACAAAAAAAAACAAAATCAAAGAAAACACTGAAATATAACAATCAATGGTGGAGTACTGCTTTGGGGCTGATCAAAAATGACATTGACAAAGTTATCAGCAAGTGAACCATTGCGTGATTCTCAGAAAACAAGAAGTTTGAAGGTCATACAAAGGGGGTTTTCCCTTTGAATGAATTATAAAGTTTGCTTCAAAAGTTTAGCATAAAGTTTACTCTAAAAGTTTACTTGGATGTGAAATTTTATCGTACAGCTTTTCAAATTTATCAACCACTGGACACAGATCAATAGGCTCAGTGTCAATAAAATCCGACGTTGAAAATAAGTGCATGATTGTGCGAGCGCATATAACGCAAGAAATTGTGCGCAGTGATACATGCGCAATGAAAAACAAGTAATTCTAGTAACTATTTTAGAAACCTCGTTGACGAGACTTCATATGTTTTGCCCAAGAAGGTGTAACAACGCTATGACAGGAAGACGATTCTCATATTCTACGCTTGTCACACTCACTTAAGACTTTATCAGTTCATCGTCGTACATCAAGGGAAAAAAAACTTATGTAATTACGCACGAAGCTGCGGTTCAGTCCAAAAGCTTACCCGTCCATTGTTTTCTAAGCCATGATTACTATTGCGGAACACCGACATGAATGGTCTTGCAAATAATCAGTTAATTCTCCTCAACATTATTAGTCACGACTGATTCCGTTTTTCCGCTGTTGAGAGGTTGTTTAGTTGGGGGGGAGGGGTCTTGATTACGCTTCACGGCAAGTGAAATAGCCATTTCACATTTCTCAGTTGATAAAATTGGCATTTAATGTTTCAAAAATATCAAAAGGATTTTTCCCCCAAACAATGTCTTCACTCTGTTAAGAACTGGAGCCAAAGCACTGCCTTTTTCGAAGTTGAAAATATTTGTAGAAAATATTACTGGAATTAATTGTGCAAATATGTTGCGTCAAACTAATTGATGTCACGTCACTCTATCCTTGCACACTTGAACTTACTTCGCCGTAACATAATTATGATCACTCCTTTTGGGCGTGGTCTCAAAAAATTATCAAACCAGTTCCATTCGATTAAACTCCTGATATAATTTCTTGATATTACAAACGTTGAATACATATCGCTACAGTTTTGGAGTTTGTTACCCCACTAAGGCGCCGCGTTGGAACGAGCGCATTTTCCCAGGGCTACCGTGGGCTCTTCGTCGAAGGTCTGGGTCACGAATGATATTTCAGAATGACAGTTGTAAAGATTTACCTCTGTGGTGTTTTTTTCTGACATATGTCTTACACGCAAAATTACACTTCATATTACGGTGAATTAAACATCTGCTTCTCGTTTCACAGATGCTAATTATTATTATCAAACATTCAAGGTTCAAGGCAGTAACTTAAATCACGTTTGTTTTCACAATTCATGACTCACGAAAATACCCTTTACCACCTTTATTTTAGAGACAGACTATACTTTAAGGACTTGATTACAAGTTTCCAAAGAACAGTTGTTGCTGCAAACTGTAATGGGCCAATTAATTCGAAATTTCAAAATTCCCTCCCAGGCATTTGAACTTTTGGAAATTCCGTCGTTCAAACTTCCGTTCGACAAGCAAAAGGTGATGTTCAAATGCCCCAATCAAACTTTACAAAACATTCAAAAATCTTTTTTTAATAGTAACTACCCGCGTTTGAAAGTCTACATCTTTATTGGCAGTTTCTACATAAGGCCGAGAAAGTTAAAATCATCATCAACATTAACACTCCCGGGAGCCCATGATCCAGGAGCATAAAACTTTGATAAAGTTGTGTAACGGCGTTTTCACCGACTAAGTTCTTTTCTTAGATCAATTTTCCCTCGAAACCAGACCTTTTCGACCAGTCACAAGTGACGCACGGGCAATTGTTACCCTTGGGGTTGAGAATGGCCATTCATGTTTTGTACAACTCATCTAAAAATAACACAGTCTGTGAAAATGCCATTGCATTGACCCACTATGGGAACTATACTCTCCGCATTATGGGCTCCTGACACTCCCTACTCGTCATAAGCACATTTACAGTCCTTTCTCTCAAGACTTAAGAGCGGCCAAAATCATATTAAAACTTAACACTTGTAGCCCACATGCACCACCCTACTCGGGCACGAAAAATGGTTAAATGCCCGTGATATGCCTTAGGGAAGGTTATTGATCGGCGCACAAGTAATACCTTTCAGATTAGTTAGGGCTTGCCTACCGTTGGCTTGGCTTACACTGAAGCAATATTCGGCAAGCAAAAAAATAATAATGGGGTGCAGGGTTCGCGCAGTGGTGAGAGCAATCGCCTCCCACCAATGTGGCCCGGGATCCATTCCCAGTCTAGTGCTATACGAGGGTTGAGTTTGTTGTTGGTTCTCTACTCTGCTCCGAGAGGTTTTTCTCTAGGTACTCCGGGATTTCCCCTCTCCTCAAAATCCAGCATTTCCAAATTCCAATTCGACCTGCATTCAAAGGATAAAGGACAAGAGCAGGGGAAAAGCTGCTTCCCATAAATTCTCTTAAATAAAATCCAAACGATGTTTCCACAACTTGCAAAGCGATCAGCAAGGGTCTCCCCATTCACCGGCGAAAAATGTCTGATTGGTCGTCGCGCGACTACGTGACATTGTTAAATTCAAAATGGCGGCAATACCTCCATACTTTGTTTATTCCAGTGGAAAGAAGGTTAATTGCGGCTTAATATGAGTTACAAATGCACATCGGATAGTTTTAGAATAGCCTAAGACTTTTTATTATCCTTTTTCACCTATTCCTATGGGATTCGTTTCCTGCGATGCTCGCGATTTGGCCGGTTTTCGGGATTCAACTTCGGATCACGAAGGAAAACAATGTTTCTGAAAAAAGGAAGGTCACCAGAAAGAACGGCCTTTGTTCACAGCTCAATGCAGCAGATAAATAAGTCACTATGGGTCCTTTGAAATTGCTTAGACACCTGGTAGTTATTTTATTATTATTTATTTCCCTAAAAGGTAAAGCAAAAATACTTTTTCTCCAGCAACACTTTCCAATTTACAAAAAAAGCTTGAACATGAGCTAAATGAACTTAAGTGTCTGCATTCAGTCTTTTCATTGAGAACGGGTGCAATTTTAATATCAAAACTTTAAAGCCGTCTTTGACCGAGCAAGGCTTTTTTTCTTTTCAATGGTTATTGTGCTTGATCTGCAAAAGATAATGAAATTTTTAAAATAAGGGCAATACTAAATACAGTAACTATACTTTAAAAGAAGAGAACTTTGATTCAAGTGTTAGTTGGAAAAAATACTGATTATATTTTTTTAGTATATGAAGGTTAAAAAAGTGATGCATATAGTCTAAAGTGCTACAAAGGAGTAAAACCCAGATCTTCCCATAAATAAATTTTTATTGACACTGTCAGGTTCATGTGCTTTCCTTGAGTACACATTTTTTCGTTAAAAAATCTTGTTGTGAGGCTGCACTTTGTTTGATGCAGGATCAATCAATCTTTTCTGAAGAGAAATGAAAAGTAAAGTATGTTAACATGTCAGATACTTCAACACTACCTTAGCCAACAACTAAGAAGAAATTGAACTTCAAATCAAAAAACAAAGTAAAAACTACTTCACTTTGAAACAACAACCACTTCAAATATATATCACATTAAATTCATGCAAAATGTAGACCTGATGAGAAGTCTATAGGAATAGAAACAAACGATAATTACAATGAAACTATAATTTTTGAATGAGATCTGTGAGTGTCCTCTCATAATTTTGACAGAAGATCAAAATTGGAAACTGCACATCCTATACAATTGCATTCATCAACATGATCCAACGAAAATTTCATTCAGACTCAAAGTTTACTCCAAGCTTTAAACTCCTGTAAGTTTAATTTGTGATTATTTTTTCTTCTTGGAAAGAACTTTTGAATACTTAGTAGCATGTTAACTCTGTCATTCATTTTATAACTTAGCCCCCAAAAATTTAAGCCAAAAACGATGCATATAAAAACAAAAGCATTCACAGAAAAATTACCCTGTTCATCTCCTTCCGGGTCCAATTTTTAAGCAAAGAAGCACTCCCCACTGAAAGCCTTGTGCGTAAAAAATTTAGTACTAAAAAATTGTACACGGGGGAAATCATGTCCGTAAGTACGGTTCCTAACGAGGAAAGTAACAAGTAACTCGTTGTGTGTATAATCTCAAGCCAAATTTATGAGCAAAATAATCTAAACTTCGATCCTTCAATTATAAAATTGCAAGCAGTTGTGCACATTGTAAACAGAATCTTTTTTACAAATCAAAATGTTGCTGGACCTATCGAACTGTAGCTCCAAGACGGTCTAAGCATTTTAATGAAAACACTCTCACATTTTCTCATTCGACAGTTCGGATAAAACTCAAATTTCTGTAACATACAAAGCTGTAATAATGTGCAATAACAATGAAATGTGCACCGATCGACAAAATCACGTTACGAACTACGCACTTTAGAAAACTGCCGCAACCCGGCCGCTTTCGATCCACTAGCCACAAGACAATTTACACAGCAAGACAATGGCTAAGAATATTTCTTTTGTACCGAGTGACACGAGATTAAGTTGAACCAAGCGTAAGCTTATTTTTCTGCCATAAACAGTGTAAACACACGGAGATTTAGCATCTAAATATAGTTTTTCGAGCAACAAAGTACAAGCTAAGTCATATTAACAAAACAAAGCCCAAAAATGTCTGTCCCTCTACTTTTTTTTGTTGAATCCGTGATAGGGAACTCGAACTAAACAACAAAAACATTTTGGGTAGCGTTGTAATACGCTCTTCGATCAACAGTCAAATGCTGTCGAATGTTAAAGTCGAATTTTGACACAAAAACGGGATACACATTTAACAAGACTGTCGCTTCCGTGCCACTCGGTACAAGCTTATTTATATACCAAAACAAAGCCCAATAATTTTTCTTCCACTACTTTATAATTTCTTTTTGTACCGAGTGGCACGGAACATGCAGTAAACAAAGAGAGTAAAAATTACCCACCTTTTCGGCCTGTCTTCCACATGCAAACCAGCGATCTCAACGTCAACAAAACTGAATCAGACCATGCCACTGCGATTTTTCGCCAGTTCCAGGACGCTATATTCTCTAGAGAACACATCTCCGTCAAAACTTCGACCAAAATAATTTTTGATCTCTTACAGTGGCAAGAAATTGCAACGTTGTCTCTGCCAAAAAAAGCTGCCATCGCTTCTTTCATCTCAACAACATTTCGCGGGCATTTTAGCCTCGGAGCCAATGACATTGCCCGAAATCGATCACGTGCCATTTTTTGCAGAGCATGCGTAGACATTTTTCGCCGGTGAAGGCTCCGCAGCGGATTTGTGTACTGATCATGCGCATTACGTCATTTCTCACTCATATTTTGGTAATTCGCAAATTTATTGATTTTATGTCGCTTTTCAGACATAGTTGTGGTTTTCTTTTTCTGTTAAACAATTTCCCTCTGCAGAGTTTGGAATATGCAACATATAGCTCCGTATAGCTGATAATAACCGCCGAGAGTTGAGCTATCGAGCAATGTTGCTGCAAACCTTAGGAAAGTTAAAGTCGCTTCAAGCTACAGAGCCTTCAGTAGTACTTGTAATTTGTTTATTAAGATCGTTTTGAATTTTAACTTTGAATTCAATGTGTTGACTGATCGTAATAAACGAAAATCAAATGTTATGAAGTGTGAATGTTCATTCATTTATGATATGTAGAACTGTCAGGGGCACCCAACGAGAATATAGTTCAAAACCACTTAAACATAGCATTGTTGAACGTATTTTAGTATTTAAACGGCAGATATAGGCATATTTTTATCCCCTAAAAATTTTAAACTTACCTTTTCGAAAATTTCAGCTAGAAAAAAGGCTCCTGAAAATTCTAGGTGACCTTTTTAGGGTAAAAATCCGTTAAAAATGGGCAATTATACCATTTTTTAGATGTTTCAAAATCCTTGGAGAGGAAGGTAAGCAAGTAATTTCACAATAAATGTTCCGAAAATTGTAGATCTCAAATCGTCTTTCGAACAGGTCGAACAGATATTTTCCAAAAATTGACGTTGGGTGCCCCTGAACTGTAAGCTCATATTTAAAAAGCTCGCTTGAATATACTTTCTTCCGATAAATCTGACGCTTTCTCCAGTAATTTTCATCAGCATCATGTTGCTCGCCAGGCAAAAACGATGTAACCTATGAATCGATCGAGCGCGATCTAACACAGTTGCAATTTCAGTACCGAAAGACAAATACGATATGCAAATAAAACAAAGATTCACGATATTACTTTTTTCATCTTTTTAATAGTTTCTGATTTCCTCTGCCGGTTCGCTTCTCGCTTCTAAGAATATTTACCGTGGGAAAAATACTGCAATTATCCGCTGACCAAGACGCAGGGTGATCGCTTTGCAAGTTATGAGGACATCGTTTCTCGGTCCCAGACCTCGTCTCTTCCCACCTTCCCCCCTGGACAAAAGCAATTTTTTTTTATGTCACCTGCTTGAGATAATTGAGGGATGTTGATTTTTTCAAGATTTCTCCCATTCGATTGCTCGACACCATTGCTTTGGCGGCTAAGGTTCACGATGTTTTTCTGTGTTCCATTCCGTAGATATCATTTCCCAAATAAAACACTTCCAGTGAGATTTTGGCACAAAGAAATCTCCCAAGAATGTCCTCGCAAAGCCAAATAATTCCGGCCCTGGGTCGTCCCTTTGACCTTGGCATGCTTTACGATCGCCGTTCAGAGAAGCTGATTCTTGGGAAAACATTGTGGTCTCCGGATCATCTGAGTCAGGCCGTTAAAACGATAACCAAACCGTACACCAACTCAGAAGTCCTTGCCGAAGACACAATTGACGATAAAACAAGTGCTCTCAATATTGAAGCAAGCATTAAATTGAGTTTCCTTGGGGGCTTAGTTGATGTGCAAGGCGCAGCGAAATACTTAGATGACAGAAAGACATCGAGTCACCATTGTCGCGTTGTTCTGAAGTATGAGACAACAACTGAGTTGAAACAGCTGACCATGGAACATTTGGGACGGGGAAAGGTGCAGTATCCAGAGGTGTTTGACCAAGATATTGCCACTGATGTAGTGGTTGGTATCCTGTATGGAGCCAAAGCATTTTTGATCTTTGACCAGGAAGTTTCCAAAGATGAATCCTTTAAAGAGGTGCATGGAAAGATGGAAGTACTGGTGAAATCCTTGCCTGGTATCTCTATAGACGGAAGAGGCTCTGTCGACATCACTGAAAACCAGAAGAAGAAAACAGAGAAAATGCATTGCAAGATGTATGGAGATTTCAGAACAGAAGAAAGTCCAACTACTTACGAAGAAGCAGTAAGAGTCTACAAACAACTACCATCATTGATTGGGGACGAGGGTCAGAACGCAGTTGCTGTCCAAGTATATTTACGCCCGCTCAGTGAAATCGATAGCAAGGGGCAACGAATGGTTAGAGAAATCAGTGCCAATTATATAAGCAAGACATGTGAGATTCAAGAGCACATACAGTGTATCGAGTCTAAGTGCAGCGATTTAATTAGAGAGGATGTTTGTTCGTCGTTCCCTCGAGTCAAGAAGCAATTATCAAGTTTCAAAAGCAGTATCTCGCGCTACAAGATCTTTTTCCAGAAGAAGTTGTTGCCTTTACTTCCCAGCATCAGAGGTGGCGGAGCAGAAGAATCAGAACTTGGAGATATTTTTTTAGAAAAAGAGCGTTCCCCATTCGCACAAACTCGCATTGATGCTTGGATCGTGGAGAAAGAGAAAGAGATGAAGAGATTGCAAGGTATGATCAGTTTCTTGGCAGACACTCCTTTCGTTAGCCCTGAAGATGTAGAAAATGAAGCGTTCGACCCAAGCAATGAGCATGTTGTGTGCTGTACATTTAAGATTGCAAAGGAGGACGATCCTCAGATTTTGAGTATGGATGGGTACCTCACAGGAAAAGTTCTGCCAGAGTTGGAGAGAAAGGCATCATCAGGTACTGATGACAAAGATGTCTATAAAAGAATCCGCCAGACACTGAAACAGTTCTCAGAACTGAAATCTGCTAATGAAGACCACAAAGAAGTGAAGTTTTTCGCCACAGAGGAGTGTCTGTCTGACAATTTCAGTGGAAACCCTGGAGCCTTCATCCACCTGTACGAGGAGGGCGAACTAGAAAATGATGATTTTAAGCTATCACCAAAGCCAGAAAACCTAGAACCAGAGAGCGTGCGAGACGATTCAATCGAGCTTTGGTGGAATGATCCGCACTGGAGCGAGAACAAAGTTGAAAAGTACAAAGTTCAGTGCAAAAAAAATGAAGCCGACTCCGACTGGATCACTCACTACACACCGTGTGGAAAGGAAGCTAAGAAAACTGCTACCATATCTGGACTTCAACCAGCTACCAGCTATCTGGTGCGAGTATGCGCTGTGGGGCAGATTGTGGTTAGCCAATACAGTAATACTTTGCCTGCAGCTACCAAACCAACAAGTCCGCCTGGTAAGCCAACCTTTGCAGCTGCAACGACTGACACCATAACCATTGCATTCACCAAACCCAAAAGTATTGGACAGGGAGTTAATATTGAAAAGTACAAGATTGAATGGATCTTCAATTCCCAACAGATGGAACAATTCCTGCGCTACACAGAAGATGCGTCGCTGACTTGCACAATCGAGGGTCTTCAAGCAGGAGTACCCTACAATTTCAGCGTTACCGCGATTTGTGGTAGTGAAGGAGACAGCAACTCCAGTGACCTTAGTAATCCACTACAAACAATGCTACCTTCGACAATATTTGATACAAGCAGGATCCTTGCCCGCTGCAGCCTTGTTCAGCCACCAGAAGATGGAAAGCCAGCGGTGTACACTCTTCCTCTACGTCTCGCGTACGAAGACAGCAGCAGTCAATTGCGAAAGTTTGTTATCGATCTTGGAGAGAAAGGGATGCAGTTACAGGATAAAATTGATACCGTTCCTGAGAAGGTGATGATGGTTGTTGGGTCAACGGGTTCTGGCAAGACAACCACGGTGAATGCTATGATCAACCACGTCCTTGGAGTACAGTGGAAGGATGACTTTCGTCTCAAGATGATCCACGAGCTGTCTAGCAACCAAGGGGCAGGAACAATCGGAAATCAAGCACACAGTCAAACACAGTTCGTATCTTGTTACACTCTACCGTACATGGAAGGATTCAAAATACCTTACAACCTCACTATCGTAGACACTCCGGGCTTTGGAGATACAAGAGGAATTGAGCACGACAAAGTGATCACCGAACAGATCCGTAGATTCTTCAATACAAAGGGCTCGGCAGGGATTGATCATGTTGATGCCATCTGCTTCATGGCTCAGGCTGGTAATCCGAGGCTCACTCCAACTCAGCAGTATGTTTTTGACAGAATCCTGGCCATGTTCGGAAAAGATATCAAGAAGAATGTCTTAGTGCTCTTTACCTTTGCTGATGGTCAAAAGCCTCAAGCCCTGTCAGCAATGCTAGCAGCCGGAATCCTAGAGGATGAAAGTAACTTCTTCAAGTTTAACAACAGCGCCCTGTTTGTCGCTAACTCTGGTGAAGAAGACGAAGACAACTTCGACAGAATGTTTTGGAGAATGGGAATCAAGAGTTTTGAGAAGTTCTTTCACGAATTGACCGAGTTGGAACCAAAAAGTCTTGTCCTTACCAAGCAGGTGTTGGATGAAAGAGCTCAGCTGGAAGTTCGACTCAGTGGTTTGCGGGAGAAGATTGACCTTGGAGTAAACAAACTGAGCGAACTGCAACAGTTAAAGAGAGTGTGCAATCAACATGCAGCCGACATAAATGCCAACGAGAACTTCAAGTTCACCGTTCAAGAAGCAAAACGCGTCCAAGTAAAGCTGGCCACTGGTACGTATACTACAAACTGCGTGGTTTGCAACTACACCTGCCATTTTCCTTGTGGAATTCCAAGAAGTGAGAATAAGAGTGGATGTGCTGCAATGTCGAATGGGAGTTGCCGGGAATGTCCAAACAAGTGTCACTGGTCAAAACACGTAAATGACGCATATCGCTTTGAAACCCAGTACGAGACCGTGGAAAAGGAATATGACGAGATCAGAAAAAGGTACAATACAGCGGTTAAAGGCCAGAGCCAGGTAGAGGCTGTGATCAAGCAAGTAGAGGAGGATTTTAATAACACCAATCGCATTGTATTGAACTTCGTCGCCGAAATGCAGCGTGGTTTAAAGAAGTTGTCAGAAATTGCCCTTAAAAAGGATCCACTACAACAAGTGGACTACTTGAATTTGCTCATAGAATCTGAGAAATCACAAGGAAGACCTGGTTGGCAAGATCGCGTAAAATCTTTGCAGAAAACAAGGGATGAAGCAGTCGAAATCAATCGTCTTGGAAAGCCTGGGTTCGATCCGTGGGAAAAATATCGAGAGAACGAGGAGACTCGTCAGTTCTTTCAGAAGCAAACTGAACAGGCTCAAGCATCTTACATGAATCAAGCATGGAACAAAACAAAGAAGGTAGTAGGTAAAGCAAAGAAAGCCTTCCTTGGCTAAGAAAACAGAACGAGTTGGAACACCTTAAGCAAGGATTAGTGCGTTATGCTTCGAAAAAAAAACAAAACTTGCGCGGCCAGTAAAGTTTGCTGAGTGAAATACGGATTTGGACAATTGGAGCAATTAAACTATTCGGACGCTTTGCGTGGACTGCAGGATATTAGATAAGTAATATATCATTCAAGAAGAGTTTCTTAGATTAATCTTTTCATATGGCCTCGCCGGGAGGATATACGGTGTTAGTTTTCATCACGATAGCGATTCAAAACTCCATTTCGCTGATTATCGATAATAGAGAATTTAATCAATGAAAACGGCTATTACAGCAATAGAGAATTTAATCAATGAAAACGGCAATTGCAGCGAGAATGTCATCTTAAAATCTTATTAGTAGTAATGATCTCTTCGCGAGTATTTCAACCTTTCAAATAATTCAAGCAGTGCAGCTTGCCCAAGAATGAAACTCGTATTGACGGCACTTGCTTGGCGGGAGAAAACCTCGTGTAGTAAGGTTCGTTACAAAACGTTAAACTGATTTGGCCTTTTCACGTTGTCGTTTTGCAGGAAACAACAAGATGTACTAACATGCAAAACGCACGTGCAGAGCGTACAAAGCTGTTGTTTTTGTCATTTTATATGGAAATTTATATATGTGCTTACATCGTGCTATAGACATTCTAGAAAATTTTTGTTGAAAAA
The DNA here is from genome assembly GCA_038088405.1 of Porites divaricata. NCBI lineage: Eukaryota > Metazoa > Cnidaria > Anthozoa > Scleractinia > Poritidae > Porites > Porites divaricata. The sequence continues at coordinate 16,407,323 of JBBMOI010000007.1, forward strand.
TGTCATCACCTAATTAACCGTAGCATCCCGCCAGACGCACCACGCGCCACACCCAGTATGTATTGTTTTAAAATTTTCATATATCTCTGATTGTAACCGTTTTTCTGGCAGTTGCCTGCAGTTGATGATTGCTTCCGATGAAGCTTGAAACTGTTGGCACACATTTTAGGAAATATTTAATGAACATTTGGTGTGTGAATTTATTGCGTGTTATTCGGAATTTTCAATTGCGTGAACCCTTTTGGAATGAAATTTGAATTTTGAATTGTGTGAACCGTTTAGAGTGAAAGCGTGAATTACATCATTTACAATATTTACTGGAGAGTTAGGTTGATAACGCCTTAAAAAACGTGATCAGCGATTGTCAGATTGTCGCTAAGCAACACTCAATTAACCAAAATATTTTCTAGGAATAAGCACGTACGAAAAAGTTGTCACAAAAAACTTGTAATGTGCTAAGACCCGCCCTTTTGTTAACGTTGCGTTGGCCATCGTTAACTTGGTCAACTTAATTACTTTTGCCTCGTAGTTATGAATGACTTTTGTTCTAGTTAATCGTCCTGAGCAAATGACTCGAGTTGTTTTAAGTACAAGTTGAGCTTGCGTTATGTCATAGTCTGACAATCTTTCATAAAATTAATAGTACCTCGGAGTGAGTTAAGATTATAACTCTTAGTCCTTAACCGTGGTAGTTTTACCACTTTGAACTGTGGAACCAGTTGGTTTCATCCTGGAAAAGAACATTATGGAACTGTTGTTTTAATTAGGTACTTAACTTAAGTTGTTTACGACACAGGTTAATTAAACTTTGCTCTTTAAGAGTTTGCCAGCAAAATAAAACAGATCACGTTCTAAGAGTACAACGCAACTATTTCGGACAATCCGCGGTGGTTGGTATAAGAATTCGTCCAGTGCTAAACTTTGTCGAGTACGAAACTAGGAGTGCTTTCTTAATCCCTCAAAGGAAGCCGCTGTTGCTATGAACTCGCCTCCGAAATAATAGTTATCCATCTTCAACCAATGACGGTGCGTTGTCGGACGTGATACGTTGTATTAGCAAGTATACGTTTTGCACAAGAGCGTCACTCTGTACTTGGACCTCGTGCCTTAGAGACATTAAAGCTTTCTCTCCTGATAGTTTTGTCAAGTCTCTAAATCTGTCCCGTAACAGCTCTGAGTTGCAATTAAATGTCTTGGACCAAACAATCCCGCTCTTCTACTACATTATTAACTACAGTCGAACCTCTCTAATACAGACACCGAAGGGACAGTGCGAAGTGTCGGCATTAAGGAGGTGTCCGTATAAAGGAGGTTACTATGATAACGTCACTTTATGACTCCACTTTTAGTTTTAAGTGTTCAGTAGCTAAAGCCATGCTCACGCTCGTCTTTAAACTGTATTTAAAGTTATTAATTCACATTACAATGACACTGTCTTTCAGTAACATACAACATTATGCATCTCAGCTACAGACAAATTACTGTTTTTGAACGAAACGAGCTACAGCGCTATGCTGCATGTAAAAACTCACGGTAAGGTAAAGCACAATTCTGAAAGCCTCTTTCGCTAGTTTGCAAGTGCAGTAAAAGTAACTAGAGTACAAAATGTAATAGAAAGATCTTTATGCTATCTGTAGTTGACTAAGTATTGAAGTCTTAAAAAAAGTCGGGTGATCTATGTTCCTTTCTACACCTTTCGCAAATCGTTGTTTGATATACAGCGACTTGGCTTTATATCACCTTGCATAACTCATCAGCCAGACTCGACGAGATTCACCCTGTGCAGATTCACCTGATCGGGATTCGAGATTCACCTGATCACCACAGAGTCTGTAATAAAGAGATTAAGTTTATATGAATTTACTCTCTGGGGTCGAGATTTAGTGTCCGTTGTCCGTATTAGCGAGAGTCCGTATTATAGGGTTTTCTTAAAAAAATAGATATGAGAATTTTGTCGGGACATTGAACTGTCCGTAATAGAGAGGTGTCCGTACCGAGAGGTTCGACTGTATTGCTCTATTGATGAGCACTCTAACAGCCGATGAGGATTTCAACTTAATATTTAGTTATATATCTGACTGAACTTAAGAAAACATGGCTTCAGTGAGTGTCTACAGGTCCTATGCTAAGTGTGTCCTTGATACCAAGACTTTGATCCTCCCCACCCAGTACAATGGGTGACTGTCTGCGCCTCCCACTGAGCTCTGCAACTATGATATTAATTCTCACCAGGAGCCTGATTCAGCTCAGTGGCTAGGGCAAATTAAGAACAAGGTGCTTGCCAGTCAAAGCCTCTACTGAACACTGCTGCTAAATTTCTGAAGGGGTTGTGTCAAAACAGCCCCCTCCCTACCCCACTAGTTTTGACCCCCAGGCCTGATCCACCCACCCACTTTTAGGGCAGTCCCTGGGTTATCCAGCTGTACCGACCAGGATGGCAAGCCCCCTACTTTTTTGGACACCGGACTGACCTGGAACCGGGCTGTGCCCGACGCCAAGCTGGTCCTTGCTTAAAAAATTGAAACCTAGTGGCCACGTTTTAACTAGCCTGTGTGGAAGGCGTTCGAAAAGGAAGTGGGAGGGAATTAGGGCGCGAGACCACGCGCGAGGGAGTTCTCGCGCGCCCAAATTCCCCCTTCCCCTTCCCCTTTTAACGCCGGGTGTCTGTAAAACGCGGACCGGATACCTGCGGATGGCGGATGCGGATGGGAAAATGCGGATAGAAAAATAGCTAAAAATGCGGATAACAAAAAAAGTAAGAGGGAAAAAAGGGGGAAATGCGGATGGCAAAAAAAGAAAAAATAAACAAACAATTAAGGAAAGAAATCTTTCTTTCAAGTCGCTGTCACATGATTGGACCCTTCACATACATACAGAACGTGATGTCAATAGTTGGCACAGTTTTGTACTCTGCAATTCCTGTCATTAATGTCACAGAAATAAGGACACTCCGTTCCTCCTTCTTAAATGCACACATACTTGATGCACTTCTCCTTTGAGTGTTTAGCCTAAGGCTTGCACGTAACAGCTCAAAAAATCGGCTAGCAAAGGTTCGCTTATTTTGCACTGGCCCCTTTTAATATTCTTCCCTTTATCCAATAAGGAGCCAGTGGTCCCTGCAGTCACGGGTCAGAATGCAGAATACTACTTGACCAGCATCCTAAAGCGGTGTAATTCACGAAGTAGTCTGTCTTTACTTTCTGGAGTGATCGCTATTTTTTAAACATTACTTTATTCGGAATTTCATGGTTATCACGCTAAGAGGGGGAGGCATGGGTGTTAGTACTTGCAAAACAAACGACAGACAATTTTTAATATAAAATCATTCTGACCTGGAGTTCGGACTTCTTTGCTCTCACTGGATATAGTGTACTCAACTTACAGAGAGAATATTCTGAGGGTAATCAAATCAAGACCTATTTGTTTGAGCGGCTCAAGACAGAAAACATTGCAGCTTTCATCAACCAGACAAAAGGCCGAACGTAAAAAACGTAACTTTCCGATTTGGCAGATACCAATCAACTCCGCCTATCATGTGGATTTATTTTTTACAAGTTCCACCCGTTGGGAATTTATAAGTGCACGAATAATGAGTTCGAATTTTTAAAATTGCAAAATATACTGCAGATTGAAAAGAAAAAGCAGACTTCTTGGTCAATCGCAAAAGTTTGTTTTTGTTTCTAATTTTTCTGCTAGCAAAAAAGTTTCCAAAACATATCTTCAGTGAGTTTTTAGAACGTCTGTATCGAGCAACTTAGGCTGCATTCATTATGTATGCTACAGGCAGGGGGGGGGGGGGGGGGGGCAGAGGTTTATTTTTCAGTGGCTCGTTTCTTTATACCCCCCCCAAAGTCCATACAAATTTTCATAATCCCCCCCAAGCAATCAGCCGAAAAATGAATATCCCCCCTCCTCCCTCACAAGAAATATCAAAATAAATATCTGTATAATAGTACACTATATATGTTTGAAATTTCAAGAGACATGTTTAATAAGAACATCGAGAGAGCAGTCTAAGTAGTGCTAATTAGGTATAGATAGCCTGCCAGCTCGTGTACGAGTACTACCAGGAGTATTGACAGGAACCTCCGTTTCACTGTCACTCTCGTCGACAAAAGCAACAACCTCATCATCATCATCATCACTCTCACTATCACACTCATCCACGCATTCATCTCCGCTGTTGCCATCCTCTTCACCCTCCTTTTCCGGCCGTTCAGCATCATTCCTCTCAAGTGCGACATGTGCACTGGAGGATGATGATGACAATAATGATGATGACAATGATGATGATGACAATAATGATGAGGATGACAATGATGAGGATAACAATGTTGCTGGTGACAAGGCTGCTGATGATGATGATATTGACAATGATGTTGGTGACTGATGAGATTGACAGTGTTGAGGATAATGACAAAGATGAGTGAAAATGACAATGTTCTACATTTTATGGTCATATCTTTTTCTTTTTTAACCTTAATGGCCTAATTATTTGTTGTCTTGACAAGTGGCAGATATAGCACGGGGTGCAGTGGGTGCATGTGGACCCCTTTCAAACTGGTACAGAAAATTCATTGCTGGTTTTCAGCACGGTCACGCCATTCAAAATAGATGAAAATAAAAATCAAAACCATTCAATAGCTGGAAAATGAAAGGAGGTACATAGGGAAAGACCCTCGCCAAGATTCAGGTCAGAGGAATATTTCGTATTCGAGATATCTGAAGAAATGTTTTACCCAAATTTATAGAGATTTGTATGGAGACGCCATGCTGGTGCTCACCTGGATGAGCTCCAATATGGCGGACGGAAACCAACAGAAACATCTGTTACCGAGTTTTGCTACAAAAACGTGAATTTATTCTTCGAGAAACTCATAAACATTAAAATAATACTTTTTTCAGTACATGAACTGTTTAGATGGCAAAATTTCCTGAAATAAGTCATTTTTTTAACCTACATGACAGCTCTCTTGGCCGTCATGTAAATGCCGCATCACGCAAAAGCTTAGAAATTCAAGCGTACTCTATCACAAAACAAGAACCCTTTTGAAGCGAAAATTTGTTTGACAATTAGTTTTCAGCTGCTGAAAAACTGTGCACTGTCGAATTACATTGTTTTCTTTTGCATTCATTGATTCAATAAAGTTGCACTGCTTAGATTGAGGTTGCATTAAA